>OY856186.1:402001925-402084883 GCA_963693315.1 Diogma glabrata
TCTCTCTCTCTCTCTCTCTCTCTCTCTCTCTCTCTCTCTCTCTCTCTCTCTCTCTCTCTCTCTCTCTCTCTCTCTCTCTCTCTTCTCTCTCTCTCCTCTTTCTCTCTCTCTCTCTCTGGCGTTTACATCCCATGGAGGGATTTTGCCGTCTGTGCAATCAGCTTCCAACCAATCGTTCCATGACCAGTTGACCCCAGTTTCGACATCCTATATCACGAAGGACTTGGATGATGTCATCACGCCAGCGTTGTCTAGGTCTTCCTCTTCGACGAACACCAGCTGGGACGCTTTTGGGACGCTTTTTTATCATTCTATATAATGGGACACTTTCTACATGACCAAAACCATCTAATCCGGTTGGATTTAATGAATCCCTTCGCAACCTCCAAGAAGCTGCCTGATTTCATAATTTATTCGGATTCTATACTGATTTTCAGCAACATTACATGCACCATAAATTGTTCGTATGACCTTCCTCTCGAATGTTGACAAAATTCTACAATCGGAGGAAGTCAGTGTCCAGCTTTCACTTCCAAAGGTGCACAGGTCGGATTAATGCTTTGTAAAGTGTGAGTTTTCACGACTGCAAAAGATGTTTTGATCGCAAAAGTTTTGAGTATGCGTAGAAAACTCTGTATGCGGCAGACACGGGCTTTGATATCTGCCTGCATGTCATTTGACGATGTTATTACAGTCCCGAGGTATTTGCAGTTTTCTACGCGTTCTACTTCATAGTCGCCAGTATTTAGATTGCCGGGAGGTATGTTCCTGGATATTGTTAAAAGTTTAGTCTCGCCGATGTTAATGCATAATCCAAGTCGTTTAGCATTTCTTTCAAGCTGAGAGAGACTATCATTAATTTCGCCTGGTCTACGTCCGAGAAACGCAATATCATCTGCATAGCCTAGAATTTGACTAGATTTGTTAAATATGCAGTTTTGTGTCTCGATTCGGCTTTTTCTTATCGCGTACTCAAGCGCCAAATTAAATTGTACGGGCGCGAGTGCATCACCTTGTCGAACACCTGATGTTATATCAAAAGAGTCAGAAACTGACCCTTCGATTGCTATTCAACAGTTTGATCCCGATATTGTGAGTTTGCACAGAGAAACAAGTTTCACCGTGATATCAAGGCATATGAGTGCGGACCAGGGTTGTCGCGTATGATGCTATCATAATGCTTGCTTGAAATCAACGTAGAGCTAGTGAATGCTAATGTTGTACTCCCAACATTTGTCCAGAATCCTCCTTAAGGTAAAACATTGATCTGTGGTTGACCGGTTGGGACGAAAACCACACTGATAGTCGCAGATGAGATGATAGATTCGGCGAGACGAGCAAGTACGACATTAGCTAGTATTATGCAGTGTTCAATAGTACGATGCCACGATAATTCGCACATTTTTGGCGGTCACCTTTTTTATGTATCGGAACAATGAAAGCTGTTTTCCATTCAGCAGGTAGTTCTTCTTGGTCCCGGATTGCAAGAATCAGATCGTATATACGTGAGACCAGAGCTGCTCCTCCATTATTAAAAAGTTCTGCAGAGATTCCACCGATACCTGGTGATTTACCATTTTTTAATTTTTTGATGGCTGCTTCCACTTCTTCTTGGGTAAGGGACAAAAATCTCCTCACTAGACGGAGCAATTGCTCGAATAGGATGAACTTCATTCGTCCTATTCAGTAGGTCTTGAAAGTGGGGTCGCCATACTGCTAGCACATCACGTTCATTTGTTGTACGCTCGTTGTTTCCATTTTTGAGGGCTGTGAATCTTGGGTGGAAATCTTTTGTCAGATTCCGCGCATTGGCAAAGCATTCTTCCGAATTTCAATTATCTGCATGTTGGTTGATGTTTTTGACACAGCTCTACAGGAGTTCACGTTTCTTATTCCGTAGGAACTTTGCTGAGGCTTTTCTGGCGCATAGATAATCAGTTTGGGAGCTTCGGGTGTTCCTTATTAACCATTTTTCTCGCCATTTTTTTTTTTATTTGTGCTCAACGCTTTCGCGGCACTCGTCATCAAACGTGAACGTTACGTGATTTCGGTGGTCGTTTTTCGATTTTAGTTTGTGCTGCGGCTATAATGGTTGATTGAAGCGTTGTCTTGTATGTTTAATGGCATCTCAGACGGGATGTCATGCTCTTAAGCTCTTCTATGCTTTACATTTTTATTTCTGATATCTATTCCGGATGTTTCAATTCTTCGACATTCCAGCGTATGGTCTTTTTTGCTTGTCTATTAAATGTAGATGACAACTTGCACTTGTACTTAAAGGTGACAAGCATATGATCGGTGTCCATATCAGCACCTCTATATGATCGAACATCAGTTGCACTTGTAGAGTGTCTCTTAGAAATTATGACATGATCGATTTGATTTTCAGTTCTTCCATCGTTTGATTTCCACGTTGCTTTGTGGATTCTCTTATGAGGAATGAAAGTACTAGAAATTACTAGATCATACATCATAGCCAGTACAGTCCCTTGGTTGTTTCATGGATTCCACTCCCTAGCCATCTTAGTTCTTGTAATGCCGCTATATCTAGTGTGTAGCTATCGATTTGGTTTGTAAGTTTTAGGAGATCTCCTGGTCTTCTAAGGCTTAGCACGTTCCAGGTTCTCATTTTTAAATCGTAGTCCGGGTACAGTTTCCGAGGTCGTTCTTGAAATGAGTCCGAGATAATCCGAGGCCAGTGTACAGAATTCATGACAAATATTTTTTTACAGAAATGGGGTGTTAGTCCTTCACCCAACCCAAATTTTCGTGAATGGGTTCGTTCTGCATCTTAAGGTCACTTTTTACACGTTTATATAGCGAGCCGCTTGATCCAAGACAGACGCCCGCTCCAAGCCACCCCTAACATGGATAAAAGACGCTTTTTAAACGTTTATATGCAACCCGCTCTCAACTACACTAACCTAATTCTGTTAGCGTTACCCAGATAGAACGGCGTGGACGTGGACGTTGAAAAACAACAGCTCTATACTTTTTTAGTTGTAAAAGGATAGTTTAGGTAAAAGCGATTTGATCTCTAAGAAAGTTCGTTTATCCATAATGTATTGGTAAAAAGTGTGAGATCAGCAAAATTTCTTCTGTGCTGCAATGAATCACACTGTTAAAAACATTATGAAATAAATTTTTTAAAGACAGCACTGATGTAAAATGACGTAAATCAATCGCAAATCGATGACGTAAATCAGGCATTTTTTACACAATATGAAAGTTCCAACCTTACCCTAAAACATACTACAACAAGAAAGATTTACGTCCATCAACACCTTTGAACGTATGTTGTTGTGGGACTTTGGTCTTAAAAGGTTTTTTATGTGTTATTGTGACACATATTGTAATTCCTACTACACAACACATTTTATTAAAAAAAAAAAAAAATTTAAAGAGATCGTTTGTTTGTTCTGTTCTACAGATATTAACTTTTGAAGATTTGCATCTCAGGTTAAAAAAATTTAGTTTTAAAAGAAATTCGTGACCTGGACAACCGGCAGACAACCGATCGACTTCATACTTAACATAGAAGTAGTACAGGTGACATAATAAATACGTGTGTTTTTAGAAACATTTGAAAGTATTTAGTTTGAGAACAGGGTGGTCCGGAAGATTTATGGAAATCCAAACTCAGGGTAACTTTGAAATCACATTACAAGAGGACGACTCAGCCAATATAAACACACGATTTTATGTGTGTTGGAAAGATAATTGATATCAGCCTATATAAAAAACACAAGGTAAACTTTTTGCTATAACACGGTTATTTTGGCATGTTTTTATGAAAAAGAAAATCAAACAATGCTTGACCTACGACATCAACGCCAAAATTTTTAGTTTTTAAATATTATAAACAGTATAAGCAAAAGATTTACTATGAATTTCTTTTTCGATATGCCAATTACCGCCGATTTTTCACCTTTCTAATCCACATAAAACCGTTGATATCGGGAGAGCCATTCTCTTTCAATTTGATTTCTATGTTACTCTGAATTTACATTTCCAGAAATCTTTTGGACCACCATGTTCTCAAACTAAACACTTTAAAATGTTTTTAAAAACACAGTATTTTTTATTTCCACTATATGTACATCTTGTTTAGCGAGCATTAAGTCGACAAAAAGTTGTCTGGTTCAGCGGCGGACGTCCAGATCGCAAATTTTAACTAAAACTAAAATTTTGGATCTGAGATGCACATCTTCAAAAATTAATTTCTGTAGAATAAAAAAAAACGCTTTCTTTAAATTTTTGTATGTTTTAGGGTTTGAACTTTCATATAGTGGATAAAAATTCAAGATATACTTGATCCACGACATTAGCGCCATCTTTAAAATTTTTAATTTAATTATTTTTAACAGAATATGCAAAAAAGATAATGTGTATTTTGTTTTCGATAGGTCAGTCAGTTATCTTTCCAACGCATATAAAACTGTTGATATCAGATGAGTCGTTTTCTTCAAATTTGATTTCAAAGTTACCTTGAATTAGAATTTCTAGAAATCTTTCGGACCACCACGTTCTCAATCTAAGCACTTTAAATTTTTTTTGAAAGGACAGCTCTTTTTTATTTCACCTATACTACTTCACCTGTCGATCAAAAATGGTCCGTTTGAAAAACAGACATTTTAGGTTATTCTGAACATAAATTTCATCATCAGCATAAATTTGTCTCAATTAGATACTATCTAAGGTTTTCATCAGTTTAGTTTTGATTAAATTTTTAAGATGCCTTTTTTTTAGTTACAATAGCTTTTAGCATTTATTTGAAAACAACAGATCACCCTTAAGAACGATCAATCTATTTGGAATAAATCTGAGCATATTCTCAAGAACAGCCTCCGAAAAATGTAAGCTAGCTATGTTAGAGTCTTGGCCGGTAAAAAAATTACGTTTACAGGGAATTTATTTAAAAACGTCTAAGATTTTGTCAATCCGCATCTTTATAGTCCTATATAAGACTTAATTGTTTTCGAATTTGTATTTTTACTTTAAATTGTACCAAGTAAGGATTAAAATAAATCTTTTTCCGGAGCGACTTGAGTGAAACATTATATTTTTTTTTTATTTTTAATTGTAAAATCCAAATTCACTCAAAATATTTTTAATAAATCAATTTTATTTGAAATAATCTTTACTACATGTTTCGAAATTCAAAATTTCATCGACAGGTATTTTCGTTTTAAATTTTGAATTTCGAAACATGTAGTAAAGATTATTTTAAATAAAATTGATTTATTAAAAATATTTTGAGTAAATTTGGATTTTACAATTAAAAATAAAAAAAACAAGTAAGGATTATTTGTCAAAATCAAATCAAGTAAGTTACTACTTTATCCAGAAATGTCAGGAACTCTAGTAGGCTGATCTATAATATGTACGTAGTTATGGTAAAGAGCTAATAGCTCAGTCTGTTTCTGCATTCTTGTGGCATTCTTTATTGTGGACATTATAGTCACTTAGAACTATAAATTTTGCATACGGATACGCAGATAACTTATTTTTTCAGGTAGGTCATGAAATAAGCTGATGTTCTCAAGCTAGTTAGGCGACCGATACAACCCAAAAACAAACGATTGATTAGAAAAACAAATCTTAATGGATACCATATTGTCGTATTTTGAATTTGATTCAAATATTTTTGTTCTTACATATGGACACAATCATTGTCCTTGAATTAAAATGTGGATTAAAGTTCATAATGAGAAGAAAGGTATTTACTACAATCTAGTTACAGCTCCGTCACTGATAATCGTTTCAGTTATTAAAAGAATATCAGGTTTGAAACTTTGAAGATATTGATGAACTGAATGAAGATTGATTTTCAATCCATGTTAAATTGAACGAGTGTTACGAAATATTGTCACTCGACAACGACTTTTAAAAAAAATTATATTTCGTATATCACTTCCAACCATTTCAAAAATAGACAACGTGTATCAAACTGGTGGTCAAGTTTATCAATTTTTTCAACAAGTAAAAATTTTTGTTATAGACGGCACCATTTTTCGCTTCTTGTGATATGTATGTTTTTATGATGATGTCAAAATAATAAGTAAACATTAAAAAAAATATGTTAAATAATAGAAGTAAATAATCACATTATCCTAATTCAAATAAAAACACTTAAAACAATAAAAATAATTAATTACATATCGAACACTTATTAATTATAAAATAATACAGAAATACAAGAAAATCTACAATGATATATAACTATCTAAATGTTATCATAAACAAACATTAAACAAAATTTTAATTTTATTTTATTGAAACTAAACGAGTTAAATTGTTTCAATTAATAAAATCTAAATATAAAATATAACAATAATATTGTTATGCAATGCAACCAAACAAATCAATCTTAATAGTATTTAATTGTTATTTGTTTTGAGTATTGATTTAATAAAATTATAAATTAATTACAATCAAATATCATTTATTTTGATTTATTGCAAATACGTTTAAAGTTTAAATAAAGCGATCCGAGTTAAGTGAAATAAATCATTTAAGAATATTTTATTGCACGGAAAATAGGAAAAACTGAAAAACGTGATAGCCGCAAGTGTTAGGTCTTAACTCATTGAGTTTGGAAATGATAAAACTATCGTTATCGGGATGAATCTAGGTTTGTTACTTCAGGCAAAACTTTGTTGACATTTTTAATTCTTTAAGGACTAAAACCTCTCTACAGCTTAAAAGTATAAAACAATTTTGGTGAAACTTTTGTAAATGGTTGCAATAGATGTGATAAAAAATGATTAGATTTTGGTGTATATTGAACAAAGTACGACGCTCTACTATACATCAACTGCTGGTTTTTCACTTTGTTTTTATGTCGCTTCGCACACAACAGACTTTAATTTGGCCTTTGGAAACAAATAATTGTAATTAGAGTAAAACGGGCTACTGCTTAGTTATATGCTTAGTATCATTGCTCGACTCGATGTTAACAGTATGACACTGACCGACTGACTGGGTTGTTCCTCTATCAGAAGAGAAATAAAACAAACCAATCAGACTAGAGCGAACGAGCTTCTAAAAAAAAACATCAAATTCATTTTATCTCAAATATACAAATTACTTGTGTTTCACAAGAGCAGCAGTAACCTCTCTGTCTTTGGCGATTTATGCAACAAAGTGTAGAATTGTTGCCATTCAGCGTAAATTTTCAATAATCTGAAGTTTCTGGAATTGATTACTTTCTTGGAATTTTTCTGATAATTTTGATTCTAAAATTTTTTAAATTATTGTTCATAACGAATGAAATGATACTAATTTCATAATCACCTCATAATCCTAGATAGCATGGAACCTTCGGATATGGAAACGAATCAAATAAATCAATACTCAAAACATTCAAAATAATAATTTAAATTGTTTTAAAAATATAGTTAAATTAAATACGTTAAATATAATACTAAATTAGATCAAATTAGTTTATAAGCAAGATCCTTTAAATAACATCGTATTAATGTGGTCATGGTATTCTTCAATGTGTCTCTCCATTAAATCTAAACATTTTCCTAATAAACGTTCAAAAGCTTCCGTATCTAGAACTACAAATTGTTAAGAATAAGAAACACATCCACCAGTCAATAAAAAACATCATTATTTTAGTAAGAAAAATATTTAGATATAGAAAATTAAATTATCTGACAGTTGTGCAAAAAAACGCATTTGCTATCTGTAAAATTAGCAGCAAGTAAAAGAAATCAAATAAAAAGCAGAAGCGCCGATAAGGGATACGCAAATAAAGTTAAGCATAGATAACAATTTCTTTGATAAACTGAAACTTCAGACTGTCAATAGATAGAAACACAACACGGGCGAAACCGTCCGACGACGACGTTAGTAACATTAAGGAGCCCATCCACTTTGAAACATGTTTCAAAACTTGGTTTACAAACTTGGTTGCATGTTTACCATACATTATGAAACGTGTTTGCTAACTTGGTTGATAAACTTACAATTATAGATGTCGATTTCTATTGTTATTTTATTAAACTCTTCCATACACAGTGAAACAAGTTTACAAACCATTAGCTCTTTTGTGCCTACTAAAAATCAAAGCGTTTTGATTTTACTAAAACCAATTCGAAAACCGTCAAATTGGAATGCAAACTTCACCATACACTATAAAACATTCTATAAACACATACCAAGTTTTGAAACATGTTTCAAAGTGGATGGGCTCCTTTAGAATACACAGAATACATTCATTTCAAACACAACTACAGCGATAAACGAAAAAGTTTTTTTCGTTGGAGAAAATTTAGATTCTATTTCTAATTTATCGTGGGCGATGATTATTGCCAGATATCAATTTTATTTTTATTTGGCTGCAAGGGTAATTTTTTATGTTATTGTGACAGTGCCGCCAACTGAAAAATATGATTTTCTGATGTTTTTCGCGGTTCTGAGGTTGTAATCGTTTTGTTTTGAGATGTCAACTGAATTTTCAGTTTATGTTCAAAGTTCGGTTTTATTCATTTAAATATTTTCATAATTTGTATTTGATTTTTAAAATTAGTTATTAGTAGAAAAATTATTATTATTTATTTATTAGTAAAAATTAGAAATTTTTAATATTGAAATTTGTGAAATTCATTTCACAAATTCAATTCACTTTGTTCTTTAAGTATTATAGTTTTGGCAATTTTATTTTTAACAGCTTTTCACGCTGACGCTTTTGTTGTGGTTACAACAACGAAATTGTAGGCATTTTTTTTAACGTCCGACGATATCGTCCGTGTTGTGTTTCCACCTAATGTCTAAAACTTCAGACTGTCAAGACTGACTGCTAACATTAAATATGTAGTTAAATGGTATACAATTTAACTTTTAAAAATGTTAGACTCGAGCAGGAAACATATGAAATCGACCAAAAACATTACATTTTGGAAATGTGGTTGGGATTTTGTATATTTATAGGTATTGGAATTTGTTGACAAATGACAATCAATAAAAAAAAATTCTGCGTTTTTATTTTTTTTTTACATTGTCTTAAGATAAAAATTCAAACAATTGCTCTACGATGGTGTATTGAAATGAAATTATCACAATTCTTTAAGAAAAACCTTAACCTTAACCTCAAAAGAAAGATTTACGTCCTTCAACACCTTTGAACGTATGTTGTTGTGGGACCTTGGTCTTAAAAGGTTTTTATGTGTTATTGTGACACATATTGTCATTCCTACTACACAACACATTTTATTAAAAAAAAAAAAACCTGCTGTTGATTACAATTTTATTTCAAAACGACAACATAGTTTTGTAAAGGCACGAAAAGGAAATTTATGTTTCTTTATTTTTTCAATATTTAAACTCTAAATTATTTACTTGTTTATTTTATTTAATTTTAAATTTAAGTCCTGGCGAATTTTTCGTGAGTTGCGATTTTTCAGAAAATTAGTCGTTTGTAATAGAAAACGAAGCGTATAGTATCACAATTGATATAACTATGACAGCGTTGCTGTGAACCTCTTCATAGATAACTTAGTTGATTTTTTGAAAACAAAATTTCATGAAGTTCTGCATCATTTGAACGGCTACAAAATAGTATATGAGTGGCATTTTCATACAATATCGCACGGTGACGAATAAGACTAAATTATTTCAACACCTCTGGGGTTGCTTAACTGGACAACAACTTTAGGCTCTAACGGAGTCAGGCTACATTGAAAAACGAAATCATCTAATGTCGAATTCTTTTCACCCAAATCCATCAAAAAAAATTGATGTAAATCAAAAATTTTGTTCTTTTCACCCAAAAACATCAATTTTTTTTCCGATTTACATCAAAAAAAAAAATGTGCATTTTTTCGTAAATTTCTTTGACATTACTAATATCAACAAAGAAAATTTAAAAAATAAACGTTTTGTTGACGACAATTTTTATATAACTATGAATTGTTTCATTTTGAAGAATTAATTATTGTGTTTTATATTATATATATACAATAATGTAACTAACATTTAATAAAATAACTCCTAATAAATAAAAAAAAACTCTTAAATGGATTTATTAGAATTAAAATATTATATTTCATTGGGCGGATGAAAAAAGATGCATCATAGAAAAAACGAGACGCTTTTATCTAAAATGAAGTAATTTAAATTGAAAACAAATATGAATGAATAAAACAAAATTATTTTATGTACAAATTAATTGAATTTTTTATAAATATTTCAATACGCAATTGCAGAATATGCTATTATACGAAATTTTTCAAATTTAAAAGTAGACAACCGCCTTTTAAATATCACTAATACAAACATATTTCACATCAACTTTTGTTTTTTGTTCTTTTCAGACCCGAATTTATAAATTGATTTAGAAAAGTCAAAAGAAAACCACATAACTGATAGATACGCCAATTCTTGAAACACGTGGATACCTAGACGTCATTCTAACTCTAATGAATTATATAATGTAAAATTAAATAAATGAAAAATAATTTGTAAAATACTAATTTGGGTTCAAATTAAAAATTTCTGTAAAAATATTTATGTATATCCAAAAAAATTGATGGTTTTTTTTATCTCCACTTTTTTTATGATGAAAAATTTTAAGGTGTGTTGCCTGTTGCAATAAAATTAGTAAAAAAACAACAAAAAGCAATTGGGTCCGGAAAATTTGATAAAACGCATTTTAACCTATATAACAATAAAACCAGTTTAGTAAATTTTACTGTAGAACCATTTTAATACACTAGGGTCGAGCAATTGGTTAATTATTCGTCACCCTGTATCTTAAGACGCGGTTAAAAAGAAAAACTAAAACCAAAGAAATTTTTAATTGATGTGAACGAATTCCAATGCCTAAATATACAAAATTTCATTCTAATTTCCAGAACTTGTCGATTTCACGTGCTTTTCACCACCCAAAAAAAAGCACAATTAAAGTTATTTTATAGTTAAAACTAGGCTTTTATTATTTTAGAAACGACAAAAGTTATGTGCACTATCTCATAGATAAGGCTTTATTTATTTAGCGTATGGTTTTTTTTTGTGACACATTAAAAATTAAACTTAAAAATAGGTAGACTCTTCTATGAAATCTACCTAAAACAAAACATGGATACACATTAAATGAACTTACAATCAATTTGATTGCGCGTCTTTTAAGTAAAAATTAAAAAGTAAAATATTTGAACATTGGGCAGTACATTTGAACATTAGATGTTTACATCGAGCGAGTCTATCCATGCTACTACATCTGGAGTTGCCAAATGGATGTCTGAGATGTTTCCATTGTAACGTCGAATTGGACACACAGTTGCAATGTGTTTTATAGTTTGTTGTGGAGCGCCGCAGTCACACTCAGGGGGCTCTGAAATGCCCCACTTGTAGAAAGAATCAGCACAACGTCCATGGTTTGTTCTTATTCGGTTTAGTGTAGTCCAGGTATGACGTGGCAAATCGAAACCAGGTTGGGTAGAAGTCGGGTTAGTAATAGAAAGGCCAGTTGTGTTGTAATGTTGCCAGGAGGTATCCCAGGAATCCAAGATATTAAAATCAGTTGCCAGCAGGTTGCTGGCAGTTTTATGTGGAGGCTTTCTTGACTTCAATCGACAACGAGTGTGGTCACCGTAATATTCGTGCAAGGGTAACGTGATGTTGTTGGTTACCTTTTTATGTTCACGCATGAGAGCATGCGAGCGTCTGAGTGCAGGTGGAGCGATATTGCTTAACACAGGGAGCCAAGGTAAAGGGGTGGATCTGATAGTACCACTTATAGTACGCATCGTGGCATGCAGCTGACAGTCAACTTTTTGAGTATGTGTGCTATTCAACCAGACTGGTGCGCCATACTCAGCCACTGAGTAAACCAGACTTAGAGCAGTTGTTCGGAGGGTAGCTGGAGTAGCACCCCATGTAGAGCCTGCCAGTTTGTGCAATATATTGTTTCTCGTTTTAAGTTTTTGTGACGTATTTTCTAGGTGAAGTAGAGATAGATAAGGCTAACGCTTGGTGACGCTTTTCTGAGTTATAATTTTAGAAAAAGTTGTTATAATAATAGTACAACTGCAAAGTCAATAAATTATGTATGAACATATTACAGGCAGATGATTGAAAAAAAAAGAAAGTTGGTTGTATTGTTCAAGACTGAAAAACCCATCAGTCATCATTACATTTCAAGCAATCTATTTTCCAAGGAAATGAGGTGTGGGTTGGTGAATAGAGTATATTTCGGAAGTTGTTCTATTCACATCTTTTTAGCTGGCACTAAAATTTAAAGATTCACAATTCCAATCGAAGGTTTTAAAAGAAACGCGACATAGTAGTCTGAATTTTTGACTGGAGCTTGAAGAAAAAGTCACAAAAATTATATCTTAACATTGTACTAAGTACACGACCAAAGAGTACAAAATCTTCAATGCGAGGTTTGACCTGGAATGCAAAGTTGGCAATTTGTCTAAATTATGATCTACATCTTTTATTGTAATATTCTATGCACACCATGAAAATATAACTTACTTTCTTCAGTTATTTAAAAAAGATTCCCAAAGTGTTCAGTGCAAGCGAACACCACTGCGACAAGAAAGTCTATTGTACAGATAAAGGTCACTTTCAATCCTCCAATCGTCTTGTTCCGAACACTCGGGTGATATTTAAAATAAAAACTGGCGTAGTGATCGACGCGGATAACGCGTTTGGATACGTTTTTTATTTATTTAATCGTTGCTTTTCTTCGTATATTACCCAAATAGGTGCTATAGCCTATAGAGTGTAGAATATAGATAGACCATACTAAGTATTGGTTTACTGTTTAAATCGATGTTTGACATACCTCGGTTTCAACTATGTTTACATTTAAACTAGACAAATCGGGAATACTTTTGAAGCATAAAAGTTAAGTGGTTGTTACCAAAAAGTGGAGGTTTGTTTAACAATTAATTGATACTCAACATGCTCTCTAGCATCCTATTAAGTGTCTTTTATGATTGTGTGATAACAACAAAATATTTTATGGTTTACGTTTTCCCGTTATTTTTAATTTTTTAACATCAGCAATTCTTTTCATCGATGCTATTTCTAAACTAAGGTTCTGGTAATAATTTATTTTGACCCCTCAGGGTTCACTGGTATGATTAGACCATGACACGGGGCTTGGCGAACCCGACGTAGCTGAGCTATAGTGCGCTACGGCCTGCTATCGCCAACCGTAAACCTGTTGTCATGTCTAGAGTGAACGGAGACCTTGGCTTAATCGGCTGGTCGCGGGAAGGTGCTCTCTTATTAGCACCCCCAAATCTCGGTGGGTACACACTAGAGATGAGTGTGGGGTGGGGTTCAATCTGTAAAGTACCAAATCTCTGGACACCAGTCGAACCCCAGTTGTACATAGACTTCTAACCTGTCGGCCTATTGGTGACCTTTATTGTGTCTTAACTCGTGCAAGCAATATGGAAAAATATCTAAGCAATTCCTTAAAATTTTTGTTTTCACCTGTTTTATTGTTTCTTACATCCTATCATGAAATATTGGCATACATCGTATTTTATTATATGATAGGATTTATCTGTTAAGTTACCCATTTTTTAAAAAAAATTATATTTTGATTAAATGACTATTGTATTTGATAAAAAATTTAAAATGCAAATTCATAATATTTGGGGATTGAATACCAACCGTGACACCGTGCAACATACATCTCGAGCATGACAAACCGCACATCCTTTTTCTTACAAAAACAAAAGTTTCTGAAATCTATCCCTCTGACGTAACATTAAATCCCAAATATAGGCCTGAATCAGCTTTTAAACTTCACCGAGGTGTATGTGCATGCATCAGAGAGTAACTGAGCTGCTACTTTGAACTACATGGTGATGGCTACAACACAGTAGCATTAAAGGTTTCTTTTTTCAAAATAGCTTTATACCCGTCCAAAAACAAACATACACCTAATTTTTTTTATCTTTTTGACTAATGTTGTGGATGAAATTAGCACAAATTTCAAAATTGTGTGGTTTTCGTTACTGGTGACTTCAACGTCCACAACGACGACAACAATCGAAGGCAGGCAGATATATTTGCCGCATCGCACGACCTGACGCAAATTGTAAAAGTCCAAATTTCACTCCTCGTAATAGGAGAGTACGCACAGTC
This sequence comes from Diogma glabrata, assembly GCA_963693315.1. NCBI lineage: Eukaryota > Metazoa > Arthropoda > Insecta > Diptera > Cylindrotomidae > Diogma > Diogma glabrata. The sequence goes on from OY856186.1 coordinate 402,016,047, forward strand.
GCATCTATGCCAGATATTACGAGTGTCGATGTCGATAAGGGTAGTATTGGAAATTCTTACAACAATCTAATCACATCACATCAGTTATCAAAACTGATTTATTAAAAACCAGAGTTCCCAAACCCTGTAAAATATCGACTAAGTTAGTTCTTATGATTCAGTTCTGAATCCTGAATCTTAAATCTACAATATTTTCACGTTAAACTCTTCTTATTGGTGTCTATAACTCCTTATTATTTCACAATTTTACAATTTTAAACAAATGTACCAACAAAAATAAGAATAACAAATTACTTCCATTATTCATTTCAACATAAATCCTAACAACTACAACTTGAATTAAGAGGAAACCAAAATAATCTATATCAACAGGTCATTTAAGATTAATGTGAGAATTTTTTTGTTTATTATAATAGCTAGTGTCTTACTCTTATCAACCTTTAATTTTGTTGATCCTTTCATGACAGCTTTCTGATTATTAGAAAGTATTTACCTTTTTTTTTTACGAAATTAAAGAAACATTTTAGTAAATGACTTTTTAAATGGAGGATAATTTATTCTGTGTAAATGGAAGAAAACAAAAATATGTTTAAGAAATTATGTTTAGAAATACGTAAATGTAAAAACGATTAAATTAGCTAATGGTTTTATTTGTGGTAACGGAAAGTAGTTATAAGAAGTGTTAGCATATCTAGATAATCTTAAGAGAATTAACTGTGTATGTTCGATGTATATGTTTTTTTGTTCTTAGCTACAGATTTATGGTAATTACTTTTTAAAAAATATCGACGACTCCATCTCCATATCATAGTGTTACCCAACAATGTTGATGTAATTTGTGAGAGTTAACAACGGCACTATTTCAATAAATTGAAATGTCCAATTCAGTGTAGAAAATCAACTAGCTCAAATAAAACTTAAGCGCTGAGAAATTAATATTAAATAAAAAACTGTTAAGGAAATGTTAATTTACCCTAAAATTATTATTAATAAATAAATAAAACAAAGCAGACAATATTAAAAAAAATGATTAGTAAATATAAGTATTAACAATATTATCTACAAAAATAACACATATAATTAAGTAAGAAATACATATTATTTATTTTTATTCTACCAGTTACTTACAATAATAGTTAATTTTAAATAATAAAAATTAAATTATTAAATAAACTATAGCAAATTCAAAAGTAATAATAAAATTAACATGCACAACTTTGCTATATATGTCTAATCTAATTAAGTAAACTTCAATTGTTAGTGTAATTAATTAAGGATTTAAAAAAAATGTTATCACAAAAAAAATTAACAATAGTTAGTGAGGTAGATTAAATATTATTGTGTTAGTAGTTTAATCTCAGTCTGTTGTAATAAATCCACTAATATAGATATATCAATATTTCTATAGCTAAAAATTCTACGAACTATAAAGTCTATTGTTCTACCCATAAGCCTTTCAAAGCTTGCAGTTGATAAATCTTTGTGTATGCATTTTTTAGTGATCAAACAACATAAAATATAAAAAATTAAAAAAAAAAAATACATGCATGATTAGTTGTGTCGAGAAAACAAATTGGGTTGTTAAAACTTACATGCAACTTTTACGTTGTCAACAGCATATGCGGATGCTGCTCTGGGTCTATGTGTAACTAATGCAAGTTCACCAAAATATTGTCCTTTTCCCAACAGTGATATTTCTACTTCGCCACCACTTTCTTGTTCTAATCGAATTGATACACCTCCATCTTCAATAAAGTACATTCCATCAGCTGCATCACCTAGATTAAAAAAACAGATATTGTTATTCGTAAAATATTTCTCAAATCACTCCAAACGTACTGCTTTTGGACGTCAAATTTGAATTAAATATTTTTACATATTTTTTGTAAATTATCACATTAGAGAGGTCGATTTCAATGCGATTTGTGTATTACGATGCGGGAAAAATTGAACGATTCGATTTTATCGAACGATTACAAACATTTAAATTTTTATTTGCCTTTTAATATGCATATTTTTTGGTGCGGTTTGCACCTTTTCTAAATTTAAAAACTTAATCTGTATCAGGTATCCACATGATATCTTCCAAAATAGTTAGAGTTAGATTCAGTCACAAAACTTCTTTTGTTGGTCAAGTGCGAGTATAACTTGCAAGTCAGTGTTTTCGTTATTGTTTCACTCTGCTTATCTTATCCTCAATAGCTAACCATACACAAAAGGACTTATCCGCGGAATTCGTCCGTTGGATCGATCCGCCAGTTTTGTTCCACTAGCGTAAAACCGTAAACGTAACGTAATGTTCACAGCGTAACGATCCGGGAATCAAGTCCGTCGTCGGACCAGCCCCTTGTGTTAATCGTAATCCGTCTTAAATTGACTAATTTTTGATCCGCGGACCAAGTCCGGCATTAACTAAATTCAACTAATTTTTTGCTTGTCGGCCTCTGTCGATCTGTCAAAAATGTTTGAAGTATAAGTAAAACTATTTTTTTATTATTTTTATTTTATAGAAATATACTAAATAATGATGCTGTTTGTTGAGTTACATTTAATTAAGAAAAAGGGAGTCATTTAGCTTTCATGACTGCGGATAGATATTTTAAAAAAGGATCGAAAAATCGAAATTAATATTTTGAGTTTTGAGAGGCTGATATTTTGGATATTTATGAATAATTTGAAAACGGTGATATGAAATGTACATAGATTTGCTTTTATTATAGTTTTGTTTTTATAAAATGTTCAATCTCTAGCAACATCCAAGAACTCAAAAGCCATTTGGATTAAATGATACGAAAATAATTAGTTTCGAAGAATATATTGTGTTTTTCAAGATTTGGATTTAGTCTTTGCCTGGGCCTAGGTTTCACTTAACATGGTATTGATATATTATTATCTGTGGCTTAAATTTTTATATATTTAGTTTTATTAATAGCATTCAACTGAAAATATTTAAAAAAATTATTGACGAATTGACTGTCCGGTCCGATCGTTAGTGGAAGTATCCGACGGAGCTGATCCGCTAAAAAGTCCCCAGATCTGATCCGTGGGGTCATCTCCCCCTTAACTAGCAGATTTTCGGCGAGATGTCTTAGCGACGACCAAGTTCGCGGACAAATCCGGCAAAAATCTTATTGTGTATGGCTAGCTAATGATATAACAAAAGATTAGAAAATGAAAATTAAATAAAACTGAAAAAGTAAATCAAATATTTTCCAGATCAAAAAACTATTTCTTACTCTTAGCATCTCAGGCAAAACATTATAGTCTAAGATCCGTGTATAGAATGACCTTCACCGAACTGGTTAATGGATGAAAAGTATTTTATATTAAATTAAATATGTTAATAAATATATTGCAAGTGGGTTGACTAAAAAATTTCGGTCCAGAATATGGTTAATTAAAAATTTAAAAATTAATATTTTTTTTAAACATTTCACCGTTTCGGTTAATAGACAAATGACATACCAATCAAAAGTATGAAGCCTTTAGAATATGCAAAAGATAGGTTGACTATTTTTTTCCAGTCATAACTTGGGTAGGCAGGTATAAACAGGTAAATCGATATTAGCAATTTGCACCGGTCTGGTTAATGAATAAACTTTGTCAAAATAAAGATTATTTTATTAAAAACACGGTGATATAGGGTTGTCTGCAAAAAATCAGTCCTGAATTCCGGTTATCGAGTTCTAAAAAGTGCAATATTCCTATGAGTGAATACGTGCGATAAAGAGGTCCTTTTGTCTGTGAAAATTAAAAGGATAGCGATAGACTCGTAAATGCTGCGCATTATTTTGGAACAGCTTGCCACAACATTCAGAATTGAATTGAAAACTATTAACCAGTTTAATGAACAGAAACATTGACTTTCGTTTCGTTCTTTATACATTCAAATAACATCTAGAACTATTATTTGCAGTTAACATATATTGTATAAGTTAGTATGTATAACTTATTTACACTTCAAATATGAATTAAATAAATTTAGAATACAAGATAAAATTTTAGTATCATTTTAATCGCTATATGGATAACTAATTGCAGCAAATAATTTGTGTTTAATACAGGTGTATACAAACACATTCAAAAACCAGTAAGTTTATAATTTTTTACCGGTTTCGGTAAAAATTAAACAAACTTATGCTTATTTAATTGAAACAACTAATAATTATGATATTCTGAAGAAAATGAATTAATTTTTAATAAAAAACCAAACAAATTTTAAGACATGAAAAAATCCAAGGAAGAAATTCCTCAAAAGATACGGTGAAATATTCCTACTTAATATTCTAAAAGTTTGCCGCAAGTAAATAATCGCAGATGATGCTCGTTCGTTCCGGATCGTGTCACATCATCGAAAAATCATACCATCGAAAATCGCTACATCGAAAAAAAGCAATAAATTGAAAAATAAAAATCATACTGTTGAAAAATCACACAACCGAAAATCGCAACATCTAAAATCATAACACCGAAAATTCATGACTTCGAAAACTCATTGCATCGAAAAATCACATCACCGAAAATCATATCATCGAAAATTTAATCCACAAAATCGAAAAATCATATCATCGAAAATCATAAAATCGAAAAAAAATCATATCATTGAAATATCATTACATCGAAAATATTCGATGTAATGAATAAATCATTAAGCAAAAAATATGCTCATTTTCGTGTTTTGACACACTTCATGATTTTTTGACAAACACTTGACACACACTTTCTTTCGCCAATACAAATTTCGTCAATACTAAACATACCAAATGTTCAGGCATTTTCAAAAAAACTATAAAACAAAAGAACATTTTCAAAAGAATAGCCCTATAGCATTATTAAAAAAACGTAGAAAAATCTGTTTGGAATCCTAAAACTCTATCTTCAAAATATGATAGCACATAATGTATTATCTATGTAAACCAAAAGAAATCATATATATTAATACGCTAAAAAAAAACTTTGTACAGTCTAAGGCTTTTTTATTCGAATTTTGATTCATTTCAAATTTTCACTGCTAACTGATATTAGTGTAACTTAGATTTTTGGGATTTTTCGGATCATAAATAAAAAAGTTATAGACGAATTAAAATGTATTTCTGAATTTAACGGCCTCCCACATACAATATGAAAATGGAATTGCCCAAGTATATATTTTTTTTCACAAAAACGATAAGCAGGCAATCAATCAATCAATTTGTCAATAAATTCGAAAACAAACGAAATAAAATTTAGTGTCAAAATCCCCTAAATTTTATTTCGTTTATTTTCGTTTTCAATTGATTGACAAATTGATTGAAAGTCTGTAGCCTTTAAGAGAATATAAAAAAATTAAATTTAGTATTTTATATTTTCTTTTCAAATTTCAATTTAGTTTATGAATTGATTTAGGAGTGAATAGACGTAATATTTTTCTTTGTTTTTTTATTATAGGAGTGGATAGACGTAATATTTTTCTATGAATGTTGTGAATGAAGAAATGAATTGCACGTGGTATTTATCATTTTAAAATTCATGTGTTTGTTAAATTTGTCAGATGAAGATAAAATTGATTCGACGTGATAATGGTTTATATTATTTTTTTTTGTTATTTTATTAATATTATTTTTCTTTGATTTTCTTTGATTTAATTATTATGGTGTTAATGGTGAAATGAATGATGTGATTTGTGAATGACGTATTATTTTCTTTGTTTTTTTATTATTATTATTTTTCTTTGATTTTCTTGATTTAATTATTATGGTGTTAATGGTGAAATGAATGTTGTGAATGACGTATTATTTTTCTTTGTTTTTTTATTATTACTAGGAGGGCCCGGCGTGCTTCGCTACGCTTATAAATAAAGTTTTTTCGTAGACGTAAAAGCAATGTTGACGTAGAAGCAGTTCGGATATATGAAAAATTAGCGATCAAATAAGCTTACTTGAAAACTTGATCAGCTAGAGTTCTGATTATTTTTCATTCATATATTTAAAAAGAAAAATTAAAAATTATATGCTAGCATTTCTCATTACCACTTTTTGAAATCATTGCTTCTACGTCAACAAAATGTCTACGCAAAAACTTTATTAATAAGCGTAGCGAAGCACGCCGGGCCCTCCTAGTTACTAAAAATGCATGCCAGCAAAACTTCATTTCAAAGCAATAAATAAAAAATTCAGAATTTAGTTTTTTTCATTCGTTCCACTTCCACACATACAAAATTTTGATTTAAAAAAAAATCCACAAATAAATGTACAATTTCAAACGAATTGCCCAATTAACATATACTGCTGACATTTAACATTTTAATTTACAAAAGTTTTATCTGTGAGAAGAGTACACCCTGTTTTTCGATGATATGATTTTTTCATGATTTATTCATTACATCGAATATTTTCGATGTAATGATATTTGGATGAAATGATTTTTTTTTCGATTTTACGATTTTCGATGGTATGATTTTTCGATTTTGTGAATCAAATTTTCGATGATATGATTTTCGGTGATGTGATCTTTCGGTGGTATGACTTTTCGACGTAATAAACTTTCGGTGATATGATTTTTCGATGCTATGACTTTTCGATGATATGACCTTTCGATGATATGAACTGATTGGTATGAACTTTATAAGGCCCTGTAATGTAATGCATAAATCATATATGAACCTTATAAGGCCCTGAACCCAATATAAGTTGCTTTAAAGACAGTGTCGATACGATGTAAATCTATATTATGTTTCTGATATAATAATAACATTTGAAGGGTACAGGTGAAAAACAACGTAAGTCCATAAAATCAAATTTCAAGAAAATTGAAGTTTTGTGTTTGAAGTCTTTAAAATGCAAGAAAATTTGTGAACTCGGATTAAACAATGAATAGACATGGTTCATAAAAGTGTTTTGAACCGGGGCCACCAGAGGCGTTTGTTGGTATAAAATGTAAATTGGGTATAAAAAAATGTTGCGAATTCTTTCCAATTGATTTATATGGGCTGGGTTTGATATTCATCAAAATTGAATATACCAACTGAAAGCTTTTGTATTTCTTCAATAGATAGCAGCATTAACTCGATTTAAAAAAAAAATGGACTTACGTTGTTTTTCCCCTGTACCCTTCATTTATGTTAGATTAAATTAGTGCACAAAACGCATTCATATGTAAGGAACTTAAAGGAGTTCTCGTTATTTATACGTATCAAAGAAGGGAAATTATATTTTTCGAATATTTTGCACCATCTTCATGATTTAAATGCCATTAAGGTATGCAACGTATTCTCTGAAATATTTAATAAAACAAAAAAGCCATGGATACAAAAAATTGTTGAATTAGTTAAACGTTTTGCTTTAAATGATTGATTCGAAACCGGAAGCTCAAATTCAGAAGTATGCACTTCCAGTGATCGATCCACTGCGTTAGGACTACATTAGGATTGTCAGAACTCAGAATTAACAATAAAAGAAAGGCTGCAAAGTACAAATGAACAGAAAATGAATAAACATTTTGTGAAAAGTAGTACACAGTTCAAAATAAGATGAATATGTAATGCAAATTGCTACACATATAGGTCCTACGGTAGACTCCATTATAAAACAATGCAAAGCTTGCTTTAAAGATAAATTTAATGCTTTTTGCATTAGCAAGTTGTTTTCAAACTTCTAGCCTAGAAAGTTGTTTTCAAACCTCTACCGTTTCTATAAAAAAAAATAATGATGTTAGAGTTGTAGTGAAATTTGTAGTGTTGCATTAGAAATAGTTTTAATGCAACAGTTGCTTTGCAATTTAATAATAACTTGCTTTACATAACCCATATAGCAAAGCTTGTTTTAAAAATTGCAGTAACTTTTTTAACTATGAGTACGAACAACAAGTATCGAATTCAAGCGTGCGTTTACAGCAACTAGTCTGATTTGCACTAAACTCAGGTCGAACTTATAATGATAATACTTTAGAGACAACGTGTTTCTTACGCCAATATTTTAATAACCAAAACCTTGAAAAATTTCAAGGTTTAAACTATATTTAAATTTTCTTCTTCAAATATTATTATTTATTATTATAAACTATTACACGCCAATTTAAGTTATAGATGAAAAACGTGTTCTAGACAGAGTTGTGAAAACTTGACAATTTTTGATTTTTCTGAAACTTGGCATATAAGTAGTATGGACAAAACAAAAAATACAACTTATTTTAAAATTTTTTTAAAGTGCATAGTTTGAGCATAGGGGGCACCCCAACATGAAAAAAGAAAATTCTGCCAATCCGATGTAACTTTGAAATTAAATTGCTCAAGAACGGCTATACCGATTCCATCAAACTTTTTTTTGTTTGATAGATGATTAGTTAGTCCTTTGAAAAAAAAATTAATTAATTGATTTCATAATTAATTTTTAAATAAAAATATTAAAAAAAAATTTTTTAAAGATGGCGCTAGGGTCGAAGATCAATTGGAATTTAATTAACTTTTTTCTGAAAATAGTAATAAATCCTTACTCTAAAATATATCAAATTAACTCAGATGCGTTAATTTTTGTTCTTGAGATATTTAATTTGAAAAATTTTTAGTGCGACTGAAATTCGAATTTTTCTTCATTTTTTCAAACAACTTCCATTATGAAAAAATTTTAAAAACAATTAAATTTTAACTTTTTTTTTTTAAACATAGCTTTAACCTTACTTTAAAATATATCAAATTTACAAAGAGGCGTTAATTCGTGTTCTTGAGATATTTAATTTTAAAGATTTTTAGTCCGATTAATATTCTAATTGTTCATTATTTTTTCGAACAATTTATATCATCAAAAAATTTTAACCACTGAAGTTCGAGAAAATAATGAACAATTAGAATTTTAATCGGACTAAAAATCTTTAAAATTTAATATCTCAAGAACACGAATTAACGCCTCTTTGTAAACTTGATATATTTTAAAGTAAGGCTAGAGCTATATTTAAAAAAAAAAGAGTTAAAATTTAATTGATTTTAAAATTTTTTGTTAATGGAAGTTGTTTGAAAAAATCAAGAAAAATTCGAATTTCAGTCGTACTAAAAATCTTTAAAATTAAATATCTCAAGAACAAAAATTAACACCTCTGAGTTAATTTGATATATTTTAGAGTAAGGATAGAACTGTTTTCCATCATTCCTTTGCTCAACTTGATAAGAGTAGCACTCCATCAGTGCTACTCTTATCAAGATGAGCAAAATTCCATAAAAAAAACTGAAGAGGTTAATTATGAATGTCATCACGAAGAGGCAGATACGAGGATTATTTTCCATGCTTATAAAGCGGCACCAGGCTCAAGAATTTTAATAAAATGATACCGATGTTTTGATTATTTTGTTGGGAAATATGCACAAAATTTTTGCTGATTCAGCAACTAAAAAGACAAATAACCAACATCTTTATTGCATTATTGCACCGATTTAGCGTTGAAGTTGGGACCGAAATTATACAAAAGTCTACCCGCATTTCATGCATTTACAGGTTGCGATTACACGACTACATTTTACAATAAAGGAAAAGAAAAACCTTTTAAGCTATTTTCAAAAAATGAAACGTATCAAACTGTTTTTGCGTCACTAACAGATGAAGCCGATATTTACCTTAATGAATAAATGGACACCGTTCAAGAATTTACTGCTAGTATGTGTGGCATCAAGAATTGCACTAAAGTGAATGATGCGAGGTATCGCATTTTTCATAAAAATTACTCTTCTAAAGAATACAGCGAACAGTTAAAAAAAAAAAATAAAAAGAAACAAAAAATTTTACGGACTGTTTTGTCAACTCCATGTGGCTTAATGCCACGAACCCTGTATGCGTTGAACTTCAGCCTGATAACTGCGGTTGGTTTTTAGCTGATTATTTAAAACCAACAGGGTTTATTGGAGATCAAACACTTTTAACGGTAGAAGACATAATAGAAACAACACAACCAGAAAGCGATGACGAAGAATGTTCCAGAGTTGAAGATGAAAATTTTACTTCCGATGAATCAGAAGCAGAATAATGTTTGTTAACAGAAAAATAAACAAATAACAAATAAAAAAAAATAACAAATTATTTGCTGCAATTAGTTATCCATAGCGATAAAAATGAAACTAAAATTTTATCTTGTATTCTAAAATTATTTAATTCATATTTGAAGTGTAAATAAGTTATACATACTAACTTATACAATATACGTTAACTGTAAATAATTCTAGATGTTATTTGAACGTATAAAGAACGAAACGACAATGTTTCTGTGCATTAAACTGGTTAATAGTTTTCAATTCAATTCTGAATGTTGTGGCAAGCTGTTCCAAAATAATGCGCAGCATTTACGAGTCTGTCGCTATCCTTTTCATTTTCAGACAAAAAGTTCGCTGGGACCTCTTTGTCGCACGTATTCACTCATAGGAATATTACACTTTTTAAAACCCGACAACCGGAATTCAGGACTGATTTTTTGCAGACAACCCTATATCACCGTGTTTTTAATAAAATAATCTTTATTTTGACATAAAGTTTATTCATTAACCAGACCGGTGCAAATTGCTAATATCGATTTACCTGTTTATACTTGCCTACCCAAGTTATGACGGGAAAAAATAGTCAACCTATCTTTTGCATATTCTAAAGGCTTTATACTTTTGATTGGTATATCATTTGTCTATTAACCGAAACGGTGAAATGTTTAAAAAAAAATTAATTTCTAAATTGTTAATTAATTATATTCTGGACCGAAATCTTTTAGTCAACCCACTTGCAATATATGTTATTTATTAACATATTTAATTTAATATAAAATACTTTTCATCCATTAACCAGTTCGGTGAAGGTCGTTGAATACTCGGATCCTATAAAAAATAATTACAGAAATCGAATCGACAATGTTGAGTTAAAACTTCAGCAAGAGCCCAAAATTAACCGTTAAAAATTTCAATTGGATTTGGGTTGTTACGAAATGTTGATTAGATAAAAAGTGTCACAACAAACAAAAGGTTAGCATCCAAACATACCTTGGGTTAAACGCACTTCTTTAACTTGGTATATAACCTTCTATTATAAAGTTAGTTTTCCGTTAAAGAAAAGTCTATATTCAAAATATAAAGCGTCAAAAAATAACTAACCTTGTTTAATAATTCTTTCACCTTTATCAAATGATTTAGGTACTAATGCATCCGCTAAGTTCATGCGTTCGTAGTTCTGAAAAGAAAAATTCAAAGTTTATAAAGTTATTATGGTAAAAAAATTCAAATACATTATTATTTCGATTCATACAGGATCGTTCAATTTGAACTCTTTCAAAGAATCTAAAATAATGAATATTTTATATTTAATGTTCTAAACATGTTCAACTAATTCATAAAAAAAAATAGATCCTTGTTCGTCTGTTTTTGATCAAATTCATTGTCTATTATAAAGAGAAAGCTCGTTCAGTTTCAGCTATAAAAATCATCGATTTTTTTACACAAACATTTCAAGATTAATTCAAACCATTTTCACAACAACAAATTTGTAATATGTCTATACATATTATACCATACAACAAAGTTTTCATTACTTAACGTTTGATATGTTGAAAAGCTATGAAGTAAAATTTTCTATTTTTATTTTAAAAAATATTTTTCAAGTAAGTTAAACGAAAATTAAATATTTTTTGTAGGTCGGGTAAACTGAAATTATTTCATAGTTTTCAGCAATCATCAAAACCTTTATTATTCCAACTTTTAAAATTTATTTTAATTTATTTTTGTATTTTAACCAAAATTCCACAGTTTTGCGAGGGGTTAGGTTAAAAAAGTACCACAAAAAAAAGGTTACTTTAATTTTATCAAATCATTAATAAATATCATAAAAGTTTTAATGTTAAAAAAGTTTGAGCATACATCATGTTGTGTTTGTAATGATCAAACTAAAGAATAATGTTTCGTCGGATTATTAAAATCCCGAACTCACGTTCTTTTAGTCGAAATTGATCTGCTTAACGGTGACCCAATCCAAAATCTAATCAAAGCATCAATACATTTCAACCGACTCTCAAAGTAAAACAACAAATCAAACATATGTAATATTTATGAAAGACAAAATAAAATTTATTTACACTTAACTGTAATAAACATTTTCATTTCAACTTTTTTGCATTACTTAGCAAAAATATTAGGTTAGCAAAAATATTATAAAAACCGACCTTTATAGTTTCTGTATAGGATAAAAAGAATCAAAACCAATTAACCAATTTACCCGCATGGAGGGATCAGTTTTTGTTGATTTGTTGATTTACGGATGGGACAACCCCACGTACTCCAGGACCTGCTATTGGCACACGAGTTAACGTGAGATATTACATACCACTGGCAATATAGTAGTGAAATGCCACTATCGAAAGTGATATATTAGATGTGGTGGCGGATAATACTCGGTCAACGACAGCATCCCCTATCGTAGTTAAGGGAATCATCGTAAAAGACAGTGCGTCACATTATCAAGCAGTATGCCTCTAACTTCATTTTTTACACTTTTATTTTATTTTTATTTCCCTTATTGTTTAGCTATCTATTCTTAAAAAAAGACTTTTAATTAAAACCCTCGCTTAAATATTTAACGGAATAACTGGCAATGACAACCTGAAGCTGCAAGAAGTTATTCACGCGGACAAAGGACAGATAAAAATTTATTCAGATACAATCATTTTTCTAAAACAACACCACACGAATCTCATTTCATCTCATTTCGCCACAAAAACAGAAATTGTATTCAATCATAAAAATTTGCCCAAAACTTTTTGCTGACACCGACAATAGTTCACACATACCAAAAGAGTTAAAGATGAAATTCGCACGAATTCTAAAACTCCAGTTTATTCGAAAGCTTACCTTTTGTATGGGTAAGGGACCTTACGAAGGGCGATTAAAAAACAAGATAGCAAACTGCTAAAAGATGGAATCACTAGACTTTCCAGATCGCCATATTCCCTAGTCTAGATCGTTCCACGAAAGAAAGACGCATTCTGTCCAAAAAAAATGGGGTAAGAACAGTAATCTATATAATAATCACTGACAAATGCCTAATAGGTACCAGAAATATATTGAGTTCTTTAAAATATTGTAAACACATATATTTTACCACAATAGACCTTAAGAATGGATTCTATAATAGTATATTTCATTAGAGGTCTGGAAATAAGGATTTTTCCGTGCGCGCGTGACAAATTGTCGTGTGAGGCGAAGCAAGCACGGAAAAATCCATTTCCGGACGTGTAATGAACGATACTTTTTATTATTCTTATCCGAAAACAACGCAAAAAAGGATAAGAAGTAAATTTAGAACATTTTATTTTCAAAGTAATCATAATACATCGTAATAGTATCAAACATTTTTTTTTTTTTTTTTTTATTCTATGTTAGGCATGTTTAGTGTTAACCAATATAGATCAACGTCTCTGAATATCCGAAGATACCATGCTAACTAAGGAACTAGGGCTTGAAAGTATTATTCAATTTTCTTTGAGGAATTTATTAATGTTGATCTTAAAGTTTTGAGGATTAAAATTATCAGGAAAGACCCACGCCGGTAAGGCATTCCAGAGATGAGAAACTCTGTTAAAAAAATCGCGTTGAAAAGCGACAGTTCTACACCTAGTCACTCGAACCGTAAAAGGATGGGCTGATGTTGATGCTCTAGTGAAACGCGCGAAGTTTGCTGGTTCAGGCAAAATCGATTTGATCTCCGCAGACGTCCGTTCGTCCATAATATACTTGTAAAATACCGTCAAATCAGCGACGTCTCTTCTATGTTGCAACGAATCAAGCTCGTTAGTAAGAGTCGAGTTGCCGATCAATTTAACAGCTCTCCGCTGTACAGAATCAAGACATTTCAAACTACTTATGTAAGCTCCTCCCCATATGTGAGAACAATACTCCATGCAGGGACGAATAAATGATTTATATATTAAAAGAAGCTGCTCGCTATTAAAAACCTTACGACAACGACCCAAAAATCCTAATTTTTGAACAGCGTTCTTTGCTAGGCTAAAAATATGAGAATTCCATTTCATACTATTTTCAATCTCAACTCCTAGAAGTTTAATAGATTCTTTCTCTTCAAGATTATTTGAATCAAACTTTAATAAAAATGGATTAGGTGTTGATAACCTAGAAAAATGGCAAACTTGAGTTTTACTTGTGTTGAATTCAACACTGTTAGCAACTCCCCAATCTAAGATGGTTTTTAAATCAATATTTAATGAGTCTATCAAGTTTGATCTAGCGATATTAAGATTTGATGGTGCATACAAATTTGGCATTTCATGTGACGCATGAAGTGTGCTATCATCAGCAAAACTATGGATGGGATTAACTGTTGAACCTAGCAAGTCATTAATATAGAGAAGAAAAAGAGTAGGTGATAAAGCGGAACCTTGAGGAACACCAGCGTTAGTTGAAAAGATATTCGATGAAACACCATCAACATTGACCTGAAATTTGCGCTCGGAAATAAAGCTTTGTAACCAAGAAATAAGTTGCTCATCTAAGCCGTAGCATCTCAATTTGCAAATAAGATTGTTGTGCCATACTTTGTCAAACGCTTTGGCAATATCAAGTGCGACGCCAAAGGTCTCACCATGGTTTTCAAACGACTTGTTCCAGATATGCGTGACAAAAGAGAGTAAATCTCCCGTCGCTCTTCCTTTACGGAATCCGTATTGTCTTTCATTAAGTAATTTTGACGACTCTAAGAAGCTCATAATATTAAAATTAACATATTTCTCAAATACTTTAGAAACAACCGACAAAATTGATATAGGTCTGTAGTTTCTTGGATCCGTTTTAGCGCCCTTCTTTGGAACTGGTTGTACACTAGCCATTTTCCATATATCAGGAAAAATCCCTTTCTTATATGACAAATAGAAAATTTTAGTTAGGATTGGTGCTAACTCTTTAGCAAAAGTTTTAAGGATAATTGGAGGAATGCTATCAGGTCCAGATGCCTTATTAGTATTGATTTGTAAGAGCATTTTCCGAATGACATTTTTACGAAAAATAATCCGCCCCATTTTGTTAGAAACTCTAGGAATTCGTATAGGTAGAAAATTGGGTTCTACTAATGTAGAATTTAACGAAAAACAGTTACCTAATAAATAAGCCTTTTCTTTGGGGTCAATAATAGGTATATCTCTATCAATAAGAGGAGGTATAGAAGACTTACAAAAATTTCCTTGAACAGCCTTGGCGGTTTTATAAAAATTTCGTGAACCAGTAGGGTGCTCAGCAAATTTATTAGCTTTTTTCCTAATAAATAGATGTTTCTCTGCATCTATTAATTTTCTACATAAATTTCTTTCTATTCGGTATAATCTAAGGTTTTCATCAGACTTGTTTTGAATAAACTTTTGAAAAGCCTTTTTTTTAATTTTTATTGCTTTTTTGCATTTACTTGAAAACCATCGATCAACCTTCGGAACAATCAAACTATTTGGAACAAACCTACTCATACCCATTAGTATTATTTTTGAAAAATTAGAAGCAACAATGTTTGGATCTTGGCTGGAAAGACAATTGCGTTTCCAGGGAAACCATTTAAAGAAATCTCTAAGTCCCTGCCAATTTGCAGCTTTATAATCGCAAACAAGACGAGGATTAGCTTTAAACTGTTTAGGTACTTGTATATTTAAATGTGTGGAGATCAAATTATGATCTGATCCACCCAAAGGCTCTGATACTTTAAACATGATTAATATTCCCATAGCAACGATATATTTATTATCGGCATTGTTTTATTTTCTGTCAGTTTAATTCATGTTAGTTTTAAAAAATGTACTCGGAAGAAAATCCAGATATTCCTATGAACATATTAGAGCTAGCGGCACAAGCCAGTGCTGATTTGTTACCAGTAAAATCCAGGTCGAGATATGAACACAAATATCAACTTTTTATGGAATGGCGAGATTTCAAAAAAGTTAAAACTGTAGTGATGATATTCTTTTAGTTTAATTTGCCGAAAAAGCCAAAAATATGAAATCTTCCACGTCATGGAGTCGGTTCTCAATGCTAAAGAGTTGTTTATCTATAAAGAATATGCTGGCTACATAAAATATCCAAAAACTATTGCTTTTTTGAAGCGTTAGGCTGTGGGTTATGTACCAAAAAAGTTCAGGTTAGTACCCGGCAGAACAAGTAACCACATTTTTATGCGACGCTTCAGATGAATAATATCTACTGGCAAAAGTGATTTTAGTGTTTGGGATCTTTGGCGCATGTCGTAGAGATGATTTAATACGTTTGAGTTTAGACGATGTGGAAGATAATGGGCGCTTTATTGTTGTGTTTTTGCGAGATGGAAAAAACCATATGTCAAGAAGTTTTACCATTACCAATGAGGGATGCACATGGCACTTTACCTGACACTTTACCGTAAATATGCACATCTACGACCTAAAAATATGAACAGCAGAAGATTATTTGTTGCATACTGAAATCGTAGGTGTTACGCCCAATATGTTGGATGCCATACCATCAGCGCTGTCCCGAAATTTGTTGCAAAATACCTGAAACTGAAAAATCCCGAAGAATATACCGAACATGGGCTAAGCGGTTCTTCGGCATCCATGTTGGAGGAAAGCGGCGCTGATTTGCTCACTCTGAAAAGACACGGACTGTTCTTCCAACGTAGCAGAAGGATACATAGAAGAATCCATACAAAAAAATAGAAGTATCACAAAAATTGTTTAACCCTTCTCACTTGCAAAATACAAGCTCTGCGACATTCCATCAGAAAAATCAAAACATCTGCTAGCCGTCTGCTTCAACATCTTTAGTTCTAAAGAATGAAATATCGAAGGGACTAAACTTCTACAATAATACAAATTGTACAATAAATGTTACTATTAATACCAACGATTCCTAAATATACTAATTATGTTGTTGTTGTTTTCAGAAAAGTGTTATAAACTTATAAATAAATAATTGTTTTTTCTTAAAATTAATTTCAATTGTATTTTTTTATTTAGCGCACGAAGAAAAAACCGGAGATCGGCAATAATTTTCCGTGCGCTGTTCTGAAAATGCCACCTTTACGTCTTTGGAAAAACAGATGAAAACAAGGTGTTTTCAGATAAGTATAATAAAAAATATTTTTCAAAACCTCAGAGATTTACTACAAAAAAAACCAAAATTTACAAAAATGTTATAAAGGAATCAACACGCAAAACTTTTTGATAAAACTACAATTTTTTTTCTTAACTTCCAAAAATAATTTGAAGCCCAAACAAATTTTTTTCAAAAATATTGTTTTAATTTCGTGATCTTGTGATCGAACCAAATATTAGTAACTCGGTCAGAAATGTTACAATAGTAATAAATAGTTGAAGACAGAAAACCCAAGTTTTTAAACTATGTAACAGAAATATTCGGTTGGCACATTTAGGTTGAGGTTGAAGTGAATGAATTTTTTGTTTCAGTGGGTCAATAAAAGATTGATTAACAAATGGTATTCTCAAAAGTCGAAATATGTAAGGAATTTAATTACATACAAAAACTTTATACCAAGTAGATCAAAGTATTAATTTAATGGATAAACATATAAACACAAGCAAGCACCTTAGTTTTATTTTCATTTGCATATATAGCAACAACAAAATATATTAAAATTTAAAATAATATTGTCGTAAATTATTCCGTTTAGCTTGCTGTTATCATCATAAAACAATCTAATTTCAACCATTTTTTATTTAAAAAAAATGTATATACAGAATTTTCAGAAAAACTATTATGCATATAGCTTTTAAAGTTATTTTCAAGACAATTTTAATAGAATAATAATAATAACAACAACCAAAGATAGAAAATTTACAAACAAATATGGAAATGAAATTCATAAGCATAAGTTTCGTTTTTTAAAAGAATGATTTTCACTGGAATATTAATTTCAAACGAGGGTGTCGACGAATTATTTAGTTCTGTTTTTGTCAAATGGATCATATAATAATACCAATTTGTGTTACACTTCCTGGTTCTGGTTCACCTTATAGCCTGGTCGGACCAAACAACCATTTGTATGTATAGCAATTCAAACCCTTACAGTAGTAGATCATTGGCTATACACTGCAACTGGAGGAGCATAAATCGAAATGCAATTTATTTTTGTAGTTAAATAGGATATAAACCAACCTACCCAGATTAAATTTTCGTGAAATTGTGAATTCAGACTTATTTCTATTTAAATTAAATTGACTATTTAAATTATTATAAAAAGAATGATGACTTACCTGAAGTGCTTTTAACATAGGAACATTATCCAACAATGTTTCATACATTTTCCTTTTTCTAAATGCCGATTTCAATAAAATTCGACGAAATGTTTGACGGTCCATTGCCCATAGTTTTCCCTCCTTTACCGAAGTTATTGTTGCAGCCCTACCGAAAATAGAAAATTACGATAAAATATGAGAACAAGTAAACATAAACTAATCTTACCTTGGCATATTATATAAAAGTGCTAATTCACCAAAGCTCCCACTGTTGTCGTATGTATGAATATGTTTGTCATCGACAAATGCTTTATAAACTCCACTTGAACGAAAAAAAAAACAACAATAATTAAGTAACGAATTCAATTATTTATTTCAACCTGGACTTACGATTCGATTACATAGAAATTATCTCCATCATCGCCTTGTCTAATAACAATTTCGTCTTCTGTAACTAGTCTTTCGAACATTGCATCTAAAACTTGATTCATCTGTAAGAAAAAAACAATATGGTTTTATTTAATCAATATTTAAAAACTAAGATTTAAGTTTTCTATACTTGTTCTTTATCCAGTGATCTAAATAAAAGAATATTTTTTACGGAATCTATTAAGCGGGAACGTTGCTCATCAGTCTTAGGAAATACTGGATTTGATAGTTCTTCTTCATCTTGTTCGTTTTCTGGATCATAGGTTTCGGCAAAAACTGATTTACGCCTTGTTGCAAATCGATTCACCATTGGCTCTGTAAATAAATTTGTCCTAATTAGTGTGAGCGATTAAATTTTGTAATATAGTAATGAAATATGAGATTAGCAAAAAATAGTTGAAAGTTATTTAAACATTTTATGTGACTTCGCATCCGAATTTTATATCTCCGAGTCCTTAGTGCTAACTCTATCTTAGTGCTAACTGCTAATAGATCCACTTAAGTTTGTGTTTCCTTCCCACGCGTTTGAAAACCCCGTACGCACTAATAGCATAATATACTATTTTCATATGAAATTTGTTAAAATACTTCACCAATAGTAAGCGAATTATGGTTCTCCTTATTCTAAAATAAGGTGATCCAAACATATGAGACAACAGGGAAGTAGATTGGGGATATTTGAAAATACTACAATAAAAATAAAGTACCACAATGCAAAAGGTTTAATTTTAAAATAAAACTAAATTATTTAAAAGAAAATTTCTCGAAAAGCCTATTATAAATTCTTTTATTTTTGTATATCCAAAAGTGAGTCCTTCCTTTACATTGTGTTAAAATTTTACCTTTCAGATCCATCACCATTTATCACCCTTTTCTAGTTGAACAACGATAACTTCCTTGGCACTTAGCGAATTGTGCTTGCATTACCATGTTTATACTATATTTCACCATGTTAGTTCTTCAGTCTCATTCAGATTAACTGCAAATTACTCTTGTAACTACTTTTTATATTTCCCGAAGATCGATAATTTTTGTAAGACATAACGTAAAACATTGATCTGTGGAACGGTTGGGACGAAAACAACACTGATAGTCACCGATGATAGATTCGGCGAACGGGATGAGTCGCGCAAGTACGACATAAGCTAGTATTTTATATGCAGTGTTCAGCAGTTCGACTCCACGATAATTCGCACATTTCAGGCGGTCACTTTTCTTGTGTAGCCGAACAACATGAAAGCTGTTTTCAATTCAGCAGGTAGTTCTTCTTGGTCCCAGATTGAAAGAATCAGGTCGTATATATACGGCTTTTCCCTTCTCGCGGCCAGTAAATGTATCATTTATATTTGTGTACTGTATCGGTGCATATAATTTTGAATCTGGTATATAGAAAAAATGACAATATTTTCCCTTGTTAAAATTCGCGCATGTTTTTAATCCTTCTCAATTAAAAGTGTGTAAATAACCTTCTCAACTGTTTAATGTTCCTCAAATTTTTTAATTTAATATTAAAACATGTTTTACATCATTTTTTAGGTACCCCTATAATTTTTAAAATTTTTCTATATTTACAATAATAATTTTCTATTTTTTTTTATTCAGTGCCATCCGCAAACGTTTTTTCTTTAAAAAATGTTACGTCATAAATGTACATACATTAAATTTGTTCATTAATATTAGCAACTTTAAGAAAGAAACAAAAATAATCGTTCTCCCGAAATACTTTTCTTATTTTCTTCTCGGACGTACGCGGCTATATTTTTGTCGGACAGCTCGTTTTTTTATAATAGATGAAAAACGTGATCTACGCAGGTGAAAAAGTCGAGATTTGAACTTGACCATTTTTGATTTTCCTGAAACTTGGTATATTAGTAGTATGAACAAAATAAAAAATACTACTTATTTTAAAATTTTTTTAAAGTGCATAGTTTGAGCATAGGGGGCACCCTAACATGCATGAAAAATGAAAATTCTGCCAATCCGATGTAACTTTGAAATTAAATTGCTCAAGAACGGCTATACTGATTTCATCAAACTTTTTTTTGTTTGATAGATGATTAGTTAGTCCTTTGAAAAAAATTAATTTATTATTTTTATAATTAATTTTTAGATAAAAAATATGAAAAAAACTTTTTTAAATATGGCGCTAGGGTCGAAAATCAATTGGAATTAAATTAATTTTTCTTCTGAAAATAGTTCTATCCTTACTCTAAAATATGTCAAATTAACTCAGAGGCGTTAATTTTTGTTCTTGAGATATTTAATTTTAAAGATTTTTAGTACGACTGAAATTCGAATTTTTCTTCATTTTTTCAAACAACTTCCATTAACAAAACATTTTAAAATCAATTAATTTTTAACATTTTTTATTTTTAAATATAGTTCTAACCTTACTTTAAAATATATCAAATTTACAAAGATGCGTTAATTCGTGTTCTTGAGATATTAAATTTTAAAGATTTTTAGTCCGATTAAAATTCTAATTGTTCATTATTTTCTCGAACTTCAGTGGTTAAAATTTTTTGATAATAAAAATTGTTCGAAAAAATAATGAACAATTAGAATTTCAATCGGTTTCAATTAGAATTTCAAAGAAAATGGCAGGTAAAAAGTTGTAGAACTTGTCAAGGACAAGCCCCTTACGAAGTTTAAAATATGTGGTGTAACGGCGGACTATTTCAATTCTTACTCTGTAAATAATAATTTTCAAACTCAATTATAATTTTATTAATTTTCTCCAATTGCCCTAAAAAGAGACGTTTATCTATACCACTATTTTTAATTTAGATTAAATACAAGTTTTGATAGAATGAAAAAAATGAACTGGTTGTATACGAAAATTATGGCTATACATAGATACAAATATGATATAAAACGATCAAAATGTTTTAGATCGTAGTTCAGTATAATTTTAAAAATCAAATGATTAAAATCAATGTTTTTGTGAAAAAAATGTTATAAAGAAAATATATGTTTGGTGTTAAGAATAAATTTTGTTTAAATTTTTACAATAATTGTTTGAGTTTTTTTTATATATAAATAAAAATCAAATTTTGTGGAAACAAAATGTTATAAAGAAAATATGATTGTTTTTTTTGTGTTAAGTTATTTTTTCATAAAAGAGTGATGTTGTTTAATAAAGAAATTTATTGGTTCAAAATCATTGAAAAAAAAGAAACCATATATGTGTAAATTTTCTATTTTTTGATGAACGGGTGCGACAACCCCGCGTACTCCAGTCCCTGCTATTGGCATATGAGTTAACGTGAGATATCACATACCACTGGCAATAGCAGTGAGATATCACTAGCCAAGGTGATACCTTAGGGGTGCTGGCGGATGAACTGTATTCAGTCAACGGTAGCACTCTCAATCTTAGCTAATGAATATTCCTTGATGCTGGAACGCTGTAGCTTGCTCGAAGAAACGAGCCTTCATATAACTATACATCTGAGCTTAAATCATTGAAAAATATACTGCGTCCCATAATCAAGGATTATGCCATTAGCTGGACTATTGGCAAACCAATTTTAGTTTTGTTCCTGCAAGATTTTAAAACAAATTTGCTTTTCATCTCTAATTTTATTTTTATTTTCCCTATCCTATCACGAAATATTGGCCTATGTCATATTTTATATGTGATAGGATTTATGGTTTAGTTATCCATTATTTAACCAAAAAATATTAAAAAAAAAACAAAAAAAAAACAGATTTGCGTCCATTAACATCCTTAGAACGCATGTTGTTGTGGGACCTTGGTCTTAAAAGGTTTTTATGTGTTGTTGTGACATATATTGTAATGCCTACTCTACACATCACATTTTATTTAAAAAAAAAAAAAAAAATTAGTCATTTATTTTGATTATTGTGAGAAAAAAAGCGAATCATAAATTAAAGCAGAGAAATAAAAATGAGATTATTTGTTCAGCTTTCATCATCTTCTAAAACAATATTATTATCACCATGCACGATATTCTTATTTTGCACAATGTCTTTAGTATCATTAGGAAAATCACTTGGTGTTCGAAGGTTCTATGTTATGTTGTTATTAAGAATCTTTGAGTAATGTAAAATTTTATGCAACCATCAAACAATCAATGCAAAGGATGATGGTTTATGTGATATGTTTGGAAATCGACAACTTATGAAAAGTCGAGGGGAATTATGTATCGTTAGTTACACAAGCACACTAGAAAATGGAACAGTTGTAGAGAATGAAGAAAATATTGTTGTTCAAACTGGTGATATTATGAATGTTTTTAATTGCGAAGGTAGTTTCATCCATCCATATGTTGCGTTGATGAATAAAAACTGTTACAGCGATGGAGGTTGTTATGAATTAAAACGTCAAAGCGTACTTTATATGATATGGGAAAACAACATTAATCAGGATAAATAAATGTAAGCTTATTTCATATATTTTGATTTGTATAATTTTTGATTTTGTTTTCGATTAAATTATTTTCATGTTAGTAAATTAATAGTATTTTTCTGTGATACAAAGAAATAAGAGATTTCCAAGTGATAATTTGTTTGTGTATAAATTCAGTGTTTCAGTTTTAATATAGTTTTTGAGCTATCCGGCGTAAATTAAAATAATAAATTTTCTACAAAAGTTCAAATGGTTTCAGTGGTAATCATAAAATGAACCGGCGAGGGTCCATGGACTAGTGTAATAGGAAACACATTTCAGGAAGAAAATTTAAAAATAATTAAAATCTTGAAATTTTTAAGGGTTTTAGTTATTAAAATATTGGTTTAAGAAACACATTGTTCCTAAAGTGTTATCATTCAAGTGGTTTAGTGCAAATCAGACCAGCTGCTACAAACACACGTCGAATTCGACACTTGTTGTCAGAATGGTAAATATTTTATTAAAAGTTTTTGCTACAATAAATATTTTCCGCGTATGTTTTGTTCTTTAAAAAAGTCAATTTAACTTTTAATAATATTTGTGAATCCCTTAAGTCATTGTTCAGTACTATTTTCCACAAAATGTTTATTCATTTTCTGTACATTTGTATTATGCAGCTTTTTTTATTATTAATTCTGACAATGCTGATATGGAAGCAGTTGGTCGATCACTGGAAGTGCTTACTTCTGAAGCTTTCGGTTTCAAACCACAAAAAATATTTCGGCAAAAATATTACGTTCATAACAACTGATGGAGCAGCAGTTATGCATAAAAGTGGACGCCTTTACCATGTATAATCAGAAGTTGTGCTTCCCACACGCGATTCACTTAATTGTAATTAATATTCTCTATAATACTTCGAATACTACTGAATTGGAGCATATAAATACAGGAGATGTTTTATGTTTGTGTAGAAGAACCAGGGAGTGACAACGTGGAATCAGAGGATGAATACGTAAACGATGATGACGTTGGCTATGATTGAACAAATTGATAATGAAGCTAAAATTAGAGCATGTTGTGGAGACTGAAGATTTTGGATTTAATTTGATCACGAACTTTTCTCATTTGATTGTAAAGAAATTCCATTTTTTTGAAAAAATCGAATTATATTCTTCAAATGTATGCGAAACAAGAATTTGTAAAAGAATTGAAACTTGTTATGGATACTAGATCTAATTGGAATAGCCTAGCTCAAATGCTTGAAAGATTTAACCAACTAAAAATTTGTTTAAGAAAAGCTTTGATTGACATCGCATCGGATATTGTTATTACAGATATTGAAATTTTGTCGATTAATAACATTATTTCTGCACTTCTCCCAGTGAAGCTTACTGTTGACGCCCTCTGTCGAGAGAATGCAAATCTTCTTTCTGCTGATGCGGTGCTGTCTTTTATGCTGGAGAACTTCGGATCTGATGAACTCTCACTAAAATTGAAACACGCTTTAGAAGAACAAATAAGCCAAAGACGCACAAATGTATCCGGTACTCTTCAGTATTTACACAATGATGGAATAAGTGAGATCCGTACATCTTTCACCAGACCATTGAAAAATATAATAGCCAAATTTATTGAAAGCTTTGCACAAAGATTGATATTATAAACAAACATGGAAAATTCGGCAGAATCTGACGATATGAAAGAAGCAATTTTGGAAGAACAAACGAATCACAATGCGCAGTCTCAGTCATTAAAGCAAAAGCTGAAGAAAAATAGGCATATGAATTTGTCGTCGAACATATTCTCCTCCGGCTCAACTCAACAAGCAACAAATCGGAGCTTAAATTTGAATTTTTTTTAACTTATTAAAATAAGTTGTTGTTACGTTTTTTTTGAAAATTTATTTTAAATAAATAATTTTATTAATTAAAAATTAAATCCGAAATGAAATTCTTTGAAGCGAACGGTGTGCGAGGAAATATTTAAGAGTCCGTCTACTCATTTTTGATTTCGATTCCACCAACGAACGTAGAATCCGTGCGAGTGTTCTCAATTGCTATTATCTTTTGTACATATAAAAGATCGATCGCGACAAGTAATGTATAGCTTTAAGTGATCTCTGTTTCCTCAAAGCATATTTTAGGCAAACAAAACAATAGTTTAATATTTTTTTATACAACATTTTAAAACTTTGATTGTCTGTACTAAACTAAGTGCTAACTGAATTTTTGTCCAATCAATATGTTTCTTTTTAAATTAAATTACAAGAAATAACTACATGAATCATAATTTGATATTTATAATAAGTTTATTTTATTATTTTATTTTTATATTTTTGTCGTCTATAATATTGAATTTTTGTACATTTTTATTTTTAATAATGAATGTTTTATTCAATAAATTTTTTTAGTATTGGTATTGATCAGAAAAAAATTTAAAAATATTTCGAAATTCGACCGAATTCCGAAAATGCTTAAATGCGAATTTCGAATTCCGTTCTTTTTATTTTCGTCAAAATTTGCAATCCCTAGTTTTAACAAAAAAGCAAGTAGAAAAATTTCTTGTTGAAGCTCCTGATAACTATTGGTTGTTATATAAAGTGATTACAATTTTTGGTGCAATTGTAGGTGTGACGAGCTTCTCTCGTTGACGGTGAAGGACGTAGAAGATGTTGAGAAATATATTATCATCACTTTACGGAATACAAAGAATTTAACAACAAGGAAGGAGATTTACGATCACAGATGAGGGCTGCAGTTTTCAACCTTGTGCTTTGTACAGAAAATAAGCAGTTCTTCGTCCTCGTCAAGCGGACCAATTACGTTTCATTTTAACCTACCGTAATGGTAAATGTATTTCCCTCAATGTTGGCCAGCACACTATTGGCGGTGTACCGAAAAAAATTGCAACATACTTAGGGCTACAAGAACCTGAATTATACACCGGTCACTCATTTCGCCGATCAGCAGCAACGATGGTTGTGGATGCTGGCGGAGATATTTTGACACTAAAACGTGCGGGAGGATGGAAAAGTAGAGGAATTACGGAAGGATATGTGGATCAATAAAAAAATTAGAATGGCAAAAAAATGTTTCCTGGACGAAACTCAACAGATGTGGCTTCTACTTCGGGAGGTTCAACAATTAATTGTCCAATGACGAGCGAATTCACTTTCGCTTCAGGAATGTTCCACTAATGTCGAATCTAATTCTAATTGTACTTTTTATTTTAATTTGTATGAAACAAATAAATAAAAATGTTCAAATGTTAAAAACGCTACTATCTATTTCAAACTTCAAATTTCTCTATACTAACTTGTTAAATTCACAACTGGTCTGGTGTCAATTTAACACTACTAGCCAGTTTAACGTCAAGTGACAGTTCGAATAAATGACGTTTCCAATTTAGTAACACATAAAAATGTTAAATGTGTCTTACTTTTCATATTTTCCATTCTACAGATAAAATATATAAATTTTAACTGAATCGTTATACAGGGTGAGTTTTTTAAAAAATGCCAGGCTTTTATCTCGAGAACCATGCTAGATGGGACAAAATAACCCAAGGTGATATTTGTTAAGCGTCGAGGGGGACGTCCAATAGTAATATTGAATGACCTTGAAACTCATAAGTATTGGAGATATATGCCAAAATAGGTTTTTTTTAAATTAGAACCTATACATTTAAGGTTTTTTTTTAATTAATTAAATCAAACTACACACTTTTTGCTTACAAATTTTTTTTGTAAAGTGTACGATTTTGTAGATATGATGAAAATTGATTTGCACTAAAGCAAACGTGTCTTCGCTAAGTTCTTCAGAAAAAAAATAAAATTTCGATAAATTAAAAAAAAAACAATGAAAATCATTCATTAATTTAAATATTATTGCATCGTGGTCTACTGCGTGAAATTGATTTTCGTTTTTTTTTTTGATTTATTGAAATTTTATTTTTTTTCTGAAGAACTTAGCGAAGACACGTTTGCTTTAGTGCAAATCAATTTTGATCATATCTACAAAATCGTACACTTTACAAAAAAAAATTGTAAGCAAAAAGTGTGTAGTTTGATTTAATTAATTAAAAAAAAACCTTAAATGTATAGGTTCTAATTTAAAAAAAACCTATTTTGGCATATATCTCCAATACTTATGAGTTTCAAGGTCATTCAATATTACCATTGGACGTCCCCCACGACGCTTAACAAATATCACCTTGGGTTATTTTGTCCCATCTACATCTAGCATGGTTCTCGAGATAAAAGCCTGGCATTTTTTAAAAAACTCACCCTGTATAATACACTTCCAAAATTTACCAACTGTATCATAATTTTCTTTTTATTGTTTTTTAAATTACAAAAAAAAGAAAAAAGTTTTCCAAACCAAACTTATAATTATAAAATTTTATTCCCAAGAATTTTTTATGATTCAATCACGTAATACCAAATGTATATTTGTAGAGTTAAAACTTTTCAACAATCAAAATACTTAATAGATTACTCAAGTTATTTATGATGTTATAATATTTTTATTTTAAATCGATTATCGTAATGTTATAAAACACTTCGGTATATACAATATTTCAAATAGAATTGAAATTGACTTGAACTTTTATTTAAAGATCAAATGCTCATATAACACCAATTTAAACAAATACGTCATGAAACTTAAATGGTTTGGAATTAGTTACAAAAGATATAGAAGTACTTGAAATATTTAGGCATAGTTCTCTCTAAATCAGAATTAAATTAATTAATTTTAATCACTCAATAACAGTTGTAAGTATTCTTTTCATTCAACGTTTATAAAAACGAAAATTCTAATTATACTTAAAAAATATAATTGGCTGGATTTTCCTTTATATTTTTAAAATAATTACATTTATATTACCCGTTTATTATTTTTCCACCAATTAAATTACTGATTGGAAAAAAAAAACAAAACGAAAATTGAAAAAATCTGTTTTCAGTTTTTAATTGAAAATGCCAAAAAAAAAAAAACAAAAACACTCCAAAACACTCCAAACATTTATGTTGTTTGTTAATGATGATTGAATTAATAGAAATCAAAGAAATATTGTGGCAGATTATTACATAACAACTGTAGGCAACACAAGAATGAAAGTTAACGCATAGCATAGTATTGGACCTCCAGGACAAAAAAAAGAAACGCCATACAACGAACCAAAGATAACTATAAAGGCTGTGATATGTCGAACATGCTCCATAAGATATGCATTATTTTACAAATGATTCGGTTTTGATTGTATTTTCTTATTTATATTTTTCATTAATTTTTTTTCACACAAACCCTATCAACTCTATAGCAAACCCTATCAACCCCGTCAACCGTAGCAGTGAATGTTCTAGTTGAACTAATCCAACTCAAATAGAATTGGCTGATCTGCTCTGGACAGTTTGATGGTAGATTACATTTATGATCAGCGACTGATCCGGCTTCTATCAGTGATAGGGAAAACCGGCCCGGAACCAGATTTGAGTCCTAACATAATGCTATTTGGGCAGGTTTGTGTTCCCAAAACCATTGACCTGAAGACCTTGGTGGAAATTAGAGTAAAATTTCCTAATTGCGAGGATATAGCTATCGGTGACTTCAACGGCCACAACAAATCGTGGTTAGAATTTCCAAAAACCGACAACGACCACAATGGAAGACTGACAAAAATATTTGCCGCCAAACTTTTACTTCTCGTAATGGTGGTGGTAAAAGTTTTCTCCTATCATCTCTATCTCACATCTATCCACTAATTTACTACACACTAGAATTTCCAAATCCCGTAAAATGTTTCACTTCTCAAAATTGGACATTAATGATCGCCGAAGTTTTTTTTTCCATGTTTAAATTTCGATGCAAATGTGTAAATTTTTCTGCTCAAATCTTTACTGAAACCATTTAATTCAGTATTAATAAAATTGTTCCCCTTTCAATAATGAAACCTTAATAAAAATATTTGTTTACGAAAGCAGTCAAACGTACCAAAAAGCCCGTAAATCATTCCCACATCCCAATATTTAAAGGCCGATAAAATTTCAAACCAGATAACCGAAAACGAAAAGGAAGAAAATTGAAAAGAAAATCATATCAGAGCAAAAACGGCAAAATTTTTTGGTAGCAAATCTACTATCCCTCCTGTTTTTGACGGTCATTTAATCGTCACTGACCCTGAACGAAAAGTCAAATTGTCCGCGTCACACTTTGCTTTGAACTCAAATATTTTGGAAATATCCAAGGAAATACCTCAAATCTTCTTCAGGAGTTAATATGAAACAAATTCAATTAAAACACAAAATTTCCTGTTATTCTAAAACTATTTTCAAAAGAATTTATATCCACTCTAACCAAAACTTTCTACAAATCCTTTAAATCTAGCATTTTCTATTTAATGACTAAATTTAGCCTGGAGAGACGCTGTCGTAAATATAAACGAGGACCTAGGAAAAGTTTAATTTCACCAAAAAACAGCTATTGATTATTTCCAGATCGAAGAAGAAGTTCCCAATGATATTATAATTAGTATGTATGACGAACAAATAGGAAAATGTGAAAGCTTTCGTTTAGTGTCACAATGTCCAGTGACTTTTTCAGGAACGATCAAATCTTTTTTCAAATACGATAGTCGTTCTTTGGAATTCAAAGAGATTTCTTTGCCAAACAGCGTTAAAATGGATTTATTTGCCGGATCCAATAGCCTCGAGTGACGTTAATCTACAAAGGTTTTAAAAAAATCCATCAACACCTAACAACGCATATTGTTGTCGAAACTAGAAGATATCTATGCTTAATTAAAGACAGACAGTTTTATGTACAAATAGAATTGAATGTGTCAGACTAGTTTAAATAAAAAATTTAAGTAGAATAATCCAAAAAATTTATCAAACCAAACTTAATACATTAACGGAAACTACTTTATCAATGCGATTTCGAAACACTTTTGTTTAATTTGATTAAAACTTTTTTTAATAACGTGTTATATCCACCAAAGAGCAAATAAAAACGTTCTCACAACGTCACACCTACAATACCACCACACATAATTTATAATCAATAATTTTCAAACAACTTTTACACCTCAAATAATACAAATATCTATCAATTTAGGACATGTAATCAATAAGCATATATTTATTTCAACCAAACCACTTCCAAATATTCCAAATTTCCGAAGAAAATACAATAATGACTCAGCTTTGTTTTAATTTTTTTTTTTAAATTTTTGCGAAAAAAAAATAAAAACTCAAAAAAAGAAACAATTTTTATGGCATTTGTTGTTGTAATTGTATGGCGTGAAAGTACCATGCATTAGATTAGCTTCACGCTAATTCAATTGAAACCTCTTGGGTTAGAAACAGGGTTGCATAAAATCTGTTTTTTTTTAAATCAAAAAAATCAGATTTATTTGATTTAAATCGAAATTTTTTATTTAAATCGGATTTTATTGATTTTTAAAAATAAATATTTTAATTTATATAATTTCTGTAGAAATCATTTATATAATTTCTTATATCGTTTAAAAATGACAAAACCAGTAACCAACTTTGATAGTCCAATTCAAACGTAACGCTCGCTGTCCTTTGACATCAAAAAACATTTTATTTCAGTTTTTTTAACCGACTTCAAAAAAGAAGGAAGTTCTGTGTCACTTGGGTTTTTTTTATGTCTATTGATGTTTGTTCACCGATTTCTCAAAAACGGCTCATTCGATTTTAATGAGTTAAATTGTATTCTATTTAAGTCGATGCCGAGATGGCATTTTTTTATATTTTTTTCTGTGACGTGAAAAATACCGTTTTTCAGAAAAACGGAAAAAACTGTTTTTGATAAATGTTGATGTATGTTTGTTCACTGATTTCTCAAAAACGGCACATACGATTTGGATGGTTTAAATTGCATTCTATTAAGGTTGGTTTGGAGGTTAAACTATATTTTTTCTATGACGTGGAAAATACAGTTTTTCATTAAATTGGAAAAAGCTGTATTTTTAATGCCTGTTCACCGATTTCTCAAAAACGACTCATTCGATTTAGATGATTTAAATTGTATTCGATTAAGATGAATGCAGAAGTGGTGCTGAAAGTGGTGTTGGAAACGCAAAAATGACGCAAAAAATACCGTTTTTCAGAAAATTGAAATGAACTGTATTTTTCTGTATATATTCACCGAGTTCTCATAAACGACTCATTCGAATTTAATTGTATTCTGTTTGGGTGGATTTCGAGAAAGTCTCGTATTTTTTTCGAAGACGCGAAAAATACCGTTTTTCAGAATATTGAAAAAACCTGTATTTTTATGTATTTTCGTCGATTTCTTCGAAACCGTTTATTGTATTTGGATGGTTTGAGCATTCTTATATTGCTTTAGATTCCGAGTTCGTCCAATATAATTTTCTATGACAGAAAAAATGCGTTTTTTTTTTTCAAAAATCGAAAAACCATTGATTACTTGATTGTCATTGATGAATACATTCCGGGACTTAGTTATTACTTCAAAAACGCTTTTTTAGCCGACATTTGGGTATAAAACCAAACTAAAAATGAAAAAATAAAAAAACTTTTAAAAAAAAAAATAGAACCGACTTCAAAAAAACTTTTAGAAAAAAAATAGAACCGACTTCAAAAAACACAAAAAAGTATATTGACCTAAGGTGAGAAAAATTACTTCTCATTGGAACATTCGAGTAAATAATGCCGCTTTCTCAAGTTGGTAGTTAAAAAAAGTTCTTTAATACTTAAACTTGTTGTTTTCACTTCCCGACTAGCATTTTGATCAGACATGTCCTTTTATGTTCTGGGTCGGATCTTGGTGTAATAATGTAAGTCGTAATAGGGTATTTGCATTCGGGCGCCATGATAATCATCATTGTCCTGAACCGGCCCAACTACGAAGCCCTATCTCACCCCTAGTAGTAAATGTCAGATCGTGACCGGATCAGGGCCGCATCAGAATCAATTATAATTTTGTAGAATTGTCCTATTTCTCTATTGCAACCTATTTGTCCTGATGTGAGGCTTCTTATTTCATTTTAATAAATTTCATTTGGTTAAAATTCACCATTTGGTATACACAGTTTGCATAAATTCACTTATATACTTTAGTTATCGCTTCTCTGCCTTATGACTACATATAAGTACATAAGTATAAAATAGAATATTTTTATAAAACAAAATTACAAAATTTGGACATTTTGTAATTTATGTAGTGGTAAATTCACTAATTTAAATGATTCAGTAATGGTCCGGTGCACGTAGGGCTGCCTGATCCGGTTTGGATATAGTTTGAGGCGTTAAATTACTCAGGGCCTGTTCAGAATGCCGTATCCGGTCCAGATCTGAACCCTTACATAATACTAGTCGGGTTACTATTTAGTAATCGAATTCTTAGTACATTAAGAATTCGAATATACCAATTACTTCGGTTTTGAAAAAACCAAAGTATTGAATTCATGAGCCGAAAGTGAAATTCTTACCCTCACTTTTTTGGCATTTCTCGACGTTTTAGGACCTACTTATTCTAAAGCCCAAAAAATATATGTCTGTCTGCCTGCCGTTCGTCCGTCGCCGGATCAAACGCCGTCCGTCGGTGATTACCTACAAAATCAACCGCTTGAGGGATTTCGAAATTTTTTTCCTAAAAATAGGTATACTCAATGGGCAGGTCGGAAAGGACGATGTGTTTGATAACTGTACCAGAAGTGTGTCAAAAAATCATTAAATTTTCATATTTTAGGCAAGAATGTGGAGAAATCTTGATGGTCGGGATTGGTATGTGAGATCAAAAACTAGATTATTGCATTAGAAGTTTGTCCAAAAAAGGTTGTCAAGTGTGTCAAAAGAATGATTTTCATTTATTTTTTTAGCCAATTTTTGGGAAAAAAATTTAGCTGTTTGTATGACGTAAATGTAATTGAACATGAAATTAGACATGGAAATTTTTGAAGTTTTTGGAATATTTTTGAATTTTTGAGAAAAAATTGTCTTTTTCATTTTGTAATAATTTTCTCAATATTTTTAGAATTTTGGAAAAAGTTTTAATTTATGATTTTGTTATAACCTTTGCGATATTTTTAGAATTTTGGAACAAAAAAAGAATTTTTGAATTTGTAAATTTTATATATACATATATTTTTAGAATTTTGAAAAAAGTTTCAATTTTTGATTTTGTAAGAAATTTTGTAATATTTTTAGAATTTAGAAAAATTTTAAATTTTTTATTTTATTATAATTTTTGGAATTTTGAAAAAAGTTTCAATTTTTGATATTGTTATAATTTTTGCAATATTTTTAGAATTTTGGAAAAAGTTTAAAATTTTTAAGAATTTTTGGAATATTATTAGAATTAAGAAAAAGTTTAAATATTTGATTTTATTTTAAATTTTTGGAATATTTTTGGAATTTTGAAAAAAGTTTCAATTTTTGACTTCGTTATTACAATTTTTGCAATATTTTTAGAATTTTT
This sequence comes from Diogma glabrata, assembly GCA_963693315.1. Classification (NCBI taxonomy): domain Eukaryota; kingdom Metazoa; phylum Arthropoda; class Insecta; order Diptera; family Cylindrotomidae; genus Diogma; species Diogma glabrata. The sequence goes on from OY856186.1 coordinate 402,049,512, forward strand.
GAAAACAGTTTTAATCTTTGATTTTGTAATAATTTTTGGAATATTTTTAGAATTTTGAAAAAGTTTGAATTTTTGATTTTAATTAATTTATTTAATTTTTACAATATTTTTGGATTTTTGGAATTTTGAAAGAAATATGAATTTGTGATTTTGTAATATTTTCTCGAAACGCTGAATGGAGAGGTTTTGAGTAGTTGGCTGAGTGTATATTTGTATAATCTTTTCACAAAATTATGTTAATATATGATCTTTTATAATTTTCCGACGACGAATTGATGGTTCGCGTTAGTTTTGTAATAAATTTCTAAACAGAGATGCTTGTACTTTTACAAAGTTTTATGTTTGATATACATCGCTGCCGATAGCTAAAAACAATGTCCTCATAAAAGTTTTATGCCGAAACCTATACCTAAATCCTTAACCAAAACCGAAGTTTTGATATCTCAGAGCTGTGAGATTTCAGCCCTTTCATATTTTAAGATATATATTTGTAGGTCGATTCGGAGGTAAATTGATAACAAAAGGAAGAATATACATAAATTTCTTTTTCGAAAACTTTAATGATAATAAAAACCACAGTAATTTTAATCATTTCATTTCATTTCTGTAATAAAAAAAATAATTAAATGATCAAATTTTCTGTCAGTCAATCAAAATTTCAATTTTGAAATAAAATTAAATATTTTAATTTCAGATTCTTAACTGTTGGGTATTGCCTTTTTTCAATTTCATTTTTGCAATTATTCCATCATTTTTATGATTGTATAATTCTATTATAAATTGTGATTTTGTGTAGATTAAAAATTTTTTTACTTGTTATATCAAACCAAATCATTTTATTATTTGTTTGATGGACGGACGGACATATTCTTATTGACAATAAACTAAAAAAATGTTTCCGAAAAATGTTAATTATTTTTATTCTCTTCCATTTAATTATATCAGCTTTATTTGTATGTTTTTTCGATAATAATAGTATGTATTATTGTATTGTTTTCTAACTTATAGCCTAATGAACTTAACCTATTGTCTAATGAAAATTTTCCTATAAAAAAATTATCATTATTCAATTGGTATGATTCCAATTGGTCAAATTGTTTTGATTTCATTAAAATTATTTTCAAATTATAATCACAATTGCTTTGATAAGTTTTGTTCAAAAATCAAATTTTAAATTAAATTGTCTTATTTCGTTTAGTTGAACTTGGTTGATTGTATAGGATGGGTTTTTTTTATCATCAGGGTTTTTTAATAAGAAATTTGATTTATTAATTAAAACAATAAAGATTTAAGAACAAAGTCGGTTCGTGTTTAATGAAGTTTATTCTCTCGCAAATTGAAATTCTCGCTCGGGCCTCGCTCAAATTTTAAACTTTTGCTTGAGAATAAACTATTTCATTATACACTCATTGATTAAACTACTATTAACAAAAACATTTATTTATGATTAAATAAAATGTTAGAAATAAATATAAAAGTTTCTATATAAAATAAAACACTTACTGATACCACCTGTTGATCTTAATGTATCAAACAATAAATATTAATATAACAATAGCTTAAGTTATAAGAAACGATAATTTGAACAAGAAAAAAGTTTAAATAAAATTTCATAAATCGTATATTAATGTTTTTTACCAATCCTCCTAATACGAAATAACAGAATAAGTTAAGATAACACAAAGGAGAAGTAGGAGAAATTCTTTTGAAGCATTTAGTTAAGGTTTTCGTCTATAAGCTTCGTCCCTAAGCCCTTTATTGTAGCTTTAGCGCATGTAGTCTTGCTGGAATCAAAAATGTTCTTCTCAGGAATTACTCGTTTCGATACTCAATCATTTCGTTAACCATTCTAAATCGCAACAAAATACAAAATAAAATTGTATTCGATTACTCATTGTAGTCAATTCACCCTATAAAATATTTCAACTAATGGTCCAGTCAATGAGCATTTTCCCGTAAATCCTTACAAGCAGCACCAATTTGCAAAAAAATTTTGATTTAGGTTATACTTGCCCTCTACTTCAAAGTTGACCCAGTGCCAGTGGGTGCTTGCACCCTATGGTGAATGCCACCCCTTCTCGGGGGTGAAAAGTATTACATTAAAAATAAGTGCGGGAATAGATAGATTGACTAATTTTAAGCAACTTTTGTCCTTGTAATATTTTTCTGAAAGTCGATTCTTTTCGACTTATCCACTTATTAGTGAAAATGTCACTTTTTCATTAAAAAACACGTTTTCAGACGGTTTTTCATGAATAACTCAAAAAGTAAGTATTTATCGTAAAAATGATTTTAAAGTACAATGTAGCTTATAAAAAAACAAAAAAAAATGAAATATTTAAAAATATACTTTTTACTGTTTATTTTTAAATTTTTTTATAATAATAAAACTTCCTTATAGTAACAATTTGATTTTTATTTTTTTTTTTTTTATTTTAAAGAATATCGATTTCGACTTACGTCATCCTCAGTTCTTAAATTATTATTACAACTTTTGCTTAAACTATTACTTATATACTATTTTAACTGCTGTTTTTTATTATTATGTCATATATTTTGTTAGTTTTAGTGTTGATTTTATCATTTAAAATATTGTTATTGTTTTTATGTTTATATATTTCTATTTCTTCCAATCTATCTAGATTTTGTCCTTTCCTTTTTTTATGTAATATGGTTAAATTTGTGTTGATATTGGTGTATTTGTGTTTTTCTATTTTCAAATGTTGGGCATATCTGGATTTTGGGTCGCTTCTGTTAATTTCATAGGTGTGCTCGATAAATCTTTTTTTGAAGGACCTCCCCGTCTGGCTTATGTAAAATTTACTGCAGTCGTCACAGGTAAGCTTATAAACACCTGTGTCTAAGCTTTGGGTTTTTTTAGTTTTTAGGTAGTTTTCTAATTTATTTTTGTTTTTGTAAGCCGCAATATATCCATATTTTTTAAAGTTTTTTGCATTATCTTGAATGTTGTTCTATTGTATTAACATACAGATACGTTACGCCTACGTATTTTTTACCTGCTAAGTTTTCTTCATTCTTCAACGTTGTTAGGGTTCGCAAATTTTCTTGTTTTTATGTTTTCTATTTAATGTGTCAATCATTTCATTTTTATATCCATTTTTTCTGGCTATGTATTTTATATTGTTTAGCTCGTCTTCATAATTTTCAGCGTTCATCGGTATGGTGTTCAATCTATTGATCATGTGGTTGTAGGCAGCTAGTTTATGTTGGTAAGGATGATGTGATTTGATATTTATTGTTTGATCCGTTTGGGTTGGTTTTCGGAATATTTTGAATGTGTGTTTTGAATCTACATTTTTGATTGATAAATCCAAAAAGTTTATTGTGTTGTTTTCTTCATTTTCTAAGGTGAATTTAATGGAAAGTTCTATGCTGTTTAGGTATTGGTGTAATAGATTAAGCTGTCTATTTGTTCCTTTGAATAATAAAATTATATCATCAACGTAGCGATACCAATAAATGATATTTTCTTTGTGTGGATTTGAGTTATTATATATATATTTTGTTTCAAAATCGTTTTCGGAAATTTATTTCGGCTAATGTTCCAGATAGTGGACTACCCATAGGTAATCCTTCTGTTTGTTGATAATACTCATTGTTATGTGTGAAATAGTTTTGTTTTGTTATTTCGGTTATTATGACGGTTATTCAGTCAAAAAAAACACAGAATTAATCAATAGAATAGAACCAATAATAATACCTCACAATGCAAAATTAGCATCGTTTGATATAACCAACATGTATTCCAACATACCAATAAAAGATACAATAGATATAACAAAAAATATGTTAATAAAAAATGGTTTAAACCCAACAGATACAAAAGAAATAATAAACATAATAACCGAAATAACAAAACAAAACTATTTCACACATAACAACGAGTATTATCAACAAACAGAAGGATTACCTATGGGTAGTCCACTATCTGGAACATTAGCCGAAATATATCTCAACGATTTTGAAACAAAATATATATATAATAACTCAAATCCACACAAAGAAAATATCATTTATTGGTATCGCTACGTTGATGATATAATTTTATTATTCAAAGGAACAAATAGACAGCTTAATCTATTACACCAATACATAAACAGCATAGAACCTTCCATTAAATTCACCTTAGAAAATGAAGAAAACAACACAATAAACTTTTTGGATTTATCAATCAAAAATGTAGATTCAAAACACACATTCAAAATATTCCGAAAACCAACCCAAACGGATCAAACAATAAATATCAAATCACATCATCCTTACCAACATAAACTAGCTGCCTACAACCACATGATCAATAGATTGAACACCATACCGATGAACGCTGAAAATTATGAAGACGAGCTAAACAATATAAAATACATAGCCAGAAAAAATGGATATAAAAATGAAATGATTGACACATTAAATAGAAAACATAAAAACAAGAAAATTTGCGAACCCTAACAACGTTGAAGAATGAAGAAAACTTAGCAGGTAAAAAATACGTAGGCGTAACATACAATAGAACAACATTCAAAATAATGCAAAAAACTTTAAAAAAATATGGATATATTGCGGCTTACAAAAACAAAAATAAATTAGAAAACTACCTAAAAACTAAAAAAACCCAAAGCTTAGACACAGGTGTTTATAAGCTTACCTGTGACGACTGCAGTAAATTTTACATAAGCCAGACGGGGAGGTCCTTCAAAAAAAGATTTATCGAGCACACCTATGAAATTAACAGAAGCGACCCAAAATCCAGATATGCCCAACATTTGAAAATAGAAAAACACAAATACACCAATATCAACACAAATTTAACCATATTACATAAAAAAAGGAAAGGACAAAATCTAGATAGATTGGAAGAAATAGAAATATATAAACATAAAAACAATAACAATATTTTAAATGATAAAATCAACACTAAAACTAACAAAATATATGACATAATAATAAAAAACAGCAGTTAAAATAGTATATAAGTAATAGTTTAAGCAAAAGTTGTAATAATAATTTAAGAACTGAGGATGACATAAGTCGAAATCGATATTCTTTAAAATAAAAAAAAAAAAATAAAAATCAAATTGTTACTATAAGGAAGTTTTATTATTATAAAAAAATTTAAAAATAAACAGTAAAAAGTATATTTTTAAATATTGCATTTTAATTCAAAAGTGACAAAAGCACACAAACAGTGAATAATATGGAAAACCATAATAACACATATAAAAAAAATGCTGGGTTTATGGTGTCTGCAGACAATACAAACGGATTAATAGCTTGTTGAAGGTAAGTGCATATTCGCCAAACGCAAAAATTAAACAAAAAACAATGCATTTTTCGGGTAAATTTGATATAATATTATTTAAAATGTTTTAAAATCCTTTTTTTTTGTGTTTTATAAAAGTCCCTAGCATCAATGCTAACTAGGCGCGTTAGACGAAAATAAAGTTGGTCTTTATTTTTCTCGGCGACAAAGTGAAAATCACCCCCTAATTACCACCCTAATTGAAAGTAATCGGTATCACTTAACAATTTACTTTATTAATGTACTTTTAATATGCTCTAGAAGTTTCACCGGTTTAAAGTGCTTAGTTTTGAAAAAAAAAATTAGGTGGAAGTGAAAAGAGATTTTTGAACTTTTGAAAAAAATTATCTTTTCTTCAAAATAACTAAAAAAACTATTCATGATACGTAAAATTTGAGTATTACATACACTGAAAAAAAAATTGAAGTTTATGACAACCTCATCTCGAAGTTGGCATTTGATTATTCATGCAAAGAAAAATTATTTGCAAACATTTTCACTGTGATTGGGACAACTACACGATAACATTTTCCTAACAACAGAATGAGGTTTATTTAAAATATAAAGTGTTATATCCAATCTAACAGTAGTTGAATAAAGATAATAACTATTGCCCTGAAAAAAATTTTCTTTGGCCTTATTATATCATGAATTTTTCATTTCAAAGTTTAAGTATTTGATATTAATTGAACTATATTTTATTTTCACATAAATATTTCGTGTGATTGTCTCAACTTCATCGATTTATAATTGTAAAGTTGTGGAAGCAATTTCGTAGTTTGATTCGCCATATGTGACGGTGAGGTTGCGACAATTGCATTTCGATTGGAAATAGGACATGTTTTTTTCAGTGTAATTGTAGGTTATGCTTTCTAAAAAATTTGGTCTTGTTCTTCAGAATAAAAATTAAGTAAGATATGGCCGTTTACAGTTTGCATATGTTCGTAAACAGTAACTTCTTCAAGCCCTTTCAGCCCAAACCCTTTTAAATCTAAGGACTAAAAGAAAATTTAATTCATATGAGCTTATAGCTCTATCTATACAAAATGTTTTTTTGAATTACTTGATAGCTTAAAAACTAGGGGAGTTATGGGTAAAAAAAAGTCATAACATATTTTTGCGGAAATGAGAACACATATATTTGAGCATTGATGAAAAAAACATTAAATAAAAATACATCCAAAATAATGACATCTATTATTCTCAAAATTTTTTGAGTTTTCTTTTTCTTTTCAACGCTGTGTAAATAGAAGAAAAGTTATTTTTTTAATTGTGAATAAAGTTATGTGTTATTAAATAGAAATGTTTGTGTAGTATTTTGGGCGCTGTGTGATTCACTGGGATAAAGAGCCTATTTAAAACCGCATTTTACACTTTTTATCTTGACACTAACTCTAAATTTGATATGGGAAACTCCTTCGCCAAACAGGTTTTAATATTATGCAATGAAAAATAAGTATCTCAAAATATTAATAAAATCTCGCAAATCATTTGAAACAATAATTTGTCTATTCACATAATCAATAAGATACTTCGCAAACATCAGGTTGCTTGCTTCTACACCGTATTTCTTGCCTTCCCTTTTCGCTACTCTTCTATATCATTTTCCAAATACGCACCGTTTTAACAACACATTCACACATTTTATGAGCATAAATTTTCCGTAGTTTGTTTGGCATCTCCTATTCCACTTTCTCGTTTTCTCACATGTCAAAGATAAAACATCCACGCCATGATGAAACGACTCCCCATCTGTTACCAGGATGGTCATTTGGTTGTGTCTTCTAACTAGTGAGATTTTAACGTGAAATTTTAACTTTGTTTGCATAAGTTAATGCAATATATTTTTGTCTTGCTTTCGCTTAAGTAAAAAATATTGTTTGCTCGTTTTGACATATAAAGGAAAAATTTAAGTGTGGAGATGTAAAGTTCTTTTGATTGTCTCCAAGTGAGAAAATTAAGAAAACATTTACTGAGATAATTAATACAACAAAATGACCATCCAGTTAGTTTGTTTCGATTCAGTCGGTCAAAATAAACAATTCTGATATAAAAATACATCTCGGTCTTCAAACGACGCAATAACTCCAAGCAGTGACCACCTTAAATTGCTCTGGAACTCTTTCGACTGATACCACCCAAGTCATGTCCTCTTAATTATTGCTAACTAAAGTCCCGTGGTTAGAAATAACCATAAATCCAAATACCTCCCTTTAATGAAATTCTTAAAATCTGACCTCAATCATACTTACACTCGTTGTATTTTGCTCTCCTGACTTTTTAATCTACAGATGAAAGATAATTATAAGCTTAAAATTTAACATTTATTTGAGAAAAACTAGCTCAGAGCATTTTCTAAAGGAGAGTGAGTGAGAAAAGACGACAAAATTGTTCGTTATAGTAAAAACATCCTCTTCCGTTGGGCCAGTTAACAATTAATTACTATTATAAAAACATTCCTAATGTTAATAAAATATCCTCGTTGAATCCTCGTAGTTTATTATGAAAGCAAACAATTTTCAACGAATTCGAAGATATTTAGTTTATCTAAAAGCACTTATTGTAACAATTCGCCGGTGGTGGTATTTAATCAGAATACAGCAACGCACAGATGGAACATAGACAGATGCACTTTTGAAGTATGTGGACGAATCAAAAAGGAACGAAAAACTAGAAATAGACATAAAATTGTAACGACGGACTATTTTCAATTTTTACTCTAAAAATAGTAGTTTTCAAATTCAATAATAATTTTATTAATTTTCTTCAATTGTGACGTTTATCTATACCACTGTACATTTAAATATTTAAACATTTTTTTTTTGTTGATTTAAATAAACTTAAATTCAATTAAAAATACAAGTTCTGCAAGGTGGTATTTTTTAATTGGAAAAACAGGAGAATTACTTGATGGAAAATGAAACAGAAGATCGATGATAATATGATATATAAACGATCAGAATTTAATTAAAATTTAGATCGAATCAGTTAGTAAAATTTCAATTAATTAGTATATAATTTTTAAATGTTCAATTAGTATATAAATTAAACTCAAAGAATTGTGTGTGATCGCAAAATTAAAGTTTTAATTTAATAAGCTATAATAATGGTTGTTAATAAATTCTATTTATTTTCATTTATAAATTGTTTAAAAATATATCAATTTTATACCATGTATTTTGTGACATTTCAAAACCATAATTCGTTTTAGTGATAATTTGAATTGAGATTTTAAGCCTAAAGAAAATCTTTATATATATAAATATGAGAGAACCAAAAAAAAATCGAAAGCTTGAGTTTTTTAAGAAAAAATGATGTTATCTGAACGTTTTGTGTTTTATTCGGACATGCAGTTATTTACAATTTGAAAACATTAAAATTTTGCAAAGTTAAATAAATAATAATAGTTATGAGATGTTGTATATGTAAATGTGTGAACTCAAATCGTTACGAAAAGCATAATAGAAATAAAATAATATGTCACAGATTTCCAACCGATACAAAATATTTAAATGTATGCTTAAAATCACTAAATTTAAAACATTGGAACCGTAGAAACATGATGTAATTTGTTCGCAGCATTTTGAGGAAAATTGTTTAGATCGAAGTTCACCATTATCTTAAGAAAACTGCAATACCTACTATTTCTAATCAAATGTCTGGGAAATCGTTAATAAAGGGAGTTATCACAGATGATAAACGAAGACGTAAAATAAAACATGATGAAGACAAAATTCAAGATAAATTAATGTAATGATCCAAATACATGTGCAGAATTCTGCATGCAGCAAAATTAGAACATGTGTTGTTATATGAGAGCAATTACATGTAAATTCTGCAAGATATCTCTAATTCTAATTTCGCTGCACAGAGGCAGTGCTACTACAATTAAAAAAACAAAAACTACTTGAAAACTCAGATAAAAATGGATGATTTTGACATTTTGTTTGAAAATGAATTATTTTTTTATAACTCATTTAAAAATGAATGATATTTTTTGAAAATGAAATTATTTTTGTAATGTAATTTTGTTTTTGTAATTTGTTTATAAAGATATTCAAATATTCTAAATAATCCAAATTATAAAATAATTAAAACTAATATTGTTAATAAATAAACTTTTGGGAAAGGATTATCGGAAACAGTGGTACATGTAAATATGTAATTTGAACTTAAATTTTAATTTAGACATTTAGACAGACAGTTTTCTTTGAATTGCGACAACTTTCACTTATAACTGTTTCATAATACGTAAGAACACTGTCATTGTTTACGAAAATTCTACACGTCAAATATATAAAAATTCTGCACATATATTTTAGATGCAGATATGCATGCAGCACTGCGTGCAGAATTTCTGCACATGTATTTTGGGCATAAGCTTTTTTTTTGAATTTTAATTTATATAATTTTTGTTTTGTTTTTAGCTAAATTATTTTATTTGTTGGTCAATTAATTGGTTTCTTTACAATTTTTCTGTGATTCATAATATAAGAGATTTCCAAGTGTTAAATTCTGTTTGTCGTAGATTCAGTTTTCATATATTTTTATGAGCTTTCCGGTGTAATGTAATATAATTATATTTGATAAAGGCCAAATCAGTATAAAATCAACAATCAACAAGCCTTGCAGATCATATTTAAAAGAATACGCCATTTAACTTTTCAGAGCTCTAGATGCTCCAAATTGTTTTAGAATGCAAAGATTTACGTCTGGAAGTAATCAACCCTGTATTTTGAGGGATTTTCAGACCCTCGATTGTATTAGAAAAACAACAACCTTTTATTTGTTTTAAATAAAAACAACATTTCAACCACTGAAAATTACCAAAAACTAAATAAATTTGTTTATAAAACGAATAAATCTTGCCTCATCATTTTTTTTACAAAAAAAGGGAAATTTAAAACCAAAACATAAATTTTCTGATATAAACACATAATGCATTACTGAATAAATAATAACTATCATCACTTCGACGGAAGTTGTTTAAGATGTAACAGAACGAATAAATCCTTATTTAAATTTAAAAATACCGACGACGGAAATTTGATAAGTATCAAATTGGTTTATTATTTTATATTTTGATCCGAGATTATAACAAATAAGTGCAATTGGCACAACTGGTGTTTTCTCATTTAGGTGTTTAACTATGTGTAACAAATGTGCAACAAATTGTGTTCTAGGTGTTTCTTATCAATCATTTATCATACACATAGCAACCAAATACCATCAAACATTGTATCGTGAATAAACAATTCTTCTGTAAATTAGTGTAACATAAACATTAACATCAACAAATAATTTATCATAATTATTAACATAAACAGAAACATAAATCTTAAGAGTTATCTAATAAGTAATAATGTAAACTAAACAGAGAACAAAATTATATAATTAAATGAATTCTTACCAGATGAAAGAACATCGTAGTTTTTCATTTTAATATTTTGCAATGTTACACTCATCTTGTTTTCTTCTTACTTTATTTTTATATATTAAATTACAATTTTTTTAGATTTGACATAGTTTTAATTTACAAATCTAGTATTTGATTTTTAAATCAGAAAAAGTCATAATTACATTTTAAAATTTAAGATAATTGCTTTGTTACATATACATACACTTAACAAATATTTACAAGGTTGAAGAGAAACAGACTAAAAACTAAATAAAATCGCTTTACAGTTTTCATCAATGCGTTCGCTCACGTACATTACATCAATATCTATACTAGGAATAGATATGAATTGATAACGGATTTTAATTGTACAAAACAAAAACGTAGTGAAAACTATCGAATATTTTTGTATCACTAGCGGTATGAAACCAACAGTTAGAAATTAATCGCTCAAAACACTTCAATCACGTCGGTATTCCAAAACCTGAAACAAGCTGAGACAGTCTCAAATCAATAGGTCTAAAAACCTTGACACCTATATACCAAGTCGAAGAGATCCACACCAAAACGTAACATTTCCATTATAAATGATTTTACACAATTTGAGAAAATGTGATTACATTAATAATGTCTAAAGCAAGCTGTATTTCACAAAGGCAAAAAACAATCCTTGTGTAAGCATAAATAAATTAGGTCAGTCATAATCTGAATATTATGCTTCCAAAGACATGATAATTATATGCATAAAAAAGAAATATTACATTTTGGTGCAACCAATTGGTAATGTAGCGTTTTGGTGCGACCATTGTAGAAATGTAACGCTTAACGAGGTGTTTCCGGATTTTATTATAATGCCTTTTTGTTCCATGTGTTTATCAGTTCCAGGAACTGCAGGTAATGTGGTTGTACGGTAGATAACGGTTTTGTCATTGTCAATGATAAAAGCAAATCGACCACCTTTGTCCTTCTCTCTATCCAGCCTTATAATTTTATAATCACAGTAATTAATTACCACTAATCTAAGATCTAACATTTAATTTGGTTTCTTGAAAAACCGGGACTAGAATATTGTTATTGCACATATAATTTATGATAACGTCGATCTTGCTAGTAAGACCGTTGCAATTTAGTTGCATAATTTTCACATCACTTAGGGTTTCTGGAAGCGTGTTCATTCGCGTTGTGTTTTTCTGTGACATATTGGAAAATGCCATGTTTTAGTTGGTCCAGACTTTCTTTCAATACAAGCTATGACGAGAAGTGTTTGAAGCTGTGAGGCCAGCGTCAGCTATCTTCATCCCTTTACACAAGAATGGAGTGACAGATTTGCATCTTTCGTCGAAATTTGGTTGTTTTTGGTTCAGACCATCACTGAACTGGTTTTGAATTCTGTGAAGCGCAGTGGTTGTACCATGTGCTTGCCGTAAGCCATGTTGGTGTGATGAAAGGATGGATATTTGTCTGTAAGACTTTCCCTTTTCTTCAGGTTTTCCAGGTTTTAAAATGGAGCTGATTCTGACCGTTTTCCAGATATTTGGTATCTGGAGAGTATTTAAAAATGATGTATTGAGTGTAGTGGTGTGGTAGTTCAATCCTTTGGGTACTATTTGTTTGAGCATGATGGCTGAGATGCCGTATGGTCCTATAGCTTTTGATCGCTTAATTTTGCTAATGGGCTTCTCAATTTCTTCTTCGGAAAATATGATATTCTCCAGGTTGTCAGCGTTGAGTTTGCGTAGATGTCTTAATACTGATGTGGGTGGTTATTTTGTAGTGTTATCTCACTAGGTGAGATAAAAAGTGAGATAAAATATTTGTATTTGATCGATTATATTAGATAAAAGAAATCATTTAAACGTAATTTTTTTATCTCACTATTTATCTCACCTAGTGAGATAACACTACAAAATAACCACCCTGGTCTCTTTCTCATGTTTACGTTTATCGTTAAGCGAGTTAAGCTAAAACGTGCTCATTAAGCGAGATTTCACTGTTTGTTTTTGAAAAAGCTATTTTTAACTACAACGTTAATTATATTAAAAAAGATTCTATATTAAAAATAATTATATATGGGTTTAAAACTAAAATAAAAATATTTCCGTGTTGTTGTTACTGATAATGGGAAAGTAAGTAAAAATATAGTAGAAAATATAACGATTTGTTGTGACTAAGAGCATGTAGTGATCTTATATCCATACAATTCTACAACTAATGGCGAACTATTTTAATAGATCACAATTCACGTAGTTCAAATTATAAAAACAGACTCTCCTGTGGCTCCCGCCTCCCACGGACTCCAATCGCTTAAAAGTTGAGTTTCGAAAAATATAAAAAAAAACTTTTTAACCGAAAGTGACATACATAATTTGGTACGCAGAAATATTGGAAACAGTATATTATAACATTGTATACCAAGTCTCAATACGATTAAAATCCAGGATTAGAAGTTATTCATAATTAAAACGAACAGGTGTTCAAAAGACTTCACGCCATTTCATCCGATTGAAACGAATTACGAACCGAAAACGCAAAAATTTTTACCTAAGATTTATAGTCTACATTTGTCAAAATCCGTTATCCGAATAAGTTAAAAATAAGCAGTTGTTCGAAAGAATTGCATCGCTTTGTTCAAATTCATCCAAACTGTGATCAGTTCCCCTCCTCGTTTAAATATAAACCATGTTTCAGCACAAAGTTGACCAAAATTGCTTCAAAAAAGATAAGATTGTTATGTGGATACAAACATGTAAAAATATTTAAAAGAAATAAACCGATGTTTGGACAACCCTTCTCTACTCATATACCTTCCAAAACCTAGTTACTTTTCATACCGCTTCAAACTATTAACAAAAGTTTCTTTTCATAATTGTAGACTGTAGAATGAAAACGAACCTAAAAATATTTATATAAATCTCACTTTCGGTTTACAACGTCTGGGTTAGGTTGTGATGTAGGTTAGTCCTGAATCAAAAGAATTCGTAACGAGCTACCAATTGATCCGTTATTTAACAACAACCCTAGCATCGTTTCTGCCTGATTTTCCATTTACCTCTTACATTTAAAATGAAAAATTTATGGTAATGTAAAATAACCATAACAATAATATAAAATTCTTATTCTTTCCGATTACAATAATTGAATTTCAACAATAAAAATTAAATGATTCAAATTATTTCAGTCATTTCGTTTTAATATCCTACAATATCTGTACATATTATTTTTCTCAAATTTTATACCAAATAATAATACAATTCTTGCAATTCCTATTATGCCTATTGTATGTAATAAAATTACGAAAGCAATTGATCTCTTAAAAAAATACAAGAACAACAAAAACAAGAGTCTCAAGAAATGTTTGAATTAGATGAGATAAGAAGGGGGGAAAAATGATAAATTCTACAATTCTACATTTAAATCTAAAAAAATTTCTTATTTGTAATTCACCTTCTTTAACCAATCTACTACTTTCATGAAACTCATAAATATTTCAATTTTATATTTTATATCATAGTCATTTACATTTCCTTAGTTTTTTATTATTTTTTTAAGATACCACAAGCTTAAACAGTTTTGACGTGGAAATTTTTTGTTTGGAGCCGGATGACGAATATTAAGCATGAACAGTTGTAGACGAATTTGTTTTTGTTTACAATGTGACATTAAATTTAGTATATTTAGTAATATTGAAAAAAGCTTTACAACATTCAAAACGGTAGATCAAGTGCGAATTTAATTCGGTGACAAAGGTATCCATAAATGCAAAGTAACAACATAGAAGTATGCTATTTATAAAATAATATTTCATAACACTAGCACTTAATAACATTCCAAACTTCAAGCTATCCATAAATGTACGAGCACTAAGTAAATGTCTAGGTTTTGTGCAACATTTTATATGTGAAATACTTCAGTTTAAATTTGTACAAATGAGGTCTAGTTAGCCTTGAGTATTTTTTGGGACAGAGCATGTGCGAAAAACTGCGATACTAAATTATATAAACTCTTCCAATGTTGCTTAAATTAAGTCCCCTTTCAAATGACACCCCACTCAACTGGGTTAAAAGCTAACTACCTTCTCGAACCCAGCCCAGCAAAAAACATGTTTGAGTATTAAGACAATCGCTATATTTTTTGCTCAAAAATTTTCTTATTTTAGCCTAGTGAACGGTCAACTCGAACTCGGAGGAACCGCGTTCGACGCCCATTTAGGTCAATGTGTTTTTTAAGCAATATATTAACAATCATCAATACACCGGTATTCCAATTAACCGATATTGTCAACCAATATGGTTGATAAATTTGAAAAAAACTTTATCACCCATATAAAATTAATCGATTAAATTAAGTATTTAAGTGAAACTCGACCATAAAATTGAGTGAATTTAGATTAATACAAATGAGAGACACTTTTTGACATACTACGTTCCTGCATGGAACCTGTACGCCAACAAAAATTATTTCTTCTTTTTAAATATTCTGTCCATTCAATTCGAATCAAAGCGGGAGAAGCCCCATTGAGAAGACTGTCTAAAGTCTGCAAAACTGTGGGATGTAAAATTTTAAAATAAATTTATAAGAAAGCTTGAGGCATGAAAGCCTGCTTTCACATAATACAATAATCGACTCGTTAAAAAAAATTTATTTTCTTCAAGGGTCCAATATCACAACCCTCATAGAACTGAAAAATGAAATGAAAATATGTGAAGTGAATGTTTTGAAGATTAGCTAACATGCAAGTGTACATCCGAAGGATTTTTAATGATATAAGCATAGGAGTGGTATCAATCTCTTTGTTATGAAATGGAGAATCACTGCATGATACATGTTTTTTATGTTTGTCTCGTAAAATACAGTATTTACGACAAAATTATTCATTACTAAAAGTATTCAGTATTAAATTCTATACACAAAAATGTTCTTAGTTATTTTGGGTCCAGCTGATATTCATTATTATTATTAATACACAAAATTATGCACGGATGATTTCAATGTATCATGCTGAGATGGGTGTTTTACCATTAAGAAATCCAGATATCTGGAAAAACCATATAATAATGTTGTACTCTTCTGTGCCCTAGGTGCAGATGAAGCCTCAGAGCACCAAAAACTGCGAGGAGGACTTGTAGGTATTAGCAAAATGATAATCCAAAAAATATTTTCTGCCTTGTAAATCCCGAATTGAACAGAATTTTAAATGAGACTGAAATGTTGCTTGGGATGAAAACTAAAGGACAGACAAAACAACCTGAGTTTCAATACACTGTCCAAAAACGCCAGAATCGCAATGTGTTGATACTCAATGATGCATTTAAAAATTATACAAACCCTTTTCAGTGTAAAAATCAACAGCTGATCCACATTTTTACTCAGTGTGTTTCCGGGGGACGTGCAAGATTTTGTAAGTAACATAGAAGAAGTGGGTCCAAAATTGGTAGAATCTTTTATGGCAGAGTGTGCAAATAGCAAAACACAATTTTGGACTCCGATTAAAAAATAATCCTCAAAAACATGTAAAACCTCAGCAAAAAAAGGTTAAAGTTGTTCTTAAAGACAAAATCGTATCTATGAAAATAGATCTCGTATTCATGTCTAGGCTATTGATAGCATCTCGAAGCAGACATGATATGGTAAAGTTCAATATAAGCAACTATGAATTTCCCCCCTTTGAAAATCATTGTTTGCTAGTGATGGAAAAATGCATCAATGTTCCAAGAAATCCAAACATCCAGCAATTTTGGAATCATTACCATCAAATTAAGAACAGATCAGTTCACCACTATCACTATCCACTCACCGGGATCGGACAAAATTGCGGCTATAATTGTGGAATGGCTCTCCTACCCACTAACAATAAGCCTAACACAGTAAATACGTGTCATGATCTAAGAATACAGTTAAGCAAGAGGATTGGTGACAAATTCAATGCATACAATTCAGTACATGTTGCGTTTGACACGTTTAAGGATGATTCATTAAAAATGAAATAAGACATATATTCAACAAAAGGGAAGTGATCCAATGCGTTACAAAATAACATCTGAAATGATGGTTAACAAAATTTCTATGAAAAATTTCCTTGCTCATAATAAAAACAGAGACGAGCATATAGAATTCCTATTTAGTTACATATTAAAATGGGGAATGCGCAATAGCAAGCAATATATAGTTAGTTGGAGGGATCAAGATGCATCATCAGATGGAACAGATGTTGTCAAGCCTTCGGACCACAGAGGAGGAAACAAATACAAAAATCAAACTTTACGGAGTATACATATCACAACAAAGATATAGAACAACGCACGTGTGTTCGCCAAACACAGATGTTCTGGTTTTAGTCTTAAAGCGATTTCCTCGAAACACCACAATTTAGAATTTTTCTTTGGCAGGGAGTTAAAGGTTTATCGACATAGCGCCTATACATGAGTCACTGGGATTATAGCTGCTGGTTTCCCCGGACTTCATTCCTTATCTGGTGCAGATGTCACTCTTTCATTTGCCAATAAAGGGAAGCTTAAGTGGTTGAAAATATTCAATTTTGTCAATGATGACCTACCAAAGGCCTTAGCAAAGCTTGGTACAACACCCACTCTTCCGGACGATGTAAGAAACACTTTGGAGTCATACGTTTGTCAACTATATATTCCAAAAACTACAATGACTGAGATTGGAGATGTGCGATGGTAGCTTTTCACAAAACAGTGTTAGGATAGGATGAAAATCTTTCACCAACAAAAGCTGCTCTAACTCCAGCATTGTTAAGAGCTCACATTCAGGCACTGAATCAAGATTTTAAACCAAAGCCAGTCATACCGTCACCTCTCAGCTTCGGATGAACTTACGTTGTACGTTGCCTTCCCACGCCCAACCCCTTAGCACACAGAAAATTAAATATGTAACACTTCGATATAATTTTCGTTTAGGTTTTAGCAAACTTCCTATTAGTCCCTGGGCCGACGCCGAGTTCATTTTCTTCGATTCGGCCGCTTTTTCGTTCGGCAAGCTCTGAAAAATGTCGATTGCCCAGGATCTTGTAAATTTTTTTTTTAACTATTAGGGTTGGAAATTTGTTTTAGAACACGAGGGTAACCTTGTCCGACAAAAAATTGTCTGCTTTTGTCGAGTCCGACAACCTGAACATACCAAAATGGTAATTGTCGTACTCGACAATAGCAGGCACATTTTTGTCGGACAAGCTTACCCTCATGTTCCCATAGTTAAAAAAAATTGTGGTAGTAAATTTACAAAATCGCGGGCAATTGGCATTTTTCGGAACTTGCCAAACGAAAAAGCGGCCGAACTGAGAAAAATGGCAGAACAAAACTTTTCGGACTCATCAAGGCAGGCGCCTCAAGTATAAAATATGTGTTTATCATCAAATGAAACCGACGTGGGTCCAGGGACTATATCTCTGTGAATTTTTTTAAAATTTTCAGTCAATCAACTTCGAAACGTAGGGGGCACTTTTTTGACAATAATTCATAAACTGTGCACTGAGCTCTTTCATATGACACCCATCTCGTTTGTGTCAAAAAAGATTTTTTCACCCTTTCCCAATCTCACCCCCTCAAAATACAGAAAAACAATTACGTGAGACTTCCTTATAGTTTTCGTTCAGGGTTTAGCAAACTTCCTATCTCTGTGAATTTTTCCAAATTTTTTCGTCAGTCAACTTCGAAACGTCCCTCCCTACTTTGTACATTTTGACAATAATTCAAAAACCGTGCACTGCAAAATTCTATAAAAAATTACAATGTTTCTTAAATTAAGTCCTCTTTCATATGATATCTCACATGACTAGGTTTTAAATGATGTGTATTCCCCTTCTCATTCCCATCCCCTTAATAAATACGATTATGAGTATTTTACACTTCGCTATATTTTTCGTTCAAAAGTTACCACTTTTTCTATATTTCTAAAAACTTTTGAAGTTTTTTTATTAAATGGTTTCGGAACTATAAGTGCGGAAAAAAACATGAAAAAATGCTATTATTTAATTTTATTCAAAAAACTGTGTAGTGAAAAATTGTTAAATATAATTTTAAAGATACCGAATTCAAAACCTTTCATATGACGTATTTTGTTAAAGGACTTACCTCGCAGCCCCGTAAAACAAACATAATCTTTATGGGACAGGTTAGTTTTATACACACCTTAAATATCAGGTCCATAGGATTTGTAGTTTATGAGATAATCGATTTTAATACAAAAACACATCATAGTCTTACCAATAGTGTTCCGTATAAAAAACGGAACCTCAAAAATGGTTACCATGTATACTATTCTCAACAATAAATGATCAAATTAACTTATATTTTATTTATTCTTTGTTGAATGATTATTTGCGTACCAGTTTGCTAACCATTAGACCTCAACAGGAGCTAAAAGTTAGTTAGTTATTGACCAAAGTGGAGGGGATCTATCGAACAACTGTTTGTTACTTTATTGAATTCATTCTTAATAACCGATTTTGATAAAGCATGGGTTAAAAGGGATTATTGTGAGCAATTAAACACAAGTAACGAAGGAAGTCGTTTCCATTTCAGGTAGATTTCATTGAAAAATCTACTTATTACAATGTGCGTCATCTCGTCATTTCGGAAAAAATTGCGGTACTCTCACGGTCGTATTTTTTACACTAATCTGAAAGTGTTGGGACAAGTCTCTTGAATAAGCTCGATAGCTGGCCAAATCTGGTAACCGATTAATATAGGCTAGTGCCTTAAAAGAGTATAAATCAAAACGTTTGGATCAAAATATTTCAATAAAATTCATAAATATTAAATCAGTCTTTAAAAAAGTCAAACATCTGCAGTAAGAAGCTTCTAAGCAATCAGCACCAACAGAAAAACAAAACCAACAAAAATTTTCATCAGTTTTTCTTCAAGTAATATCTGGAAAAGGTCGAAAAATTCCAATTAACGGTAAAAAAATGATGATTTAAATTATTACAAATAAATGAACACAATTGATTCTAAGCTAAGTCAATTAAAAAACGTTCCAAAATTGCTCTTAAATTTATTTTATTAGGGTTCCGTTTTTTATACGGAACACTATTGGTGAGAGTAAAACGAGTTTTTCACATTTCACGTAAAATATAAATGCTATGGTCCTGAAATTTGAGGTGTGTCTAACATGCCCACATAAGATGACAGATACAAATAAAACTAAAGTTGTTTTCGTTTGGTTTACAGGGTTACGATGTCAGACCTTTGAGAAAATACATTTTTTATAGATTCAAGTAGGATATCATATGAAAGGGCTTCATTTCAGTATTCCTTAAAAATTTATTTTGGAATTTTGCACCTCACCTTTTTTGTATAATTTTGAATAATGACGTTTTCTTCGTGTTTTCTTACCTCGATTAGCTCCGAACCAAACTGATCGAAAATCTTCAAATGTATTTGGAATGATAGAAAAATTAGTAAATTTTTAATAAAAAATATACAAAAGTGTCATATTCATAATTATATTTATTAAGGGGGTGGAAATGAGAAGGGGAAAAACACTATTTAAAATGTGGTCAAGTGGTGTCATTTAAAAGAGCACCTAATTTAGAAAACATTGGAATTTTTTTAGAATTTTGTGATGCACAGTTTTTGAGTTATTGTCAAAAGAGTGCGACTTTCAGACCGGGGTTCCCCTACGTTTCGACACTGATTGACAGAAAAATTTGAAAAAAATCACAGAGCTAGGAAATTTGGTAAGTTTTGTATGAAAATTATAGCGAAGTCCCAAATAATTATATTTTTGTGTCTTTAGGGGACGGGGTAGAGGGTAAAAAAACCCTTTTTTGACCCAAGCGAGTGTGTCATTTGAAAAAGCAGTTAATTTAGAAATCATTGCAATTTTTTTTTAGAGTTTTGCGGTGCACAGTTTTTGAGTTATTTTCAAAAAAGTGCAAAATTCAGACAGCCCCCCCTACGTTTCGACATTGATTAACCGAAAAATTTGTAAAAATTCACAGAGTTAGGCAATTTGGTAAATTTTGTATGAAAATTATAGCGAAGTCTGAAATAATTATATTTCTGTGTGTTTAGGGGACGGGGGTAGAGAGGGCAAAAAAAACCTTTTTTGACCCAAGCGAGTGGCGTGTCATTTGAAAGAGCACCTAATTTAGAAATCATTGCAATTTTTTTTAGAATTTTGCGGTGTACAGTTTTTGAGTTATTGTTAAAAAAGTGCAACTTTCAGACTGTTCCGTCCCCTACGTTTGGACGATGATTGACAGAAAAATTTGAAAAAATTCACAGAGACA
Organism: Diogma glabrata; assembly: GCA_963693315.1. Classification (NCBI taxonomy): domain Eukaryota; kingdom Metazoa; phylum Arthropoda; class Insecta; order Diptera; family Cylindrotomidae; genus Diogma; species Diogma glabrata. Next base: position 402,070,482 of record OY856186.1, read on the forward strand.
GAAAGATTGGTAAATTTTGAATAAAATCATAGCGAAGTCTCAAATAATTATATTTCTGTTTGTTTAGGGGACGGGTGTGGGGACAGTAAACACAAATTATTTTTGACCCAAATGAGTGGGGTGTCATATGAAGGAGCACTTAATTTAAGAAACATTACAATTTTTTTTAGAACTTTGCAATGCACAATTTACCCACCTAAATTTCGACACTTGATTGACCGAAAAAATAATCAAATTTAAACCATTTACAAGCTGGTGTAATTGAATCTTTCTTGAGTTACCATAAGCAGCTATAGATAAGATTTAACCTAGAGTAACATTTTTTGTGGCATTTTTGATCAATGTAGGTTTGATTTTAATTTACTATTGGCATTTACGATTAAATATCGAAATTAAATCGATATCGAAATTAAATCAAATTTATTTAACTGTGTAGAATTAATTATTCAAAAAAGTACAATAAAATTCATTGTTTCTTCATTCGTTTTACTTGTTTTATCAACAAATTTTAAAATAATTAAATTTAAATTAATAAATGTTTTATCCGAAGGATAAAATGTTGTATTGGGTTTGTTTTTAATGAATTTTATTCTCTCGAAAATTGGTAATGCTCGCCCTCGCTCACATCGTAAAATTTTCCTTGAAAAATAAAATATTGCATTAAACACTTACACAATATATTACGATTGCCTCGATTCTTCATACAACTTGTGGAATAACAAAGTACTGCTATAAAATGGAGCATTGATCTATTAAAATTGAGAAGGACATTTTTTAAAAGAAGTAAATATGTCTTGATTTCGTGATTTTCAAAAAATTTTAAAATTGCAATACCTCTTTTTCGATACGTAAACAACTGCTTAGAAATAAAATAGTGAAGCCAAACATCCCAATTTTTTCATATGTTTAAAATGCGTGGATGCATAGAGAGCCAACTTGTAGTTCCAGGTGATTTTATTTTTCGTTTCGCAGCATCAAAATATTCCTGAAATTCAGATAACATGGTGGGACGTTGGGGTTTTCGAACGTACCTATCTATTTAAGAAATATTTAAACATCAGAAGGCTTGAATTCGATCGCGGATTTGACAATACTAAAGTCGATAGAGAAGATGAATTTAAGTAAAATTATCGGGTGATCGACATTTTTCTGAAGCCTGGTAAAACATTGGTTGGTGCAACCATTTCAAAATAAATTTTAATTTTAAAATGATTCTACTATTAAATGTGAAAACTCCCTCACTTTCCAAGTGTTTGCCCGCTTTCCCGTTTTATATGAAATATCCTGCAAACGGGAAAAAATCCTGCGATCTGACAACACTGGTTAACACTACTAGTACTGCTTATTGCTTTACACTTTGTTTTCCGCTAATTGTCATGAAATTGTGTTTCTTTATTATACCGCAGTACATTAATATCTAGAAACATCAGCGTAAATTTTTTCAATTGAAATTTTCATAAAGTCAAAGAAAACACTTGCCTAATAATGAAATAACGCAATAAATTAAATGAAAAAATATTTTCTAAAATTGTTATCCACCGGAAATATTAGTTGTGAAAAAATTGCTATTGCCGGTTAAACAAGCCAATGGAATATTTGCATGAAAGCCAAGTTCATTTAAAAATGGAAGATCTAGATATTTTTTCAAAAATGATCAGTGGAGGTAAGGAGGTCGCCCGAACAAATGTTTTTATGAAACTTAAGCTTTGTTAGTTGGGACATTACATGTCTTCGTTCATAAATTAATTCTGAAGACACTTTGACTGCAAAATATGAAAAAAGCAAAGAGGTAGAGGCTCTCGGGCTATTTATTTGAAGCTTCAATAACATTAATTTCTGATAAGCCTAATGTTCGGTTTTTCGCTTCCATTAAAAAAATCCCTTTTTCTTTGCAAATAATATATATATGTGGGACACTACATGCTTCGATAATCAATCACTTTTGATGAAACTTTTTTGAAACTTGATTTTGATGCAGTCTGGTACATAAAGGCTTTTTCAAAAAGCACAATAATTCTGCATCCTAACTTTTATTTCTCCACTTTCGTTTGGGTAAAATTTTATATGTTGTACTTTTATTGTGATAAATTTTCTATATCTATGATAAATCTATTCGCACAGTTAGTTTCAATTTCCAATTCATGAAAAGAGTTAGTGATGAAAACGGAATCCTAAAAACAAAAAGTCGGTAGGTAATTTAATGTATAAAAAAGTTTGAACTAAAATTATTCAAAGGGGGGAGCACGGCATATTGGGTTCTATAAAAAAAGTTTTATAAATTGTGGTTGATTATTCTAAAATATATAGTTCAATCGTTTTATTGTCTTATTTAGTTATGAGATATCGTAAAAGCCAACGATAAAGTTTTTCTTCTTTTTATTTCACATAAAATATTGATCTAAGCCGATCATGAAGAATTATAAATTTCATAAATATGTAACGATTTTATTTATATTTATTTGAAACAAGTCTTTTATTAAAGTATTCTATTAATTAATATAAGTAGACTTTTTGCTACCTATGAACACAAAGATTTATTTAATGTGTATTGGCTAGTAGAAATGAACGAGTATAAATAGATATTTCAGAATTATAATTTTAACATCATTAAAACAAGCATAATAATGTGCTTTGCTTATTAATATAATATAAATTTTATACAGATGTTGTTATAAAAAGAAAAAAGGTTAATATAATTAACATCAAGTAACTTGCTAACAAGATAATTTATTAACATATATAATATTCTGTTAAGTGCAATAATATCTTTGCAATTCTAAAACGTCACAATTTATTTTAAATGTAATTATACTTTTATTCTGACGTCTTTTAATTTTAATAACAAAAACTTTTTTTGATAATAATCTTCAAAATTAATTATGTTTTCACTAAAAACAATTTTTTAAAACTTTTATTAACAATAGGTAAAACTTCACTGAACAATTTTTACAATAATAAATTTATTAAATAATTATTTGTATAATTTTATAAAATTGACTTCTATATATATATATATATTTTTTTTTGAATCACTAATTAAACTATAATCGGTTTTAAATTTTCACCCACGATTATTATATAAAAATTTTAATTAAAAGAAAAATAAAACCAACTTTTAAATACAGAAAAAAGTACCCACGATAGTTTTAAGTTTTAGAAGAATTATTATTTTGCGTTTTTTAATTTCATATTTTTAAATAGTCCGATCTCACGTAAGTAATCATTCAATCTAAATTTAATATAACCATAAATATTATAACTAGGCTATGACAAGGAAAACATCATTGAGGACATATTTTTAAAATTTTTTATTTTTATATTTCTAAATGAAAACCTTCATTTTTTATTTAATATATTATATTTTTAGTTCTACCACTCTTTATAACTCAATTTTGTTTTATTTATTTCATCTTCCTTTTGGACCACCACATCCTTTTTGGTTATGTTAGATTTTTTCATTATTAAATTTTCACTGAACTGGAAATTAATTTTTGTTGTCAAACAAAAAAAAAAACAATATAAATAAAGAGGAATAAATAGATACGAGGGTTGCATAGATATACATACTAAATGAATAACGTGCTCTTCACGTCGTTATATGTACATACAAAAGCTTTGTTTTAATAGTGAACTACTTTGAGAGTTTTATTTCCATTTCAGTGGTTATGATGATAAAGTTTAAATGAATTTAATATAAAAGAGTATTTAGTGTTTCATTTTCAATTAAGAATAATAAAGGAAACTAATGATGTCGAAAACTTTAAGATCCGTTACTCCAAACATGAAGTTACCATAGAATAAATTTGTGACATATTGCTCGAATTTCGCAAAAACGGCCTGGATACCAACAGCCTGGATCTCGGCTTCATTCTCTATACACTAACCGTTGATTATCTTCGGCTTTAACATAACAACGACCTCAGAAAAACACAGAACTGACTAAACTCTCGTAGAAAAACCACAGTAGATAAACGGTTCCATATCCACTACAAATAGTGGTTTCACTTTTGAAGCTTATAACAGAATGCGCAAAAGAATTTCTTTGCCGGACAGCCAGCATACAAATAGAATGATTTTCCAGCATCAATAGTCTTGGATTTTGTATACGGTATATTTTGTATATTTTGTATTGGATTTTGTAAATTGTTATACGACGAGTAGATTTTATACTAATATTAATACGTTTAATCGAAAAAATATTCAGTATTTTATTATTATTTTTTATGAGACACATATTTGTTTTTTATTTTAGCATAAACTTCGTAATTTTGATTTATCAAGTGAAAAAACGTGTCAGGATTATTAATGTATTTATGTTAATAGAGTATCAAAAATAAATATAAAAAATGAAAATCATAAAACTAAACATGTTAAAGTAATTTTACTTTTACAGAGTAGTAAACATTTGACAAAGAGATAAATATTTATTTAATATTGAAATTATATTTGAGAAAAAACACTAGTTTTGGATATCTATAATATTTTTATTTGCCAATCGATTTCGAAAGCTAAGCTTTCATTGTCAATGCCTTTTCTTAAACTAAAGTTATTTCGAGATTTTAAGATTACATATTTAGTTTATATAAACTGAATATGTAATATTAAAATCCCCATTATTTAAATTATATAAACTAGTAAATAAGATAGTTGACAAAAGTTTTGGCTTTTATCACTCCTAACAATATTCATTAATTAATTTAAAGAAATAAGGGGCTGACATTACAAAATCATAAACTAATAAACTTATTAAAGAAAATTACTTGAAAAATTTTTGAAAGATTATTATAAAACTTAGATCGTTTCAGGATCGGGTCATAAAACAATGAAAACAGTAAAACATTAAGCTAAATAATATTTATATGAAACAAACTGACCATTGTGGATGATCATACTAGCCTAGAAGATTAAGGTTAAGAATTATACATTGTATTGAAATAATAAAAATATTTAAAGTAATGTAACATATGTATGACTAATCTAATTAACATACAATACATATATTATTCTTCCCATTAAATTAACGTAAATAATTAAGCAAGTCATCAACCAAAACAAATAACAAATTATATAGAACAAACTAAGTATATTAAACTTAGCTTAGATTGCTAAATTCTCACAATGTATTTTTAAATGACGAAATTTAACTTATATAAAATTATATTAAATTTCATAAATCTAATATTAATTACAAAAATGAATTAATATTAGATTTATGAAACTAAATATAATTTCCACTGAATAAGGTAAACATATTTATTTCATATGTGATTGACCGATGTTACCTGTATATAATAGATCGATCGTCAATTGGATGATCGATTAATTTATTAAAATAAATATAAACCTGGGAGGGGATTTTTATAGAATATAGCGGAGAAATTGTATACCAATTGTACTATAAATTATATGAAAATTGCAATCAAAAATCAATTAATAAACTTATCTTAAAGTTTAGTTTTATTTCAACGTTTAACTGGAAGAAATTCTGCCCAATAGGCCTTCGTCTACGGGTTATTATGGGTTTCCCAGAATAAAGACTTTCTTCCCTTCGTAAATAATAAAGAAATCAAGTGGACATCACAACAAGGCAGCTCAACAAGATACGTCCGGGTTATAAATAAGGGTTATTTTCAAAAGCAAATTTTAATATTAACAAGGTTTATATTTATAGATATAGGTTGTAATTAGCTAATCAGATTATTTACTATTATCTACATAATTGAAAAAGTAATGAGGTGATTTGTCCGTTGTCCGCATTCATTAAGTTGTTGTTTCTTTGAATCTCTATTGATTCAAGTATATCCAGCCGACGATAATCCTTACATTCCTTGATTAGTTTTAAGTTGTCGAAGTTGAACTGATGTTTATTTAATACCATATTAAAATTCATGTTGAAAGATGCTAATAATATCTTTCTGTATATGTGAATAAATCACCCACTTCACAATTAAAATAAAAAACAAATTAAGTACTAAGCTTTTTTTTTTGTTTGGTTTTCAATTTTTATTAATAAAATAATTTTATTAATATTATTGCCGCCATGTGAAAATATTTTGTTTTAAATTTTTATTTAAAATTTAACATGTTTGTTACAATTTTCTGATGATGATAATTTTAAATATTATCGAAACATGTTAAATTTTAAATAAAAATTTAAAACAAAATTTCATTTTGGATTTTTGAGATCAATTAAACTCAAGTAAGTAAAGAAGTAATTGGAATATTTTCAATTCAAAGTTATGGTTTGAAGTTTCTCAGAAAAAAACTACAATTCACATTTTACGTGTTTCGGATCGGATCGGAACACGTAAAATGTGAATTGTAGTTTTTTTCTGAGAAACTTCAAACCATAACTTTGAATTGAAAATATTCCAATTACTTCTTTACTTACTTGAGTTTAATTGATCTCAAAAATCCAAAATGAAATTTAAATTCCCTTAATGTAGTCTAATGTTAATACATGTAGAACTACAAATTGACCAAGTGTCAGCCATTGATTTCACATTGATTGGAAACAATCAATAATGACTATACAATCGTGACTTAGGATGTTAATTAGAATAGAAATGTTCCCCATTCTATGAATTCACACAAAGTATTGTCTAGAAATTTAATGCAAAAAATCCCATATAATTTAAAACAAAATATTTTCACATGACGGCAATAATATTAATAAAATTATTTTATTAATAAAAATTGAAAACCAAACAAAAAAAAGCTTAGTACTTAATTTGTTTTTTATAATACCATATGTTCTGCTACTGATGATTCTGTGATATTTCGCTTGCTTGTTGCTCTTTTGTATTCCTTAAACCGAGTTTTAACAGATCTTTTACTCATTCCCATATATCTAGCTTCACAGTTCCTTGTATTGCATTCTATTGAGTATATACCCGACTTTTCATGCTCGTGTTGTTTGTCTTTTGCAGAATAAGTCAGGGTACTTATTTTATTGCTGGACTTCGATATTTCCTCGAGACCATTCGCACGAAATATGTTAGATATGGTCTCGGTGAGATGAGGAATATATGTGAATGCAGTGCGACGTTTCGGTTGTTCTTCTTTGACTTCACTAAGGGTGGTTACATTATTCAGCCTTTTCTCCTTCTTCATTTTGTAGAGGATCTTGTTTACCCATGCTTCTGTAAATCCATTTATATCAGCAATGTTGTAGATGTTTTTAAGTTCGTTGTTGTAGTCCAGTTGTTCTATTGGTATGTTGATGGGTCGATTAATCATACTATTAAATGCTGCTCTCTTATGTTGTTGACTGTGGCTGTGGCTTGAATTAGAAGTTATCTGGCTGTAGCGGTCTATATACTTTAAAGCCAATAGTGTTGTCTTTTTTTCTACTTAGTGTTACATATAAAAATGAAATTTGTTGGTCCTTTTTTTCTTCCACGGTTAACTGGATGGCGGGTTCTTTGGAATTTAGAAAAGTGAGAGTATCTTGGACTTTTCTGTTGTTTATTACACAAAATATATCATCAACATATCTGTGCCATATGCACAATTTATTGAACTGACTTCTTTTCAAAGTAGCACATGTAAAGGTTTGCTATAAAGCTTGATATCACATCGCTACACGCTTAGAACAATAGTAAAATTTATCGCGAGACCTCACGTAATTTTGATCTATGCACAAATTACATAGTTTTACATACACAGATATTAGTGGAGCCGGCACTTTTTCTTTTAGTAACCATGCTTCAAGATTAAAAATGGCTTTCTTTTTAAGGATGCTCGGGTACGAAATGACATCGAATGAAACCATAGTTTCATTTCTTTTTAATCTGACATCTTTTAATTTTTGTGTCAGCTCGATGGAGTTATGGATGTCAAATCCAGAAGGGGGCTTAATTCTAATAAATTGTTTAATAAGCCACTTAGCGATGTTTGAAGTAGGTGAATTTATGTGAGATGCAATTGGTCTCTTGAGATTTCCTGGTTTGTGAGTTTTTGGTAGGCCGTAAAGGCTCGAAATTTTGGGATTTGAAACTTTAAAAATATATGATATATGTTTACTGTCCAGTCCTGTGGCTGTTTCTTTGGTTAATTTTTTGACTACTTTACACATGTGTGCCAGTGGTGTTCTGGTAGTTTCCTGTGTGCCAGTGGTGTAAAAGTAGTTTCCTGCTCTAAGCATTTGTTGAAGGATTTTTAAAATCTCGAAATAACTTTAGTTTAAGAACAGGCCTTGACAATGAAAGCTTAGCGTTTGAAGCCGATTGGCAAATAAAAATAGTATAGGTCTCAAAAATTAGTGTGTTTTTTCTCAAATATAATTTCAATATTATTTTGGTGATATCTAGTGCTCAAAAACAATATTACTTAAATATTTATTTACTAACACAAAAAAAATTGTTTTTTATTTTATTAAATTATGCTTAAAAGAAAAGTTTACAAATAAAATTGCTCAAACATTTTCTTATTTATATCCAAAAAAATCTCAAATTATAATGAAAAAATAAAAAGGAAAATCAATAAAATTACTGTAAATATCGTCGCTTTAATAATGAAACAACGTATTCGCAAAAGTGTAGTTTCGAGATAATTGGGTTTAAAGATTTTTCGATTTTCTGATTTTCGTAAACTCGGCAGCACTATTGAATGAATAAAGATTTTGGAAAAAAAATTTCTATTAATTAATCTTGACTAATTTCCCCACAGCATATTAAAATTTCACATTAGTACCTGCTGGCTTTTCTACCTAAAATGAGGTGAAAAGTCAATCAGGTACCTTATACGTTATTTCATATTTCATATACGTTATTTCATTTTGCATGGAAGGACGATTAAGCCTAAAACTAATTATTATTGAAATAACACATAATATTCTTACAATTTTTTATTTATATGAACCGGCATATCATGTAGTAATGAATGATGCTTATACAATATTTTAGATTTACCATTTCGTGTGGCGATCGTAATGTATGTAAAGTATACGACACTGATTTTACCCAAGTTATTATTCTGTAGGAATTGAAATATCGTACATGCCTTTAAGCTGTTTCAATATTTAACCAAATTCAAATTTGCATGTACGTTAATGAACAATATATTAATTTTCACCCCCAGTTATAAAAAAATTGGAAAATGTTAAAATGCCACTTTATAGACATCCTTATGGGGAATGCAGCGCACCCATTATATAAAAACAACGTATATATGGCATACGTTATTTCATTATTAAAGCGACGATATGCTTTTTGCATAACAGCATCAAAATGTTTCCATAAATTTTGTTTTTTCTTATTTTTTATTATATACAAAATTTATTTTCATTATTAATATTTTAAAAATTGTAATTTGTGTAGCAAGACCAAAAACAACAGAATTTTTGTACACGTCTGAACATCTAGACGAAGTTGATTTGGGGCCAGAAAACAGAGAAGTACGAAAGGCCCTCTTTAGTCAATATGCACATTTTATTATGTGTACGATTTCCAACATTTTTTTGATATAGGATGGAGCATATAGTTGAGTAACCTAAAATGGCTTGATTCTCTACAGCAGCGGTCGGGGAACCGGGCAAAAAATAAATTATTGGAGGTATAATAAGGACATTTTTCAAATGTTCTATTTTTACATATTTAAAATTGCATATTCAATCTCAACACCAATAGGAGGGCATTTTCATTTGACATCACAATCGTTTTTTTTTTCACTAACAAAATTTTTACTGTATTTTTTAATAAATTTTTGTATAAAAATATATATATCTAAGTTTGAGTTCAACCACAGAACCTCCATTCATCAATAAAGCAAGTCATAATAATATTGACTTAATCTAAATGAATCGTGCTAATTTTTTTTGCTTTTCAGAATGTGGGGTAATATCGACTTATACAAAAATAATTTTGAGTAATGGTTGAAGAAGTTCTCCAACCGCTGGTCTACAGTGAAAAGCTATTAACCTCATTGGCAACTCAAATTTTGATAACGAAGTTGAAATGTTGCTGATTTGACTATTACATGTATATTATGCATTTACGGGTTTATGAAGAAATCAAATCGATTTTAAGTCAGCAAACCTATCGCGTCACACCAGAGCAACTGTGGCGGGCGATGCTTTTACGGTTCAAATAATTAGGTGTAGAACTGTAACCTTCCATCCAACGTGACTTTTTTAACAGAGTAACTCGTCTACGGAATGCTTTTACCTTCGTGGATTCATAAATTTCTTAGAGAAACTTAATTTATGGTACCTTCGGATATTCAGAGGCGTTAATTTTAAATTTATTTAAATGAGATGATAAATTCAAGAGGTCTTTTAGAAAATGGGAATTGGGACAAGATTATGGAAATTCTGGAATATTTTAAAAATAAACACACACAACGAACGAATAAAATAAAATGTCATGACGCAAAACTAACAGGTCGTTCAATAAGTCCGTAGGATAAGTAAGAAAAAAACAACATTTTGACAAAACTCGATTTTTTAATTCAACATAGTTGCCTTCGAGGGCGATACAACGAGTATAGCGATTTTCCAACTTTTCTATACCACTTTTATAGTACGATTTCTCTTTCTCGTCAAAATAGGCCTCAGTTTCAGCGATTACTTCATCATTGGACTTAAATTTCTTTCCAGCAAGCATTCTCTTGAGATCTGAAAACAGGAAAAAGTCGCTGGGGGCTAAATCTGGAGAATATGGTGGGTGGGTAAGCAATTCAAAGCCCAATTCATTCAATTTTGCCATCGTTTTCATCGATCTGTGACACGGTGCATTATCTTGGTGAAACAACACTTTTTTCTTTTGCAAATGTGGCCGTTTCTTTGCGATTTCAGCCTTCAATCGATCCAAAAGTTCACAGTAATACTCGCTGTTGATGGTGGTTCCTTTTTGGAGATATTCGATGAATATTATTCCGTTCGTATCCCAAAATACAGACGCCATCACCTTACCGGCCGACTGTTGCGTCTTTGCTCGCTTTGGATTCGGTTCGTCGACTGCTGTCCACTCAGCTGACTGTCTTTTTGATTCTGGTGTGTAATTGTGAAGCCATGTCTCATCCATTGTCACATATCTACGATAGAATTCCCTTTTATTGCGGTTTAACAGTGCCAAAGACTCCTCCGAAGCATCGATTCGTTGTTTTTGGTCGACTGTGAGCTCACGCGGCACCCAATTTGCACAGAGCTTTCGCATACCCAAATGTTCATGTAAAATGGTAAAAACACTACCATCTGCTACCTTTACAATGTCAGCTATTTCGTGCACCTTCAATTTGCGATCGTTCATAACCAATTTGTGGATTTTTTTTATGTTTTCTGGAATAACAGCCTCATTTGGGCGTCCACTGCGCTCTGCATCTTTTGTGCTGGTACGACCACATTTAAATTCAGCCATCCACTTCTCTACCATTTGTCTCGATGGAGCAGAGTTTGGATAATGTTTATCAAGCCATTGTTTGGTTTCCACTGTATTTTTTTTCATCAAAAAGCAATGCTTTATTAAAATTCGTAATTCACTTTTTTCCATTTTTTTTTTCAAAAACAAAAGTTGCTTCACACAAAATGCTATAACTCACGAATAAATAGTTAGATTGCTGTCAAAATTATACACGTATCGTTTGAAGGTTAGTACTAAATAAAAATCATATGGAAAAAATTCTAGTAACGCCATCTATGTGTCATCCTACGGACTTATTGAATGACCTAGTACAACACATCTTGGAGTATCATGATTCATTATAGTAGTTCGCATTAGGTAACTATATTTTTTAAAACTCTTTAAACCCTCAAGTTTATGCTTTTATTAACAATATATTTTATTTTAAATGTATATATTTTTAAATTAAATCAGAGTTACATAATCAAAAAAGTACATTCATTTTCTTCAAATATGGGACTACTAAATTTTGAAAATAACTTCTTAGCTAATGTTAATTCTTCGTTTTGAAAATTGTTTGATCACATGCACGATTCTGCAATAAAAGGTATCCTTTAGTTTATAATAGTGTTTGAAAATTGAATTATTGGTTTTATATTTAAAGTTAATTTTAATTTTGTAGATAATATTACAATGTTGTCACATATATGTATTAAACAGATAATATTAAAGTTAGTCGTCCCCCTGTCTTGAAATTATAAAATGCATAAACTAGATTTTGACCAACCTACTGCACGACAATTTTAGATTCTCATTGTAAAAAGGCAAAATCCACATGTAGAAAACGAAAGCTCTTCAATAGATATAAAATATATTATACTCCATCTATATTACTCATTTGTTAGTCCTATATTCGTTCCTGCATGAAACTATAACTTAATTGCTTACAATAACGTCGTAATATTGCTAATCTTATTGTTTTTGTATTAATCGCCGCCCAACGGCTTACCAGGAATAATGAGGCTCGAAAAATGACGAATGAAGATTCGAATTAAATGCTAATCGCATGTGTGAATTCAAAAAAAGTTTTTCTCCTAAACAAATTTAGTTTATAGTGTTAGGCACCGTTTCAATAAACTAACTGTGTTAAAACTTGTTTTTGATCTTTACTTTTTTAAAATAATAAAAATTTCAAATCTTCAAAAAAAAGAGAAAATAAAATATTTGGCGTGTTTTTTTTTATTTTAATCGTTGAATATTTTAGCATCAATGAACTATGAATTTCTCTAAGAGGCGAATCATTAAAGTTGTATTTATAATACAGTGTCATTTCGTCGGTGCTGAGATGAATCAAGCCGAGCAGTTAACTCGGCAATGGTATAGCCTTTCGCTGTACAGATCCTAGACATTTAATTGACAAGCACCTCCCCAAACATGACAATAGTATGCCTTACATGGGTCAATAAATGACATATAGATCAGCAAAAGTTAATCGAAATTGAAAAACTTTTTACATCGGGACAGGAAACCCAATTTTTGCACTACAGATTTAGCAAGATCGAACACATGTTTGTTCATTTCATGTCATTTTAGATAGCAACTTCAAGAAGTTTAGCTGAGTCGAACTCGTATAATTCCTCATTATTTATCTTAATAGAGATCTTTATGTCGCTTCATTCGCAAAACGCGACCTAATTTGGTTTTGGTTGGGTTAAACTCAATCAGATTACACTAACCCATTTCCATTATAGGTTCCACGTCTTAGTTGATAGAATTAATTACCAACTATCAATCATTGGTAGCTGCTGCACGTGATCCAAACGTGATAAAATGATTTCATAAAAGCCCAATTTTCAACGCAATATCAGAGAAAGACTCGACAAATATTTTATTCAACATGGCCTATTATGATCCGAACCGGATCAGGGTGTAATAAGGCAAGTCTTAATTGGGCATTTTACATTCCGCCCCTATCAATAATCAAAAACGATTTCCCTATTAGAGTATGCCTTATTTATACTGATCTGAGCCTTATTTCATTTTATCAAACTTCATTTGATTAAAATGCACTATAATTATATCCATTTTTGATAAATTTGATATAGTTTGTATAATTTCACATAAGTATATACCGCATTTACAGCGACATAGCAAATTAGTAGATAGTACAGTAAAACTCGTTTATAAAGTACGGTCAAGGGACCGACGTAGGCGTACGTTATACACCATGGTACGTTATATCCAGAAAAATTAAAAAAGCATAAGCAAATTTGCCTGTTATGCTCATTATATCATTGTATTTCATATTAAATTATTTACTACATGGTAATTGATATAAAAGCGATCACAAAAAAATTGCAACATACAGTTTAAAAACAATTCATTATCATAAAATAGTTATGTTAAAGCTAATCAAACCGATGCTACATAAACATATGTATGTTAATATTTCCGAATGAGAATGTTTGCATAAATTAGTAGTAGCCATATTAGTAGTAGCCACTGCTCAGATTAAGCTTCGATGGACAATTTTTTTACTGAAAAATAATCAGTAATTTTCTGTTGTTTAAGGCAAAGTTGAATAATATTTTCCACTTTAATTACAATTTGGTCGTCAATTTGCATTTAATCAAATCCGGGCTGCAAACCTGATCAGCAAGCGCGTAGTGTACGGATTTAACCCGGCAGTTGTGTAGTTTATTCAAAACTTTCTCACCGACCGATACATTTCGGTATCCATCGATGGCTTTTCTTCTGCGTCTAAATTAATTAACGCTGATTTACCCCAAGGCTTACTTTTGTCACCACTTTATTTTTAATTTATATGAAATGAAAATCATCAGTAACCCAATTAATAATTTTGCAGATGATAGTACACTGCACAAGTCGTTCGTTTTCCTATCTTGGGAAAATGCATGAACGAATAAAGCCCGCCCGGAAAGACGCTGCCATAAATGTAAATGATAGCCTGGCAAAAGTTTCCAACTGGGGTGGCTGAAATATGTTTAACTGCAACAAAACATGGCTATTGATTGTTGCCAGATCAACGACCAAATTTGCCAA
>OY856186.1:402087583-402165083 GCA_963693315.1 Diogma glabrata
CCACCCCTAAGATGTCATCTTGGAGAGCAACTCAGATTACAATCTATGACACTTCAATATGCCCCGATGGCAGTTAATGCAGCATCTGTATTAACTTGTTGGAATCATTGGTGCACCGAGTACAAATGTCAATTACCGATACCCAAACTGAAACGCAAAAATAATGAAGTCAAGTTGACTATATTAATTTGCTGCACACTAAAAATGTACCTACAGGCTGCAATATAGTGACTGTACTGATCACGAAAGTATTAGTTAGTCCCTACTTTACTCCAGTACATCCAACCATTGAATTGCAGTATTTAAATGATGGTACTATCAACATTATAATTAGAATCACCGAATGATTAAATTCTTACTGATATATCTGGAATAGTTCTTATTTAAAATTTAAATACTTAAACACTACACTTCTATTAACAGTCGTTTGGTAAATTATAAAAATTGTGTTATCATTTTATTATTTCAGGACTGATAGACCTGGGTGCATGCAGCTGTTACAACGAAAGTGATCCAAAATTTGATTAGACGAATATTGCTATTTCTTGGAGTTTTCTAATTTTCTCTATATAATGATTACAGGGAAGTAAATTTTATAAGAGTTCTACGAGGTTATAAAGTTTTTGAAAATGCACAACCCGCAATGGAGTAAAGGACTTTCCCCGAACTTAAAATAAACCATACAAAGATAGGATAGTTTTATTCTCTTCCAATTCAACCATTTTATATTTTGAAAACAAGGGTACAAGTTACAACTTTTCTCCAAAATATGGTCTATATTGTTTCACGCATTTCATATGTTTGTGTAATTATAAAGAAATAAAATCAGATTGTTTTCTTCTGATAAATTCCTAACAATATTCCATTCCATCAACCAACATCTTTATTTATTTTAACGCGCAATAAATCTAATTTTCGTTACTCATAATTTTCATAAAATCAATTTCTTAAAACCATAACAAAATAAATTTAATAAATTTCACACTAACTAAAAATAAAATAATCAAAAAATAAGGGTAAGTTGATATTTACAAAATAACTATATTCTTTGATCCTTCCATACAAGTCTAGTTCTACTTTTAAAGAGGTGAAGAAGTGCAGATTGTGTTGGAGGAAGATTAGAACTAGCAATTGTGTGTAAAACGGCGTTTTAAAGAAAACTTGGCTCTGCTTTAACAAAACATTATAGGTCAGTTCCATATAGTATGTAGTAAAATTTTCATGCTAAACAATAACAACATATCAACTAACTTCGTTTTTTATATTTTAAAGGTAAATAAAAATAAACGATGACGTCATAAAAGTAAATCCTATTAGGAATAATTTCATTTAACGAAACCTAACCTATGCTTAGGGTATATAATGTAAAAAAATTTGTTAGAATTAGCATTCTGGATGGTGGTTTCTTAGAAATACATTCCAGGATATTTTCTTTAGTAACATAATAGTAAATAAAATAAATATTATAACTGTATTCTAATAACCAAGCAATATACAAAAAACAAACGAAAACGAATTTTTATTAATTAAAATAAATCTAAATAATATAATATCTAAAAAAAATTTATAAAGAAATAGTGATGGTTGTTGCCGTGAAAGTTTTTAAAAAACCACCCCAAATGGGAAAGTAACCGTTTATTTGGGAAAACGTGATTTCATCGATCATCTTGATTTTTGTGATCCAATTGACGGTGTTATTGTTGTTGAAAATGATTACTTAAAAGGACGCAAGGTTTATGGGCAGCTCACTACAACCTACCGTTATGGACGCGAAGAGGATGAAGTTATGGGTGTTAAATTTTCCAAGGAAATGGTTTTACATCGTGAGCAAATTGTGCCAATGGTCAATCAAAAAATGGAAATGACCCCATTACAAGAACGTTTGGTAAAAAAACTTGGAGCAAATGCATTTCCATTTACATTCCAATTTCCAAGCGCTTCGCCAAGCTCTGTTACCTTACAAGCTGGTGAGGATGATCTAGGTAAGCCACTTGGTGTTGATTATTCAATTAAAGCGTATGTTGGTGAAAATGAAGAAGATAAATCACACAAGAGAAGTCAAGTTAGTCTTACCATTAAAAAATTACAATATGCTCCGACTTCACGTGGTCGACGTTTACCAAGCTCTTTGGTAAGTAAAGGTTTTACATTTTCTCAAGGTAAAATTAATCTTGAAGTGACATTGGATCGTGAGATCTACTATCATGGAGAGAAACTTGCAGCAAACGTCGTTGTTTCTAACAATTCACGAAAAACTGTGAAATCAATTAAATGCTACGTTGTTCAACATTGTGAAGTAACAATGGTAAATTCTCAGTTCAGCAAACATGTTGCATCTCTTGAAACCCGTGAAGGCTGTCCAATAACACCAGGTGCTAGTTTCACAAAATCATTCTATTTGGTACCATTATCTCAAAGCAACAAGGAACGTCGTGGTATTGCATTAGATGGACACTTGAAAGATGAAGATGCTAACTTAGCTTCATCCACTTTAATTGGTGAAGGTAAATGCCCATCTGATGCAATGGGTATTGTAATTTCATACTCATTAAGAGTTAAACTAAATTGTGGAACATTGGGTGGAGAGCTCGTTACAGATGTTCCATTTAAATTGATGCATCCAGCACCCGGAACAATTGAACGTGAACGTGTTAACGCAATGAAAAAAATGAAATCAATTGAAAGACATCGTTATGAAAACTCTCATTATGCTGATGATGACGACAACATTGTATTTGAAGATTTTGCTCGTTTGAGAATGAATGAACCAGAATAAAAAATTATTCCATCTAACCGGCATTTATAACAAAATTGGACATCTCTAAAAAAATATTGTATAATCTAATAATTTTTCCTTGTTCAATCAAATTTTATTTTTCTATCCCAGAAGTGAACTTGACCAGAAAAAAAATTAACGAACGAACGAATTTTCTTTTATTGAATTAACAAATTTAATTTATTTTTATGGATTTTTGTTTGTTCTTTTAAATAAAATAAAAAAAAATTACTAACATAATTAAGCATAATATATCAGAATATAATTAATCAAGTGTATATGGAATTAATGACTTATGGAAAATGATTGCAATTTCAAGTTTTATTTTAATCGTTAATTATTATCATATAAAAAATTTTAAATCATTTGAAAAATATTGTACATTATTAAATTATTTTTCTTATGTTATGAATTTATTTAATTTTTATGAACACTATTTTTTTTTTTTACAAAAAACAATGAAATAAATAAAAATTAAAGAATTGGATGTTATCGAGTAATTGTTAGATTTAGTTTTTACGTAACGTAACGTAACCAACTTTGATTTTTCGCAATTTGTTGTAATCAAAGTATGATGACGGCTTAAGTTTTCGAAAGTTTAATACCAGCTCGAAGGCCCAGATGTTTATATAATGAGCAATTGTAATCATGGACAATACGATGGTTTGTTGAAGTTTGAGGCTTTTTAATTTTGTTTTTTGAACGACTTTATTGTGTTTTTTTTTCAACTGTAGCGAACAAATTCTAACACCAAATTATCAAAATTTTATTTTTGTACTATACTCTCCATCCAAAAGAGTACAAATTTCGATAATTCGGTCTTCCAACTTGTTCGGTACTGTCAAGAAGAATTCACTGTATTAAGTGTTACACTTTATTCACTTTGCCTTAGATTTGCAATTTATTCCCAATAGTCAAACGTGTTAGAGACTAGAGTTATATTACAAAGAAGTTCGAGCTTGGTCAATCGGGGTTTGTGTACAAATATATTCGGCTGTATCAGATTAGTTTAGTTTAATTAAACTATATATAAATTATACAAAACAACTGTTTCCTATTACAAATATTTTGATCAATTTAAACCATGCGTAGGATTCGAAAATTCAATTGCCAGCTTAATATTATTTTTTCGAGTTAATGATAATGAAAAATAAAATTTTTCAAACTTCAAACAAATTTTCAAACAGAACTAATTTTGACTATTATTTTGTTTATACCAGTATCAAATAGGTACATACTATACTTATTAGATCGACAATGGTCGAATGTGAACACTTATTTTAACGTGTCAAATATTTTCAAATGGCAATTGCCATGTAGATTCTATTTTCTGTAGTAGTTGGGAGAGAATTTAAATCTTATTTCAAGCTGATCAGTCTAATTGTCCTTTTTTTTCAAATTAAATTTCTGTTTTAAATTTGTATTAATATATCTAACGTAAAATTCAAAGTAATAAAATTATTTTTGTATTAGTCTTAAGAGTAATTGATTCTAATTTAAAGCTGATCAGTCTAATCATTGTTTTTCAAATAAAATTTCTGTTTTGTATTTGTACCAATATGTATAACTTAAAATTTTAGTAGGAGAAAATATTTTTTTTTTAATATAAAATTGTTTTTCGGCAAACGGCTGTAAAGTTTAACTTTACTGCCGCTGGGGAGTAGCTAAAGTCTTACTTTTTAGCCGGCGGCTGCAAAAGTGACGTCATTTTTACTTTTTCTGCCGGCGGCTGTAAAGTAACTTCCATATTTTTACGGCGGCTGTAAAGTAATTTTCATATTTTTACGGCGGCTGTAAAGTAATTTTCATATTTTTACGGCGGCAGTAAAGTAAAATAAAATGATATTATTAATTTGTTCAAAACAGAATGCATTTCAGTTCATTTTAATGAATAAAAATAAAAAAAAATTAATTTCAGAAAATTTATTACCTAAAACATATTTTTAAAAAATTTGATGCATTAATTTCATATTTTTAAACAAATTTAAACGTTTGCCGAAAAAATAGTGTATTGAATTCGGAGCTAAAGTGACTTTTTGTGTTTCGTCTATAATTGTCGGCCTCCCTACGGTCGGCCGCCAAACTATAGACTCAACACAAAAAGTACGACTTTAGCTCCTAATTCAATAATATACTATAATTGTAAGAAAAAAAAATTAATTTTATAACCTATGTAATAAAAAAATACAGGAACAAAAACACTATGTTCCATGAGATGTACTCGAAATTGATGAGATGTACATGAAAGTTAATAAAATTGAAGAATTCTGATTACGACAACAAAATATTACTGTATAGTTATTGGAAAAGGAAAAGTTCAGTTTAGAAATTTTGTGGTGATCGATATCGTAGAGGAAAATTTGGCACTAAATATCTATTTGGAAAATCTGTTTTAAAAATTATGGAATAAGTAGAACGGAAGTCAAACCACTTTATGGCACACAGCTTATATTTGAATTCTTATCGAAGTGGAATGTGTTGCCAGATTGCGGGATTTTTTCCCGTTTGCGGGATATTTCATATAAAACGGGAAAGCGGGAAAAAACTTGGAAAGTGCGGGATTTTTCACATTTAATAATAGAATCGTTTTAATTTTGGATTTTTGAGATCAATTAAACACAAGTAAGTAAAGAAGTAATTGCAATTTTTTCAATACAAAAGAAGCGTTTTAAATTTTAACTTATCTTGAAATGGTTGCACCAACCAATTTTTTACCAGGCTTCAGGCCCTAAAAGCATATGCTATCTATCGGCTTTAGTATTGTCAAAGCCTTTTTCTGTTTAAATATTTCTTAGGGAGATAGGTACGTTTTGAAAACCCCAACGGACCAGCATGTTATCTGAATTTCAGGAATATTTTGATGCTGCTAAACGAGAAATGAAATCGCCTGGAACTACAAGTTGGCTCTCTATGCATCCATCCTTTTTAAACATATTAAAAAAATGGGGATGTTTGGCATCACTATTTTATTTCTGAGCAGTTGTTTACTTATCGAAAAAGAGCTATTACAATTTTAAAATTTTTTGAAAATCATGAAATCAAGACATATTAAACTAAACATAAAAACTATATTATTAAACTAAACATATTAAAGTAAACACTTTTAAAAAATGTCCTTCTCAATTTTAATAGATTTAATGCTCCCTTTTATAGCAGTTCTTTCTTATTCCACAAGTTGTATGGAGAATCGAACCAATAGTAATATATTGTGTAAGTGTTTAATGCAATATTTTATTTTTCAAGGAAAAGTTTACGATGTGAGCGAGGCATAAGCGAGCATTAAAAATTTTCGAGAGAATAAAATTCATTAAAAACGAACCCAATACAACGTTTAATCCTCCGATAGAGTAACATTTATTAATTTAAATTGAATTATTTTAAAATTTGTTGATAAAACAAGTAAAACGAATAAGGAAAAACAATGAATTTTATTGTATTTTTTTGAATAATTAATTCCAAACAATTAAATAAATTTGATTCAATTTCGATATCTATTTAATTATTTGGTATTTTGAAAATGAAAAGTCTATAAAAAGCCTAATGAAAGCCCTACCTGATGAGACATTAAATTTTATACTAATGAGAAACCAAAAAACAATATTTTGGAAATTTAATTTAATTTAATCATAGTAGTCTTTGTCTTTTTCAATATTCGAGAGAGGGACATGCGCCTCAGTTTGAATTGACTGTTTTTTTATATAATCAGTACGTCTATTTCGGCATTTCTCTGGGAATTGTGAATTGAGAAAAAAGTGCAATAAAATGAAATAACGAAGTATTTTCTAATACGAATTTGTTTTTTCCCGATGCACGAAATACTAGTTATGAAAAATTGCTACAATTTATTTCCCAATTCCTATTTCACGATGTACCGGAATAGGGCTACAGGTCGAAAATGTTTGCTTTTGATTTTTTATAACATGCAATCATTATAAAATAAAATAAAATTTATTTCAGCATTCAATACAATCGAATAAATTGTTTTATTGTGTTCCGCCACATTTGCGGTACAGAATAAAATTAACAGCTGCTTGTTTCATTCTATATATTAAGGCTAATAACGTCCACAAATATAGTCGTAAAAAACAGAGATAAACCTATATTTATAGTTGTCGGAAGGATAAATATTGTTATAATTGTGGTGGTTTTTGAAGTTTTTTCAATAAATACTTGAATTTATATGTATATTTTTATTCAAAACTTGATGGGATTTTCTGAGGGATTTTTTCCTTAAAAAAACGGGAAAAATCGGGAATTTTGGATACTTCAACGGGAAATTCGTTTTTGAAAATCTGGCATCACTGAAGTGGATAGTAGGGGAAAATTTTTGGAAATCGGAAACAAGAAGCCAACATTGAACTACAAAATATTAATAAAACAAAACATTAACTCTACAATTGGAGAAAACTGGATTGAAAAAAATTTGATGTTGGGAAAAATTAATTTAATATTGGTCTCTTAAGTTTTTGACCGTGCAACAAACAACATCTACCAAGATTTTTGGGATCAACAGAATATAATATCTGGAGTTTTTTTATCTACATGTGGAGGCAGCAGTATAGTATTTGGATGGAAGAAAGCATTTTCAAGGAAAAGAACACACACGTATTTATTTTTTCAAGTAACTTTATTTTAATTGTTTTAATTCTTTAATAAAAAAATAATGAAAGATATTATTAATAAATGAAAAAAAATATTATTAAAAATATTATTAAATAATTGCCAAAGTAAATTTTGGCTTTGGGCGGCAGAGTAAGAACTAACTCTTTAACACCCTTGTCACTTGGTAGAAGATGTCTTTGTCTCAACCGTAATTTAACATAAGATATGCATCAAATTCTTCACTAGATTTTTAAATCAAATCTATTGTCATTAAATAGCTTGTTGTTTTTATTAGTACAGAATTTCTCTTGTAATTCTTTTCCTGGATTGATTTTAAACTATCACTGAGATAGTTCTTTATTTGATTTTGCGCGTATAACAGCAATAAAATAAAATTATTTTGAAATTATATAAATTTCTGTAAAGAATCTATGAAATCCTACAAGTTTTGGGGGCTCGTCCGGGAAGATGTGATAAGATCTTTGACACAGGCCATCGCAGAATCTCATCAGTGGATTTTACAGTTGTTAAAAATATTTTTGGATTCAACATTGAAACGATATTGGCTTGGTAGTGGCAGCTTTTTTAGATTATAATAATATCTAAACCTCGCACTAGATTTAAGACTTCCATGGATACAAAATTTTTAAGAAAATTCTTTTATTTTTGGTGAAAATAGACGGAAAAATAATTTAATATTTTATCCGGTATTTTGTGAAATCGTAACGGTTTAACGTGGAGGAAACATTACTACAAAGATTTCAATCGAGCATAAATAAAATTTTCGAATGATCAGCAACCAGGTACGTCGAATGCAACGGATCTGGGAAACAAAGTTTACTGTAATTGAAAGAAATGCGACGCGAATTAAAACACATTAAAATCAATTCTAAAAGGAGAGATTCTGGCGACGATGAAAATCAGGCCCATGTTATTGATTCAGGAGACAGATTATATATAAAAACATAGATGGTAGATGAGAATAAACAATATGAGGAAGCAATTCGATACGAACTTTGATTAATGGATGACGTAGAAGATCAATATGTGATTGAGTGCACATTTAAAGATATCGTGGATACTGCAACTACCAAGTTGTTATTGTATAAATCTACAACGATTGACGAGTTTGAGCAAAAACTGAAGTTGTATTCCCAATTTAAGATAAACAATAATCACGCAATTGGAAAACTAGCTACAATCAGAACTGGTTTTCTGTGCTACAATTGCGAAGAGAAAGAACATTCATCAAGGAGATGTCCGAATAAGAACAAAGGGGTTATGAGTTTTTTTGTAATCATTTTGGACATATCGCCCCGGAATACCCCGGAGATGATGATGAAAAAGAAACTGATTCCAACAAATCTCATGCTGACAATGAGCTACCTCAAACTGATGTTGGCAATAAAGAAGACGATTAGTTATACGATTCTATTGTTGTAGAAGAATTCTGCAGTCAGTGAAGAAGTCGGTGACATTAAGTTTAGCAATTGTGAGAAAAGTTACAACTGACGACGAGTAGCTTAGAGAAGACTTGTGTCGTACACTGAAAGAAATTCAGTCGTTACAATCTCTTTTGTGCCAACCGTATTTTTTCTGTCACAATAGATTCAAATTCGGTTGTTGTTTCTTCAAATTTGTTCAAATTGTTGAAGAAAGTTGAAGAAAAGACAACCGAAATTGAGGTTATCGTGACAGAAAACATTCGGTTTGCACAAAAGAGGATGTAGTGACTGAATTTTTCTTTCACTGTCGACGTATGACCAAACCAAAAGACGACATTGCTGAAGATGAGATGAGATGCTGAAGCTCCAGGATGGTTGAATTTGTAAGATCACTCTGTACCGTAAATCTTTGTTTGATTGATTTTAAATTATAACTAAATTGAATTGTGAGCTGAGGGTGAAAAATCTTTTATGGCGAATACCAATTTTTTTTAAAATTTAGCAGAGCGCAGTTTTTAATTTTTGTCAACTTTAAGTTGGTTCTTTTCACGACACCACTGGCATCCTTTCCCACATTTTCGTCGCTAACAACATTAATCCAATGGTATTTAGTTTTAAAATAATTTAGTTGTTTATCATTCCAAATATGTAATATAACGCAGCATCACGAGACGTTCCAGCTTTTTCCGTATCGTGTTAAGTTTCAAAAGTATCATATTTTCCTTTTACCTATTTTGCTTGATTAAAATTAGGAATACTCTCATCATGCTGTTCAGCATCGTTATTGTATATTTTTATTCTTAGGTTGAAGAAAAGAAAATATTTAGCAATTAATTACAAATTTAAATTTCCACAAAATAATATACAACAATCGGTACGCAAAATTTTAACAACCGGTACGGGCGTACCGTTCCGTACCGGACCGACTGAATATCACCACTGGGTACATCGCAAATAGGTATTATTTTTACGGTATAAACACTAAAATTTAGTATGACATTTAAAATAAAAATAAATCAACTTATTTTATAATTATAAATTTATGTTTCATTTGGTTTTTAGCTGAAATTTAAAGTAAAAGAATTTTAGCAAGAATATAATAAATGTTTATAGTTTTGTGTAAAAATATATGTGGAAATTCTTTTTTTTCGGTTTTCCAAAAAAATCAACAATGAAAAAACCGCACTAAAAATTAAAATGTCATACCTAACTAATAAGAGTTTACATCACCATCAAATTCAAAAAGTATGGTGGTGAAAACGGCTAGCAAATTTGATACGTAGCACATTAGGTACTGGTGTGAAGTTAGTGTATAACTATATTTGAATTAAAATAGAATGCATTGACAGTCCGTAAGGGGGTTGTGATCGGTCGTGCAAAATGGTACAAAAAATTCCGATATCTTACGTCAAACATTATTACAGCGCTTTGTCTACACTACAACCTCTAACTCCACTTTTACCATACAATTAAATTTTTGTTAATCTTTAAGATAATAAGTTAATTTCATACGTGATTATAGTATTTCATTGTTCATTTCAAATATTTCAAATTTTCAAAAAACTTTGACATTACAAATCAAAAATAATTTGATTTTTTTCATTATAAATGAGTGCGTCTAATACTATACCCCTGACAGAAAAACAATTTTTTTTAACACATTTACTCGACCGAACACTAGGAAGATTCCAATTGATTATAATTTTTATAATCCAAAATTTCATTTATATTAATATATTTTATTTAATAATAAATTTGAGTTGTTTAATTACTTGGTATTTTGTGGCAAATTTATTATTGTGTCAAATTTCTGTAGAATTCTTAATTAAATTTTTTACTATTAAATAATTTGTGTTATATAATGAATTGTACATATGGGGGAGGGGGGGGGGGGGGCGTTTCACGCCAACTAAGTGTGAAAAAAAAATTGTTCCTCAAAATTTGGGAATAGGTAGTACTTTATGAGAAAACAATTATCAAATTTTTGCAGATTTTTCGATTCACACCATGGCCGTCAGTGGCGCTCACAAAATGCAATTTTTTGCCTCGATCAAAAGCTTGTGAATTTTGTAGGAAAATGGGTGCGACGGGGCATCGACCAGGAACTCGCCCAAAAAAAATGCTAAAGGTGAAAAATGTGGATTTAGCGTATTTTCTCATTCTGTGAGATAATAAACGATAAAAACATAATAAATGTAATAAAATCTTAGATTGTTTGGTTTGTTGATTACGAATCTAAAGTTAAATTTTTAAAAAACAAAACGGCGGATCAAATATGGCGGTCAACTTTTCTAAAATCGTCCAATTTTGAAATTCAAAAAATACCATCGTGTTTTACATAAAATTTTAAATCGAAAGTATATGTGGTAGTTTTTGCTTAAGATTTACCGTTATCGAGATAAAAACTTATAAATTTGAATATTGAAAATAAACCATATTTTTTCACCTTTAGCTTTTTTGGGGTCGATCCTGGTCGATGCCCATCATAAAACAATAATTAATCGTAAGGAAATAAAACAAATAAAAAATTTAAAAAAAAAAAAAAAATCGTGTCATAACCCTTAAAATAAGGGTGAAAACTACCCTAAAAAATTTTGAAAATATTTGTATCGTAATCTATGGTCAAAATTCTAACAAAATCATGTTTTTCCATTTTTTTTTCAGTCGCACCCATTTTCCTACAAAATTCACAAGTTTATGATCGAGGCGAAAAATCGAATTTTGTGAGCGCCACTGACGGCCATGGTGTGAATCAAAAAATCTGAAAAAATTTGATAATTATTTTCTCATAAAGTACTACCTATTCCCAAATTTTGAGGAACAAATTTTTTTTCACACTTAGTTGGCGTGAAATGTCCCATATACACATATACAATAATTAATTGTTGATTGAATATAAACAAAATGGATGAAAGTTTTGAAATATAAGATGAAAATGGAGAGTCATTTCATAAAACCAGTAGATCCAATTGCTAGTTTTGTTGATTTAAAGAGTTCGAAACATTTGAACAATTGAACTAATTTTGACTAAACATAACTTATTTTTAATTAAAATACATAACAGTCAATAAGGAAGGGTAGTGATCGGTCGTGCAATATGATACAGAAATGACGATATTTGGCCCCAAACCTTTTTTTGCTAACTTCACTTCGTGAATATTAAGTCCAACCGAACCGAACAGCCAAAAGAAATAAAGAAAATGTCTTGGTTTTATACGTATACGTTTAGGTTTTAACTATATTACAGCGCTTTCTCTACAAGATCTAACTCCATTTTCTGAGAAATAATTAAATTTATTTTCTATTTATCTTTAATATAATAACCACCCAAGTAACAATTCTTAGAGCTATTAGTATCGAGATGCTGTACTAAAGCTCTAGAAAAGATTGTATGTTGCTAGTTGCGCGTTTTATTTGTTGAGTGATACTTGGAGCTCTAAACAAAATTATTGTTGCTTTATAAAACAGTTTTCGAAAACTCATAGCTCTAATAAAATATAGAGCAGTCAGTTATTAGAATAGCATTACAATAGCTTCATAACCTAATATAGAGCTTTTAAACTAAAGTAGTACAGCACCACTTGTTATAGACCTATAAGCTGTATTTTACCGTTGCAACAGCAAAGCGAGCTATAATTGAGCTTAATTAAAGCTATTGGCATTATAAAATTTTACTGTAATATAGCGTTAATGTATATTTATAAACTGGTTTTTTCTAATATAAAAAGCGCTCAAATATAAAAGAGCTTATTTTTTACGTAAATTTTGAGTTATTGCGAGTTTTTGAATCTTCAATAGTTCAAAATGGTTCCGTTTTCAGTCAAACGTTAGTTGAAATTGAAACATTAAATTTGATTATGTGTGACATTTTCCTTAAAATTTTAGAGCTTTCTTAATCACACTACTTCTATATAAAGCTATTTGCTTTGTAACATAATAAGTTTATTATGCAATAAAGCATTTGTGACACAAAAAAAGAACAGCTTCATAGGGCAAATAGCTTTATAAAAAAGTAATGCGATTGTGATAGCTCTATATTAAAATAAACCATTATAAATAGCATTATAAAGGACCATGGTATAACGAATATAAGGTATTCTTGACAGCTAAACGAAAATTTTGTGTGACGTCATCCGGCGTAAATATAAAGAAACAAAAAATGTTTTAATTTGAAAATTAGAGAAAACATAATTTTTACGTTATGGTTTTCCTTATTTTTTTCATTAACAATTTGTTTATTAAGTTTTCTAACTCTAAAGAACATTTTGCAGGGTAGGAAATTCGACGTCCACGCCATGCTGCAGGGGTAATGCAGACAGAATTAGGTTGGTGTATCGGAGACAAGCAGAGAAAAACTGCTTAGTCTATTACGCTACATCACCGCGAATTGGCGCCTTAAAACTTCTTATAACCTTAACATCATAACAGAACCATTAACGAAAATTTGGGTTGGGACTGAGGTTAATACCATCACTCCGAAAAAAAAGCTTTGTTAAATTTGATAACCAAAAAAAGAATACCAGACACTAACAAAACAACAGAAGTTTTACCTGGACGTGAGAAAGAACCAAACTACCGAATCGGAACGTGAAACGTGTGCAGCCTGATCGCTCATGATGCTTTAATAAGCCTAGAAACAGAGACTGAGAGGCATAGGATGGATATCATTTCTCTGCAAGAAATTAGACAGCCAATAATCGGAAAACAAAACTCGAATAGTCACTCTTTATGCAGTAGTGGTCATTCTTCTCGAAATGAATTTAGTACTGGTTTCCTTGTTGGTGCACGCATACAAGAAGCCGTGTTGAAATTCATCCTGGTCAATGAGAGGATTTGCTACTTAGGGGTACGCGGTACATAAAACAATATTTCTCTTATTGCCTTGCATGCACCTACTGAAGCTAAGACCGTCAATATTTTCTACATAGCACTAGAGGAGGTTATGAAATCAACACCAACAATGATAATGGTGAGAGAATGACTGAGTTTGCATTATCAAATAATTTGAGAATTGCCAGTACTTTCTTTTCGCATCGATCGATTCATAAGCAGACTTATGTTTTTAAACTGATTTTAAACCGTTCCTTTATATGTGCAAATATTGGAAGTAACCACTTCCTTGTATGTTCTAAGATAAGGTTCTACTTTCAACGATCAATTCAACGATCTTTTACTCATTAGAGTATTTAAAAGTTTGTCTTTTAAAGTCCAATCATTTTCAGTGAAGTGTAAGGAACAAACTATCTTATAATAAATACGAACATTTTCTTTTTCCACATGATTCTATCCACTACAAATTGATTTATTTTTCTGGAAGTTAAAAAACCTTATGTTTTGAGTATGATTTTTCACATTTGTTGAAAACTTTTGGTTTTAACGTAGTTCGGCATTTAAATTTGTATATGTTTTAATAGTAAAACAAATACTAAAGTTCATTAATTAATGAATGAATTAATTTCAATCATTTCATTAACTAATAAATTAATTTAAAAATCGTACTAAATATATTTTTAATTTAAAAACAATAGCTTTTCTCATTCATTCATTCAACAAACGTATTATATAAAACTCTGAGTGACGTCAATCAAAATCAAAATGGCATCGCTGTCACTCTAGTGAGAATACCTTATTTTCATTTTACCATGATAAAGGACTAATATGTAATAGGTAGCTCTGTATTGGTATAATTTGCCACCATCTTCGTTTTTATAAAGATGGAGTGAAAAATATCACCATAATGGCCAAAAATGTCTTAATAATTATTTTTGATAATGATGTATTTTGCAAATATGACAAAGCACGATAACATGGATTTCTATTGTTAACCATTTATAACTAAAATTTTTTTTAAAGGTAAATTCACCAAAATAAATTTATTTAACATAACATGAAACTGTCAAAAATGTTTCAAAAAATTAAAAACGTTTTTACAATTTTTCTATTTTGCCACCAAATACACAAAAATAATAACGGCGCACTAAAATTTTAGTTCTAAACTATCACTATTCACCATAAAAAATAAATGGCACATAAAATTTGTATACATATTTTCAATAAAAGTAATTACATATATTATTTATTTAAAATATAACATATTGCCATTTAATTTATAAAAGAATTTATTTGACAGAAACCATAACATCAAAATATTTTAAGACCGGATCGATATGTATTAGTTTTTGTAAACATAAAGTTCATTGAAAAACTTACTTGTATTTGTATTCAAAAAGTGATATTAACTCTTAAAAACTCTAACAGTCAACCTTTATACAGCTAATATAGCTCTATTAAATATTACTAAACAACTTCTTTAGAGGAAATAATGCTGTAAAAGTAGCAAATTTAGCACCACAACAGCTCCGTTAGAGCTGTGGCAGCGCTGCATCAGCAAAATATAAAGCAACCAGCTGTATATTATAGCTCTAGAGCACTAGAAGAGCTTATATAAAACTGAAATTGTTACTTGGGCAATAAGATAATGATTAGATAATTAGCATTTCATTTTTCATTTCACACTCTACAAAAACTTTGAGATTTAAAATAAATTGGATTTTATTCATGATAAATGAGTGCGTTTAATACAATGCAACTGACAATAAAATCCTAATATGTTTACACATTTACTCGACCGAGCACTAGGAATATGTGTCACATCAACTAGCATGCGTTCTAAGGTGTTGGTTGATAGACGCAAATTTTTTTGTTCTTTTTTGTTTAAAAAATTAACAACTAAAGCCGCTTTTTCAGTTGCAGTCGTTCGTGCGTTCGCTCGTTTAGAGTTTTTTAAACCAACCATATTCCTTAGAAAAAAATTAAGAAGATCTTGTTACTTTTAAGGAATATGATTTGTGTGAAAAAAAAACGCCGAAAGAATGAACGCACTAACGACGACAACTGAAAAAGCGGCTTAAACAATAAATTTTATCACATATAATACACAGTTGAAAAAGTTAAGCTAGAAACACAACACGGGTGAAATCGTCCGACAACGACGTTAGTAACATTAGAATACACATGATATATACATTTCAAACACAACTACAGCGATAAACGAAAAAGTTTTTTTCGTCGGAGAAAATTTAGATTCTATTTCTAATTTATCGTCGGCGATGATTATTGCCAGATATGAATTTTATTTTTATTTGGCTGCAAGGGTAATTTTTAATGTTATTGTGACAGTGTCGCCAACTGAAAAATATGATTTTCTGATGTTTTTCGCGTTTCTGATGTTGTAATCATTTTGTTTTGAGTTGGCAACTGAATTTTCAGTTTATGTTCAAAGTTCGGTTTTATTCATTTATATATTTTCATAATTTGTATTTTGTATTTTATTTTTAAAATTAGTTATTAGTAGAAAAATTATTATTATTTATTTATTGGTAAAAATTAGTTATTTTTAAAATTGAAATTTGTGAAATTCATTTTGACAAAGAACAAAGTATTTTAGTTTAAGCAATTTTATTTTTGACCGCTTTTCACGCTGACGCCTTTGTTGTGGTTACAACAGCGAAATTGTAGACGTTTTTTTTTATCGTCCGACGTTATCGTCCGTGTTGTGTTTCTATTTTCTTTACTGCAATTTTTAATACAAGCTTTGCAATATGGGTTATGTATAGCAAGTTATTATTAAATTCAGTTATTATTAATATCAAAGCATATGTTGCATTAAAACTAATTCTAATGCAAAACCACAAATTTTAGTACAACACTACCATCATAATTTATTTTTTATACTAATACTAGAAGTTTGAAAACAAGCTTGAAGTTTGAGTATTGTTTTATTTTGGAGACTTCCGTAGGACCTATATGTGTAGCAATTTGCATTACATATTCAGCTTATTTTTAACTGTGTAGTATGATAAAGAAAATACAAATAAAATAAAATGGTGAAAAGCAAAATTTGCACTAACAAAACGAAAGTCCGGTTGCCAATAATCCAGTCAGTGACATATTCCTTGATCATGTGACGCACTATTTTTCTCAATGATTAAAGCTCAGATATGGAGTTATATAGAAGCACGTTTCTTTGAGTAAACAAAAGTGTGTCATCATCAAGGAAAACTCCATAACTAAGCTTGATGGTGTTACCGTTATCTGAACACAGTTTATTCGCCACCACCCTTAAAATATCACATTGGCCAGCGATGTTTCACTACTACTGCCAGTGGTATCTGATATCTCATGTTAAGTCGCATGTCAAAAGCAGGGACTGGAGTACACGGGTTGTCACACATTTAACTCAAAACTAAAAAAAAATTACGAATCAACACAAACTCCAATTCCTCCATGAGTGAATAAATGTTGTAATAAATCAAATTTTATTGTCAAAATTGAATTTTATTTATTGATATGTAAATAATTTTATGTTTCCTAAAGTGGAAGATGACCAAGTTTACTAAGTACTATCATATTATATTACAGCAGGTTTTATTGAAAGCTACCTAGTATTGGTGGTTGAACAATCACACTTACAAAAATAAAATATAATCTTAAAACTTACCACGCGTGTTCGTTCCTGTATATGGGAATAGAATTTTGAAAAATTTATTATTAACACAAACACAAAAATATAACACTTTTGAAACAATTTGAAAATTTTCCAATAAACACTAAACCTGAATTTTATTTTATTTATTCTTAAAGATATGAAATCTCAGAACAAACTGATTTTGTAATTTTTAAAAGGAAAACTATTAAGCCTTTTAAATTTTAAAAGATTCTTAAGACCAGTTTTGTTTTCAAGGTAAATATAAAAATTTTTTAAAGGGGTCATAATAATTCTTATAACGGTCATTTCTTAAAATATTACATTTTGATTACGATAAACTTTCGTATATTATTTCCTTAGCTCCGCCTCATAACTTATTATATAAACAAGGATTTGATCAGATCAAATCAGATATGATTAAACATAAGACGTAAAAACTGAGGCAGGGATTATATAAAAGAAAAACATAAAAGAAAAGGGATGTCTTAAAAATACAATGCAAGGATAGAAAACATTTTGGAGAATCCTAAAGATATATTTTAAATTGAAAGAGTAAATAAGTAAAAGATGGACAGTATGTATTGTATAACGTTTAGTTTAACCGTAATTTTTGAATCCAGATGTGTTTTTCAGTTATTTTAAATTTATTAACGGAAAATGATTTCGGTTGTGTAATTGTGGAAAAATAAACATTGTTAAATATGATTGTAGTTAAAAGTGATCGTTGACGAAAATAATTAATCAACATACAATTAAACATTCGTTTTAAGGGAATACTTATGGTCTACTATATCACACTTTTGGCTGATAACCTTATTCACTGGTAATATCTCCTGCTATTTTAATTAGTGCAATTTCTCGATATTTATTTTACTATTACTTAGATTGTAGTGTATAGATTTAGCATTGAGGTTATGAAATTTTTGTTAAGATGCAGATGTTAAATGTATTCCTGGACGTTGTCGTTCACTAACTAAACCTGTGCATGAAAATCAAATTTATTTCTCTGATTTTGGTTTTGCACTAACTTCAGTGTGATAAGCGTTTGCCAAGTACGTATATTTTGAGTTCAGTGATGGGTGCTATAAGCATCAAAATAATTTTTTAACTATAAGATGCATCAAGTGTATGCTCTGAGACATCAAGTATGTTCTGAGACTTTATATTTAAGTATAACCGCGTCAAATTAATTTGCTGTGTTCATCTTTACGAATGATTTGAGCAAGATGAAACTTCGAAATTGGGATATATGCTGCACTTTTTTGAAAAGGACGAACGTTAGTAAACAGCCAAGAGGTCAACGTTTCCTAACAAAGAATACTGACATGTGGAACGAACTTAAAAGCACTGGTTTCCTAAGAAATATTTATCCAAACTCGATTGTGTTTCCTCTTTCAATTATGATAAATATTAGATGGGTGAATTACAGATGCTTTGATCCTTCGAGTTGTATATGATCATTGATCAAAATGCAGGTTATGCAATTTTCACTTAAATGTAATAATATTTTGTATTTTATAATATTTTTAAATTTCTCTTTGTTTTAAATTTTAAAGGTGATTGGTTGATGGTTTGAGTCATGTCCAGAGCTGAGTTGTTCAAGTTTTGAACTCTCTCTTCACTACAAGGCGGATTGTTCTTGTTTTGTTATTTTTGCTAAATTTCGGATGTGACTCGGACAAATAAGTTTTGATGAGTCATGTTTCATTACAATAAAGGTAATGCTTAGGAACAATACTAATAGGAATATTAATTAGGAACAGTATTTAAAATATACAAAAAAATTTTAAAGATGGCGCTAGGGTCAAAGATCAATTTTTTCGATCAATTTTTTTCAACAAAAAATTTTAACCACTGAAGTTCGATTTTAGTCGGACTAAACATCTTTAACATTGAACATCTCAAGAACACGAATTAAGGCCTCTTTGTAAAGTTGGCATATTTTAGAGTAAGGATAGAACTATTTAAAAAAAAAAATTAAATTCAATAATTCTTTTACCCAAGCGCCATCATTAAAAAAGTTTTTTTAATATTTTAATTTATTAATTATTTAATTTATTTATTTTTTAACAAAAACGTTTAATTAATTTTTTTACTATAGATTTACTAATACTAATTTACTTTACTAATAAAAAAAAGTTTGTTGAAATCGGTATAGCTGTTCTTGAGCAATTTAATTTCAAATTACATCGGATTGGCAAAATTTTCATTTTTCATGCATGTTGGGGTAAAAAATTGTAAAATAAGCAGTATTTTTTTATTTTGTTCTTAGCATGTGCCAAGTTTCCGGAAAATCAAAAATGGTCAAGTTCAAATTTCAACTTTTTCACCTGTGTAGATCACGTTTTTCATCACCTATATGTATCATGCAATCTTACATAAACAGGGTTACCATTGCTAATAAAGCTAAAATAAGTTTCAATTCCATAAAATTCTACACAACGAAGCCGTCAAACATTTAAATATACAATTCTTGTTTTAGTTTGATAACTAGGTCTAGAACTGGGTTCCAATTAGGTGCTAAATTGTACTAAACTGCTAAATCTAAATTTAATTTTACAAGATTACCGAATTTTAATTTAAATTAATGTAATCATGTTGTCAGATATTGTTTAACGAAATGAATTGCTTCACAATTATGTAGAAACAAAATGTTGATTTAGTTAAATAAAATAGTTGACTAAATTGATTTAGCATGTTTAGTACAATTTAGCATCAATTGGAACGCAGTGTCAGAAAAATAATAACTTATATCAAAACCCCCGATATATCATAGCCCTACCCATTCAAGCCATTTGCAATAAACAATGTACATTGCCATATGCAAAAAATTGGATTAGTGTTTTTGATTAAATATTTTTGAATTTTTTTTATATGGAGTTTTATTTTTCCAGATGGCGTTATGAGCGTTATGGCGGTTTTTGAATTTTTTTTATAATGAGTTTTAATTTCTAAATAGCGCCACAAGTTCACGATTTTTACTGTGCTAAAAAATGAAGAAGGCTTCTATATCGGGGGTTTCGCTTATATACATAAACTTTAAAGTTGAAATTCTTAAAAAGGTGCTCAATTTTTTTATTGAATTTGTCTTTGACCTTTCACGTATTTTATATGAAATAAACTTCATTAAACATTTGTGGCGATAACTTTCAGTTCCACAATAATAAATAGTTCCACAATAATACCACCAAATAATAAATAACAAAAAGTTTACGTAAGCACCGGATTGCGTTATACGTATTGTAAGTTCTTATTATTGTGAGTCAGCCTAGCAAAAATTAATTCAACTCCTGGTGTAAAAAGAGAAAAGGTTGCTTGAATTTTATTATGTCACGTACTTCAGATGAAAAAAAAATATTGTCCACTATTTTATTTTCCAAACACAGGCCTTATTTCTTGTTGTATCAATTATCTGTTATACAATTAAAATTTTTGGTATAAAAATAACGTTTTGCTGAAGTTGTTATAAAAGGCTCATTTTAGGATAAAGGATCTAAAAAACTGGGCCTCCTAAATAGATGCAAAAAATTTTTCACTCCATACCATGTTTGGAGTACTGTTGTCAAGTTTGGGGTACTGCTTCTGTTTCCATCTTGGCCCTCTTGGACTCTTTAAAAGCGGGCTATACGAATTGTGGGTGATCGAGTTTTGACATCAAAACTTGATTCCCTACAAAATCATCGCACTGTTGCTGATCTCGTTGTTTTTTACAAATATCGTCATCAACAGTGAGTGCTCAGAGCAAATCAGCAACATCATACCTCAAACTTATTCTTACCCTCGTTCCATTCGGCAATCGGCTACCGCAACCAGTCAAACGGTCGAGATCTCACGCTGTCATACTGGCAGATTGCAGAAAGACTTCTTTGTCCGAACTGCATACAAATGGAATAGTTAGCCGGAATCCATAGTCTCAGGAGGCTTCAATCCACAGAGGTTTAAAGAAAGCGTTCATCAATACCTTAGAACGCAAGTTGTTGCGGGACCTAGGTCTGAACTTAGGTCTTAAAAGGTATTTATGTGTTGTTGTGACACATATTCTAAACCCTATAACACAACGCTTTTTATTTAAAAAAAAAAATTTAATAAACTGATAAATATTGTTCAAATTAAATTGTTTTTGGGAAATATAGGGTATATGGGAGTTACTCGGATCGGGTCAAGAGTGGTATCATTTTAACGGTCTTGACAAGACAAGCTCAAAACAATTGCCGCGGTCTCATTCCTGGAAAAAGTTGTGAGTGTTTAAAGTTTAACTTTTTTGATGCATTTTTACACAAAATTCATTTAATTAAGTAACATTGTTTTTAAATAGAAAGATTAGGTACTCACCGCATAGGAGGGGGAAGGACGCATGAGGGGGGGGGGGCAATATGGGGTATATGGGGGTAGTTCGGATCGTTTCGAGAGTGATATCATTCTAAAGGTTTTGACGAGACAAGCTCAAATCAAGTCAAAAATTTCCCGTTGTCTCATTCCTGGAAAAGTTGTTAGTGTTTAAAGTTTAGCTTTTTTGATGCATTTTTTCTCAATTTTTCACCTAAGTAACCTTGTTTTTCATTTAAATAAACGAAGAATTAAACAATACTATTCATCCCACTTTGGCTAATATAGGTTACCCGACCTGAATATACCCAACCCGATGCGAGCTAGTTACATTAATGTATAGGGTTATATAATTATTCATTTTTATATTAATTATTTGCCAAGATTCTGCGAACTTGCAAACCTTCGATCAAAAATATCCACAGCATCGGGGGCGGGGAGGGGAGGGAGAAGGGAGGGGGAGGGGCGCGACCGCGAAACCTTTATAGCTAGCTCGCATCGAGTTGGGTATATTCAGGTCGGGTAACCTATATTAGGCAAAGTGGGATGAATAGTACACCTATCCCCCGCTTTACACGGCACTCATTTAACACGTTTTCGACTTTACACGGTTTTTGAGATCAAAATTTCCAAAAAAAAAAGTTAAAAAAAAAGGCAAATTTTGGTATTACACGCACTTATATCTACTTTATTTTAATTAAACCTTCTGGTATACCATATACATACAGGTTGTAATTAAAACAAGAAAACAAGAAACTTGTAACAAAAAACGCATTTGAGTGTTCAAAGCAAAATTTTGAAAATACATGTTGATGTAAATCAGCAAAGGTATGTAAGAGATTCTCTATGTAAACCAGTTGATTTTAAGCAATATATCGTTATTAGCTAGATACAAAATGCGTGTGTATCAATGGTCATAGTTAATTTGTAAGTAAATAATTATTTCTGTTGACATACGAGTTAACGTGAGATATTATACAACACTGGCAATAGCAGTGAGATCTTATTCTATCCTATAATAAAATATTGGTGTCTGTCCTATTTTATTAAATGATTGGATTTATTGTTTAGTTATCAATTCAAAAAAATTTAAAGAACACAAACAATTAAAATTAGTCCATCAACATCGTTGAACGCATGTTGTTGCGGTGACCGTGATGTTAAAAGTTTTTATTTGTTGTTTTGATACATATTGTAATTCCTACTACACAACACATTTTATTTAAAAAAAATAAAAACAATGGAAAATAAATTAATGATATGGCTTGAAGACCAATATCAAAGACGTATTCCAATTGGTACCAATATCATAACTAGTAAGACTTTCAAATTTTTGGAATGTGAAACAGTTGCCATCTACTTAAATAGATCTACTTCATCTACTCAAATAAAATTCCTTTTAAGTTTTATTGCAAGTCATGATTGGTTTGAAATATTTAAACACGGGCATTTTTTGCAAAAATTTAAAATTAAAAAGCGCATCTACTTGTTTAGATACAGCACAACAGTATGTACCCACTAAAATTGACTGAAATTAATTCCGGTACATCTTACTGTCCTGCAGCCAAATCTGTAACTGTGAAGCGGTGAAGCGCTAAAAATTCCATCGTTTCTGTTCATTCAAAAACTTATTACTTCACCGCTTCACAATTACAGAATTTGGCTGCTGATCAGGTTTTCAATACTAAAGAGTGATAAGGCTTAGGTAAGCGTCCAGGTAAAAATGAATAAACAAATCTTTCCATTTATTGGAATGCCAATACAAAAGCTTGGGTTAAAGCCACATTGTTCATTGATTTGTCTCATAACTCTTACGTACCAGAAGTAAAATAGTATTTAATCAAAATAATATTTAAGGTTCTTCTTTTACTGGACAATGCTCCATGTCATCCTCAAGATTTGCAGCTTACAAATGGATAAATTGTATTTCTACCCAACATTAAAACTTCTTTATTGCAACCATTATACCAGAAGATAATAAATAATGCAACTACTTTCAACAACATGATCCGAATATTGAACTAGCTCTCAATATGAAGATGTTTGCAAGATTTAGCTAAAAGAAAGCACAGTTATTAATTACAGATTTAACTTCCAAGTCGCACCGAACTGAATCAAGTTAAGTTAGGTTTGATTTAGGTCAACATGCTAGTATGTGCATGCATAATTACTTTTTATTTTTCTGTGAATTTCTTATTGGCTATGTTGCATGTTTCTTTTTGAAAATCAATTTAACTGTTATGTTATAGTTTTAATAATTGTAAACTATATTTAATATTTCCAATTTTATATAAATAAATTAAAATACTTTTATTTAACTTTACAAAAAATATCATCACTTTTATTTGGTAATAAAATATTTATTATTTACAACAATCGCGTTTAACAATAGATCTGAATTTTAACCAAGTCAACAAGAGAATTGATTAAAGATTTGCTAATTACTTCGGTCTGAAAGACCTAAGTATTACATTCATGAGCTCAAAGTGAAATTCTTACCCCCACTTTTTTTGACATTTCTCGACGTTTTAGGACCTCCTGATTCTAAAAAAGCAAAAAAAAAAAAATGTATGTCTGTCTGTCGGCCGGCCGGCCGTCACAACCGACGAAATCTAGAAAACCGCTGGACGGATTTGAAAAATTTTTTTTTCTAAAAATAGGTTTACTTAATAGGAAGAGCCGAAAGGACGATGTGTTCGATAACTGTACCGGAAGTGTGTCAAAAAAATCGAAAAGGTGTCAAAACAAGGAAATTTGCATATTTTTTGCTTAAAAAACGTTCATTTTAAGTGATTACGAGTAGGAACATTAAATTTGGAGAAATCTTGATGGTCGGGATTGGTATGTGAGACCAAAATCTAGATTATTGCATTATAAGTTTGTCAAAAAAACGTTGTCAAGTGTGTCAAAAGAAAGATTTTTATTTATTTTTTTACCTAATTTTTTGGAAAAAAAATAAAATTAATTGTTTGTTTGAAATGAAGTTTTATTATTATTATTGAGAATTATGGCATTATAAGTTTGTCAAAAAAATGTTGTCAAGTGTGTCAAAAGAAAGATTTTTATTTATTTTTTTACCCAATTTTTTGGAAAACAAGAAAATTGTTGGTTTGAAATGAAATTTTATTATTATTATTGAGCATTATGGCATCATAAGTTTATCAGAAAAATGTTGTCAAGTGTGTCAAAAGATTTTTAATTAGTTTTTTACCCAATTTTTTGGAAAAAATTAAAATTGTTTCTTTGAAATGAAATTTTATTATTATTATTGAGAATTATGGCATTATAAGTTTGTCAAAACATGTTGTCAAGTGTGTCAAAAGAACGGTTTTTATTTATTTTTTACCCAATTTTTTACAAAAAAATAAAATTAATGATTTGTGACATGATATTTTATTATTATTATAGAGAATTATGGCATTATAAGTTTGTCAAAAAATAATGTCAAGTGTGTCAAAAAATGATTTCATTTATTTTTTTAGCCAATTTTTTGGAAGAAAATGTAGCTGTTTTTATGACGTAAATGTAATTTAAAATGAAATTGGGCATGGAAATTTTTGAATTTGTTATAGTTTTGGAAATATTTTTGGAATTTTGAAAAAGTTTGTATTTTTGATTTTGTAATAATTTTTACAATATTTTTAGAATTTCGGCAAAAGTTTTAATTTTTGATTTTGTAAGAATTTTTGGAATATTTTTAGAATTTTGGAAAATTTTTAATTTTTGATATTATGATAATTTTTGGAATTTTGAAAAAATTTTCAATTTTTGATTTTGTAATAATTTTTGCAATATATTTAGAATGTTGGAAAAAGTTTGAATTTTTAAGAATTTTTGAAATATTATTGGAATTTAGAAAAAATTTAAATATTTGATTTTATTCTAATTTTTGGAATATTTTTGGAATTTTGAAAAAGTTTGGTTTTATTTAATTTAACAATATTTTTGGAATTTTGATTATAATTTTCCGGCAACGTATTGATGTTTCGTGTTAGTTTTGTAATAAAGTTTTAAACAGAGATAAAAAATACTAGTACTTTAACAAAGAGTTTTGTTTGATATACATCGCTGCCCAAAACTAAAAACCATGTCCTCATAAAAGTTTTTTGCCGAAAACTATATCAAAATCCTTAACCCAGACCGAAGTCTTGATATCTCAGAGCTGTGAGATTTCAGCCCCTCCATATTTTAAATATTATAATAATATGATCGAATGCAGGTACAGTTACATTATTTTCTCCTCTCATCGACCACCACACACACATATATTTATTAATACAATTATTAGGACAGGTATGTAGAACCAAGAACTCTACAGGACTCCCTTCCTTTAAAAAAAAATGTGAACAGGGAAATAATAAATTAATTGACTAGAAAAACGATGGATTATATAAAGTTAACAAAACATACATTAAATTCCTTCGAAGGAAGACCCCAATCGAAGCAAAATGTTACTGACTGGTTGTTTTATCACTGAAAGCAACTAAGTGAGTTAGTACTGAGAATTTTCCTGAATTGTAGTCAAAAAAGCTAAAATGAACTTTAAAGCGTTCATAGATCTGGCCAGCAGAGTTGCTGAAGCTAGAGTGTGTTTGACTATATAATCTTCACCTTGAAAAGTTGTCGAAGCGTGTGATATGAACTTTAAAGCGTTCATAGAATTAGCCAGCGGGGTTGCTGAAGCTAAGGCACGTGTGACAAAAGAATCATAGATAATTTTGATCCTACCAAGTGAGTCTGGTAAGTGGATCAATGCTTGAAAAGGCCAAGTTAGTCTGGTCTAGTGTATGATTGGATGAAAGGCCAAGTGAGTCTGGCAATAAGTTATGGACAATTTGTCTAACTTGGAATAAAATATTCCGACAAATTGTTGAATGTAGGGAAAATTCAAAGGGGTGATAGTATCAGTCAGTTGAGTTTAAACATTTTTTGTTGGATGCTATTATTGATGGTATTTACATGATTTTCATCAAACACCATCAAATACATAGCTGTGTGAAATTAGCCAGATTAAAATGGCGAAAAATCCTGTTGATGTTTGTGTTTTTCCGTTGAGGAGTAACACCATCAAAATTTAAGGATTTGAGCTGGGGTTTTAGAAAAAAAAATGCATAGCATGGTTTGTTTGAGCCATAGCTCAATGTTGACCAAAAATGATAGGTCCCATGTATATGTACTAAGTTAGTAAAATAACTTAACTCGGAGGAAAAAAAGAACGGTTTAAAAAAACTAAATTTTTTTTTCTACGCCACGGTTTGATTTTATGGAAACCAACGTTTTGAGCTGAATCAAATTCTTGCCCTACGCTAGTTTGCTTTGGCATTGCTTAAGGAAATTAAATACTAATCTTTCAAATAAGATTTGTATCGTAATATAACACTTTTATATTTAAAATACGAAATTACATATATGACTAAATAACTTCGGTATTTGTATGTACTATTTGTATTGTATATTATATATCAATTAATAAATCAAAGTTTATTTCAAACAACTTTGTATTTATTTGTGTGTATATATTTTCCTTTAATAAAAATAATTTGTTTTGTTTTCAATAATCTATTTGTTATTAAAAATACTGTAAAATAACATCAATATATTTTTAATATGAAAATACCGTCAATTAAATGCATTCAACATTTCCAAAAAAATCATATTTGAATAAAAATTTTTTTTCAAAAACACAAATCTTCATTCAATTTTAATATGTGTGTGCAGGATAATTAAATTGAGAAAGTAAAAGAATATAAATGTACTCACCGCTTTCCGAATCTTACTACAAGAAATATGTTAAGAATGTTTTTTTAAAATTATATTATAGTAAATTAAGCGATGCAATTGTTGTAATGTTGACTTGTTGAAATTGAATGTTGAAAATGTTGAAAAATTGAATCCAACTATGATTACTGTAGTTTTATATTCACTGTCGCGATGTTTGTTGGTAATATTATACTTCTATTACAACACCACAAAAAAAAATGAAATTACATCTGATTTGTTAGTTTGTTGATTTATTGATTACAGCTGATTTGTTAATTACAGCTAGCTGATTTGTTATTTTAAAGACGATTATTTGCTTGATGATGTTATGTGATGACGTAGTTTATATACTTGTTGTAAATGATGATAAGTATATTTGTTGTAAATAGGTCTTGATTTATTTGTTATAAAATTTATAGGTGTTCAGGTGGCAGTTATTCCAAAAACATGTTAGAAAATGTCGAAATTGTAATTTTTTACTCGTATTATTAGGAAAACTAAACGGTACGTACCTTTTACCTGGTACGTGTTTTGTACGTACAAGGTTTCCTGAAACACAGCCTTTTAATTTATTTGATCAAACTTTTCCAAAATCTAAGTTTGTGATCAACGGCGGCTAGCAATATTTTTTAGCGTCCAAATAACGGGGTCACCATTTATAGTTTTAATAATTGTAAACTATATTTAATATTTCCAATTTTATATAAATAAATTAAAATACTTTTATTTAACTTTACAAAAAATATCATCACTTTTATTTGGTAATAAAATATTTATTATTTACAACAATCGCGTTTAACAATAGATCTGAATTTTAACCAAGTCAACAAGAGAATTGATTAAAGATTTGCTAATTTAAATATTATAATAATATGATCGAATGCAGGTACAGTTACATTATTTTCTCCTCTCATCGACCACCACACACACATATATTTATTAATACAATTATTAGGACAGGGATGTAGAACCAAGAACTCTACAATGTCAA
The DNA here is from genome assembly GCA_963693315.1 of Diogma glabrata. Lineage (NCBI taxonomy): Eukaryota > Metazoa > Arthropoda > Insecta > Diptera > Cylindrotomidae > Diogma > Diogma glabrata. Next base: position 402,115,972 of record OY856186.1, read on the forward strand.
TATCTTATGTGACACTTTTATGTTTTACCGAATCTGTATGTCGCCCAAGAAAGAACCAAAAACCCACGTTTTTCGTTTAACACGGTTTTCCATACAAAATTTATATTTTCGATTAACACGTTTTTATCAGGAACGTATCTACCGTGTAAAACGGGGGATAGGTGTATTGTATAATTCTTCGTTTATTTAAATGAATAACACGAAAAACAAGGTTACTTAGGTGGAAAATTGAGAAAAAATACATCAAAAAAGCTAAACTTTAAACACTAACAACTTTTTCCAGGGATGAGATGGCGGGAAATTTTTGACTTGATTTGAGCTTGTCTCTTAAAGACCTTTCCAATGATAACACTCTCGAAACGATCCGAGCTACCCCCATATACTATATATTAGCCCTTCATCCCCCTTCTCCGTCCTTCCACCCTCCTATGCGATGAGTACCTAATCTTTCTATTAAAAATTGAAAAAACAATGTTACTTAATTAAGTAAATTTTGTGTAAAAATGCATGAAAAAAGTCAAACTTTAAACACTCACAACTTTTTCCAGGGATGACATCGCGACAAGTCTCGTCAAGACCTTTCCAATGATACCACTCTCGACCCGATCCGAGCTACCTCCATATACCCTATATTAGCCAGTTGCTGTTGAATTGATATGCAATTGAGAAGGAACATTGTATAATTGGATTCTTTTATTGTTCACCTGATTTTAATCATCAAATTGCTGGATCAGTGACTTCAAGAATATTTAGTTGGAAGAAGCTATATAATTACGTCTCCACCGTTTAGATCAGCAAACATCTTTAATTTAGATGGTCATTTCTTAAGATTGCTAGAAGAAAAGCAACTATTTATATAATTAAATCGAAGATTTATACAATTTAAAAATGATGAAACTAACCAAATTTATACTATTGATGAAAAACGTGTTCTAGACAGAGTTGTGAAAACTTGACCATTTTTGATTTTCCTGAAACTTGGCATGTAAGTAGTATGGATAAAATAAAAAATACAACATATTTTAAATTTTTTTTAAAGTGCTTAGTTTGAGCATAGGGGGCACCCCAACATGCATGAAAAATGAAAATTCTGTCAATCCGATGTAACTTTGAAATTAAATTGCTCAAGAACGGCTATACCGATTTCATCAAACTTAAAAACTAAAATTGTATTTTCATTATTTTTTCGAACAATTTATATCATCAAAAAATTTTAACCACTGAAGTTCGAGAAAGTAATGAACAATTAGAATTTTAATCGGACTAAAAATCTTTAAAATTAAATATCTCAAGAACACGAATTAACGCCTCTTTGTAAATTTGATATATTTTAAAGTAAGGTTAGAGCTATATTTAAAAAAAAAAAGTTTAAATTTAATTGATTTTAAAATTTTTTGTTAATGGAAGTTGTTTAAAAAAATGAAGAAAAATTCGAATTTCAGTCGTACTAAAAATCTTTAAAATTAAATATCTCAAGAACAAAAATTAACGCCTCTGAGTTAATTTGATATATTTTAGAGTAAGAATAGAACTATTTTCAGAAAAAAAATTATTTTAATTCCAATTGATCTTCGACCCTAGCGCCATCTTTAAAAAAGTTTTTTTAATATTTTTATTTAAAAATTAATTATAAAAACAATAAATTAATTTTTTTTCAAAGGGCTAACTAATCATCTATCAAACAAAAAAAAGTTTGATGAAATCGGTATAGCCGTTCTTGAGCAATTTAATTTCAAAGTTACATCGGATTGGCAGAAATTTCATTTTTCATGCATGTTGGGGTGCCCCCTATGCTCAAACTAAGCACTTTAAAAAAAATTTAAAATAAGTTGTATTTTTATTTTGTCCATACTACTTACATGTCAAGTTTCAGGAAAATCAATAATGGTCAAGTTCAAATTTCGACTTTTTCACATGCGTAGATCACGTTTTTCATCTATATTATTATTTTATTTATATATATTTATTTTCAGAAAGATAAAAGACCAACCTACCAGAATTCCCAACATTCCTGGTTAAAGTAGTAACTTGAACGATTTGTTTTTGTCAAATGATCCTTCGTTGCTACAAATTAAAGTATCAGAACATTTAATTTACAAGTTCCTAAACATTTTAAAGCTAATCCTTGTCTTGTTGGAGACTTATAAAGTTGCAGATTGGCAGGGGCTTAGAGATTTCTCTGAATGGTTTCCCTGGAAACGTAATTGTCTCTTTCGTCAAAGCCAAACATTGCTACTTTTAGTTTTTCAGAAATAATAGACATGGATATTCGCAGGATTATTCCGAATAGATCGATCGTTACGAAGATCTATGGTTTTCGAGTAAATGTAACAAAATAAATAAAAAAAAAGACCAGCGGCAGGTATATCCGCTAGAAATAGGTAGATTTCGGGGTCAGACGGTTTTGTGTCCAAATGAAATTAGATAAGTCAGATTAGTTTAAATAAAAAAAAATCCCAGCGGCAGGTATATCCGCTAGAAATAGGTAGATTTCGGGGTCAGACGGTTTTGTGTCCAAATGAAATTAGATAAGTCAGATTAGTTTAAATAAAAAATATAAGTAGAAACAGAATAATTCAAAAAAATTATCGAACCAAATTAAATACATTATCCGAACTAACTCCATCAATACAATTTCGGAACAGTTTTATTTAAGTTGGTTCAAACTACTTTTAATAACATATTAAATCCACCAAAGATCAAATGAACTACGTCACAACTACAATTATACCATCACACATAATTTATAATCAAACATTATCAAACAATTTTATTTCAAAATCATCTTTTGTGTTGTGTTTTTTTGTTCTTATTTAATCTTTTTTCAAACGGTTACTTACTAAAAAAAATAAAAACAAAAGAGATTTTGATAATTTTTCTATGGTATTAAATGGCTTGATATTTTTTTGCAAAGGGTTCATTATAACGCTTATAAAAATGGAACCTTTTGGGTTAGAAAGCTGAAATTTTTTGAGGCTATAGTTGAAAAATATGTTTAAAAGCTAAGATGAATTTAAATAACATAAACTGAAACATGATGAAAGCATTGCCTTTTGCGTTTGTTTTCATTTCAACAGCCGTAGGGTCTGAACCGTTAGACTTAAACTATTATTTTTGAAAATTTTGGAAAGATTTATATTTTAAGTACGTGAAAAATAGTTTTCAAATATGAGCTTGGCCATTTCAGCTAGATCAAGGGCAGCAAAGTTTAGTAAATTTTTAAAACAGCTGATTTTTGAGGAACCTGAAACGCCAAAGTAGTCATCTGGATAAAAATGATAAAAAAAGGTTCAAATATTCAATATTTTTAAATTTTATTAAAATTTTATTATTCAAACGGAAGTTATAGCGCCCTAGATTTTTCGACATTTTAGGCTCTAGCCGCTTAACCGGTACCCGGATATAGCCAGTTCACAAACTTGTCCAAGACATTATTTGCCGAAACATACACAGAAAATTATTTTGGTGTAGGTCGAAAAATGCGACCGTGAGAGTGCCGCTAAATTCCGTTATACATCATATCGTTATATATATGTATATATATATATATATATATATATATATATATATATATATATATATATATATATATATATATATATATATATATATATATATATATATATATATATATATATATATATATATATATATATATATAATTTTTTTTTTTTTTGTTTTTCCATCTCCGCTTATCACATATAGTCGTTTGGCATCAAAATTTTTCCGAAATTCCGAGATGAAGCCCATTGCAATAGGTAGATTTTTATATGAAATCTACCTAATTTAAGTAGAAACAGAATAATTCAAAAAAATTATCGAACCAAATTAAATACATTATCCGAACTAACTCCATCAATACAATTTCGGAACAGTTTTATTAAAGTTGGTTTAAACTACTTTTAATAACATATTAAATCCACCAAAGATCAAATGAACTACGTCACAACTACAATTATACCATCACACATAATTTATTATCAAACAATTTTATTTCAAAATCATCTTTTGTTGTTGTGTTTTTTTGTTCTTATTTAATCTTTTTTCAAACGGTTACTTAGTAAAAAAAATAAAAACAAAAGAGATTTTGATAATTTTTCTATGGTATTAAATGGCTTGATATTTTTTTGCAAAGGGTTCATTATAACGCTTATAAAAATGGAACCTTTTGGGTTAGAAAGCTGAAATTTTTTGAGGCTATAGTTGAAAAGTATGTTTAAAAGTTAAGATGAATTTAAATAACATAAACTGAAACATGATGAAAGCATTGCCTTTTGCGTTTGTTTTCATTTCAACAGACCTAGGGTCTCAACCGTTGAACTTGAACTATTTTTTTTGAAAATTTTGGAAAGATTTATATTTTAAGTACGTGAAAAATAGTTTTCAAATATGAGCTTGGCCATTTCAGCTAGATCAAGGACAGCAAAGTTTAGTAAATTTTTAAAACAGCTGATTTTTGAGGAACCTGAAACGCCAAGGTTGTCATCTGGATAAAAATGATAAAAAAAGGTTTAAATATTCAATATTTTTAAATTTTATTAAAATATTATTATTCAAACGGAAGTTATAGCGCCCTAGATTATTCGAGTTTTTAGGCTCTAGCCGCTTAACCGGTACCCGGATATAGCCAGTTCACGAACTTGTCCAAGACATTATTTGCCGAAACATACACAGAAAATTATTTTGGTGTAGGTCGAAAAATGCGACCGTGAGAGTGCCGCTAAATTCCGTTATACCTCATATCGTTATATATATATATATATATATATATATATATATATATATATATATATATATATATATATATATATATATATATATATATATATATATATATATATATATATATATATATATATATATATATATATATATATATATATATATATATAGTTAGTTTTGTTAGATTTCTTGGGCGTTATTTAATATTTGATTAAAAGATTTAAAAGTTTATATAATTTCTATCTTTTTGTGTTATTTGTAAATTTAATAATTTTTGAAAATGTTGGGAAACTCCAACGAAACGTCAAATTATTTTTAAAAAATAAATATAAAAGGGCTATATACCAAAGAAAATCTTTTAATCAAATATATATATATATATATATATATATATATATATATATATATATATATATATATATATATATATATATATATATATATATATATATATATATATATATATATATATATATATATATATATATATATATATATATATATATATATATATATATATATATATATATATATAATTTTTTTTTTTTTTTGTTTTTCCATCTCCGCTTATCACATATAGTCGTTTGGCATCAAAATTTTTCCGAAATTCCGAGATGAAGCCCATTGCAATAGGTAGATTTTTATACGAAATCTACTTAAAAGGAATTTTCGAAAGTATAACCGAAACAAAACTGATATACATATATATGTGGAAAACTAATGAATGCATGAGTAATATTTATTTATTAAAAGGAAAAAACTACTCAATTTACCGAGCACACATGCTGGTTTACTCAATTTTTAAAAAGGCGCTAAGGCTGTTTTAGGAAAGTTTAGTAAGTCTTCCATACCTCCTCTTATTGGTAGAGATATCCCTGTCATTGCCTGTATTTGAATTCTACATTAGTAAACCCTAATTTCCAAACTAAACTAATTTCTATAATTTCTATTAAAATAAGCTCCCAAGAAAGGTGCTATAACAGATCCAACACACTACAGACACATATACCCGGGTAAAAAAAATCTAATGGACCAAGCCTGGACCAAGTCCGCGCCACAGTTTTTGGGGATTGGCCAAGCTTAACATTTTCAAACGGCCCAAGCTTGGATCAAGCTGGGACTGATGTCCTGGGGCCAAGTCTGGCAAACCAGTGTGCTGTGCGTACACGATTAAATCATTTTGAATATCGTGTGTGTACGACATTTATTCTTTAACTCAATCTGACTACGTATTTTCTTTTTAATCTTAACTTCTGACGGTGGTTTAATGTGGTTAGGAGATATTATAATGATAATCCGTCTTAAACGTTCGTATGTCTAGAATAGTCCGGCTTTTCAGTGATACAATTTGCACGAAACAACTTTGCACCAAAGAAGAAACCGCTAGACTCGTTTGACAGATGTCAACTGAGGTCGTCAGGAGGATCAGAGAAAGTAAAACAACAATTTAAATTCAAACTGATTCTAAACGTTTATTATCAAAATCATTTCTTTTATATCATATTCAAATTTTTCCGCATTATATAATTATGTATATGAATTATGTATTTACAAATTATGTATTCCCCACTTAAAACTTAAATCAATTAATATATATATTGTTTTAAATTATTTACAACAAAAAAGTACATAGAAAATGTTTTGATTTATTTATTCCATATTTTTCTTCATAATAAAAAATATGCGAGTCATCAAAAGTATTTTAACTTTTTTTATTTAAAATTGTTTCAATGTTTTGAAATATAATATGTGATGACATAATATGAATATAGTTCATAAGACTTTGTTTGTTTACAATTGTACATACGAAATATTGTTTATTTATTATTCTGTTTTGATAAAATTAATTTCGTCATGGGAATTCCTTATAATTTATTTATATGGGTTTTGATTTGGTTAGGTTAGTGTAGACATAGTAGTATCTCTACACCAGGCTTGGGTCAAGTCTGGCAAATAAGACTTGGGCCAGGTCTTCCAAACCAATTTTTTTCGCAGACCTCCTTTAAATGTGTGGTAAACACGTAAAATAATAAACTGAAAATAACACGTAAAATAATAAACTGAATCTTGGTTCAGTCTAGGCATTTACAAATGGCCCAGACTTAAACCAAAGTTAATTAAACCAATACTGGCTCAATGTTGATTCGTTGTTTAACATTGGCAGTTCCTACCCGGGTATTAATTTTGTCGGTTCTTGCTAAAATATTTTACAAGTACCTATACATTAATTTTAATATTATATGAGCTTCTTAAGTCGTCAAAAATACTTAAACAAGTCGCTTGAAAACCATAGTGAGGCTTTCGGTGTCGATCTTTGTCGATCGATTTGCAAACTGAGATACCATGGTCCGATCAACTTATTTCTTGGTTACATGGGTGTATATCTAAGCGCAAATTTCCAGTTAATGTCGACGGTGTTTCATTCGATAGCTTTTCAACTAATGCAGCTGTTATTCAAAGATTCACTCTATTCCCAACTTTTTTCTTTTCTATATTAATGATTTGCTGAATTTTTTTATGAAAACAACAGATTTTTATCAATCCAAAATTTCATAATCAAATCGAAATGCATATTATTTTTTTGTTGTCATAGTTATATAATTTGTTTGAAAAAATAACAAATGTCGTGAAAATATGGAAAGAAATGGCGATTTTTTCTGTCGCCGTAAAAATGTGAAATTATACTCCACTACCACCGTAAAATTAAATAAAAATGGCGTTACTTTACAGCCGCTATCATTTATCTATGTGAAACATTTTATTTTAACTATATAGTATATTATTTAATTAAGAGCTAAGGTGCTACTTTTTGTGTTGAGTCTATAGTTTGGCAGCCGACCGTACGGAGGCTGACAATTGTAGACGAAACACAAAAAATCACTTTTGCTCCGAATTACATAAATATGTACACTATTTTTTCGACAATCGTTTAAATTGTTTATAAATATGATTTAAAAAGGTAATTGGAGGTAATAAATTTTCTGAAATTAATTTTTATTGATTTTAATTCATTCAAATGAACTGAAATGAATGGTGTTTTGAACAAACTCATAATCTCATGTTATGTTACTTTACTGCCTCCGTAAAAATGTGAAATTTACTTTACTGAAGCCGTAAAAATATTAAAATTACTTAACTACAGCCGTGAAAATATGAAGGTTACTTCAGCCGCTTTGATTAAACGTCAAAAAAGTAAGACTTCCTCCTTCTCCCTAGCCGAAAAACTTTTTGTTTTGTTATCATTCCTCGCCGAATATTTTTGTGTTTTCTTATTTTCTATCACAAACAAAGGCAACATTGTTAGACATATTTTATTTTTGACGAAGTTTAGATTGCAGGCTGAACAAGCATTTTGTTTTACTAATTAATATTTGAGTCCAAAAATGCGATTCCAGTTTATGAAGGACAGAAAGTAATGTTGAACCTAAACTGAAAAAAACATATTCTATTTCCAATCGAAATGCAGTTGTCTCAACTTTCAACCTCCCTGCGAGTGCAGATATTTCGAATCGAACTCCGAAATTGATTCAACAGCTGTTCAGTGTTTATATGTAAAAATTAAATAAAGTTCAATTAATTTCAAGTTTTTCAATTTTATAATGAAAATTAAATTTTGTTTATGGAAATAGTTATTAACTTTATTTAACTACTGTTATATTGCACGCAACACTTTATATTGTTACGTTGTTCAAACTTCGTTCGAATTGGCTTTACTCTCAATTCGATAAACGTAATTCCAAAATCTCTTCCTGGATTCGATCACTGATTACTAAGTAAAAACACCAGGTTTTATTAAGTATTCAAGTATTCCTAGCCTCTATTTACACGGTTTTATATACACGATACAAAGTTTTGTTAACAATTAATACTATTCTGGCTAAAATTTGTGCTTAAATACTAAATTCCGTACAATCTAGAAATATCGAACATCTTTAGTCCGGAATGTTCCATTAACAAAATAAGAAATAATTTTTGTCTGTCCTTTAACTGAAGATACTACAACAATTAATAATTATATTCATTTAATACAATTTGTTGTTGTTTGTTTTGTTTTGTTTTGTTTATAATCAATCAATAATCAAATTATAAAGATGCTATAGGGTGTTTCATTTATATTGAATTGAATTGAGTTCTACGTTATATTTCGTTATGAAGTTTTTATAACTTTAACTATATTTTAAATAAACCTCATTTTGTTATCAGGAAAATGTTAACGTGTAGTTGTCCCAATCACCGCGAAATTGTTTGCAAGTATTTTTCGTTTGTTTTAATAAAACACTGCCAACTTCGAGATGAGGCTGTCTGTCATTACTTTAATTTTTTTTTTCAGTGTAACGGTCATCCCAATTTAATGGTCCATAAATAGAGTAGAACAGTATAGATCGGACAGCTTCGAACAGTTTTGAAATACTTCTGCTCTGTTTTAATCGAATCAAACTCATCCTAGTAAGACCAATAGAAGGGTTCCTTTTGCAACATCTCTTATGAATGATTTCACGAGTATGCTTTTTAGAAAATCAAAAATGAATTCTGTTACTACTAATGCCTGTAATTTATTGAATTCTAGAAAATATCCAAATCATCACTGGTATTGGAGCTAATAAATTATTGATCAGCTTAAACATTTTATCTAAAATCAGAAACTCTCTTCTCTCTTTATAAATCTCGTTCACACTAGTATCCAGCGGGTCCGTGTTTCAATGTATACAGTGAAATCGATTATTGATGATATTATTCAATAGTGAATCAATTATCGATGCAGGTTAATCGATTATTCAACTTTTCTACTACTCTGGGCTAGGAAAAGTCAATAATGGAAATTAAAGATCAAATTAGGAAAGTATCCCTGTTATGTCCCTTTCATCACTTGAAGAAACTCATAGTAATAAGCGTTATTGTTTCAGCAGAATACATGGTGGATGTGGTATTAGGTCAATACATTGGGGTTTTAAAATTTCAATGCTAGTTTTTCGTTGTGAAAGATGCCCCAACAATTTATGAACATAATCAACAATTCTGGTTTGAAAATACGGGATTGAATTACATGAAGCCTAGTAGGTACTTACCGCTTACGACGTTGACAAAAATATTTATTATCTTTAACGTCATTATGTCCTTAAAGAATGGAGTTCAACCAGCAAACTGGGTGTAACGTTTAATACTTCACAGTAATGTAACTTGTAAGGCATTTTATATAACTTTATATAACTCTATGTATGTGGGTTTTGAACATGGAGCAAAACAGTGCGCCACAAATTGGAGAAAATACCCCTCTCTCTCTGACTATTATATCTCATGAAGGGATTATGCCACTTGTACAATCAACTTCCATTTACCTCGTTCCATGACTAGTTGGCCTCAGTTTCGATATCCTGTCAAAATGTTTCAATTGTTGTTTGACATAAGTTTCAAAAGATCGAGTATCAAAAGATTGAGTTCCATAGTGAATTTGAATTTTGATGCTTAGTTTAGTACAAAAATAACTAATTAAATAAAACAATCAACAATCAGCTCTCTTTTTAAATTTTTAAAATAAGTAAAAAAAGTTTGTGTTTTGGACTTCACATCATGTCCGGAACTCTGGTAGTGATCATTTTTAAGAAGCAGACATCAAACTGACCTTCTGAATGAATGTAAACAAAAATATATTCCAAATAACATTTTCCCCTTTTTTAGTTTTAAAAAACGGATTAATTGAACTAAAAATCTTAAAAACAAAATTAAAATAAATCCTTTAAAGGGTTTCCTGATCCATATCTATCTATCAAAATCAACACTATAGGAATTGCATAAACTTAGGGGAAATATTCTCACATATAAAATATGAAAAAGTATACCTGTCTTTGTAGAAAATTTTAAACAATATTATTTAATCGGTCACTATTCCGGTCAAACCGGTTTATTATATTATTAAAATCACAATAAAAAAATTGCATACAAAAGGGTTAAAATTGTCTATTCTATTATTTTATCAGGGACCCTTATCCTATTTCTATGTCATGTTATTTTTTCTTTATTCTGACCCTTCGTTTATACAAATTATATTACTTTAAATTTATTACATTTGGAATAAAACCGGTTGTGGACATTTGATTATTTTGGTTAAATTTTTCCAAATAAATAGATAAAATTTTTAAATGACCGAAATTATAATATGAAAAACTTAGATCCCTTTTATCCTTTTTGAAATGCATAACCGTACTTGCTTTACAGACCATGGGAATTTTGATTTCGAAAAATATATCGTATTTGTCAAAGTTATAATGATTGGTTCGCGATATGTCAAGCAAAAATAACCCTTTATGATTATAAATTTTAATTATTGTTTCTTTAAGTTCTTTTCTTCAACTCTTTTATGTTCTGTTAGTTGGGTCATTGATAAAACTGGTTTTTGATTATTTTATATATTTTTTTTAATTTATTCGAAGACTATAAATGATAGAAATGATGACCCTATATAGGTGAACTAGTTATGTGTTAAAGAAAAAGGATAATATAGAAAGAATAGAACGAGGAAGTATTTCAAAATATAAAAAAAAACTGGACTGGCCGGTTTTTCGTGAGAAATATTTTTTATTTGATTTGTTGTGAAAGGATTGGGTTTTGATTTTATAGACAAGGTGTATTTAAATTTATTTTCGCTTTGCCCGTTGAAGACTTCATTTGTTTGGTTGAGTATATATTTTAAATATAGAGTTTAAGTTCGGGTTTGAAAAATAAATGTAATGGATTTGTGAATGTGATGGTTTCAAGAATTTTAGAAATAACTATGTATAGGAATATTTATCGTAATTGTATAATGTGGCTAAAATTAAATAAATCGTAAGCTAACAATAAGTATTTTTTTCATCATAAATTTGTTAGGTTTTGTTTATTATTTGTAATTAAATAAAATTTTTCAATATAAAAATTGCTTATACTAATTATAATTATATCCGGGAGTAGCTCAATATGTCAGTTTGAAGTAAAATCACTTGAAAAAGTGTGAGTTAGAAATTTAGTTAAAATTATATTAACTTTTTCCGTCGAAAACTATTAAAACCATATTGTCTGTAAAAGTGCTGAGTTGCTGAAAAATTAATTCCTAGATTTAATCCTAGAACTACCAGACTAGTCATTTGTTCAGGTATGCCTTATTATGATCCGGGCCGGATCAGGGTGTAATAAGGTAAATCCTAATAGGGCATTTGCATCCGGCCCCTATCAGAGATCATACTTGATTTCACTACTAGGGCGTGCCGTATATGTCCTGATCCGGCCCGGATTTCGAAAAGCTATCCGATCTCTAGTAGTAAATGCCGGACCAGGGTCGGATCAGAATCATATCTGATTTTCCAATTAAGGTTTACCCTATTTGTTCTGATCTGAGCCCTTTTTCATTTTAATAAATTTCATTTGGTTAAAATTCACTAGAGTATTATCCATTTTAGATATACATAATTTGCGAAATTTCACATATACCTTAGTTATCGCTTCTCTGCGTTATGAATACATATAGGTAAGTATAGAGTTAGAATATTTTTATAAACATTTTTGTCTAATGTAGAAGTAAATTTTCTAATTTTTCTAATGTATGTTAAAGAAAATTCCCTATTTTAAATGATCCGGTCATGGTCCGGTTTCTAGTAGGGCTGCCTGATCCGGTTTGGATAGTTTGAGGCGTTACAACATTACTGATCAGAACCTGTTCAGTGTGGCTGATACGGTCCCTATCAGTAGTAGGGAAAGCCGTATCCAGTCCAGACCTGAGTCCTTACATAATGCTAGTCGGGTACTCAAGAGAGAAGTTTAATGAAAGTGAATAAAAACCAAAATAAATAGTGTTAAGATATTTCAGCAGGATATCAAGTTCAACAAAATTATTGTTTCCTTGAATCACAAACGAAAAATTAAATTTCACACAATAAATTATACGACTCTACTCACCCCTCTGCTTTAAAATAAATATTTAAATTTATGTTGTTTTATCGTGCTTTTATCTTGTAAACAGAATTTATCATTGATTAATAAAGTTTCTGTTTCTATTGTTTGCTCGTTGATCTTATAAAATATCCCCCATCGTTTAATTGAAGATTTCATAACATATTTAAGATTTAACGACCAACATCATTTAATCACATTTAATCCTTTGACCGACAAATATAACACGAATGAGAAAATCATATAACATTCAAGTTTGAGTTTTGAAATATTTTTTACGTTGGACAGTAGAAATTTTAAAATAAGGGTTGAAGGAAGATATTTTGTTATAATTTAACTGATTTTACATAGAGGAATAATTCTATTTTTGTCATTTATAAAAAGTCAGCAGCTACAATCCAGCCTTAACCAAATAGTAATTTCCTGGTTGAAATTAAAAGCAAAGTAGGACATTTTTTTACGGACTACACCCATTGTAATGATACATCTGCATAGCTAACAATTTCATAGTTTTCTTGAGTTCGCACGTTTAGGATCCTTTTAATGTATATATAAGATTCTCGAACAGCAACGGTTTCGGTATCCAGTTTTGTAGATTTAATTTAATTTTGTTTTCATTAATTGCTGTGAAATAAAAATGTAAATGCTGTGAATGAAAAAAAACTTTTAAATTTGTATGAATAAAATTTTTTATCAAAGCAGCCTTTTCAAAATTTCATAATCCAATTTAAATAGCTGTTATTTTGTTGTCATAGTTATACAATAATTCCAAATTTCATTATCAAATGAAACTGTTTGTTATGTTTTGTTGTCATAGTAACATACAATAATTCAAAATATCATAATCCAATGAGAATCAACTTATCTTTTGTATTCATAGTTATACAACATGTTTGAAAAATATAACAAAATAATAAACAAAAAATGCTATTTTAGCTGCAGCCGCCGGCGTATAAAATAAAAATGCCGTTACTTTTGCAGCCGGGCCGGAGCAGTGGCGGTTTTAAGCACAGGCAAATCAGGCATTTGCGGGTGGCCTCGCATTTTTTTCTTAGTACAAGTAATATAAAAATTTTTTCTTAGTACAATAATAGACTAAGAGCCCGCGACGGCCAGTCCTTCGTTATTTTATAAAAGTTGAAAGTTTCTCTGCGCATACCCTCTACTCAGGTAGGAACGATAAGTGACATATGAAGTTTGGATTATGGTGGTTTTGGCAGGGAGCAGGTAACAAACGGGCCTCCAAAGTTTCATGAAAGTTTAAAAGGTAATTTTTGTATATATTCTTCGGGATAGTATTAGAAGTCACGTCACCCATTGCCAGACACTTACTATCGTGGCAACCCCCTACCAGACACCCTTAAACTTTATCAATTTGTTAAAGTTTAAGGGTGTCTGGCAGGTGGTTACCACGATAGTAAGTATCTGGCAATGGGTGACGTGACTTCTAATACTATCCCGAAGAATATATAAAAAAATTACCTTTTATACTTTCATGAAACTTTGGAGGCCCGTTTGTTACCTGCTCCCTGCCAAAGCCACCATGATCCAAACTTCATATGTCGCTAATTGTTCCTACCTGAGTAGGGGGTATGCGCAGAGAAACTTTCAGCTTTTATAAAATAACGAAGGTCTGGCCGTCGCGGGCTCTTAGTCTATAAATATGAACAACGAAACTCATTTATTAAAATTCTATATAATGTATGCGTACAGTATTTTTATAATAGTACATTATGATGCTAGGACGTAAAGCTAAAGATTTTGGACGGATGTGGATGTAGATGTGGATGTGGAGTTTCGGCTAACGCCTCGACTTGCACCCACATTAAGTCCAAAATAGCTTACGTCCGTGCATTATATACTATATTTTATTCGCCGCAAGCAAAATATTTTAAGAAAAGTTGTTTATTCTAAATTAAAATTATAAATTTTCATAAATTTTAAAATAAAAATATGTGGAACAAGTAACCTTTGACAAAATATTTATTATTTTTTCCAAATTATTGTGTAGCTATGACAACAAATGATAACAACTATTTTAATTGGAAAATGAAATTTTGAAATGATTGCTTTGATAAAAAATTTTATTTTTCATAGAATTTAAACAAATACAAATGCTTTTTACTTTTTTGGACGTAGCTATGACAACAAAATAAATAGTTGAAAAGTGATACTTTAAAGCCGCAAATCACAGTAATAAAGTAACACTTTAATATGTAGGCGAATAAAAACAGCATTTTTATAAAATATTTAACTTTACATCTCGACATCTATTATTATGTATGTAGCAATTTTTTTGCGTTATACATAATGCCTGGCAACCATATGAAAGAATATGCGGTTTCTAGTCTCATATACACAAACGAAATTTGAAATTTCTTCTAAGCCTACTAGATTTTTTATTTCACAGTTATTATATTTTTGTGAATATATGATTGCTATAGCTATAGTATGATTGTCATTGGTATAAAAAATGTTGTGTTATGATTGTGTGCGAGTTACAATTTTTTGGTATAATGTAAGTAATGAATGAGGTGAAAACAAATAGAGATTATTTGTTTTCCATTTCACTTCTAAATTATAATTCTTATAGTTCAGACGTTCTTTTTTGGTGTTCTTAGTAATTTATGCGATTTTAATATTGACGATTTTTGATTTTCTCCTGGTTATTCTTCTGATTATTCATTTTATATTGACGACTTCTGCTCTTTCCTTGGCTATTCTTCTGATTATTCGCTTTTATATTTATATTATATAAATTATATTATATATTTATGAATAAATATCAAACTTTAGTAAAAGTTTAAATTTATATTCATCGTTATTTAACTATGAATCCTCATCGTGATCGAGACACTGGAAGAAAATGGGCTTCGGGTGCCGAAAAAAAAGAAATAAGAAAAAACATACAGATATGTTAAAGAAAATTAAACCATTGACAAGTTTTTTTAATATATCATCAGGTACTAACACAACTTTTGATGCTGCTAGTACTTCGCAAGATGTTTCAGAAAAATTGGTAGATATTTTATCTGACCAGTCTGAAACATCTTTAGGGTCTTTATCTTTTGTTGTTTCAAATTCTGAAGTTTCTGCTGTCCGGACACCCATGAAAAAGATTTTGAAATGAATTTGTCTCAAAAGTCTTCGTTAGCTTCCAATGATTTTGCTTTAGCTTTGAATCCCAAATTGCATGAAGCACAACAAGACATAACTGATGTGGTTATTGTTTCCGACGACCCGGCGTTATGGCCCATTTCGTTAAATGAACGAGAAAGAGTTGATATTGTTAAAAAAGGACCGAGTCAGGTTAAACAAATAAATTTTAAAGCCGATAAATCGGGTCGCAGATTTAATACTAGTTTCTACACGAGAGTTCTTGCTAACGGTGAAGAAGTTTCTGGAAGCTGGCTAAAGTATTCTATACAAAATAATTCGGTATTTTGCTTTTGTTGCAACATTTTTTCTACCGGAAAAATATGTTTATCGTCGACTGAAGGTTATTCAGATTGGAAAAATATAGGTTCTAGCTTAAAACAACATGATAAATCTCAGGATCACATTAGCTGTATGCAAAAATGGATGAATATGTCAGTTAATTTAAAATCAAATGCAACAATTGATCAAAATTTGCAGAGAATGATAGAAAATGAGAAGAAACATTGGCGCTTGGTACTTGAACGTCTTTTTGCTATAGTGCTAATGTTAGCTGAAATACCTTTTCCATTACCTTTTCGTGGACACCGTGACGCCTAATAATGGACACTTCTTGGCACAAGTAGAACTTATTGCAAAATCTGATCCAGTTATGTTAGAGCATCTCAAACGAATAAAAAATAAAGAATGCTTTGACACTTATCTTGGAAAAGATGTGCAGAATGAAATAATTGGACTTATATCGAGAAGAATACTGAAAACTATCGTATCTTCTGTACAGTCATCAAAATATTTTTCTGTTATCATGGATTGCACTCCTGATGTAAGTCATGAGGAACAGCTTTCAATTCTTTTGAGATGCGTTAAAATTAATCAGGAAGAAGTACAAATTGAAGAATTTTTTTGTGGTTTTTTTCACATAACCGATAGCACTGGTTCAGGTTTAGTTGAAATTTTTTTAAATTTATTAGCTAAGTATAATTTGGATCTAATGAATTGTCGCGGGCAATCGTATGATAATGGTGCTAACATGCAAGGGCAATACAAAGGGGTTCAAGCTTTAATCAAAGAAAAAAATCCCAGAGCTCTTTACGTTCCATGTGCTAACCACACATTTAATCTAATGGTATGTGATGCTGCGAAATCAGTATCAATTGCAATTAACTTTTTTGGTACTGTTCAACGAATTTTTACATTTTTTGCTGCATCAACCGTTCAATGGGACATACTGCAAAGTGTTTGTAAAATGACTGTTAAATCATTATCAGATACGCGTTAGGAAAGCCGTATAAATAGTATAAAAGTTGTAAAAGATAATTTGGTTCAAATTATAGAAGCTTTATACAAAGTTGCAGATTCAACTTCAATCGGAGTTGCTGTTTCTGAAGCTAACTGTCTTGCGAATGAGATATCCTCATATCAGTTTATATTTTCACTTATAATTTGGCATGATATATTGTATGAAATTAAGAAAGTAAGTAAAGTTATGCAGAATCCCTCGGCAGATATTTCTATTATGATAAAATTGGTGGAAACTACGAACAAATTTTTAGAATCATTCAGAAGTGATGAATTATTTGAAGCGTTTATTAAAAAATCTGAAGAAATAGCTATAAAATTAGGTACTGAGCCAGTATTCCCTCAAGTGCGGCTTAGCCGAAAACGACGTTTTTTTGAATATGAAGGAACTGATACACCTCTAAATGGAAAGTCTAAATATAAAGTAGATTTTTTTAATGCAATAATTGATGTTGCATTAGTAAGCTTAAATAAAAGATTCAAAATGCTTGATTCATACAACAAAATATTTGGTTTTTTAACCCGTACCGAAAAAATGCGAAGTTTAGATGCAAATGAATTGTTGAATGATTGTAAAAATTTAGAAATATCACTGAGAAGTCCTAGTAAAGAAGAATCGGACGTGAACCATGAAGAGTTATACTCGGAAATAAATACATTTTTAAGAATGGAAGCTTCGGCGGAATCGAAAGATGCACTGGAAATTTGAAGTATATTACGGAAAATTCTTTAATCGAAATTTTTCCAAATTTATTTATTGCCCTACGAATTTTACTAACTTCCCCTATTTCAGTGGCAAGCGCAGAGAGGTCATTTTCCAAATTAAAACTCATAAAAAACTATTTACGTTCCACTATGGGTCAAGACCGCTTATCTGCATTAGCTTTAATTTCCATTGCAAATAAAATAAGTCGGTCCTTGGACTGTTCTGATTTAATTGATGAGTTTGCGTCTTTAAAAGTCCGAAAGGTTAAGTTTTAAGTCAATATAATCGATCCTCCTAAAATCTGCGAAAAAAATAAATGGTATCGCATTTTGAGTAGTCTTATTAGTGCATCTTCACCCAAAATAAAAAAAATACTTTATGTACATTTAAAACCTATGTGCGTTTTTTGTTTCGTTACGTTCTAATAAATATCCAAAACACAATAGAACAGAAAAATTAAAAACTCAACTAATATAATAGAAAACTTGCCTATGGCCTCGCATATGGTAAATCCGCCACTGAGCCGGAGGCTAAAAAGTAAGACTTTAATTAACTCCCTAGCGGCAGTTAAGTTAAACTTTACAGCCGTTTGCCGAAAAAAGATTTTACTACTTTTATGTCGGATATCCGTTTTTATTCGCATAAAAAGCTTAATTTTTTGAACATTTACCGCTTTTCAAAATCAAAATCAATCCAGTTAGACTAATTTTCTGTTGTAGGCTTTTCCGTTTCAAACGCCATAACATACCATTTTTCCTTGAAACAAAACTAGTTGGTTTAATTAATTTGTTTTTTAATTAAATTTATTTGGCTTATCTTAGCTAGGATATATATATACAATCTAATTACATAATTACAATTATTTAATAAAAAATAAATCTAAAGTAATATTTTGATTAGTTTAATTATTTTTAAGTTCTTCTAAATTATCATTTGTTAAAATACTAGAAATTTTTTGAATCACTCCATTATCACTACTTTTGGTTTCACTTTCACTAACAATAGGTTTGTGATGGTTTAAATCCCAAACATGTTCTCCAAATCCCCCTTTTTTATCGCCCCACCTTACCTAAAACAAAACAATTTGATTTTTAATAAAAATATTGCAATTAATTGTTTTTTTTTTGTTTGTTAATTTTGAAACTAGACCACAACCAACTTAAAACCATTTAGTGTTAAAAACTACCACCAACTTCAACAATTGATAAGTTTGATTTCTAAGCTACATTCAATTACTTGTTAAACTTTACTGACAAAAACAAAAAAAAATTCAACATACACGTTTTTGAAAAATTCCTTTATTTTTATCAGCTCTTTCATGCTGTACTATTTGATGATCAGGGTTTCCCTTATGAGACCCAGCATTATATGCACCTTTTCCAAATATATTAGCATACCTATTTTGTGTTAAATATAATTTTCATGCAACGTTTAAAAATAAATAAAAAAAAGAAAACATAAAAAGGAAAATGAAAGAAAATAAAAATAAAAAGAATAAGAATAAGAATGATTATTATAAAATTAACCACACCCTTAGTTATAGTCGGTAGTATTAAGTCGTTAGCTGTTAAACGGAAAATAAAAAAATATATAAAACGAAATCATAACGTTAGTCTTTCACTTTTATAAACGGGAGCAACAGATTAAATTAACTTTCTAGAAAATTTGAAAATATATTTTACTTTTCCTTGATGTCGGTGCTCTTTAGTGTCTTTGCGTTCGAATCGTTCTTCCCAATCATTAGGATTTTCACACAAATGTCCAAATTCAAGTATGTCTGGTGTTAGTTGTGCCGTAAAAAAATCTCTATAAAAATATATATTAACTTTTTCTTTTTATTTGTGTAAGTTATTAATAAATATATTGTTTACTAGGAACTAGTACGTATAGCTGTGATTTATAGGTATGTTGTAAGTAGCTGGATTAAAAGTTAAACGATCCATTAAATCTAAAGGTTTTAAAAATTAGGTTATTAAATATTAAATTGATATATTGTATAGACTTTTTATTGTCATAATTAAAAGGTGCAAAACAGCACTTTACAGGTAAAATCAATCTAAAGAATAAGTCAACAAACTTGTTATCTATACCTAAACTTTTTAACATAAAGAACCCGATCGAAGACGGTATATAGACAAAGATCAAATTACCTACATCAAACGTCATGCCTCGCATTAGAGCTGCCGAGAACTTCCCGCCCATTCTCATGATTTTCGAGCTATTCGATGCAAAAAGTTGATGGAAGGACATAAAATCGAGAAAATTCTACTTCATTTTTCCAAAACATCTGACTTTCATAAACTGCGCCAATAATGCCTCGTCGGAGTTGGCAATAACAATGTAGCAAAAACGCTCAAATAGGAACATTATTTTCGGTATTCTAGGCTCATAACACACCACCCTGACTGCACAAAAATAAAGCCCAAAAAGATTCTAAGACGACTAAATACTGGAAAAAATTGTTGGAATATGTAAATTGCGCATTAGACATTTAAACAAATCCGGTAAAATTTCGGTCTTTATCTTTTATTTCGTCTTTTGCGAATAATAAAAACGAAATTTATTTAATGATAATAATCAAAACCACCAATATTCACAGTCCACTTGATTGACGCCTTATGCAAAAAACAATGAACATTGCCATATATGCAAAATAATGGATTAGCATTTTCGTTTAATATTTTTAATTTTTTTTTATATGGAGTTTTATATCTCAAAATGGCGCAAAATAGTTAAAAATTTTTTTATATAGAGTTTTAATTTCAAATTGGCGCTACAAGTTCACGATTTTTTCTGTGCTAAAAAAATAAGAGGGCTTACAATATGGGGGTTTTGGTTAATTTCAAAATAGTGCTATAAGTTCACGAATTGTTCTGTACTAAAAAAACAAGTAGGCATACATTATCGGGGATTATGTAATAAAAATAAACAAAAGAATGAAAAAATAGAACAATAAAAATTATTTTTACATTTTATAAAATGATTGGTTTCATATAACTTATTATGAAATTATTCTTTCGTAATATTAAATTAATTAGTTTTAATTTATTTTCATCCAAAATTATATGCGAAAGTAATTTGTTAATTTGTAATGAAAACAAACACAAAAAACTAACGGGCACTTAGAATAATTAATTATATATACTGATTTAAAAATATTATCATACTTTTTAATATTTTTGTTTGACTTTCATATCGGTTTACTGATATTTAAATTTGTCTTTTTCATAATATTAAGAAATGACGAAAAATTACTATTTTCTTCAACGTAAGTCGAATATTTAAATTTTTTGTTTTCTGATTTTTTCAATTGACAACTTCAATTGACATTTTCAATCGACAACTAAAATATACGACCGCTATCTTCATGTACGAAAATGTATGTTGAGTTTAATGAATTATTGAATAATTTAAAACTGATAATTATCATAAAATTGTATTGAATGAATTAAAGAATATGTTAAGTCATTAGTGTTAACGAAACTAAATGTTTGAAGCATTAAAATGTTTCAGTAAAATTTTAGAAAACATTGTATGAATCATATATTTTCAACTCACATAATTTAAATTAGATGAAAATGCAACATTGTATTTTCAGTTGTAATTTCCCAAGGGCGGTGATAATTCGAAATAATTTTTTGCCAAAAATTTCGAAAGCAAGTATATGCTTGAGGAATTTTTCAAAAAATTATGAGAATTTATCAACGAACGAGGGGAATTCGTTTAGAAAATGTTTTGCCATTTTTCATTTCTTTATATATTTTTTATGAATTATACGTTGGCCTACTTTGATATCAGTTAATTATTTCAAAATTAGACTGATAATTTTTAATATCCCAGTAGGCCACACGTATAAATATTTGTTATTAGTATAATTCAAATGTTATTGGTGAAATTGAATGATGTCATTACATTTTAGAGAATTTCATTGGTTTAAATTAAAATAAAACTAAGGCAAAACATTTTCTGTATAATTTTTGGTGCAATTGTATTCAGTCAAGGTAACAAGAATAAAATTTTCAAATTTTTAGGCTTTTTTGATTGATGTGTGAAAGGACGGTTAAGTTTTCATATGTACGGTCGAGTACCAATTAAAACTTGCTAGTTATTCGCATATAAGAACCAGTTTTGCCCTAATCGATGATTTTGCTATCAATCATTGACAAGCTAAGTGGTTTAATAGTTAAATAATCAAAAAATAAAAGCCTACATAAAAATTTATGCTTGGAAAGATTATTGAAGAATACTCTAAACCTGCTTAAGAATTGTGACAACAGGAATCTATTATATTTGTCAGCAAGCACTCTTCGGATAAAATTGTTATAAATTGCTACAAACTGTATGGTTCTTGATAAATTGTAGTAACACAGCTTCTCCGAAATCCCAATTCTTGGTAGAAATTCAGAATGCTATCTTACAGATTTGTATCTATAACTAATTAGATGGAAATTTGTTGCAAATTTTTTTATCAAGTCAAGTAGGGTATCATATTAAAGGGCTCTACTTCAAATATTCCTTAAAAATGTATTTTGGAATTTTACACCTTACCATTTTTGAATAATTTTGAATAATGACGTTTCTGCATGTTTTCTTTCCTCAATTATCCCCGAACATAATTGATCGAAAATCTTAAAATGTATTTGGAATTATAATAGAAAACTTAGTAAGTTAGTAATATTTATTCAGGTGGTGGTAATCAGAAAAGGTAAAACATCATTTAAAATCCGGTCAAGAGAGGTGTCATTTGAAAGACCACTTAATTTTAGAAACAATGCAATTTTTTTTAGAACTTTGCGTTGCACATTTTTTGAGTTATTGTAAAAAAAGTGCTATTTTTAGTATGTACTAGCTATTGTATAGTATGCACTAGAAGAGCTAATATGGGCATACTGTGAAATCCATTCATCAGAGAAAGGATATAATCTTCTAATATGCTTATTAAAACGGAGGAGAATCTAAAGATAAAGTTCTCATTAGGGCTGGGCGATATTTAAAAAATTATCGAAAATATCGATAAAACCGATATATCGATATTATCGATATATCGATATTATCGATATATCGATATTATCGATATATCGATATTATCGATATATCGATATTATCGATATTATCGATATATCGATATTATCGGTATATCGATATATCGATAATAGCGTTACAGCGATAATCGACAAATCGATATTTCGATATTGTATATATATCATATATTATCATACCAATATCGTTATTCGATAGATCGATAACTACCGATATAAATATCGATATAATAAATAATTAACAATTAAATAAATATTTATAATTTTTGTGCATTTACTACAAAAACTAGTGCGAATGCGTTTTCCAAACGCTACAGTCTGACCGCGAACATAAGAACCGGTTCTTATATTCGATTTTGAAAAAAAAAATGCCTTTTTGAAAGTTCTATTGTTTTTTTCGAATAAAAGATCTTTCAAATCGAAGGACCAGTCCTTAAATTTTAAAAATAATTTAAGCAATTTTAACGTTAATGAATAATACAAGAACATAATGGCCATAGCTTATATTATACAATTTAAACATATTAAAATAAAATGGTATTTCAAAAGTAATAATTCCTAAATTTGTATAAAAAAAAATATATACGTAATATAGTTTTACTAGCTAGAGAATAGAGATGGCAGTGATAAAGTTTGCATAAAAATTCCAAATAAAAGAACTGGTCCTTCTAATTGAATAGGTGAACCGGCTATTCTTTTATTCGTTTAAAAGAACCAGCTCTTATGTTCGTGGTAAGACGGTAGTAATTGCAGCTCTTGTTTGGAAAACGC
The DNA here is from genome assembly GCA_963693315.1 of Diogma glabrata. Classification (NCBI taxonomy): domain Eukaryota; kingdom Metazoa; phylum Arthropoda; class Insecta; order Diptera; family Cylindrotomidae; genus Diogma; species Diogma glabrata. Next base: position 402,139,585 of record OY856186.1, read on the forward strand.
ATTTGCACTATTAATAAAATCTACTATTGTGCACGCAAAAAATATTACGCGCACTTTAGTTTATATATAAATGAGCAATTTCACGAAGATTCAACAACGTTTTGACTTGACCCCTTTTAATTTTGATTATTTTTTGTTTATAGATAGTCTTTGATAAATAAAAAATACAAGTTCTCTTAGAATTTTTTTTTTCGACCAGGGGTCTTCACAGGGTGCCCCTCAATTTTTGTTATTTTGTGATGTGAGTGCATTTTGACGAGCGATTGTAGAAAAACTACTGAATCGATTTTCATAAATGATATGTCGTTGAATAGGTATTAAAACAAAGTTTTTAAAAATGTACATTGTTAATTTTTTGAAATAATTTTTAACGGTGTAACATAAGAAAAAAAACGGTGTAATTGAAAAAAAGATGGCATAACCTTTTTTTTTTTTTTTTTTTTTAACTAAATTGAAGCTTATTTTATATCTAACAACTTGTGAAAGTTAAGGACTAGCGTCATTTTTTGTTTTAGAGATAAAATTCGTTGTGCATATGACTGTCGGGAATCAGTTTTTTTTGTTCTGAAGGAAAATTATAAAAATGGCGATTTTTAGATTCAGATTTTTTTTTTATGTTAAATATCAAATATTTTATTATTAAATGAACTTTTTAAAAAGCAATTTCAGTCAAGCTCAGCAAAATTTTGCGACATTTTGACTCGACCCTTTTTAATTTGGTTTATTTTGGACTATATTTAAAAAAATTCTACTTGAAGCCGTATTTTTCATTTATCAAAGGCTGTCTATAAACTAAAAATAAACCAAATTAAAAATGGTCGAGTCAAAATGTCGCAAAATTTTGCTGAACTTGACTGAAATTGCTTTTTAAAAAGTTCATTTAATAATAAAATATTTGATATTTAACATAAAAAAAATCTGAATCTAAAAATCGCCATTTTTATAATTTTCCTTCAGAACAAAAAAAACTGATTCCCGACAGTCATATGCACAACGAATTTTATCTCTAAAACAAAAAATGACGCTAGTCCCAAACTTTCACAAGTTGTTAGATATAAAATAAGCTTCAATTTAGTTAAAAAAAAAAAAAAAAAAAAAAGGCTATGCCATCTTTTTTTCAATTACACCATTTTTTTCTTATGTTACACCGTTAAAAATTATTTCAAAAAATTAACAGTGTACATTTTTAAAAACTTTGTTCTAATACCTATTCAACGACATATCATTTATGAAAATCGGTTGAGTAGTTTTTCTACAATCGCTCGTCAAAATGCACTCACATCACAAAATAACAAAAATTGAGCGGCACCATGTGAAGACCCCTGGTCGAAAAAAAAAATTCTAAGAGAACTTGTATTTTTTATTTATCAAAGACTATCTATAAACAAAAAATAATCAAAATTAAAAGGGGTCAAGTCAAAACGTTGTTGAATCTTCGTGAAATTGCTCAAATATCTTAAATTTGTTATATTGTGGTGACTTTTTATTTAATCGTTTGCGTTTAATTTGAATTCTTCTTTAAATTCGTTTCAATCTTTTAGCAATAGATTAATAAAATTTTAGGTACAATTTTTTCTATCTAGTTTTCATAAAAATTATTATTCATCTAGTATTCATTTCAAAATTCAATATAAAAAATTTTGTTTTTTCTATTATTAGGATTTCTCATATAATCGCAACAAGTTTTCTTTAATAATTTTTTATGTTTAAGAAATTATAAATGTTTTGTAAAAACTCAAACATATTTCTTGCTGTTTGTATCACAGTACATGTAATTTACAGTTTCTAAAAAATGTTATTAAGTGTGTCTAAAAATTGTTTGAAATAAATGTTTTCTAATGATCTATAATCAATAAGTTTGAGAAACTTTAAAATTTGGGGAAATAAAAGAAAATTTATATTAAAATAAAGATCGTTATTTATCGATAATATCGATATATCGATATATCGATAATGTCGATAATATCGATATATCTATAATGTCGATAATATCGATATATCGATAATCATCATTCCGATATCGTTATTCGATATATCGATAATTATCGATACATCACCGCGTAAATTAACATAACATTAATTTTAGCCAAATCAAAATGAAGGCATGTATCTTAAAATTCTGCGCTCAAAAGTTGTTTTTTCATGAACTTGAAGTAATCATTAACATCTCGCGACACGATGTAAAATTCGTCACCGTTAGCTTTTATTCTGAGATTGATAAAACTATATACACAACGGCAACACTAACTGCTTTCAAACGACATAGCTAGCTGTGATTGTGATTTAATTTTTACCCTCACAAGAGAATCCATCAAAACAACGTAAAAATCAAATGATAGAAGAAAGAATTGAAGAATCCTGTTAACATTCGAGAGACAAGTCTAATTAATGATTTATGGTTCGTATTAAATTGCTCAAAAAGTAGGAAAAAAGACGTACATAGGCTGTAAATTTGACAGAACTTTTTTTTCCAGAGTGGATAAATGCCTCGTCATGTTCTTTAATTTTAATTCTGTAAAATAAAATACAGTAACGATGCTTATGTCTGATATTCAATATTGGGGAAAATACTGAAAAATGAACAAATTCTTAGATAATAGATTTACTAATCAAGTCAAACATCACTACCACGATCTAAAACTAAAAAGAATTAATTCTGCCATTTATAAAAATCGTGCGTATCTGATTGTTATGCTCCAAGTTTTGAGTATACAAGCTATTAGCACTATTGGAAATTATTTTGACGTTTATCGTTTGATTAAATCAAGAAGTTCATTTTCCTTATGGATCGCGTACACACATCTTTTTTAAAAGATGCAAAAAACAGACCAAAAAAAAAGATATGTAAACGCCTGTGTGCTAATAAGACAAAACCTAATCACTTTTTTTTAAAAAAAGATGTCAATCGTGTCTATTTCGCTAATTTTTATACCGATGTTATGCGAAAATAATTAATAAAATGCCCTTAACCTAACAAATTTTATTTTATTAAATACAATTTCGAAATGTTTTGTTTAATTTTGTGTAAAATAAAATAAGTTTTTGTTTTATTTATTTTTTTTTTGAGAATCGATCATATAAATCATAATTATCGAGAAACAAAATTTATTTTAGATAAGTATCATAGTGTGTATAATTGTTTTTAACTAACACATGTTTAAAAAATGTATTTTTCATTTTAAAAGACACACATTTCATCTTTTCGGACAAAGTCAGCACAAAATTTTGCGAAATAGACACGATTGACATCTTTTAAAAAAAAAGTGATTATGTTTTGTTTTATTCGCACACAGGTGTTTACATATCTTTTTCTTTGGTCTATTTTTTTCATCTTTTAAAAAAGATATGTGTACGCGATCCATTAATATTACTAAAAATCTCCGATCGTGCTGCGTAAACTTATTAAATATTTATCTATTTATATATATATATTGTATAAAATATCGCATAATTATTACTTAATTTACGTTGTTTTCTTTTTAATATTTTGACAAACAAAAAACAATCGAATAATTTGAATTTTGAGCGGAATAATAAATCATAAAATTTTTTTAATCTAAAATTTGTTGAAATATAAAAGAGCCAATATTTACAGACCCTAACACTTAAAGCGCGATGGTCAAGTCAAATAGCAATGCACGCTTCCTATAGGTACCTACAGTATAAAAGTGTATCGAAGGCCCCATACACGATCAATTATAAATGTTAATCTTGACTGATGATAAAAATTCGAAACCCTTTGGGACTCATATATGATCAATCATGACTGATGCGATGACTGAATGTCATGATGATTCAGTCATCTTGACTGATGACTAAAATTCAAATATGTTTAAAGTTTTATCAGTCATAAAATTTGACTGTCACTCCTTATCAGTGATACACATGCACAGTCAGTCATGTATGCCAATAACGTTGATAGTCTGACCTCCCTATATACAAACGTTGAAAATATTATTACATAGGAACAAACAGCAATCCCAACAGATTTCATAAGAAAATAATTTTCAAGAAAAAAAATTATTTCATTAATTTAATTTGTTTCACTTGCTCAATTTTTAAAATTTGTGTATTCATAAAAATCAGTGATCATAAAAATCAAAATGAAATTATTAAATTTTGTAACCAAAACTTACTTAATATTTACTAAATTTTATTTTGATAATTACGACTGTTATATTTCTATTCTTATGAAATGGATATTAAGAAAATCTAATCCAGCTACTATATTAATTTTATATTATCGATATTATATTAGAAATACATAAAATACATTTTACTTACTGAAAATAATTAACTTGACTTAGAATTCTTCCAACATTTTGTGGATTTGGTGTGGGTCTTGGTTTTTGCTTTTTATCATCATTTGTAACATCATCATTTTCGTTTGTCGTTGATCGTTTAGATCGATTTAATGGAACAACCGCTGGTTGACTTTTAGAACTGGATACCGATGCATCTGTATATTTTAACGCTTTGGCAAGATCGTTTTCAACTACATTAACTTTTTTTGGAACACGATATTGTGATGAAAACTTTCCGTTTAACATTGGTGATGCAACATTTCTCTTTTTCTTATAAATTGTGACAAACTCATAATCAGTTTTTTTAATATCTCCATTTAATGGTGCTTCTTGCAACCTTTCATGAGTTGGAGTATCTCCAATTTGTAAGGAATATCGTGATTTTGTTTCAGGTTTTTCAGTTTGAAGAGGCAGATCTGTGGTTGGTGGTATAAATTCAGGATACGATTCAGGTGGTGGTGGATAATAGTGTGGTAATTTGATTTGCATTGGTTCTGCTCGAAGTTTTTGATAAGGTTTTTTTGGGTATTCAAATGTATCATAAAACTGTTCGGACTCTGCGGATAAATATGCTGGAATGAGTTCTACGTGAGATCGTTTATTGTTGTTATCTGGGTAGTCAGCGACTTCAATATATTCTTCTTTCTCCTCAGGTTCTATGTGGAAAATATGGGTGCTATGAGTAGGATTATCAGTGGTTACTACTAATCTTTGTTTCTCTTCAGTTTGATGGAATTCGATGGGTTTGGGATGTAAAACTTCATTGTTTTGATTAGGAAAATCGGCTGTCTCAATAAATTCATTGTTTTCCTCGGGTTGGGTTAGAGGTGTTGGTGAGAAGAATGGTTCTTGTTGATACAAACTTTCAGTTGGTTTTATTTCCGGTTCATATGTGGGAGCTATTTCTTCTTTGTATTGATCGTGTGGGTTAATAGTTTCTGCGTTTGGATCCCATGGAACTGTTGAAACCGATTTATCTTGTTGATATAATATTTTTGTTGTTATTATTGCAGGTTCATGTGCTGTTGTAAGTTCAATTTCGTGTAAAACCGGCTTATATTGATCTTCATGGTGGTTCAAATTGGCTTTCACTGGATACCATGGTGTTGATGAAATGAACCTTTCCTTTTTAAATATTCTTTCTGTTGTTCTTAATGGAGGTTCGAATGTGGATGTCAGTTGTTCTGGCTGTAAATCAGGACTTATTTCATCAACATGTTTCTTAAGATTTGCTATAGATTCAAACCATGGATTGGGTAAATTTTGATCTTGTGATTCTGGTTTATATTGATCAACGTTTAGTTGAAGATTGTCTTGAATCGGATACCACGGGGTTGATGAAATATATGCATCTTGCTGATGTAAAATTTCGGTTGTTACCACTGGAGATTTGTATGTTGCTTTTTGCTTTTTCTTATCTGGTTTTGGACTTTCTACTCTACTGTTGTATTGTAAATGAATTGGTTGTGAATGAAATTTCTTAGGTTTGTGATCAATCACAGCTGGATTAATTGTATTATCAATCTCTTCGACTGGTAAGCTTGTTTCTGCTATTCCAGGACCTTGAGTGGACTTTGGTAGATTTTCATAATCATTTTTTGGATTATTGTTTAAAATTTGTTTTGGTTTTTTATAGCTTTTTTTAGGAGTATTCAAATCAATTAAATTTTTATAATATTCATATTCTTGAATTGGATAATCTTCTGTAACTTGTTGTTCTAAATCTTGATCGTTGTCATGATAGATTACATATCCGTCGTCAATAATTATTGGTAGAAGTTTTGGCTCTGTTACAGTTGTTGTTAGTTCAATTATTGGTGAGGGAGATGGACTATGAAATAGTTGTGGACCAGTTTTTGGTTGTGATGTAGTTGTTGTTGTGGTTGATGTAGGCTCGGGTAAATCATCATAATCATTTTGTTCTACCTGTTGTTTTTTATGTTTAACTCTACCACGTGTCGTTTTGTTTTCAGTATGTGGATGGTTTATGACAGTTTCTACTATTTTTTGTGGAGGCAATATTGTTGTTAAAATTTCTTCTTCTTCTTCTACTTCATCATCCTCTTCAACGATGGCTTCCGATTCTTTTTCATTCTCAACTTCTTCTTGCTCATCATCTTCTTCGTCCTCCTCATTGGGTTCATACTCGTCATTATATTGTATTTTTTCATGATCATCTTGCATTTCATCCCGATCTTTGTGATATTGTTTTTGTCTTTCAGTATCTTCATATTTAGTTAGCTCGGTTTCTTCATCATCAGTCTGCTCATCTTCAGGAACATTATTTTCATAATCACCATAACGATAGTTTCCACTTTTTCTTTCATTCGATTTGCGTTTTGGACTCCTACTAACTGGAACGTTATTAAAGTCATATCTGGCGCCATCGTCAATATCATAACGATCATTATTGTTGCGATAAAAATTGTTACGAAAATATTCATAAAAATTGTTTGGATAATAATCTCCAACTAAATCTTCAGATTTTGGTGGTTCGGTAAGATCACCCTTCTCTTCATTTTCATCTGCTGCAACCAATTTTTCAGCAATTGGTTTAAGTCCGGTTTGATAACTTATAGGCACAATATTTGATTGTATTGGTTGAATATTTAAAGGTTTTAAAAGAAAACTCAATGGGACAATTTTCGGCGAAATTGTTGATTCCTTTTCTTGCATATTTTGCAATGTTGATTCCGGTTTTGTAGGAACAGTTGTCTGAATAGAAATATCTTCTTTGAACAAAAAAGCAGCATGTGGTGTGGGTGCTGGTTTTTGTATATATGAAGAAAAATCTAATATATTAAAATTATGACTTCGTGATAAAGCTTCGTGTGTTAAATTTGGTCGATAATTTTGTGGTGATAGTGGTAAAAATATATTTTCTGTATATAATGACGGTGAATATTTTTCACTACTTTCACTATTTATATTATTATTTAATTCAAATTTTTGATTTTCAGGTTTAGTTGGAGGAATTGGAATTAAAAATGGTTCTTTTATTTGATTATTGTTATCACTCACAGTAAGCACTGGTAAAATAATTTCTTTACTAATATTACTTGGTAATCCAACATTTTGTTTAATAATCACTAACACTATCACTAGAACTATAAATTTTCTATTAGAATACATTTTATCACAATTTTTTTTACCACATATCACAATTTACTTTAAAGTTTATTTGTTTAGCAAAATTAAGCACAAATAATATTATTCAAATGATACCATTTTATTAATTGTCAATAGATTTATAGAAAAAATATGCTGACATAATACCACAAAAGAAAAATGAAATAATTAATCGAAAAATTAAAGTAAGTGGAGTGCTTTTGTGGTGTTAAGAAAGCTTTTTCTCTTCGATTAGAGAATATTATGAGAAACAGAAAATCATTCAAGCAACAAATTGAATATTTAAACAATTTTTATTGTGCGAATTAGAACAAATAAAGTTTGCTATTATTAAAAAAATATTTGTGTTGGCTTTGTAGATCACTGATGCGGCAAATAGGTGATTTGATATGAATACTTTGTTATTTTTCATCAATATTGATAAGAATAAATAACACAGTTTGTCGCTTAGAGTTTCGATCACTTTTTTTAACAAAAGCAGAAAGTAAAGACCATAGCTTTATTCATCAAAAGGCGACAAAGAAGTTGTCGGTCGTTTGTTTGAAATCAGTATATATCTTAATTGAGGAAATTCTAAAATGTATAGATCGGTTTACTATACAGCAAGCAGGGGATGCTTAACTAAGGTGATACGTGAAGATAGTTTTAAAACTTCATTCAAAACTCAAAGATATGAATCTACTTTTCGCTCATGATATAGGTCATACAAAAACTTGATCATCCAGATCAATGCCTGCTCCAGATCCAAGTCTAAATCTTGTTCTCAATTATTGGTAAATTCATTCGAATTTTCTATAGAGAGAGGATAACATTATTCTTTATCCGTCTTTGTTCAGGCATGCGAGCCAAAAATTGACAAGCTGCAAAGTTGCACAAAACAGCTGACCAAATGGTACAAACAAACAAAAAACATATCAGAACTGTTTTATAAGATTTGAACAAAACCTAAACAGACTAAAATATTTTCGGTTGCGGGGTAATCAGTTTACCTACACTGAAAGAAACAATTCGGTCACCACTCACCACAATCTCGTTTTGCCAATGAAAGACTAAGTTAGTGGAGTACTAAAGATTATTACCACAGTATTTTTGTCAGTAAAGCCTTTCCCTTTAACGAAAATTGTTCTAAGGAGTTTTAGATGCAGCTTAACTTTTCCACTGGTTTGAATAGTATAAGAAAGAGATTAGAGAATAACTTCAAACAACTCAGTTTTTAGCTTAATACATTGAAATACAGAACGCCAAACACCACTCAAAATGGAGGATAATGCCTTCTCCTAAAATACAATCTGAATGTTTTCTTATATTATCCAACTATCATGACAACAATATGGAGATCAGTTATGAATTGGTTTTCTTTTAGCTGGCGTATGATCATCAAATTAAAAATTTTATTTCGAGACACAACGATGGGGAAAAATTTATTGGCTGCAGACAAACTTTAGGGTCGTCATGGAGCTGTTTTGGAAAAAACATTACAGCAACAAGCGTAGCACATTCCTTATCAAAAGCTTAATTGAAATTCATCTTTGAACTAAAATCCGTAAAATCCGTCTATGTTTACCGACTACGAAAATTACTGATTCGCTAAAGAGCGAATACAAACTTCCAATAGAAATCAACCATATTTTCCGCATGGAGAGATCAGTTTTTATTGTTTTGAAATTTTTTTTTTATTTTTGATCTACGGGTGTGACAACCCCGCGTACTCCAGTCCCTGATATTGACATACGAGTTAACGTGAGATATCACATACCACTGGCAATAGCAGTGAGATATCACAAGCCAAGGTGACATCTTAGGGGTGGTGGCAGATAAACTGTATTCAGTCAACGGTAGCATCCTCAATCTTAGCTGTGAAATAATCCTTGATGATGAGACGCTATTGCTTCCTTGAGGAAACGAGCATTCACATAAAGACAGTGCGTCACAGGATCAAGGAATAGGCAACCGGCTGGATTATTGGCAACTACATTGTTGTTTTGTTTCAGCAAATTTTTGTAAACATTTGTTATTTACTTTTTAATTTACTTTTATTTTCTCTATTCTATCATAAAAATATTGGCCTATGTCATATTTTGTCAGTGATAGGATTTTTTGTTTAGTTATCCATTCTTTAACAAAAAATATAAAAAAAAAACAAAAAAAGAAAGATTTACGTCCATCCACACCTTTGAACGTATGTTGTTGTGGGTCCTTGGTCTTAAAAGGTTTTTATGTGTTATTGTGACACGTATTGTAATTCCTACTACACAACACATTTTATTAAAAAAAAAAAAAATATTACCTTAGGCTTACAAATGCGGACTAGAAAACACGTATATGCCAAAATATCTTGGTCTGGACGGCAACGATCTAACCATTTCTATATTCAAAGTGAGCAATCTCCACATCGGAGTTGTAACCATGACAAATACATACATATATACGACGATTTCTATAAGATTACTCATTACTCAGATGCTACATTGGTTAACCTACGCACATTAAATATTTTCTTTTCTCTTCATCTGGTTCATTTAATTGATTGATTTTTGTTAAATTATTTGCTCGCATTTGCTTAATGCTTACCAACATTTCCCAATGGGAACAAAATCATCAAGGTTAGTGACCATCTGTACTGGATTCATTGACACAATATTGTAATGAGGTTGATAGTTTTGGATTCTAAGCCTATAGATCAACAAGTATGAAAGAGCTAGCATCAATCTATCTCAGAACTTAGTAGGCCTCAACAGATACCATCTATCTATTTCGGTTCTCATACAATGAGCGAAACGAGCTCTGTCGCTTAAATTTTTACTATATATATTGGTTGGTATGCTTCATGTGATTGCTTTGCTTGTTCTGTTCTATAATGCTTTGCTTGTTCTGTTACTCTATTAGTTTTTTGCTAAATTTTATATGAAATATTGGTAACATGGAGAAAAAATTTGTCTAACGCATTTCAATAGCAATACCTAATACAATAAGTTTTAATGATTATCGAAAATAGTACATTATATAACAAGGTAGAGAAGTAAACTATTATTGACCGAGAACTTTAAGATCCTGATGCGCGTAGCGCCGAGGGATATAATGTTCGAGGTCTATATTTTTTAACTACTAACACTAATTATCATATTTGTTTTGATTAGATTTTGATATTAATCATTTTCCATTTCATTTTTTAAATATCTTAAAATATCAAGTAGCCTGGAAGTTTAGTTTCATACAAATAAAACGAAACAAATGAATGCAATTATTATTTGTTAGTGTCTTTTTGTTCATTTCAATTAAAAATAAAAGAAAATTTGTCATTATTAACCTAGGTAATTTTTTGTTATTATTATTGACCTAGCTTAAGAAATATTACTTCTCATTGGGGCATTCGAGTAAATAATGACGATTTCTCAAGTTAGCAGTTAAAAAATATTGCGACGCTGATGCATAGGCTGACTTCACCACAGCTCTGGAAACATAGTGTTCTGGATATATAATGAGCTAATATCCATAAAATACTTTAATTAAAAGCTAACCAATATTATGGACTTCGTAGTTCTAATAATAAAAATATTAAAGCAGGCAGTAAAAAAAGTAAAAAAAAATTTGATCGGAAGTGACAAAGCGGAAGTTAGGATGCAGAACTGTTGTAAACCGTACTAAATGTGTATGTACCAAATTTCATCCAACTCGATTATCAGGTACAGAAGTTATTGAGCTTCCAAAATAAAAGGTGCCTTGGAGGACCCCCTACCACTTTGTTCACTATCGCTAAAAAAACTAATCAGTTCCTAGCCATACATATTTGCATCTTTTTGCAAAGTGTAATCAAAATTACTTAACGAACGAATGTTGTATGCTTCCAACAAACATTGAAACAATAAACAGGTGTTCGGGAGGACCCCCACCACTTATCCCAATGTTGTCCAAAAACTAGTCAATTCTTTGTCAATAAAGTCTTTATCTTTTTTCAAAGTGCCATTAAAATTGATTAATGAATGAAATCTGTATGCTCCCAACAAACTTTGAAAACCAAGTGTGAAAAGTCAGCAGTTGTATGGTAGATCCCCCGCCACTTTGATCAATGTGTCCCAAAACATGATAATTATCTTCTTACACTAATTGAAACCATTCCATAAGTTTTATCATAATCACTTCATTATTGTAGACTGTAGTGTGCATAAAGATACTGAAAAAACTGCCAACAATTCAAATTTTTTTTTTTACCGGAAGTAAAAAACCGGAAGTCGGGATGCAGAATTTTTGTAAATCATACTAAATGCTTATGTACAAAGTTTCATCCAATTCGATTATCAGGTACAGATGTTATTGACCTTTAAAAAAAAAACAGGTGTATAGCACACCCCCCACCACTTTGCTCACTATCGCTCAAAAACTAATCAGTTCTTTGCCATACATGTTTGCATTTTTTTCCCAAGTGTCATCAAAATTGGTTCACGAACGAATGCTGTGTGCTCCCAACAAACATTGAAAAAATGATGACACAGTAAACAGGTGTTCGGGAGACCCCGTACCACTTATCCCAATATTGTCCAAAAACTAATCAGTTCTTTGTCATTTAAGTTTCCATCTTTTTCCAAAGTGTCATTAGAATTGATTAATGAATGAAGTCTGTATGCTCCCAACAAACTTAAAAAACAAAGTGTGAAAAAGTCAGCAGTTGTATGGTAGACCCTCCGCCACTTTGATCAATGTGTCCCAAAAGATGATAATTATCTTTTTACACTAATTGGAACCCTATTCCATAAGTTTCATCATAATCACTTCATTATTGTAGACTGTAGTGTGCATAAAGACACTGAAAAAACTTCAAAAAAGTACAGAAGTAATTCTTTTTACCGGAAATGAAAAACCGGAAGTTGGGATGCAGAACTATTGTAAACCGTACTACATACTCATGTACCAAGTTTCATCTAATTCGCTTATCAGGTACAGAAGTTATAGAGCTTTCAAAAAAAAAAGGTGCTCTAGGGACCCCCCACCACTTTGTTCACTATCGCTCAAAAACTAATCAGTTCTTTGCCATACATGTTTGCATCTTTTTCCAAAGTGTCATCAAAATTCGTTCACGAACGAATGCTGTGTGCTCCCAACAAACATTGAAAAAAGTGTGACACATTAAACAGGTGTTCGGGAGGACCCCCACCACTTATTCCAATACTATCCAAAAACTAATCAGTTCTTTGTTACTTAAGTCTCCATGTTTTTCCAAAGTGTCATTAAAATAAATTAATGAATGAAGTCTGTATGCTCCCAACAAACTTAAAAAACAAAGTGTGAAAAGTCAACATTTGTATGGTAGACCCCCCACCACTTTGATCAATGTGTCCCAAAACATGATAATTATCTTTTTACACTAATTGGAACCCTATTCCATAAGTTTCATCATAATAACTTCATTATTGTAGGCTGTAGTGTGCATAAAGACACTGAAAAAACTTTAAAAAAATACAAAAAAAATTTTTTTACCGGAAGTGAAAAACTGGAAGTTGGGATGCAGAACTATTGTAAACCGTACTACATACTCATGTACCAAGTTTCATCCAATTCTCTTATTAGGTACAGAAGTTATAGAGCTTTCAAAAAAACAGGTGCTCCAGGGACCCCCCACCACTTTGTTCACTATCGCTCAAAAACTAATCAGTTCTTTGCCATACATGTTTGCATCTTTTTCCAAAGTGTCATCAAAATTCGTTCACGAACGAATGCTGTGTGCTCCCAACAAACATTGAAAAAAGTGTGACACATTAAACAGGTGTTCGGGAGGACCCCCACCACTTATTCCAATATTATCCAAAAACTAATCAGTTCTTTGTTACTTAAGTCTCCATCTTTTTCCAAAGTATCATTAAAATAAATTAATGAATGAAGTCTGTATGCTCCCAACAAACTTAAAAAACAAAGTGAAAAGACAACATTTGTATGGTAGACCCCCCACCACTTTGATCAATGTGTCCCAAAACATGATAATTATCTTTTCACACTAATTGGAACCCTATTCCATAAGTTTCATCATAATCACTTCATTATTGTAGGCTGTAGTGTGCATAAAGACACTGAAAAAACTTCAAACAAGTACAAAAATAATTTTTTTACCGGAAGTGAAAAACCGGAAGTTGGGATGCAGAACTATTGTAAACCGTACTACATACTCATGTACCAAGTTTCATCCAATTCGCTTATCAGGTACAGAAGTTATAGAGCTTTCAAAAAACAGGTGCTCTAGGGACCCCCCACCACTTTGTTCACTATCGCTCAAAAACTAATCAGTTCTTTGTCATACATGTGTGCGTCTTGTTCCAAATTGTCATCAAAATTCATTCACGAATGAATGTTTTATGCTCCCAATAAACATAAAAACTTTGTGGAAAAAACCACCTGTTGTATGGTGGACCCCCCAACCCTTTATCCAATGTGCTCCAAAAGCTGATAAAATCTTTCTCATGTTATTTAAAAGCTTTTCGCAACGTTTCATGAAAATCGATCGGTAATTGTAGGCTACAGTAGGGATAAACACCTGCAAAAAAAACTTTTTAACCGGAAGTGACAAATCGAAAGTTGGTATGCAGAAATATTGGAAACAGTACTAAAACCTTATATACTAAATTTCAATAAGATCATAGCCCGGGATCAGAAGTTATTCAAGATTTAAACTTAGAGGTGTTCGGGAGACCCCCCCGCCATTTTGTCATGAATCCAGATCATCCATTTTTAAGTGAACCTGTATCATTTGCCAAAGTTTCATCAAGATCCTATGCAGAAAACTCACCCACCCAACCACCCACCCACCCACCCACGCACACACAGACGTACACCAAATTTTTTTTTGGCTATTTAGATAGAGGATGGTCCGAAACAAAAGAAAAAATAAAATTTGGGGTATGTAAGATTTTTTTTTTCACGATAGATTGCATTACTTCACACAATTTAAAATTATGGTGAAGTAAAAATTATTAATTCAGCAGACTTAAAGTTTGAAATAGAGCGATTTTTTTGGAAAGTAAGATTATTTGCACTTAAATGTCACCCGTAGATTTCTCCTTTATTATAGATAGAAGCTCAAAAAGGTTTGAGTGAAAAAAATATATGGTCTCAAATGGAACCCTTAATCTGGGGTTATAAATGTGTTATTGTGTCAGTTAAAGCAATACAAGCACCACTTGTGGTGCAAAGTATGAAAAGTTCAGTAAATTATTTTATAAAGCACAAACACCCTGTTGTCACTAATGCTATGCATTAGACCTACATATGAATGACTTCAATGATTTATAATAATTACATAACGGTACAGTAACAATATTTCTTCTGTAGCTCCAAAAAACGTTTGAGTAAGTTGCATACATTTTTTCGTGCTTGCAATTTTTAAACTATTTTGACTTTTCCGGCTATAACTATGTAAGAATAATAATTATAACTAATTATGTACTATAATAGCCTTTTATTTTTGTTTCTTTAATGGTGTTTTGTGTATAATTGAACAGTGTTTATTGTACTATTTAACATAACCTCATTTTGTGTTCGTAGAATGTTTCCTATATTCAGTGCTACTTGCAACTTTACCATATATTCTCTGTTGTAATTTACCTGAGAATTATCTCTACAACATTTCTTTTATTCAACTATTTGATTTTTGCTGTAACTTCAAGAAAATTATACAAACAGGAACTAGTCTACCGGCTAGATCACTATACTTCTTTATACTTCATTCATCTTAATCATCTAGCAACTGGAAATATTCTCATGAATATTTCACAATCCATCCACAATCCACAACTCGATTATCAGGTACAGAAGTTATTGAGCTTCCAAAATAAAAGGTGCCTTGGAGGACCCCCTACCACTTTGTTCACTATCGCTAAAAAAACTAATCAGTTCCTAGCCATACATATTTGCATCTTTTTGCAAAGTGTAATCAAAATTACTTAACGAACGAATGTTGTATGCTTCCAACAAACATTGAAACAATAAACAGGTGTTCGGGAGGACCCCCACCACTTATCCCAATGTTGTCCAAAAACTAGTCAATTCTTTGTCAATAAAGTCTTTATCTTTTTTCAAAGTGCCATTAAAATTGATTAATGAATGAAATCTGTATGCTCCCAACAAACTTTGAAAACCAAGTGTGAAAAGTCAGCAGTTGTATGGTAGATCCCCCGCCACTTTGATCAATGTGTCCCAAAACATGATAATTATCTTCTTACACTAATTGAAACCATTCCATAAGTTTTATCATAATCACTTCATTATTGTAGACTGTAGTGTGCATAAAGATACTGAAAAAACTGCCAACAATTCAAATTTTTTTTTTTACCGGAAGTAAAAAACCGGAAGTCGGGATGCAGAATTTTTGTAAATCATACTAAATGCTTATGTACAAAGTTTCATCCAATTCGATTATCAGGTACAGATGTTATTGACCTTTAAAAAAAAAACAGGTGTATAGGACACCCCCCACCACTTTGCTCACTATCGCTCAAAAACTAATCAGTTCTTTGCCATACATGTTTGCATTTTTTTCCCAAGTGTCATCAAAATTGGTTCACGAACGAATGCTGTGTGCTCCCAACAAACATTGAAAAAATGATGACACAGTAAACAGGTGTTCGGGAGACCCCGTACCACTTATCCCAATATTGTCCAAAAACTAATCAGTTCTTTGTCATTTAAGTTTCCATCTTTTTCCAAAGTGTCATTAGAATTGATTAATGAATGAAGTCTGTATGCTCCCAACAAACTTAAAAAACAAAGTGTGAAAAAGTCAGCAGTTGTATGGTAGACCCCCCGCCACTTTGATCAATGTGTCCCAAAAGATGATAATTATCTTTTTACACTAATTGGAACCCTATTCCATAAGTTTCATCATAATCACTTCATTATTGTAGACTGTAGTGTGCATAAAGACACTGAAAAAACTTCAAAAAAGTACAGAAGTAATTCTTTTTACCGGAAATGAAAAACCGGAAGTTGGGATGCAGAACTATTGTAAACCGTACTACATACTCATGTACCAAGTTTCATCTAATTCGCTTATCAGGTACAGAAGTTATAGAGCTTTCAAAAAAAAAAGGTGCTCTAGGGACCCCCCACCACTTTGTTCACTATCGCTCAAAAACTAATCAGTTCTTTGCCATACATGTTTGCATCTTTTTCCAAAGTGTCATCAAAATTCGTTCACGAACGAATGCTGTGTGCTCCCAACAAACATTGAAAAAAGTGTGACACATTAAACAGGTGTTCGGGAGGACCCCCACCACTTATTCCAATACTATCCAAAAACTAATCAGTTCTTTGTTACTTAAGTCTCCATGTTTTCCCAAAGTGTCATTAAAATAAATTAATGAATGAAGTCTGTATCCTCCCAACAAACTTAAAAAACAAAGTGTGAAAAGTCAACATTTGTATGGTAGACCCCCCACCACTTTGATCAATGTGTCCCAAAACATGATAATTATCTTTTTACACTAATTGGAACCCTATTCCATAAGTTTCATCATAATAACTTCATTATTGTAGGCTGTAGTGTGCATAAAGACACTGAAAAAACTTTAAAAAAATACAAAAAAAATTTTTTTACCGGAAATGAAAAACTGGAAGTTGGGATGCAGAACTATTGTACACCGTACTACATACTCATGTACCAAGTTTCATCCAATTCTCTTATTAGGTACAGAAGTTATAGAGCTTTCAAAAAAACAGGTGCTCCAGGGACCCCCCACCACTTTGTTCACTATCGCTCAAAAACTAATCAGTTCTTTGCCATACATGTTTGCATCTTTTTCCAAAGTGTCATCAAAATTCGTTCACGAACGAATGCTGTGTGCTCCCAACAAACATTGAAAAAAGTGTGACACATTAAACAGGTGTTCGGGAGGACCCCCACCACTTATTCCAATATTATCCAAAAACTAATCAGTTCTTTGTTACTTAAGTCTCCATCTTTTTCCAAAGTATCATTAAAATAAATTAATGAATGAAGTCTGTATGCTCCCAACAAACTTAAAAAACAAAGTGAAAAGACAACATTTGTATGGTAGACCCCCCACCACTTTGATCAATGTGTCCCAAAACATGATAATTATCTTTTCACACTAATTGGAACCCTATTCCATAAGTTTCATCATAATCACTTCATTATTGTAGGCTGTAGTGTGCATAAAGACACTGAAAAAACTTCAAACAAGTACAAAAATAATTTTTTTACCGGAAGTGAAAAACCGGAAGTTGGGATGCAGAACTATTGTAAACCGTACTACATACTCATGTACCAAGTTTCATCCAATTCGCTTATCAGGTACAGAAGTTATAGAGCTTTCAAAAAACAGGTGCTCTAGGGACCCCCCACCACTTTGTTCACTATCGCTCAAAAACTAATCAGTTCTTTGTCATACATGTGTGCGTCTTGTTCCAAATTGTCATCAAAATTCATTCACGAATGAATGTTTTATGCTCCCAATAAACATAAAAACTTTGTGGAAAAAACCACCTGTTGTATGGTGGACCCCCCAACCCTTTATCCAATGTGCTCCAAAAGCTGATAAAATCTTTCTCATGTTATTTAAAAGCTTTTCGCAACGTTTCATGAAAATCGATCGGTAATTGTAGGCTACAGTAGGGATAAACACCTGCAAAAAAAACTTTTTAACCGGAAGTGACAAATCGAAAGTTGGTATGCAGAAATATTGGAAACAGTACTAAAACCTTATATACTAAATTTCAATAAGATCATAGCCCGGGATCAGAAGTTATTCAAGATTTAAACTTAGAGGTGTTCGGGAGACCCCCCCGCCATTTTGTCATGAATCCAGATCATCCATTTTTAAGTGAACCTGTATCATTTGCCAAAGTTTCATCAAGATCCTATGCAGAAAACTCACCCACCCAACCACCCACCCACCCACCCACGCACACACAGACGTACACCAAATTTTTTTTTGGCTATTTAGATAGAGGATGGTCCGAAACAAAAGAAAAAATAAAATTTGGGGTATGTAAGATTTTTTTTTTCACGATAGATTGCATTACTTCACACAATTTAAAATTATGGTGAAGTAAAAATTATTAATTCAGCAGACTTAAAGTTTGAAATAGAGCGATTTTTTTGGAAAGTAAGATTATTTGCACTTAAATGTCACCCGTAGATTTCTCCTTTATTATAGATAGAAGCTCAAAAAGGTTTGAGTGAAAAAAATATATGGTCTCAAATGGAACCCTTAATCTGGGGTTATAAATGTGTTATTGTGTCAGTTAAAGCAATACAAGCACCACTTGTGGTGCAAAGTATGAAAAGTTCAGTAAATTATTTTATAAAGCACAAACACCCTGTTGTCACTAATGCTATGCATTAGACCTACATATGAATGACTTCAATGATTTATAATAATTACATAACGGTACAGTAACAATATTTCTTCTGTAGCTCCAAAAAACGTTTGAGTAAGTTGCATACATTTTTTCGTGCTTGCAATTTTTAAACTATTTTGACTTTTCCGGCTATAACTATGTAAGAATAATAATTATAACTAATTATGTACTATAATAGCCTTTTATTTTTGTTTCTTTAATGGTGTTTTGTGTATAATTGAACAGTGTTTATTGTACTATTTAACATAACCTCATTTTGTGTTCGTAGAATGTTTCCTATATTCAGTGCTACTTGCAACTTTACCATATATTCTCTGTTGTAATTTACCTGAGAATTATCTCTACAACATTTCTTTTATTCAACTATTTGATTTTTGCTGTAACTTCAAGAAAATTATACAAACAGGAACTAGTCTACCGGCTAGATCACTATACTTCTTTATACTTCATTCATCTTAATCATCTAGCAACTGGAAATATTCTCATGAATATTTCACAATCCATCCACAATCCACAACTCGATTATCAGGTACAGAAGTTATTGAGCTTCCAAAATAAAAGGTGCCTTGGAGGACCCCCTACCACTTTGTTCACTATCGCTAAAAAAACTAATCAGTTCCTAGCCATACATATTTGCATCTTTTTGCAAAGTGTAATCAAAATTACTTAACGAACGAATGTTGTATGCTTCCAACAAACATTGAAACAATAAACAGGTGTTCGGGAGGACCCCCACCACTTATCCCAATGTTGTCCAAAAACTAGTCAATTCTTTGTCAATAAAGTCTTTATCTTTTTTCAAAGTGCCATTAAAATTGATTAATGAATGAAATCTGTATGCTCCCAACAAACTTTGAAAACCAAGTGTGAAAAGTCAGCAGTTGTATGGTAGATCCCCCGCCACTTTGATCAATGTGTCCCAAAACATGATAATTATCTTCTTACACTAATTGAAACCATTCCATAAGTTTTATCATAATCACTTCATTATTGTAGACTGTAGTGTGCATAAAGATACTGAAAAAACTGCCAACAATTCAAATTTTTTTTTTTACCGGAAGTAAAAAACCGGAAGTCGGGATGCAGAATTTTTGTAAATCATACTAAATGCTTATGTACAAAGTTTCATCCAATTCGATTATCAGGTACAGATGTTATTGACCTTTAAAAAAAAAACAGGTGTATAGGACACCCCCCACCACTTTGCTCACTATCGCTCAAAAACTAATCAGTTCTTTGCCATACATGTTTGCATTTTTTTCCCAAGTGTCATCAAAATTGGTTCACGAACGAATGCTGTGTGCTCCCAACAAACATTGAAAAAATGATGACACAGTAAACAGGTGTTCGGGAGACCCCGTACCACTTATCCCAATATTGTCCAAAAACTAATCAGTTCTTTGTCATTTAAGTTTCCATCTTTTTCCAAAGTGTCATTAGAATTGATTAATGAATGAAGTCTGTATGCTCCCAACAAACTTAAAAAACAAAGTGTGAAAAAGTCAGCAGTTGTATGGTAGACCCCCCGCCACTTTGATCAATGTGTCCCAAAAGATGATAATTATCTTTTTACACTAATTGGAACCCTATTCCATAAGTTTCATCATAATCACTTCATTATTGTAGACTGTAGTGTGCATAAAGACACTGAAAAAACTTCAAAAAAGTACAGAAGTAATTCTTTTTACCGGAAATGAAAAACCGGAAGTTGGGATGCAGAACTATTGTAAACCGTACTACATACTCATGTACCAAGTTTCATCTAATTCGCTTATCAGGTACAGAAGTTATAGAGCTTTCAAAAAAAAAAGGTGCTCTAGGGACCCCCCACCACTTTGTTCACTATCGCTCAAAAACTAATCAGTTCTTTGCCATACATGTTTGCATCTTTTTCCAAAGTGTCATCAAAATTCGTTCACGAACGAATGCTGTGTGCTCCC
The DNA here is from genome assembly GCA_963693315.1 of Diogma glabrata. Taxonomy (NCBI): domain Eukaryota; kingdom Metazoa; phylum Arthropoda; class Insecta; order Diptera; family Cylindrotomidae; genus Diogma; species Diogma glabrata. The sequence continues at coordinate 402,160,322 of OY856186.1, forward strand.
AACAAACATTGAAAAAAGTGTGACACATTAAACAGGTGTTCGGGAGGACCCCCACCACTTATTCCAATACTATCCAAAAACTAATCAGTTCTTTGTTACTTAAGTCTCCATGTTTTCCCAAAGTGTCATTAAAATAAATTAATGAATGAAGTCTGTATCCTCCCAACAAACTTAAAAAACAAAGTGTGAAAAGTCAACATTTGTATGGTAGACCCCCCACCACTTTGATCAATGTGTCCCAAAACATGATAATTATCTTTTTACACTAATTGGAACCCTATTCCATAAGTTTCATCATAATAACTTCATTATTGTAGGCTGTAGTGTGCATAAAGACACTGAAAAAACTTTAAAAAAATACAAAAAAAATTTTTTTACCGGAAATGAAAAACTGGAAGTTGGGATGCAGAACTATTGTACACCGTACTACATACTCATGTACCAAGTTTCATCCAATTCTCTTATTAGGTACAGAAGTTATAGAGCTTTCAAAAAAACAGGTGCTCCAGGGACCCCCCACCACTTTGTTCACTATCGCTCAAAAACTAATCAGTTCTTTGCCATACATGTTTGCATCTTTTTCCAAAGTGTCATCAAAATTCGTTCACGAACGAATGCTGTGTGCTCCCAACAAACATTGAAAAAAGTGTGACACATTAAACAGGTGTTCGGGAGGACCCCCACCACTTATTCCAATATTATCCAAAAACTAATCAGTTCTTTGTTACTTAAGTCTCCATCTTTTTCCAAAGTATCATTAAAATAAATTAATGAATGAAGTCTGTATGCTCCCAACAAACTTAAAAAACAAAGTGAAAAGACAACATTTGTATGGTAGACCCCCCACCACTTTGATCAATGTGTCCCAAAACATGATAATTATCTTTTCACACTAATTGGAACCCTATTCCATAAGTTTCATCATAATCACTTCATTATTGTAGGCTGTAGTGTGCATAAAGACACTGAAAAAACTTCAAACAAGTACAAAAATAATTTTTTTACCGGAAGTGAAAAACCGGAAGTTGGGATGCAGAACTATTGTAAACCGTACTACATACTCATGTACCAAGTTTCATCCAATTCGCTTATCAGGTACAGAAGTTATAGAGCTTTCAAAAAACAGGTGCTCTAGGGACCCCCCACCACTTTGTTCACTATCGCTCAAAAACTAATCAGTTCTTTGTCATACATGTGTGCGTCTTGTTCCAAATTGTCATCAAAATTCATTCACGAATGAATGTTTTATGCTCCCAATAAACATAAAAACTTTGTGGAAAAAACCACCTGTTGTATGGTGGACCCCCCAACCCTTTATCCAATGTGCTCCAAAAGCTGATAAAATCTTTCTCATGTTATTTAAAAGCTTTTCGCAACGTTTCATGAAAATCGATCGGTAATTGTAGGCTACAGTAGGGATAAACACCTGCAAAAAAAACTTTTTAACCGGAAGTGACAAATCGAAAGTTGGTATGCAGAAATATTGGAAACAGTACTAAAACCTTATATACTAAATTTCAATAAGATCATAGCCCGGGATCAGAAGTTATTCAAGATTTAAACTTAGAGGTGTTCGGGAGACCCCCCCGCCATTTTGTCATGAATCCAGATCATCCATTTTTAAGTGAACCTGTATCATTTGCCAAAGTTTCATCAAGATCCTATGCAGAAAACTCACCCACCCAACCACCCACCCACCCACCCACGCACACACAGACGTACACCAAATTTTTTTTTGGCTATTTAGATAGAGGATGGTCCGAAACAAAAGAAAAAATAAAATTTGGGGTATGTAAGATTTTTTTTTTCACGATAGATTGCATTACTTCACACAATTTAAAATTATGGTGAAGTAAAAATTATTAATTCAGCAGACTTAAAGTTTGAAATAGAGCGATTTTTTTGGAAAGTAAGATTATTTGCACTTAAATGTCACCCGTAGATTTCTCCTTTATTATAGATAGAAGCTCAAAAAGGTTTGAGTGAAAGAAATATATGGTCTCAAATGGAACCCTTAATCTGGGGTTATAAATGTGTTATTGTGTCAGTTAAAGCAATACAAGCACCACTTGTGGTGCAAAGTATGAAAAGTTCAGTAAATTATTTTATAAAGCACAAACACCCTGTTGTCACTAATGCTATGCATTAGACCTACATATGAATGACTTCAATGATTTATAATAATTACATAACGGTACAGTAACAATATTTCTTCTGTAGCTCCAAAAAACGTTTGAGTAAGTTGCATACATTTTTTCGTGCTTGCAATTTTTAAACTATTTTGACTTTTCCGGCTATAACTATGTAAGAATAATAATTATAACTAATTATGTACTATAATAGCCTTTTATTTTTGTTTCTTTAATGGTGTTTTGTGTATAATTGAACAGTGTTTATTGTACTATTTAACATAACCTCATTTTGTGTTCGTAGAATGTTTCCTATATTCAGTGCTACTTGCAACTTTACCATATATTCTCTGTTGTAATTTACCTGAGAATTATCTCTACAACATTTCTTTTATTCAACTATTTGATTTTTGCTGTAACTTCAAGAAAATTATACAAACAGGAACTAGTCTACCGGCTAGATCACTATACTTCTTTATACTTCATTCATCTTAATCATCTAGCAACTGGAAATATTCTCATGAATATTTCACAATCCATCATTCATCTCTGACTACCAGTACTTTCTTCATTTAACATATCAGCTATTCATATGTTTCAGAAATCGGTAACCCATCATCTTCAACACGTGGTCACTGGTTATATTTGTTGACTGTAGCTGTGCTTCATGAAATTTCTTCAACCGGAACTACTCTATGTCATTGCTATTATAATAAACTGTAAAACGTAAGAATAAATTCTGCGATTTTTTATTTGTTCGTTTAATGGAGTCTTGCTGAAACTTTAAGAAATTTCTACAACTGGAAGTAGTCTACATGACTATACTTCATAATACATCACTCATCTCGATTATGTACTTGATATAAATTCCACAATATTTCACCTTATAGCTAAAGCTTCAAGATTGTCATATCATCAAGATTGTCATATCATCAAGATTGTCATATTACTTAATAGTTAATACATCATTCAGATCAACTACATTAACGCAAGCTTAATATATACTAAACATATTATTCATTGTGATTGCTGCTTCACACATCTCAACATTCTTCTCATTGCTCTATCGTTCTGGGCATTATTTCATAGTTATTATATTAGCTTTAAATTTTTTCTTTTTTTTTCTTTTACCTTTGTATTTAGTAGTCTGTTTGTGTTTTTGTAGTTTATTATTCCTATTTTTACATAATTTCTTATCCTCTCTTCTATATTTCCATTATTCTCTTGTTCTCTTGTCTCTTACCACAGATAAATTTTCCTCCCTGACCTTCATTCCTATATTCCACCATCATTATGCCTCCAACACCAGTTGTCCCATCTGTTAGTTGGTTGTCTCTAACAAAGACACTAGTATTCATTGTGATTCCTGTTTATCTTGGGTTGGGAAATAAACACCATACTTGTTCTAAACTCTCTTCAATTTAGTACTGATCCATCTCTCAAATGGTCTTGTGCCCCATACTTAAAAAAAAAAATAAACAATCCTCGAAAAATAAATCTGAGTCTACTGTTCATTCATCTCTCTTATATCAAATCATTTTGCTCAAATTCAAAAGCAACTTTCTGCTTCAACTCTCCGCCGTATTGTCACTTCCATCAATACTCTTCGTGCTTCGTGATGAATTTTGTTTTACCAAAAAAGAATTTTCTACTCTTCGAGCTCATTTATCCAAAGATTTTGTTAACCTCAATTCCAATATAGGCCCCCTAGTTTCACCTATCATCCACAAGCATGTAGCGCAAGTAAATAACTATCTTAATTGTAGGCTTAATTGAAGCCATAATTGCACCATACTCTAATCGGTACCCCTATATTATTCTTATGGGTGATTCCTATACCAATATTAATAATCCTTTTTCCTTAGCACATGCTTCAGAGGTCTGTTCTTTTCTTAACCTTCATATTTTTCACAATAATTCCCATACCTATCACGCCTATTGCCTTCATGCATTCATCTTCACTCCTCTAAGCTTTAGTAAGGTTTTTTCACCTCCTCTTGTCCATTATCATGACTAATAGAAAAAGGTTAACCTAGACCTTCTTTCATCTGATGTTCTTCAGACCGACTTTTCATCCTCCTATACCTCTACTGATTCGGAAATAAAACTTCAATTCTTAAATAATCTACTTCTTAACCTTCTTAATAAGCATGCTCCATTACGCTCTTTCCTTCCTTCTCCTCCTAACTTCTCCTTAACTCTTAAAATGCTTCATACTCGCAACATTTGTGATATATCCTTTTAAGCCTACAAAGCCAACCCCTCAATCGTTAGTTCTGACGTTTTTGCATTCAGATCTTAATAGCTTTAAATCATTGGTGCGGAAAGCTAAATTAGATTTTGGCGCCGAAATGTTTTCTAATTTGCCTTTTTCTAAAGCTATGTGGACTAAACTGTCAGAGCCATCCATCCATCGTCCGAATCTCCTTCCCTTAACCTTCCTGAACTAAACGGGCTACTGCCCGTCCCATTCCTAAGAAGGGTAGTGATGACTCCTGTCTATCAGTGTCTTGCCTGCGCTTTTTAAGGTCTTTGAGAATTAAATAATTATTAAATTTGTTGATTTAATAAAAATGTTTTATTTTTCTAACAACTTTTTATAAAATATAAAAATCAGACCGGTTTCAGATATA
>OY856186.1:402167583-402190677 GCA_963693315.1 Diogma glabrata
TATCTTCACTTTATGACCCTCAATTGATTTTCTTTAGAGAAAATTTATTACACATACGATTTACGGTTTTACATATTTCCAACACTTCTTACTACAGCTTCTAACCTCTGGGAGGTCTTCTTCTTTAGTTGCCTCTCTTCAGGTAAATATCACGTTCTATCAACTTAAATTTTATCACATTATGAGCGGGGGGGGAGGGGGGCGAAATTAGTTTTGTTGATTTGTAAATTGCTTTATAATTTTTGGACTTCAGGACAAGCCCGTGTACTCCAGTTTTTGCTATTAACATGTGAGTTAGCGTGAGATATCTTAAAGGTGCTGGCGGATGAACTATATCCAGGCTACGGTACGACCCTCTAGCTCAGCTATGGAATATTCCTGATGCTACGATATTGATTGCTCTAAGAAACGAGTCTTCATATATATGGGGCTTAATCATTAAGGACGACAATGTGTCACATGATCAGGGAATACAAATTCATTTTATTTTTGTTCCTGCAAATTTGTTGTCGTTGTGAGATCTAGATCTTAAATGGTTTTATGTGTTGTTGTGCACATATTGTAAGTTTTACTACACAGCATGTTGAGGAAAAAAATCTCTCTGCTTCTCCATTCTTCCAAAACGTGAAAGACGTGGGATGTGACGCTATTTGTCACACACTAAACATCTTATGTGACCTATTTTTGCTTTATTAAAATCAATTTTAATGTTACTATTACCGCTATTCGTTAATCACTTCTACATTGATTTTACGATCATTCAACAGAACTACCTGTAGAATTTGCATTTTCTTTGTTGGCAATGATATTTGGCATTTATCTGGCTTATATTAAAGATAATTTGTTGCATCATAGACATCAGTTGTGTTAATTTGAATTTTGTTTCCCCACTTGTCAAAATTGTTAATTTATTACGTCTATGCTATTGAATACATTAACTTCTGGAAGCCGGACTTCAAATTGAATTTTTGTCGGTTATTGATCATCTAGTTTTATTTTTCTAGTTTCGTTTAAAGGTTTAGAACTTTTATCTCACTATCATTTAACAACTTTAAATATCCAACCTCTGTCAACAATGTTACCTGTTAAATGCCAGCAAAAAAGAAAATTATGCAAGAATCGTAACATTACTGTTCACTTCATATCGCATATTTTTACAAAGATTTGTTATGTTTGATCTTTCCTTGCCGATTTAAATGAGCATCGAGGTCACTTCTAATTTTTCGAACCGTTATTTTACTTTTATGTTGAGCGTTTACTTAATACTATTCATAATATTTAATATATTATGTGATTTTTGGCTTGTATTTTATAAATAATAAGTGTTTTGGTTAAAACCAATAAAATAAATAAATATTTTGGTTAATTAGCTTTAACCAAAAAATTTATTATTTATTCATAATATAAATTTAATAATATAAAAAACAATACATTACTCCTGAGGATGTCCTAAAAAGACGAATTATATTGAGTAATCTTAACAAAAAAATATGTAGGGACTGAAATCTCACAGCTCTGAGATATCAAGACTTCGGTCTGGGTTAAGGATTTTGATATAGTTTTCGGCAAAAAACTTTTATGAGGACATGGTTTTTAGTTTTGGGCAGCGATGTATATCAAACATAACTCTTTATTAAAGTACAAGTTTTTTTTTTAATCTCTGTTTAGAAATTTATTACAAAACTAACACGAAACATCAATACGTTGCCGGAAAATTATAATCAAAATTCCAAAAATATTGTTAAATTAAATAAAATCAAACTTTATCAAAATTCCATAAATATTCCAAAAATTAGAATAAAATCAAATATTTAAACTTTTTCTAAATTCCAATAATATTTCAAAAATTCTTACAAATTCAAACTTTTTCAAAATTCTAAAAATATTTCAAAAATTATTACAAAATCAAAAATTTAAAAATTTTTTTCAAATTCCAAAAATTATAATAAAATCAATAATTAAAAATTTTTCAAAATTCTAAAATATTCCAAAAATTATTACAAAATCAAAATTAAAATTTTTCCAAAATTCTAAAATATTGCAAAAATTATTACAAAATCAAAAATACAAACTTTTTCAAAATTCCAAAAATATTTCAAAAGCTATAACAAATTCAAAAAAATTTCCATGTCCAATTTCATTTTCAATAACATTTACGTCATAAGAACAGCTACATTTTTTCCCCAACAAATTGGCTAAAAAAATAAATGAAATCATTTTTTGACACACTTGACATTATTTTTTGACAAACTTATAATGCCATACTTCTCTATAATAAAAATAAAATATCTGTGATACAAACTGTTAATTTTATTTTTTTCTAAAAAAATTGGGTAAAAAATAAATAAAAACTTTTTTTTGACACACTTGACAACATTTTTGACAAACTTATAATGCAATAATTCTCAATAATAATAATAAAACTTCATTTCAAACAAACAATTAATTTTATTTTTTTTCCAAAAAATTAGGTAAAAAATGAAAAAAATTCTTTCGTTTGACACACTTGACAACATTTTTTTGACAAACTTATAATGCCATAATTCTCAATAATAATAATAAAATTTCATTTCAAACAAACCATTAATTTTATTTTTTTTCCAAAAAATTGGGTAAAAAATCAAAAAAAATCTTTATTTTGACACTCTTGACAACATTTTTTTGACAAACTGATAATGCAATAATCTTGTTTTTGATCTCACATACCAATCCCGACCATCAAGATTTCTCCAAATTCAATGTTCCTACTCGTAATCACTTAAAATGAACGTTTTTTAAGCAAAAAATATGCAAATTTCCTTGTTTTGACACTCTTGACGATTTTTTTGACGCACTTCCGGTACAGTTATCGAACACATCTTCCTTTCGGCTTTTACCATTGAGTGTACCTATTTTTAGAATTCAAAATTTTTCAAATCCCTTCAGTCGTTTTCTAGATTTCGGTTGTGACGGACGGACGGACGGCAGGACGGCCGACAGACAGACATAGTTTTTTTTTTGCTTTTTTAGAATCAGTAGGTCCTAAAACGTCGAGAAATGTCAAAAAAAGTGGGGGTAAGAATTTCACTTTGAGCTCATGAATGTAATACTTAGGTCTTTTATTCCGAAGTAATAAGCTTGATCTTTTGTTTTTTTTAATAAATTTATATTATCAAAGCGTGCTAAGAACATGTTGTTCCACAAATTACGCCAAAAGTATATGGCAAAAAGTATAGACCATACTATATTACTTTTCGATTACTATTTCCAAATTAAAACCGAAAATTCAAAAAGAAAGTCATACTTCTGATTTCTAGAATTGTTTGTTTAGAAAAACCAAATAACAAACACTAAACATATAACATTCTATGTATGGGTGGAAAAAGCTCTCAAATGATGTAGAATAAGACACGGTTGACCAGTAATATCAAAATTAAAAAAATATATAAGTGTAATTTGGTAATTTATGAAACCAACAAAATTATAATTGGTTGATTAATCATATCTCACTTTCAATTCATCAACAAATTGAATTGTTCTAGTTTTTTTTGACATAGTTTTTTGTATTTGATGAAATTTGTTTTTTAAATTTTGGGTTTTTCGATCCAACGTTGTTATTTAATGGATTTAACGGAATAAAATAATTGAATAATTTCTTCCAAAATAAATTTTGTTTTTTAAATTCAAATATTGTACACTTATTGAAGTGATAAATTTCATTATAGTTGATTTACCTATATAGCTTCTAAAAAAAATACTGATAAATATACATTTCATTGAAGGGAAAACACTTTTGGAGAGCATTTGTAGATTGGAAATTTATATTGCACCTATTCTTATTGTAAACACAACAAAAAATTATACATACCCAATGATAATTCAAATATAATTAAAATTTTTGTGTAACTGGCTGGATCATATTTCGTTGAGATGCAAGAAGAAAAATTAACGACAAATTTTTTTGTCATCATTTTGTTACAGTTTATTCCAAACTTGTTTGTTTAGATGCTGTGAGTTATTACATAATCTGTACTAAAACTACAATAGTACCTGGGTCCACGCCGATTTCATTTGATGATTACTACATATTATACTTCGTGAGGCGCCTGTCCTTGACGAGTCTGAAAACATTTGTTCTATAATTTTCGTCGATTCGGCCGCTTTTTCGTTCGGCAAGCTTCAAAAAAGGCCGATTGCTCGGGATTTTGTAAATTTGCTACCACATTTTTTTTTAACTATGGGGGATGGAAATTTGTTTTAGAACACGAAGGTAACCTTGTCCATTAAAAATGTGTCTGGTATTGACGAGTCCGTCAATCCAAACATGTCAAAATGTCGATTGTCGAACTCGACAATAGCAGACAAATTTTTATTGGACAATATTATCCTCGTGTTCCAAAACAAATTTCCACCCTCCATCGCTAAAACAAAATTGTTGGCAAATTTACAAGATCCCGGGCAATCGGCATTTATCGGAGCTTGCCGAACGAAAATGCGGCCGAATAGAGGAAAATGGCAGAACAAAAGTTTCGGACTCGTCAAAGACAGGCATCTCACGAAAGATAAAATATTTGGTAATTATTAAATGAAATCGGCGTGGACCCAGTGACTACAATTTATATTAACCGCGTTCCATTGAAGATCAAACTTGCTCAAATTTACTTTCATCTATACACTATGGTTTATGAAACAAACCGGTTTTATATTTTGCTTATATGTTTAATTTTTTGGCGTTTAATTGAGGATACTCAAAAGATACTTGAAGCAGCTAACTTATTACCAAGAAGCTCATGTGCTGTCTCCAGTAACCCTGCAGTTATTGGGTCTTTATTTGCTAGAATTTATTTATCAACTAAAACATTCAACTAAAATTTTTATTTAGTAATTAGTATTTTTATATGTATTGGACTAGCATATTATTGGATGTTCTACATCTGTTTGTTAGTTTTTTAAATGAATGAATAAATAAAATAAAATAAAATAAAAAATAATATGTTTGGAAAAATTAAAATAATAAACATATAAAATACAAAAAGTTCAAGCGGAACGTATATCCGCTAGAAATAGGTAGATTTCGAGATCAGACAGTTTTGTATGCAAGTAGAATCTGATGTATCAGATTAGTTTAAACAAAACAAACTAATTTCAAACAGATATCGAACAAATTTTAAAAAGAAAATTAGCTACCTACAAGCAAAATTATATCTATCCAATTTTGCAACAAACAAATATTAAATCTACCACAGAACATGTGTGTGAGAATTTATGACACAAACCTACGCTATATCATATGTCGTGCAATTACTGCAAAATATCAAAATAGTTTATTTCTAAGAAAAAAAATTAATTTCTTCTATTCAAATCTTTTATTTTTTTGACTGTTATAAGGTTGACATTGACTGTTATAAGGTTTTTTAAAATTGTAGTTGGGGCTTGTTGCAAACTTTTTTGTTGAAGCCAACAAGTCAAAAACCTCTAACTGCAGAGGTCTATATTTATAAGAAACGGATTAAAATGTTTCCACAGATTCTAAATTTATGAAGATTTTAAAAATATTAGTATCCAAACGGCCGTTATAACGGATTAAAAAAACCACTTTTTTTTCTAGTATAAAGCCTATAGTTCCTTAACCATGCGTCAGATTTTTCTGATTTACGAACTTGTCCAAGAATTAATAAAACATACATTTTTAAGAAAGGTTTTTTGATCTGGCAAACGCATTTTGTGTTTTACAAGCTGTTTTGTTGAGCCGCTCACTCAGAAATCTCCAACTGCAGAGGTCTTTTTTTGAAAGAAACTGATTAAAAAGGTATCAAAAATTCTAAATTTATGAAGTTTTTAAAAATATTAGAATCCAAACAGCCGTTATAACGGATCTTAAAAACAGAGTTATTTTCTAGTATAAAGCTTCTTGTTTCTTAACCATGTGTTGGATTGGGCTGATTTACGAACTTGTCCAAGATATTAATAAAACGCACATTTTTAGAAAAGGTTTTTTGATCTGGCCTTACAAATGCGACCGTGAGAGTGCCGGTTGTTTCAAAAAAAATTTTTTTGCAAACTTTTTTGTTGGAGCCGCTCACTCAGGAACCTCTAACTGCAGAGGACTATTTTTAAAACAAATTGATAAAAAAGATTCCAAAAATTCTAAATTTGTTAAATTTTTTGAAATATTAGTATCCAAACGGCCGTTTTAACGGTTTTTAAAAATCAATTTTTTTCAGAAAAAAGCCTCTAGTTTCTTAACCACGTGTCGGATTTTGCTGATTCACGAACTTGTCCAAGATATTATTAGAACACACAACTACAGAAAATTTTTTTGATCTACCTCAACAAATGCGACCGTGAGAGTGCCGGTCGTTTTCGTTATATCTCATATCGTTTATATATATATATATATATATATATATATATATATATATATATATATATATATATATATATATATATATATATATATATATATATATATATATATATATATATATATATATATATATATATATATATATATATATATTTATATATATATATATATATATATATATATATATATATATATATATATATATATATATATATATATATATATATATATATATATATATATATATATATATATATATATATATATATATATATATATATATATATATATATATATATATAAATTTTTTTTTTTTTTGTTTTTTCGTCTCCGCTTATCATATATAGTCGTTTGGCACAAACATTTTTCCGAAATTCCGAGATGAAGCCCATTGCAATAGGTAGATTTTTATATGAAATCTACCTAAAAGGTACGTCTTAAATGCTAATATGTGATATATTTATCTTATAATAAGCCAAAAGGATTACGCCTTGATTGAATATTATACTATAGACATTTATTTAGTTTTGATGTTGTTAGGGGTAGAATCCAGTATTTAATTTTAGGTCACTAGATAAAAACGAACAACTTATCGAACAACGAACAACGTCACAAAAAACGCATATTTATAACAATATTTTAAAAACTGTGCGAAGTAAAATCAAATGAATATGTTGTGCCTGTTTTTTGTGTAAAAATGGATGTCTCATTTTTTAAAAACTAGTTTTTTGGCATTAAAATAATATTATGTCGAAAGAATAACTCAATTTTTGAGGTTATACACGAAGCGAGTTATTTGTATTTTTTATTTTGTACCGCCATTACTTTTGTTTCCGGGTGGTTTTGGGTGGTTTCAAGCTTTTAACAACAAAACTGGTGCAACTTTTATCAGCAAATGTGTTTTTCCCTTAATTATTGCTAGATGTTAGGTTTTATATTATTTACTCAAACGTACAAAACATCAAAATAAAGTCAACAATTCAATAATAATCACAAAATTGATAGAAATAAAATTGCATTGCCTGAGTTTGTTGCTTTCTATTAATAATGCATAAATTTTATTTCATAAATTTGTATCGTTTCACTTTCAATAATTAAAGTGCTTCTAATAACTAGACATAGATTTCGCAATTACAACTTTATGCTCTACATTTTGATTATCTTAATCTTTTGATAATATTATGGATTGGAGACTGGATTAAAAGAGATTATAATAAAGTTATGTAGGTCATCTATTAATCCACAATCAATATTTTGTAATTTACCACGTAAAATTATATTTTTATTTGTTTCTTTTTTATATAATTCCTTGCAACAAATGCAACCGAGTTGTTTTTTTAATTTGATTAACCCAAAATTAAATTTTTTTAATAATTATGTATTGTTAATTATATAATTTTATATGGAATAAATATGATACTTTGTGAATTGAGTCTATAGTGACGCCTAACCGAATGGAGGAAGGATATTACTTATTACTATTGCTTGTCAAATAGTTTATCTATGTAATAAACTGTAAGGTTTATTCAGAGAAACACAAAACTGATTTCGAATTGTCACTTCACTTGTCTGATGACAACTTGTCTGATGACAGTGAATTGAGTTGAGTTGTCACAATCTTGGTATACTTGGTTGTGGTGTACTAACGATTGACACTTGTCTGATGACAACGTTGAGTAATTCAAACTTTAGCAACAAATGAAGATGGAAAAAAGTTTTCAATAAAAAGAAATTTGAACAATGAAATTAAATTTCATCTAACCAATCGACTCTGTGGTGCAGTCGATAAACGTGTCTGCCAAAGGATTCGAACATTGGCATTGATAAGGTTACGTGTTCGAATCCCAACCGAAACACGTATAAGAGAAAAATGTGTTTTAATGTAAAGTTTTAATGTTTAAATGTAATATTCATAGAAACACAAAACTGATTTCGAATTGAAAAAATTCAAAAGAAAACTAAGTTACTTGAGTTGAATTGGCCATATATTTAAAAAATTCGGACAAGTGCGAATAAAGTTCGCTCGCCAAGGGTTCCGTGAATGTAAAAGAACACAATATCAAAAATAAATGTCATAAAATTGTGTTGTAAACACTTTATATCGCCAGACTATGGACGCATAACAGAATAAATGTTTAATCGTAGACGTCAATGGTAAATGTCAATCCCATCTACATTGATCAAAAATGACACAAAAAATATTACTTGAGGTTAAATCTTATACATAGCTGTTTATGTTAACTAAAGAAAGATTTAACCAGCTTTTAATTGGTTTAAATTGGGAATATTTTTTCTATAAATCAGCGTCGAAATATAGGGTCGTGGTGGTATACATATGCTTAAAATAGCACTATTTTAACAATAACTAAAAAACTGTGCAGCGCAAAGTTCTAAAAAAAATTGAATTGTTTCTTAAATTAGGTGCCCTTTCAAATGACTCATTTGACAAACTCATTTGACTCATTTGAAAGATTTTTTTCTTCCTTGCCATTTCCATCCCCTAAGCACACAGAAATATAATTATTTGAGACTTCGCTATAATTGTCATTAAAAGTTTACCAAACTTCCTGTCTATGTACATTTTTCCAAATTTTTCTGTCAATCAGTGTCGATACGGAGGGTGGGACGGTGTGAAAGTTTTACTTTTATGACAATAACATTATTTGAGAATTCGCTATAATTTTCGTTCAAAATATAGCAAACTTCCTGTCTCTGTGAATTTTTTCAATTTTTTCTGTCTAGCAGTGTCGAAACGTGGGGGGAAGGGGAACGGTGTGAAATTTGCACATTTTATAGAATAACTCAAAAACCGCAAAATTCTAAAAAAATTGCAATGTCTTCTAGGTCGTCTAGGCAAATTAGGTGTTCTTTCAAATGACACCCTACTCGTTTGGGCCAAAAAAGATTTGTTTCACCCTTCCCCTCCCCAATCCCTTAAAAGCACAAAAATATAATTATTTGGGACTTCGCTATAATTTTCGTTCAGAGTTTATCAAACTTTTTGTCTCTGTGAATTTTTTCAAATTTTTCTACAATTAAACTCGAAATCCAAGGAGGGGGATGAACTTTTTGTGTCCCTTTTATGACAATAATTCAAAAACTATGCATTGCAAAATTCTAAAAAGGCAATGTTGCTAAAATCAAGTGCTCTTTCAAATGACACCCCACTTGACCTGGTTTTAAATGATAATTTTTACCCCTTATCATTCCCACCAATAAATATAGTTATGAGTATCTGCCACTTTTCTATATTTTTCATTAAAAACATACTCATTTTTCTATCATTTCAAATATTTTTTAAGAATTTCGATGAAGTAGGGTCGGAGTTAATTGGGGCAATAAAACATAGAGAAAACGTCATTTTTCAAAATTATTCAAAAAAACGGTGAGGTGTAAAATTCCAAAATACATTTTTAAGGAATACTGAAATGAAGCCCTTTCATATTATACCCTACTCGTCTCGATAAAAAAATGTGTGTTCTCAAAGGTTTTACATCGTACCTTTGTAAAACAAACGAACACAAGTTTATTTAATTTTTAATCCGCCATCTTGTGTGGATAGGTTAGTTTTATAAGCACCTCAAATTTTAAGTTCATCGGATTAATGGTTCACGAGATAATCGAAATAATGCGAATAACACGTTGTACTCTCACCAATAGTGTTCCGTATAAAAAACGGAATCCTAAAAATTGTAAATAATATTGTAGTAAAAGAACTGTTATGCACTTTTACAAATAATAAAATAAAATCCAAGGTTTTATAGCCATAAATACTTATGTCTTATGCATACATACCTCAAAAACGCTTTTTAGAACATAAAAAGTCCAAGCGGCAGGCTGTCCGCTAGAAATAGGTAGATTTTGATATCAGACAGTTTTGAGTACAAGTAGAATCTGATGTATCAGATTAGTTTATACAAAACAAACTAATTACAAACAAATATCGAACAAATTTTAATAAGAAAATTAGCTACATATACTAGGTCATTCAATAAGTCCGTAGGATGACACATAGATGGCGTTACTAGAATTTTTTCCATATGATTTTTATTTAGTACTAACCTTCAAACGATACGTGTATAAATTTGACAGCAATCTGACTATTTATTCGTGAGTTATAGCATTTTGTGTGAAGCAACTTTTGTTTTTGAAAAAAAATGGAAAAAAGTGAATTTCGAATTTTAATAAAGCATTGCTTTTTGATGAAAAAAAATACAGTGGAAACCAAACAATGGCTTGATAAACATTATCCAAACTCTGCTCCATCGAGACAAATGGTAGAGAAGTGGATGGCTGAATTTAAATGTGGTCGTACCAGCACAAAAGATTCAGAGCGCAGTGGACGCCCAAATGAGGCTGTTATTCCAGAAAACATAAAAAAAATCCACAAATTGGTTATGAACGATCGCAAATTGAAGGTGCACGAAATAGCTGACATTGTAAAGGTAGCAGATGGTAGTGTTTTTACCATTTTATATGAACATTTGGGTATGCGAAAGCTCTGTGCACATTTGGTGCCGCGTGAGCTCACAGTCGACCAAAAACAACAACGAATCGATGCTTCGGAGGAGTCTTTGGCACTGTTAAACCGCAATAAAAGGGAATTCTATCGTAGATATGTGACAATGGATGAGACATGGCTTCACAATTACACACCAGAATCCAAAAGACAGTCAGCTGAGTGGACAGCAGTCGACGAACCGAATCCAAAGCGAGCAAAGACGCAACAGTCGGCCGGTAAGGTGATGGCGTCTGTATTTTGGGATACGAACGGAATAATATTCATCGACTATCTCCAAATGGAACCACCATCAACAGCGAGTATTACTGTGAACTTTTGGATCGATTGAAGGCTGAAATCGCAAAGAAACGGCCACATTTGCAAAAGAAAAAAGTGTTGTTTCACCAAGATAATGCACCGTGTCACGGATCGATGAAAACAATGGCAAAATTGAATGAATTGGGCTTTGAATTGCTTACCCACCCACCATATTCTCCAGATTTAGCCCCCAGCGACTTTTTCCTGTTTTCAGATCTCAAGAGAATGCTTGCTGGAAAGAAATTTAAGTCCAATGATGAAGTAATCGCTGAAACTGAGGCCTATTTTGACGAGAAAGAGAAATCGTACTATAAAAGTGGTATAGAAAAGTTGGAAAATCGCTATACTCGTTGTATCGCCCTCGAAGGCAACTATGTTGAATAAAAAAATCGAGTTTTGTCAAAATGTTGTTTTTTTCTTACTTATCCTACGGACTTATTGAACGACCTTAAACAAAACTACATCTATACAATATGGGAACGTTGTTTCGAGCGAAAAAACAAAAATCAAATTTACCACAAATCATATGTGTGACAATGTATGACACTATATGAAAAATACACCGCAAACCTCCTCTATATCATACGTCATGCAATTACTGCGAAATATAATAGTTTATTTCTAAGAAAAAAAAATTAATTTTTTCTATTCAAATCTTTTTATTTTTTTTTCATTGATTTTTAAAAGGATTTTACAAATTGTTGTTATTGGGGATTGTTGCAAACTTTATTATTGAAGTCGACAAGTAAAACACCTCTAACTGTAGTGTGTTATATCTAAAAGAAACGGATTAAAATGTTTCCAAAGATTCTGAATTTATGAAGTTTTTAAAAATATTAGTAGTTTTAAATAAATTAGTATTTTTTTCTAGTAGAAAGCCTCTAGTTTCTTAGCCATGTGTTGGATTTTGCTGATTTACAAATTTGTCCAAGTTATTCGTAAAATACACATTTTTAAAAAAAGTTTTTTGATCTGTCTTTTGATCTCTACAAATGCGACCGTGAGAGTGCCGGTTATTTTAAAAGCATTTTATATTGGGCAAGCTTTTTTGTTGGAGTCGCTCACTCAGGAACCTCTAATTACAAAGGTCTGTTTTTAAAAGAAATTGATATAAAAGATTCCAAAGATTCTAAATTTGCTAATTTTTTTTTTTAAATATTAGTATTCAAATGGGCGGTTTATAACGGGCTTATAACGGTTTTAAGACTATGCAGGGGCGCACAAGGAAAAAATTATAGGGGGATCTAAAGAATTTTTTTTTTAATAAAAGTGTTGTGTTATAGTAATTGCAATATGTGTCACACCCACACATAGATACCTTTTAAGACCTAGGTTCCACAACAACATGCGTTCTGAGGTGTTACTGCACGGTTTTTTTAAACTTTTGGATTGGATTGAACGTCGCCGAGACTATTGATTCGTGCAAAGCATTCCATTTATGCAATGTACTGACACAGAAATTCCACTGCATTCTATCACTATAACAGTGAGTAATCGCAACAGTTTGACTGTTTGCACAAACCGATTGAGTATAAGTAAAACAGAAAAAACGAATATGTTTGAGTAATAATGTATCTGATTTCATTCGAGCACTTCTGGTGACGATATTTATAAAAAACAACGAGAAAAAACTACGAATCACGATTTGATGTTAAATTTCGATCACCCACAATTCACATAGCACGGTCTTGTACAGAGTCAGAAAGAACCAGGATGAAAACAGGTGCAGCGTCCCAAACTTTGCAACAATACTCCATACAAGGAGATCCAATTTTATTTTTTAATGTGTCATAACAAAAACCATACGCCAAGTAAATTATTATATTATTATTTTATTTTATATTTATTTTTACTCAGATAATATACCAACCTACCCAGGAGTTCTGGAAGGTGTAACGCGGAAAAAATAATTCGAATAATTATTGAACTTAAAAAAAACATATCATCGTCCACATATTTTCTGTTGTGATTGTTTAACGTTTATAATACAATTTGTTTGCCTAAATGTTTACTCAAATTAACTTCACTTTTTGTAATTTCATTGATAAAGTCGAGCCAATTATTTTTTATTCGATTAACACTAGCAGGACCCGGCGTGCTTTGCTACGCTCATAAATAAAGTTTGTGCACAGACATTTTGTTGACGTAGTAGCAATGATTTCAAAAAGCAGTAATGAGAAATGATAGCGTAGTTTTTAATTTTTGTTTTTAAAAATATGAATGAAAAATAATCAGTACTTTAGCTCATCAGTTCGGATATATGAAAAATTGGCGATCAAATAAGTTTTCGAGTAAGCTATAAACAAATTTAAATGACTTGTTGAATTAGTAGAGGTGTGTCAACACTCATCTCTATATAGAACATTATACAGAACAAAAATAGATTCACAAATGTTCACAGTGCTCATGCATTGTATTTGTACCCGACACGAAACACACAAAAACTGTTCTAAAAAAGTTTTTCTGAGAAATAAAAATGAAAAATGCTGTCAAATTGCAAAATTCAAGTGAATTACAATAATTACTTTGATCTTAATCACTCACAAAATCTCTCAAAATTTTATTTTTTACACCAAATAGCGTAAAAGTTTTGTTTATTTAACATTGGTCGCATATTGCCGCTATCTCATAAGAAAGAAAACTCGAGAAAACTCGTAAAGATAACATTAAATTAACATGTGTCATTTTTATTGCAACTTATTTATTTTAATATGAAACGAATTTAAAAATGTCGTTTTAATTCTATTTATTTATTCGAGTACTTGTGGGTACCTAGGGTGGCCTTTAACAACAAAAATTTTTAATTTTTTGTACGGCACCCTCCCATTTCGGGTGAATACCCTTAAAAATATTATTTGCAAAACCTGATATCAATCGGTCAATTCTAAGGTGGCCTCCGGCCACTTAAAGTTGAGAAATTTTGTTCTGGGCCTTAAAAAAACTTTTTTATTTTTTGTGCGGCACCCTCTCATTTCGTGTCAATACCCATGAAAAAATTATGTATAAAAATTGAAATCAATCGTTCAACTCTAAGAGGTGCCCCAGGCCACTTAAAGTTGAGAGGTTTGGTTGTGGCCTTTACAAAGAAAAATTTATATTTTTTATACGACACCCTCCCATTTGGTGTCAATACTCATAAAACTATTATGTGTAAAATTTGAAATCAATCGGTCAACTCTAAGAGGTGCCCCCGGGGGCCACTTAAAGTTTAGAGGTTTTGTTGTGGCCATTATAAAGAAAAATTTTAATTTTTTGTATGACACCCTCCCATTTCATGTCAATACCCGTAAAAATATTATTTGCAAAATTTGAAATCAATCGGTCAATTCTAAGGCGTGCCTCCGGCCACTTAAAGTTGAGAAATTTTGTTTTGGACCTTTTGTACGACACCCTCCCATTTCTTGTAAATACCCTTACAAATGTTATTTGCAAAATTTGAAATCAATCGTCCAACTTTAAGCCGTGCCCGCCACTTAAAGTTGAGAGGTTTTGTTGTGGCCATTACAAAGACAAATTTTAATTTTTTGTACGACACCCTCATATTTCATGTCAATACCCATAAAAATATTATTTGCAAAATTTGAAATCAATCGGTCAATTCTAAGACGTGCCTCCGGCCACTTAAAGTTGAGGAATTTTGTTCTGGACCTTAAAAAAAATTTTTTATTTTTTGTGCGACACCCTCCCATTTCCTGTCAATACCCATAAAAAAATTATGTGTAAAATTTGAAATCAATCGGTCAACTCTAAGGCGTGCTCCCGGCCACTTAAACTTAAAAGATTTTGTTCTGGCCATTACAAAGAAAAATTTAATTTTTTTGTACGACACACTTCCATTTCTTATGAATACCCTTCAAAATATTATTTGCAAAATTTGAAATCAATCGTCCAACTTTAAGGCGTGCCGCCGGCCACTTAAAGTTGAGAGGTTTTGTTCTGGCCATTACAAACAAACATTTTAATTTTTGTACGACACCCTCCCATTTCATGTCCCGTAAAAATATTAGTTGCAAAATTTGTAATCAATCGGTCAACAAAGACGTGCCTCCGGCCACTTAAAATTGAGAAATTTTTTTCTGGATCTTAAAAAATTTTTATATTTTGTGCGACACCCTCCCATTTCGTGTCAATACCCATAAAAAAATTCTGTGTAAAATTTCTGGGAGCACGACTCCCATCGCTGGGAGCACGCCTTAGAGTTGAACGATTGATTTCAAAGTTTGCAAATAATATTTTTATGGGGGGTGTCGTACAAAAAATTTAAATTTTTCTTTGTAATGACCACAACAAAACCTTCAACTTTAAGTGGCCGGGGGCACCCGTTAGAGTTGAACGATTGATTTCAAATTTTGCAAATAATATTTTATGGGTATTGACACCAAATGGGAGGGTGTCGTACAAAAAGTTTAAATTGTTCTTTATTTTTTTTATTTTTTTATTTATTTTTATTTTTGAAGTTATACTTCTTTGCGCTCGTTGTAAATATTTTGATGGGGTGTTAAACGAGAAACCGCGTCACGCTGTTTCAAGTTATATTTTAACCTTTATGCTGTATGGTAATAAAGACGAAATTAGTAAATCAACCTTATGCTGTATGGTAATAAAGACGAAATTACTAAATCAATCATATTTTATAATAATAAAACATTATTCGCTTAGTTATCTTTGATCAATTTTTTTTTTCACTTTTCGGAATTATCATTAAAATGAATAGTTAATGTATAATGTGACAAACAAATGTGTACATTTATATGAAAATTATGTTAAATTATTTTTTAACAAATACATATTTCTAATTTACAACAAATATGTTCTTATGGTTTGCAATTAAAT
Source organism: Diogma glabrata (assembly GCA_963693315.1). NCBI lineage: Eukaryota > Metazoa > Arthropoda > Insecta > Diptera > Cylindrotomidae > Diogma > Diogma glabrata. Next base: position 402,183,582 of record OY856186.1, read on the forward strand.
GTACATATTTCTATGCATTAGCACCAATACGATACATATAAGCATTGCTTATATATGATTAAACAATCCTGCTTGCATTAGCAGAACTGCCCTCACATGTTCCAAAAATTGGAAATTGACGTTTCTTTTCCTCTTCTTAGAAACATTGATGAACCAAGACTTTGCATTGGAACCTTAGTACCGAAGAAAAAGATTATGAACAATATCAAAGTTACAGATTTAAAGTGTTTTACTTATTGAGTGATATATGCTTCTCAATTACTTTCAAAACTATTATTGTTATTGCAAGGGATCTATAAAATATATTCAAACATGTTAACATATGTTGTGATTTGACTGTTTTAATAATAATACATATATAAGTCTGAATTTACAAATGAAATTAGTCTTATTATTATTTTTTCCAATTTTTGTTTTAAGTTGTGGGAAGGAATGTCGAAATAAGACGATGACCATAAAGCAATAAAACCCATTAAACGAAAATATTCACTAAAAATGGTGGTATTTTTTAATCGGCCGGCGTATGCATCAATGGAGTAGAGTGTTGCAGACAATCGATAAAATATATTTGCAAATTGCAATACGACCCTCTTCAGAACAGCAAAATTTCTGGATTGATAAATGATTATAAGTCTACATGAAATAGGACGCTAAACCAATAGCAATGAACCAGTGTACCTATATTTTGTATGACGAGTACGGTGGCTTCGGAGTAAGTAATTGACAATTGTGACATCCAATAAACAAATATATTTACGCTCACCTAATTGTTCGTTACACATTGAATTATTTGAATTAAGTCTTTGGAATAAAATTTTAACTTTTTTCTAACCCTAATATTTTGCCATCTAAATTTATAAAAATTATTTAATTATTATTTGTCTGTCAATGTGTTTTAATTTTAACGTACATTTAATATGTAAATTTATCTATAGCTTTAGAGACATTTACTTAATGGCTTTTGCTGACTGCAAAATGATACTATTACATTTTTTTCAAACTTTTTATATATTACTAATAAAATAAGTTAAATTAAATGACATTACAAAAAACTATCGGACAATTTACTCAAAAAAAAGCAGTTTTCAACCACTTTATCTGGGAAGCATGGGCATCGCCGTGCGGGTGTACCTTCTAGTAATTAATAACTATACGTTCTTATAATTTTTGAATAATAATTTTTTTTTATGAATAATATTTTTTTTTATTTATTTTTTGAATAATATGTTTCTGTTTTTTATATTTTTTTTGGAATAATATTTTTTTTTTCCATAATATTTTTTTCTTTTGAATAATATTTTTTTTCTTGAATAACATTTTTTTTTGAATAATATTTTTGTTTTTTTTTAGTTATTTTTTTTAATGTATCCTATCTGTCTGTCTGTGTGCGTGTGTGTGAGCGAATGGGCAAAGAAGTATAACTTCCACCGTCTGGTCCGACGCAGACCCTACTTTTTTTATTTTTTTATTTGCAGCAAACAGTTTCCCAGTTACATGCTACAACAATTCATATTAAAAACTAGGTGGTACACCATTAAAGAATACATGTAAAAATAAAATTAACAAAAATAATAATAAATAACAATAATAAAATTAAACATTTAGAAATTAAGTTTTTTTTGTCAATAACTCACGAGACTCAAAAGTTGCATCAAACTTGAATTATGTTATGCAGAATTTATCAGCATGTGAAACTACATAATCATTTAAGATAGTACGACAATTCGATCTGAATACACTTAACGAAACATGAAAAAAATCAACACTTGAAAAAATCTCATTATGATAAATCTGAAGTCTTGATAATGGTGAGGAGACACCTATATTTGTTCGAGAAGCTGATGGCAAAAAGAGCTGGTTTAATCGAGTTCTATAGGACGATGCATAAAAATTAATATAGAATAGAACCTCAGTATCTATAAGAGAATTAACAATCTTATATAAGAGAACTTCATCAAGTATATACCTTCGCGACTCCAAAGTAGTCATACTTAACTTATCAAGCCTGGTATGGTATGAGAGCTTCCCAGTGCATGGTATAGCATTAAAACACACAATTTTCGTAAATCTTCTTTGCGTTCTTTCAATTAACTTAGCGTATGTGTCATAATAGGGGTGCCAAATATGACAGCCATATTCAAGAATACTCCGATAGGCTGTTGAATAATGCTATTAGAACTTTAGGATTGCGAAATTCTCTGCACCTTCTGCAAATGAACCCCATAAGTCTCATTGCTTTTAAATTAGTATAATTAATATGCTCATCAAAACGGAGTTTAGAGTCGAATATGACTCCTAAGTCCTTAACACTGTTAACATGATCAAGCAAAATTCCATTAATGTTATAATCAAAGACAATATTCCGATTTTTACGTGAAAAAGTTATAAACTTGCACTTATTAATGTTTAATTGCAAATCATTGATTACACACCAGTTATGAACTTCATTTAAATCTCGTTGAAGTTTAAGACAATCTTGCACACTTTTAATTGATAGAAAGATTTTTAAATCATCTGCATAGAAGAGATGAACACACTGAAGTATCTTCGATAAGTCATCAATGAAAAGTAAGAACAGCAGGGGACCGAGAAAGGAGCCCTGGGGTACCCCAGACGAGGGAATAAATCCTTTTGATAAGTTTCCATTGAATTTGACATACTGCATGCGATTCGTTAGGTATGAAGCAAACCACTGAATAAGATTATAAGGTAAACCAAAAAAATCAAGTTTAGAAACCATGATTTCATGTTTAACTTTGTCAAAGGCCTTTGAACAGTCTGTATGAATACAATCCACTTGAATATTCTTATCAATTGAGTTAAACGCATAGGTAGAAAATTCAAGAAGATTAGAAGTCGGGGAACGACCAGAGATAAAACCGTGTTGTTGAGGGCTGATTTTCTGCTTGACCAGTTGAAAGACTCTAGAATGTACAAGTTTCTTTAGAATTTTCGCAAAAGCATTCATAATAGAGATTGGTCTATAATTAGCAACGTTCGCCATGTCTCCTGATTTGAAAATCGGAATGATGAAAGATTCCTTCCATTTATCCGGAAATGTCGATTGTTGAAGAGATAAATTAAATAGCATTGTTAAAGGTTCAACTAAACCAGAAGCAATATTTTTTATAAATAAATTAGAAATCAGATCTGGACCAGGGCCCTTATCACTCTCAAGTTTGGTTATCATTAGAGACACATCATCTTCTGTTATTAAGTGAGAAGAATCAATATGATGAACGGAAAAAGATCTTAATGGGGAAAAGAAACTATAAACCGAATTAAGATTTTCTGTAAACAAGTTACAAATCAGGCTGATTAGACTCTTTATTACCAAAGAACATTACAGAGGGGAATTCAGATTTAGACCTTAACGCCTTATTATAGTCCCCGAACTTCTTAGGTTTCTCTACCATAGATCTCTCCATTGAGAGAGTATATGCTTCAAAACAACTGACTATTTCTTTTTTAATATTGATTCTAAGTGAAGAATATAAGATTAAATCAGAAGGATTTTTGCCTTTTTTATATTTTGATCTAATTTTTTCCTTTTTTTTAATAAGGGATATCATGACTGAGAATACCAGCAGGGATATTTTTTAATTGATGGTTTAACTGTTGCAATATATGGTTGAACGATTGCCATAAGCTTGTCATAGAACAAGTCAACTGCAATATTAACCGGTGAACCATCAAAATATGATACCCAATCCACTAGATTCAAGCTAGATGTAACCAGCTCATAGTCCACTTTACTTAGGTTAATTGAAGGAAAAGAGAAGAATGATGGAGTTTTAGGTTTAATTGAATTAAGGCGAACACTCAACGGAGGATGATATCGATCAATTTTAGAAAGAGCTGTAATACTTCTGTTGACATCATAATTTAAGATAGGAAGATTGGTAAAAATTAGATCTAACAATTTATTTTGAAAATTTTTGACATGATTGATTTGAGAAAACATTGACAGTTCCATTGTCTCAATTAAATTCTCAGACAATCGACCTTCAAAACGCCCTGCAGTTATATGTTTAGGATCATTCATTAAGCAGTCGATGCATGATGGGTTAAATCACCAAGTACTAGAAACTGTGAATTTTCACCAGAGGTATATCTTAAGTTTGACAAATGGTCCAAAAACCGCTTGAATTCATCAAAAGGCGTACCACAACTAAGATAAATATTACAAATGAATAAATAAGACCCATTTAACAGACTGATTTTGATCCAAACATCATCAAAGGCAAAAGAATCCACAGAAGGTAGTACAGAAAATTTAATTTTTTTGTTCAATGCAATAAGTGCTCCTCCACCATCAGTTTTATTAGTCAATTGCAGGTTTAAATTCGTTCAATTTAGTTTTCAAGCCTCTTGAGTTTTGATAATATAATTTGATGAAAGTTGACTTAACATTAAAATTATTAGAGTTTATAGATGACATATATGGTGAATGTTGAGTTTGATTAGCGTTCACTATTTGACCGTTGCTTGAGAGCTTATTCGTGGAAAATTTCTTTCCCTTGGATAAAATATAAATTCCTTTATTAATAAACCTGAAGGCCAGGAAAGCGGTACAAAAGTTTCTCGAAGTGCAGCACATCAGTAACTCCAATTTTATATGAAACATAAGGACGATTCTTACCTTGACGGTTTTTAGACTCAATCCTAAAACATTCAGTGAACTGAATTTGAACAGTTTCAGTCAGGTACTTTTTAAAATCTTCATCGGATGTAGCAGAAGACAAACGAGACACGAATACCCATTTTTTTGGTGGTACCACTGCAATTAGTGCATTCATTGAGGGAGATGCTGAACCAATCACGATGTCAATGGCCAGAGAATAAAGATGAAATCTTTTATAAAAAGGAAAACATGATAAAAAATTGAGCCACCTGTACTTGCCAATAAAAGAGGACATTATAAGTTTAAATAGTCAATTTTTATTGTACAATTATGATTAATTACATTATATTATTGTTTTTAAATTGAATAAAACAATGTTATACTTTGTTTAATTTAATTTTATTGATTAAAATTATCTTAATTACCTTTTATATTTAAGTATTATAAAAAAAATTGCAAAGGGAATTTTGTAACGTAACCCGACTGGAAATTAGTTCAGGGAACCCGGATTATGATCAGATCCGGATCAGATTTTCCGTAATACGGCCATCTGATCAGTTCCTGATCAGCGTACAGTACCGTTTCCCTTGATCCGGCCATCTGATCAGTTCCTGATCAGCGTACAGTACCGTTTCCCTTGATCCGGCTATCTGATCAGTTACTGATCAGCGTGCAGTACTTTATCCGTTGATCAGGCTATCTGATCAGTTACTGATCAGCGTGCAGTACTTTATTCGTTGATCCAGTCTTACGATCAGTGTCTGATCGAAAAAACTCATCTTATCCGATATCTTGAACTGGATAATAATACAAAATTTAGTTTTTTACCTGATCTATTCTGTATATAATATTGCTCATTAAACAATAAATTCGTTATTAATGGTATAACTTACTGTTTAAATATATAAGCATTTGAAGTGTACTTGAAATTACCCGAGCAGAAATTAGTTAGGGAAAACCTGAATACAGTCAGGGCGTGATCAGGGCCTGGTCAGTCATACAAAGGCAATCCCTATTAGGGCAATCTGATGTGGGCCTGTTCCGGGCCTGATTTAGAATACCCTTTTAGGGTTAACCTTATTTAAATATATCCGGCCCTGATCAGGTTTTTCGTATTTGACCTCCAGCTGAAATTTAAATGGGTTAAAATTCACTAGAGTATATTATCCATTTTAGAAATATATAGCTAAAATCGTTTTATGTATATTTTAGTTGTAGCTTCTCAGCTGAACGACTATAATAATAGTCATTAAGGTGGTATGTATGTTTTAATTTTTTCCATTGTAATGTTTTTATTTTAATTTGATTAATTTATGTATATAATATATAAATATATATCAGGGTCTGGTCAGGATATCCCAATCTGAGCCTGATCCGATTATCCCAATCAGGGTCTGATCCGGTAATTCCAATCAGGACCTGATAGGGCAAAAGCGTTACACTCATGATCAGGGCCCAATCAGGCAGCCCTATCAATGCCTGATCCGGGTTAGGGCAAACCTGATCAGGCCTTACTTGAGCCCTAACAAATTTCTGCTCGGTTTGAATAAAATTAAGGAAAAATGGTAATATTTTTTTCATTTATTTAATGTCAAATTAATATTTAAGAACAAAATTAATTCTAAACCTTTGAACGGATCTGGTATGGATCTCTTGACCAGACCGGACATGAAACTGTTGAATGGATCCGGCATGGATCTTTCCGGAATAGATCTTTTAAATGGATCCGGAATGGATCTTTGAAATGGATTCGAATGGATCTTTGAAATGGATCCGGCATGGATCATTAAACGGATCCTGTACGGATTATATATGGCGTGACGATTTTTAATCATGTCCGGATCAGGAGGCCTGATTCATCCCTGATCAGTCTTCAGGCAATCCTGATCCGGATCGGACCCTATACTGACCTAATTTCTAGTCGGGAAGCTACTGTAACGTAAGTTACCCATATAAATATTTATTTAAATTGTAGTTTTTAAAATAAAATCTCCAAACCTATTAAAAGAAATTGCTAAACATGTCAAGAAATTATATATACACTCTCAAACACCAGAACTGTTTTAATAGAACAGAATTTTAACCTTCAAGGTAATTGCAAATATAGCTATTCCCTTTTTTAGTAACGTAAGTTACCACATTATTTTTGGCTGGTAATTTTTTTTTAAAATAAGTACACCACAATTTATATATTTATTTTTTTGCTTTTGATTATTATTATAAGAATTCACTTTAAAAATAAAATTGGTATGGTAATATTTGAACTTCTACCAAAGTTCTGAATGTGAAAAAATGGTCTAAATGTAACGTAAGTTACCATGGAATGGCCCATATATATATATATATATATATATATATATATATATATATATATATATATATATATATATATATATATATATATATATATATATATATATATATATATATATATATATATATATATATATATATATATATATATATATATAT
>OY856186.1:402190877-402382570 GCA_963693315.1 Diogma glabrata
AATATTGAAATAATATTAAATTATAAAATTGTTTTAAATTCTTTATTTTAACTAACAATATTTCGCCACAAAGGCATTTTCAAGTTAATCTATAAAGAAGTAATAATATAACCATAAAACAGATATAAAATATTCAAAAAATAACAAGATAAATTTAATAAACTTACATTGAAAAAAGAGAGAATTTTTGGAAAACAAAGCTAAAAATGTCAAGTCAAAAAATTAAAGAAAAGTTGATTGAAAAAATTATATACATAGATTCTTAGCAATCTAGATGAAAATATTAATATAATGAAAAAGTAATAAAATCAAAAAAAGCCACTTTTAAAATTTATAGTATTAAGTAAATTAATATAAATATATATATATATATATATATATATATATATTATATATATATATATATATATATATATATATATATATATATAATATATATATATATATATATATATATATATATATATATATATATATATAAATATATATATATATATATATATATATATATATATATATATATATATATATATATATATATATATATATATAAATATATATATATGTATATATATATATATATATATATATATATATATATATATATATATATATTATATATATATATATATATACATATATATATATCTGTAGGTGGGAGGTAAACTACACCAAGTCCAATTTTTTCAAAATACGTTTTTTTATACTGTTAGAATCAGAATTTTGTTCTCTACCGAGAGGTTAAAAGCACTGAGTCCTAACTAGTGTAGTTTTCGAGATAGAACAATTTGAAGTTGTCCAAGTCCGTAGTAAATAGTCCATTTCCAAACTGTTTTTTGGCTTTCCTGTAAAATTTTAAAAATGTGACTTAGTGTAGTTTACCTCCCACCTACAGATATATATATATATATATATATATATATATATATATATATATATATATATATATATATATATATATATATATATATATATATATATATATATATATATATATATATATATATAATATATATATATATATATATTATATATATATATATATATATATATATATATATATATATATATATATATATATATATATATATATATATATATATATATATATATATATATATAAATATATATATATATATATAAATATATATATATATATATATATATATATATATATATATATATATATATATATATATATATATATATATATATATATATATATATATATATATATATATATATATATATATATAATATATATATATATATATATATATATATATATAAATATATATATATATATATATATATATATATATATATATATATATATATATATATATATATATATATATATATATATATATATATATATATATATATATATATATATATATATATATATATATATATATATATATATATATATATATATATATATATATATATATATATATATATATATATATATATATATATATATATATATATATATATATATATATATATATATATATAATATATATATATATATATATATATATATATATATATATATATATATATATATATATATATATAGGGTCATTCCATATGGGATCGAACATGAGTTGCACGACATGTCTCAAAAACTGTTCGAACGATATTTATTCGATTTATAAGTAAAAAGAAAATTTTTGTAGAGCGAACTTTTTTTTTCCTCTCTCTCACGCTCGAGTTAGACTCTCTAAAAGTTTTCGCATTTTCAAGGAGTTTTGGGTATATGTGTAACGTTTTTCATCATATTTTCGGAACGGTTTGACCGATTTTAATTTTCTCCAACGGTTTCTTAAAGAAAACAGAATATAGAAAATAATGAGACTATTAAATTTTAATAATTTATAATTTTCAAATTTTGGTGATTTTTTGAATCTGTACTTCTTCTTTCCTTGATAACAAAAAAAGTAATTTTTTCAAATTTTTTAAATTAACGTTTAATCACTTGTATATAATCACACTTTAATCTGTGGAAAATTCAGAGTGGTACTAGAGCAAAAATTTTGAAATACAGCGTTTTGAAATCAACAATTCATATCCTTTCCCACTAAAATTGTCTTTAAACTTTTTGATTTCCATTTTTATCACCAGAAACAATAATTAAAGTATTTAAAAGTAAAGAATACACGTTGGTAGTTTTGTGATATAATTACAATATTTTTATTTCAAACTATGTGTTTTAATATGGCTATCATTACATGTTGATTATGGTTTACATATAATGTTGTGGAGTTCTCTGTCATTCGGAATTACATGATGTACTTTTTGCGTTCCATAAAAAACATTTATATTATTAAAATGTGAACGCAACCCTTTTCCTTCATTCTTATGTTCTCCAATGGATGCATATTCAAAATATATACCATGGATGTTGTCCTTTGCCCAATTGCATAAATCGCAAGCATTGGCGAAACACGCTCTGTTTAACGTCCTCGAGGATTTCGCTCGTGCTTGTCTTTTAATAGTTCCACCAACTCCACCAGCTGGTCCTTTTCCATGAGCTGTAGCAAAAAAGACCCATTATGCTTTTTTATTGAAGTCCATGTTGTGATAGCATATGTTAACGAAATTTTTTTTATTTTTGAATTGTGCTGGTGACCCATCAGAAAAGTAAGTAAATTTTGTTGGCGCAGGAAAAAACTCAGTATTAGCTGTTCAAATTTCATTGGTAAATCAATTGCAACTAAAGAACTAACAGTGATTGCATCTATACAAAAATCGAAATTAACATGGGCGCTATTTTTATGATGAATGCTAGATAACGGAATAATTTTAATAACGTTACCACGTGTTGCTTTTGTAAAATGGTTGCTAAGTTAATGACGATAATTAAAAAAGGGAAAATTAACAGGTGTTTTATTGCGGTGTGCTGTGAATATATATGGCTTTATTGCTATAAAGCACACAGGTGAGTCATAATTCTTGAAATTAAATAACAATAAAATAAATAAACCGCTATTTATTTTTCATTAAACAGCAACGCCCATTTTAGAAGACTGAATTTCTTAATTTTATTACTATACTTTTATTGTTTTATTCCGTTGTCGAATTCACCAAGTTTTAATTTTAGGTAAAATTGAAATAGGCGTAATCGAAGTAAACGGTAAAATATCAATAATATGTACTTTTTTAACATATCGCAAAGGTTTTATATTTCAGAATTCCGAAAACAGATAAATTTCAGTATGGAAAGATATACAATTTTGAGATTAAAAGACTGTATCTCAAAATTTTTGTTCTAGTACCACTCTGAATTTTTCACAGATTAAAGTGTGATTTTATACAAGTGATTTGACGTTAATTTAAAAAATTTTAAGATATTACTTTTTTTGTTATCAAGGAAAGAAGAAGTACAGATTCAAAAAATCACCAAAATTTGAAAATTATAAATTATTAAAATTTAATAGTCTCATTATTTTCTATATTCTGTTTTCTTTAAGAAACCGTTGAGAAAAATAAAATCGGTCAAACCGTTCCGAAAATATGATAAAAAACGTTACATATATACCCAAAACTCCTTGAAAATGCGAAAACTTTTACAGAGTCTAACTCGAGAGTGAGAGAGAGGAAAAAAAAATTCGCTCTACAAAAATTTTTTGTTTTACTTATAATTCGAATAAATATCGTTCGAACAATTTTTGAGACATGGCCTACCAAAATCCCATTTTTATGTTCGATTTCATATGGAACGACCGTATATCTATATATATATATATATATATATATATATATATATATATATATATATATATATATATATATATATATATATATATATATATATATATATATATATATATATATATATATATATATATATATATATATAGTTATAATCCCATAGTATCATCAAGTCATATAACAAAACTGCTTTCTCACGAAAAGTGCTATCAATGCAAAATAGCATAACTAGAAATATGATGGAATGTTATCAACCAGACATAACATGTAACAACATGATAGAAGAATCAAATATCATAAAACATATTATAATAGAATACGCTGAGTGGTTGTTTTGTACCTTTAGATTTATAAAATTTAGTTTTTATAGTTAGTCTAATTTTTAAACTCTGTAATGTAACATGTATTAAATAAATTGTATTAAATAAATCATTTTTTTTAGAATTTATTTATTCATGAAACATAACTGGCGCAGCCGTGCGGTCTTGTGAGTGTTATAGTAAAGTGTAGTGTAATAATTTGGTGAATAAAAACCAATAAATAAGTGAACCCGTCGCGGTAAAATAAGGTGAAATTTTTTTTTTATCAGACATCTCTAGCTGAAGTTCCTATAAGAACGCGAAGAGGATTTGAGGTTCCACCACACTATATATCAACTTCACTTGGAACCAGCTCAACACGACGAAAGATACGATTCAAAGGTAACGCACTACAAGATAGACGTTTACATTGAATACGTATTACCAGGTAACCTATTTTATTTTATTTTTATATTGTGATTATTGTGATTATATTTAGTGAAAATTTTGTGTTTGTGAACGTATTTTATATATAAAGTTTTCAAAAATAACGTTAGTCATCCACGACAGTTAATTTCAAAATTTTCATGGAAGCGTGTACTACAAGATAGGCACACATCCAAAATATTTCCAAAAATAACTCTAAAATCATATAAAATAGTGTTACTAAATTGACAAACGCGCGCACTACCAGATAGACGCCAACCTGTCACACTGTCCACTACAAGATAGAGACAGTTCAAATTAATACTATTATATCCTTTTTATGAGAAAAAAATTGGCAGATATATTCGATCTGAATAGAAATATAGCCAACTCAGAAATGGACCCAGTTTTAGAGCGACTAGAGGCAATTGGTGCACAGTTGCAACATTTAAATAACAAACAAGGTGAGCATGATCAATTGTTGACATATCTCAACCAAAAATTAGAGCAACCCCAACCACAAATTCAGGAACAAATTCCTGTGGTTACAAATAGGGCAAATGCTCTAGATTTATTTAGGATCCCTGATCCAATAAAATCAATACCCACGTACGATGGGAATAGAAAACAACTTTCGGCTTGGATAAAGACAGTTGAAGACACACTGAGTGTATTCGAACCATTAGTGTCAGAACAACAATATAGTCTTTATTTACAAACTATTAACAACAAAATAGAGGGGAAAGCCAAAGATATACTATGTCTGGCTGGTAATCCCAAAACATTTAATGAAACAAAAGAAATCTTGCAGGAATCTTTAGGAGACCGGCAAGAACTATCGTTTTATAAGTCACAACTTTGGGCGACTAAACAAAACGAAACAATGAGTATCCACGGATACTACAATAAAATAAAAGAAATAGTTCAAAATATTAAATCATTATCCAAACAAAATATTTTGTACAATAATGCGTGGCATGCTATCAATGCATTTATCGATGAAGATGCATTAGCTGCATTTCTATCAGGACTACGCAAACCCTATTTTGGATATGCGCAAGCTGCAAGACCAAAAGGTATTGAAGAGGCATATGCATTTCTTTGCAAATTTAATTGCAATGAACAAATTTCAAGTAATTCAAGAAAAACCAACACACAAGTATTTCAGAATACACCACAAAAACAAAATCATGGTTTTATTAGTCAAAACAAAACTAACGTGTTTCAACCAAAACACAATCAAAATTTTTCAAATTATGAGAAAAAACCGACTTATTCGGTAAGAGAAAGACCAACACCAATGGAAGTGGATCTTTCTATGCGTTCAAGAAATACATTTAATAAAAAAATAATAAATAATCACGAAACTACAGAGGATTACCAAGAAGATTCATCCCAAAGTTCAGAAATCGAATATTTAGTTGAAGATAAAGAAGATGAACATAACGGAAATTTTTGCGTAAACGCGAATTCAGATACGGAAGACTAAATTTTCTCCCATATTTGAAGTGCTACAATGAACGATTGGGCCGCGTTGTAACACTTTTAATCGATACTGGTGCCAATAAAAATATAATCAAACCAGGATTAATTCCTTATAGTTCATTAGAAAATTCAAAAACATCTTCAAGTAATATTATAATAAAGAATATTTTAGGTACACATAGTTGCGATAAAAATTTTAAAATTAATCTCCTAGGTAATAATTTACCAGCACAAATTTATTTTGAACTTGAATTCCATAAATTTTTTGATGGAATATTAGGCTCAGAAACAATGGCTAAAATGAATGCCAAAATTGATTATAAGACAAACTCAATTTTATTAAACAATTATAATTACAAATTTGATCGGCATTACCCTGAGGAAAATTTTTATAATCATATAATTACGATACAAACCACAAACAATGGCGACTGGTTTGTACCAGAATTTCAAAAATTAAATAGCGATATAATAATCAAACCCGGTTTATACAAAGCGGAAAATTTTTATACAACAATGACGGTGTTGACAAATTGTCCAAACCCACCGGAAACATTACCAAAACTGAAATTAAATGTTAACAATTTCGAAACATTCGAACCAATTCCATGTAAAAATGAAATAATTGATAGAAACACTATCAAAAGCCTAATCCGAACAGAACATTTAAGTAAAAATGAAAAAGACATTTTACTCGATACAATTTTTAAAAACCAAGCAGTACTGTTAAAACAGAACGAGAATTTGTCATCAACAACAATAATTAAACATAAAATTATAACAAAAGCCGACAATCCGGTTTATACGAAAACATATCGATACCCACATCATTTTAAACCTGATGTAGAGGAACAAATTCAGGAAATGCTAGACAGTGGCATTATCCGAAATTCTAAAAGTCCTTATTCGGCACCAATTTGGGTCGTTCAGAAAAAACAAGATGCTTCGGGCAAACGGAAAGTAAGAGTTGTCATCGACTACCGTAAACTAAATGAAAAGACAGTAGATGATAAATTTCCAATCCCACAAATAGAAGAAATTCTAGACAGTCTCGGAAAATCTGTATATTTTTCAACCTTAGATCTAAAATCAGGTTTTCATCAGATTCCTTTAGACCCAAAATCTCAAGAAAAAACAGCTTTTTCAACAGACAAGGGACATTTTGAGTTCAACAGAATGCCTTTTGGCTTAAAGAACGGTCCGGCAACTTTTCAGCGAGCGATGAATAATGTATTGCAAAACCTAATAGGAAATATATACCATGTATATCTTGATGATATTATTATTGTTGGATATAGCTTAGATAACCATATACAAAACCTTAACACTGTTCTCGAAAGATTATCGCATTTCAATCTTAAAATTCAATTGGATAAGTGTGAATTCCTAAAGAGAGAAACAGAGTTTCTTGGTCATATAATCACACAAGATGGAGTTAAACCTAACACCGATAAAATTCAGAAAATTCTGGAATGGCCATTACCAAAAACTGCTAAACAAATTAAACAGTTTTTAGGACTTTCAGGTTATTACAGAAGATTCATAAAAGATTACTCAAAAATTGCCAAACCCATGTCAAAGTTTTTAAAGAAAGATCAAGTTGTCAACACAAAAGACGTCGAATATATAAGAGCTTTCGAAAACTTAAAAAGAATTTTAGCTACAGATCAAATCTTAGCATATCCCGATTTTACTAAAGAATTTATTCTAACCACGGATGCATCAGATTTTGCGCTAGGTGCAGTCCTCTCTCAAATCCAGAACAATATAGAAAAACCTATTGCGTTCGCTTCAAGAACACTAAACGCTACAGAGATCAACTACGCAACCAACGAGAAAGAAGCTTTAGCTATAATATGGTCTGTCAAGAAATATCAACCATACCTGTACGGCAACAAATTTACGTTAGTAACAGACCATAAACCACTTACTTTCATTAAATCATCCGAAAAAAATTCAAAAATCTTAAGATGGAGACTTGAATTGGAGAACTACGATTATAACGTCGTCTACAAAGAAGGCAGAGCAAATGTAGTAGCAGATGCGTTAAGCAGAATGCCTACAGTAGATAACGAGGTGAATATAAATATAGGAACAGATAACACTCCACGTGAATCTGAAGCAGAAAACCTTCCCAATAGGGATAGTGACATAGACACTATTCATTCTGCGGATACATCCGATGATTATTTCATCCACTTCGCAGGTCGTCCTATAAATTATTATAGGAACCAATTATTTTTCAAAATTTCAAATCTAGACACAGTAATTTTGGAAGACATATTTCCAAACTATAAACGAGTAATTATTTCGAAAAAATCATTTCAAAAAGAAGATATTACAAATTTCATAAAAGAGTTTCATAACGGTAAACAAACAGCAATCCTGGCACCTGAACAATTGTACCAGACAATCCAGGAAGTATTTCGAGAAAATTTCTCACAAAACGGCCATTTCGTTTTCGCTACAGAAAAGGTCGAAGATGTTAAAAATGAAGAGCGTCAAAATGCAATCGTAGTTAAAGAGCACGAAAGAGCCCATCGAGGGGTGAATGAAGTAGTAAATCAGATCAAACGATCCTACTTTTTTCCTAAAATGAGTAGTGTGATCAAACGACATATCAATGCATGTAACATATGCAATGTTCATAAATACGACCGAAAACCGTATAATATAAAAATATCTCCGCGACCGAGCACTAAAAAACCATTAGAACGAGTGCACATAGATATCTTTAATATCAACAAAACAAATTTTTTGTCCCTTGTTGACTCATTTTCTAAACATTTACAAATGATTCCAATCGAAACTAAAAATCTATTGGATACAACTACAGCTCTAACGAGGTATTTCACTCAATTCGGAATTCCTAACGTTATTTTCTCAGATCATGAGACAACTTTCCAGTCACTACAATTCAAAGAATACTTAAGCAATCTTAATATCCGATTGGAGTACGCATCATCATCGGAATCAAATGGTCAAGTTGAGAAAACACATTCAACTATTATAGAAATTTTCAATACAAACCGTAATAAATCGCCAGACTCGAGTATTCAAACAGCGATAGAGTTATCAGTAGCTTTGTATAATAACTCGGTACACTCGTCAACCGGTTTCACACCGAACGAGATCATTTTTAATCAAAATAACTTAATAAACCCGGCAGAAATACAAGAACAAGCCAAACAAATTTTTAAAACGGTCAATACTAATTTAGAAAAAGTTATAAACAGAATAGAGAGACAAAATAACAATAAAGAAGATCCACCTAGATTACATGATGATCAATTGGTTTATCTTAAACCAAACATCAGAACAAAATCTCAGCCAAGAGGGCTGGAAACCAAAATTAAAAATGCAAACTACAAAACTTTTAAAACAATCAGGAATATAAAAAGAAACAAAAATAAAACTAAAAGATTAAAGAAATACTAATTTTGATTTTTACTTTTCATTTCAGAAATTTTTACTTGACAATATAATTTTTATTTGAATATCTTAATTAATTAATTATCCAAAACTGATTTTACAAATCTTACAAACCAATTTTACTATTCTTATCCATGTTAATAAAAACAAGAAAAAAAAAAGCAAAATTCTAAATAAAAGAAATTCTCATTAGAAATTTTTATTGCATAAAAATTAATTAATATTAGAAATTTTAGAAAACAGTTTTATCAATCGATAATATTATCATCAATAATAAATAAAATTAAATCTAAAGTTAAAAAGAATATTGAATTGAAATATTGTATTGTAGTATTGTAGTATTGTATACTGAAATTTTTACTTATTATTTTTGAAACATGGTTACTTTTAAAAAGTTATTAATTTTGACTATATTTAATTGTATCAATACACAAAAATTGGAAATAAAAAATTTGCATGAAGATCCAATTCTGTTAGAAAAAATAAACGAATGTAAAATTCAAACAGGGATCATAAGGGTCATACACCCAATTAATATAACAAACCTAGAAACTACCATAGAATTAATTATGAAACATATAGTTGATAAGATAGATAAGAATGAACTTGATTTGTATACAATAGTTAAGGAAAAATGTAAAAGGTTACATAACAACTTACTACAAATAAAACCACCAAAACGTCTCCGACAACGAAGATGGGATGCATTGGGATCAGGATGGAAATGGTTAGCTGGAAGCCCAGATGCAGACGACTTTAGGTTAATCAACGCTACAATGAATGGTCTAATAAATGAAAACAACCAGCAATACCAAGTCAACGAGCAGATCAACAAAAGAATTCAGCTACTAACAAAAACAATAAATGCAGTCTTAACCAACACATCGATAACCAATAAAATAGTTCTGAGCGAGTTAGAAATTATGACAGCAATTATGCAAATTGAAACCATCGATGCAATTATTGAGGACATCCAAGATGCAATAGTAAGAACCAAAATAGCACTGCCAAGCAACAAAGTTCTTTCGTTAAAAGAAATCATTGTTCTAAAAAATCTTTTGACTGAACAAGGAGTAAATATAACAATTCCAGACGAAGCTTTAAAATTTGTAACACCCAAAATTGCTATATGTGAGGAAACACTATTATACATATTAGAGGTACCAAAATTGGAAAATTTTACATCAACAACAATAAGACTTACTCCACTAGTTGTAAACAACAGCATTATCGAAAGTTACCCACAATACCTCATCAAAAACAGACAGAAACTATACACCACCATCAACTACAACAATTTTGTCCAAAAACATACAGATCTAAAAGAATTTAAGGATGAATGCATAAAACCACTAGTCTTTGGAAATCAAGGCAGCTGCAAAGTAACATGGGAGATCAACACAGCAATACAATGGATATCTGAGGGTAAAATACTAATAAATAATGGAAAGAACGTCGAAATAGTTACTAATTGTGGACCAGATGACAGAAATTTAACAGGAAATTTTTTAATAACAATCAATAATTGTACAGCCACGATAAACAACAAAGAATTTCAAGCTTATGAAATTCAAACCGAGAATGAGGAAATCCAGGGAGCACTTCACAGTATTCAAATAGTAAGGAAAATGAAAATTGTTCAGAACATAACAGCAATCGAACAGGATACCATTCAAAACAGGAAACTGCTACGACAAGTTTTTTTGAAGCAATATCATCACGAAAATTGGATATGGACACTTTCAGGAGGTTTATCATTATCATCCATATGTGTAATCGTTGTACTATCGTATATGTGCCTGTGTAAATGCTCGATAACAAAAACAGTGCAAAATCCAATTAACCTGGAAAATACCAAAGTAACATACAATGACCTATTAAGGAAAGCCGGCATAGTAACAAAAGTCGAGGACGACTTTTCATCACCCCAGGGAGGAGTTATAATCCCATAGTATCATCAAGTCATATAACAAAACTGCTTTCTCACGAAAAGTGCTATCAATGCAAAATAGCATAACTAGAAATATGATGGAATGTTATCAACCAGACATAACATGTAACAACATGATAGAAGAATCAAATATCATAAAACATATTATAATAGAATACGCTGAGTGGTTGTTTTGTACCTTTAGATTTATAAAATTTAGTTTTTATAGTTAGTCTAATTTTTAAACTCTGTAATGTAACATGTATTAAATAAATTGTATTAAATAAATCATTTTTTTTAGAATTTATTTATTCATGAAACATAACTATATATATATATATATATATATATATATATATATATATATATATATATATATATATATATATATATATATATATATATATATATATATATATATATATATATATATATATATATATATATTTATATATATATATATATATATATATATATATATATATATATATATATATATATATATATATATATATATATATATTTTTTTTTATCTATAAATAATCATATTAAATGATTCTATAAGCATATCTGTCTACTGACCTAACTTAACATATACAATTTTAATATCAAGTGAAAATATTTTTCTTGATTAAATAATAATTTAAATAAAACATTTATCTTCAATAAAGAATTCGTCATTGTTTGAACCGCGACGAAGACTTTTATTAAATTTAAAAACTTTTTCTTCTCATCAACATAAGAAAGTCCAATTTGTTCTAGTTAATATTTTGTTGTTGTCAAACTTTTATTTATGTGGAATAATTTTGTTTCTATATATAATCGATTTCATTCGTTTTCTTTTGACTTTTATAATTAGAGAATAATTAGTTGATATTCCAAATTAGCTAGTTCAAGAAAACTTTCAATATTTAAAATTGATCCAAAAACCAGTGAATTTATCCAGACACGAGAACAACACATACTTCTGGGTTAGATATTTGAATTTTGACTGCAATTTTAAAAAATATTGAGACGAACGACTTATGTAGCATACCATCACCGCGAACTTTTAAAATTTTGAAGTGATGAACACATCTGTCCTCAATCAAAAATAATTTTTTGTTCATTCATGCAGGACTACAAATACAATGATTTAAGGGGATCCTTAGAAACTAAATGTATTATTGCCAGCAGTGATGCATGTATAATTCTTGTCCGTTTATTTTCATTCTTTGAATTAGATTGAGATCCAGCGTGAACTGAATTAAAATACTAGGGATCTTTACCTAAAATCTAAAAGGTTGGTGCCTTGCCTTTACATATTTAATTGAAATTAAGTATTTATAGTGTTGCGCATTATCAGCTAGCAAAATCTGTAAGATTGTTCTCTATGAAGGACTTAATATCAAGGGTTTCATCTTTTCATGCAACACTCAAGTTTTATTTCGAAAGTATTACTATAAAAAATTATTCTCCACTGTTACACATAGTTATAGTATCTTTCATTATTAAAATAAATAACAATAACATTATTAAATTAAAATGAATGACATTCACTTGTATATTAATTTTTAAATATTGATAAAACTACTGGACTATAAAACTATCAACGTTCTTGTTGTTTTACTATATAAAGTAACAGTATTTCATAGATTTTCCAACAGTTATAATTCACTCGCCATAAAGATAACAAAAGAGTTATAAATGACAACTTGTGACGGATTTCCACTATCGCACCATAACTAATACCATAATTGAAAATAACATTTCCCAATTACTTTTTCGAATAAAAGTGAAAACCACATAAAAATTGATTACTAATTTCAAATTACTATACCTAATTAAATTTTCCGTTATTGATGGTTTAAAGGGCTAAAATAAAAATGTTTAGTTTTTATCAAAAATATGACATAATAAAAGCGATTGTGTACATATTTAATTGTATTGAATTTCTAGAAATATAAATAAAATTTATTTCGTTTGAAATTTAATTTAGAAAATTATATAAATTTTGCGAAATATTTTCTTACTATCGAAATTATAATTTCACTTTTAATACAAAATTGATCTAACGATCGTAAGAGAATAATTTAAATGACAATCATTAAATTTATTGATTGACATACATCACTTCACACTTGTTGTCACCATAAATAATGGTTATTATGAAAATCGATGCAATAGCAAAATGAACAAAGTATGAAGAATAGTACCTGCAGTGAAAAATTTACAACATACATATATAGCTTAGAGCACAAATGATTGCACTTTTGCAAGTCTAAAGGAGATACCAAAATATGGCATATAGGTTTAATCTCTGATAGCGAAGCCATACTTTTGGCACTACGTGGCTTGATTCAAAACTATCATGGTATTGTTACCTGAAGAATCTACAAAAAGTTTCATGCAGTTATAATGTCACACTTGTGTGTATGCACCCAGTTACACAGGAATACAAGGAAGTGCTTATTAACTGACTCCCTGCATCAGAATGGCAAAAAGTTCGCTTAACAGTACAATTTAAAAAATGGAAACAGGAACAAAACTTTAAATTATGGAGAAGTCGAGAGGGTCTAGTACACTCAAGAAGTGCTTATGCAGCCTCCCTGTTTCGCCCTCTTATGCAATCAACGAATCTTCAAGGGTGTTAAAGCTGTGCATTACTGAAGATAATCCTACAAACGACCATCCAGTAAAATTTTAAGACGCTTTAATATTCCTTGATCTTTAATGGCACCGATACACTGACACAAAAAACCACTAGGTTAAGCACAATTTACTTTTAAGTCATAATGCTACTTGAACTGATTAGTAGTAAATAAATCAAAGCCTTCCAATAAAATATAAGGATATTCTGTCCGAGTTTCACATGGTAAATATTATATGCTTGTCTGCTGTCGAAATGGAATTAATTAATAATTATTGAGAATTATTCAGACTGACTGTGAAGTATGTAACATTATCAAAAACAGGCAACTTTTTACTTTTTCTACCATGAGCATTTTTGTTGATGTTGCGGTGGTCTTCACCAATAGTTAGTTATACAATACTTAGTTAAACAATATGCGTAACGCAATGCAGTGCATAAGAAACTTTTTTTTATTTAATATTTCTAGGAATTATTTGAACTATTTATTATTGTGGAACTGGAAGTTATCGTCATAAACTTGTTATTTCAAATATAATGTTTATCTCTTGTAAATGAAAGGAGAATTTATCACTATATAGTTATCTAGAACAAAATAATAATTGTTTTGCGCAACAATAATAAACCTGTCGTTTTTAGGGTTTCGTACTTTAAAAAAGTAAAAACGGTACCGTATTGGTGAGACATCGGTGTCCGTCCGAATTTCTACATAATCGATTTTCACACAAACTATAAGTGCTATTAACTTGAAATTGTTCACAGTTATAAAATGTTTTCTGCGCACGTCCACTGAAAAAATTGTAAATATTGATTTTTATCTGTATTTTATAGATAAAAAGTATGAGATAGTAGAACAAAAGTTTTTTAAGGAGTCGAGTTTGATTTAGTAAAATCATAAAAGATTTACATATTCCCAAAATAAATCAATATATTATCGCCTGCTTAGTTTGTAATTATTACTAAAAACTTAAGTTTTTTTCCTGTACCCTCTTCCCTCCTTAACTTCGAATATAAAAAAAGAAAAAATTTAAAAATATGACTCATCATTTGAAATGTTATTTGAGGGGGGGAGGGGCACCTTAGCGAGTGACACCCCATATGAAAGGTGAATTTTTTAGTCCAAACCCATTTTTTTATAATTTTCAAAGGCACGGTTTTTGATTTATTTCTTAAATTGTGTTTTTGAGAAGAAGTATTCTCGTAGAATATTATATACATGAACCCTCGGTGAGCGGGTTATATTCGCACTTGTCCAACTTTTTTAAACTCAATTAGCTATTTTAAGAAAAATAACAAAATAGTGATTGCGCTTGTATTGACTGCGGAGAGACATATGTTTTCCTTCGCATCGTTTAATCTCCAGAGAACGAAACTTTGCAATTGAAAATGCAATTGCATTCGATAAAATAAATTGTAACATCCACAGGTAAAACATTGCATGCAATCCAGTTAAGACATTCATTTAGTAATTTTGGAAATTCTAATTTCGATTAATATCTATAATTGTTGGTTTTTAATTTCACTTAATATTTGCAAAAACTATTACGGTAACTATAAGCGATTGCAAGTCCACCTTAATCAATCGATTCAATCAATTCGATCTAGTTTGAAACAATTCTTTGTAAAACGTCCTTCTAAAAATTTTTTTAAAGTAAATATATGAATTTCATTAGTTTGTTCGTTTTCATTAAATTTGAAAAATTGTTTTGACTGGTTTCCCTTCAGTTGCTAACTGGGTGATAACCTAAACACATTCCGTGTACGTTTGTTATATTCTGTAAAATATTATTCAAAACTGCCTGATGTGATGGTATGCTGCTCTAAACATTTCTATTTTTACAATCTTTTTATTTAAATTGCTTTACTATTTACTTAAATCATACAATTTAAATCATCTTAAACTATTTTCGACACTAAAAAGCTAAAGTTTTGGTCTTCTTATAAATTTAAATCAATTTTTAATTAAAGCAATTTGTACGGGTTTTAAACGCTTTGTATATATAACATATAATTCTCTCTACATGATTTTAACAACCATGTTAAAATCAGTTGGATATAACAACTTTTTGTTTATGCACCTTTTGTTTCGATCTATTTAATTTGATTACTCCCACCAATATCCTAATAAGGCGTGAGCTTTTTTACATTGAAACTATTTTATTTTTTTAGTTACATTTCAGTTATTCCATAATCAAAACTTGCAGAATTTTTCCAATTTCGATTAACCGTTTAAAATTTGTTAGCCAATATTATTTTTTGGCGCTAAGATTTAGTTACGCTAGGTTTCATTTTTATGATCTATGTCGACAATTTAAATCAAATTTTCTTCTAACTAATGTCTCGTCTAATTGAAGATATATTATAAGTTATAACGAAATAATTAAGACAGATCGGTTAAAAAAGGAAAAATTATAGGAAGGTTTGGCAGTCTCAAAATTTTAGGTTTAGTTCCCGGTTAGAGCTCATCAGTTTTTATTAGTTGAGCAATGTGTCTTACACAAACGAATTTCTGATCATTGTGGAACGGCCAATTGATCGTTTTTAATGTTGTATGTGATTCGAAGAACAGCGAACTTCCTTTTACTCAACGAACAGGGACAGGCAATACACGACTCCAACAGTTAATTAACTGATGCTATTCTCAAATAAAACAATTTCGCCGAAACATATTTCATACAAACTTACCCGTAAATGTGTTAAAATTCAAATCCTTTAAGTTTTATTGAAAACATACGATCATGATTATGTAATCGATTAGACTTATCGAATTCCAACACTATTTTACATAACATCAAATATCTGGAAATAATGTTTAACCGTCGAACAACATTTTACCATTCAAAATAAACAATGGTATGAGATCAAACAAATATGAACTGAAACGGTTATAAAATCCTTAAAATTATAATTTAACGCTAAACGCGCAAAATCTCACAACTCTATAAAAAAACTACTTGTTTCGTGTTAAACTTTGCAAATACCAAAATTACAAACAGTAAGAAGTAACGAAATATAATAATAGGAGAAATATTACTTTGCCTAGTACATTCAATTATGGTACGAAGGAAAAATTTATTTGGTAGTTAGTTTTTTTTAACGACTTTTCTATGTATTCCACTAAACCAGAAAGTAGCAACTAGTAAGAAGCCAACCAAAGCGTAGATGAGGGCTAAGGAAAGAAAACAGACAAGTACGAAAAAGCTCTTTTTGGTGGAGGATACACTATTTTTTATACGAATTTCCACTTATTCATGCAACTTTGCAGTCATATTTTAAATTGTCTAAAAATTGGTCACACAATTGTCTATGTTTTGTGTCTATAGTTTTTCAAGCAACTTATTTTGTTTCGATTTTAAAAGAAACAAAAATATTTGTCATGAATTGCTACAAAAAACTTTTTTATAAATTAATATTGTTAAAATATATAAAATGCTTTTGATAGATGATAGTCCACATCTACCAAAAATATTTATGTAGTCGTATAAAAAATATCTATTTCAAAAACTAAAATTTCGTTTTTTCACATCGTTTTTTAATATTTTTCTCGAAACAATTAGCCGGATATTCACTTAATGTTGTATGTCAACTTTTCATAATACCGGTCAATATGAAACTGCTTAAAAATTAGCCAAATTTTGAAATGCTCAGACAATTTCGGCTCAAAACAAATTACTTTTAGTGGTTAGTATAATAGCCTGAACAAGAATAACATTTGTATACTACAACCAAATTAGATCATGTTCCACACTCTGTTACGAAGCGATTGTCCCCGTACAATTCGTTTGTCCGGAAAACCATATTTTGCATGAACTAACGAGATCAGTACAACTTATCATCTTTTTATTCATATCTTTCTCAACCCTGTATCCAATGATTTTATTTTCTTCGATTGCTGTCTCATTTTGATATGTTGTTGATTCATAATTTTTTTGCTATATATACTTGAACATTTTGTATTTAAAAGCCAGTCGATCGAAATTAAATGAAGGTGTCAGTCGGAGTTACTTCTTGGAGTTATTTTTGTTGTAATTATTAAAGGTAAGTTGAATAATTTTCTTTTGTTTTTTTTTGTTAAAACTCCCAACTAAGTGTCGTGCTAGTGAGTATTATGATTTTTTTTCTTAATAAAATTTGACATTTTTTTCATTAAATTTCAATGAGTGAATCGAAGAAAAAGAAAGCTAACTGTTTGTTTTGTCATTCGATGACTGAAATTCGGTAAAAACGCCATTAAAGAAACCCACAGTTTAGCATTTACGGATAGCTGTAGATTCAAACATATATATTGTTTCGTGTTTGCTAATTATTAAAGAACTAGCTGATACCTGACTTTCGAGTTTGGTTGGGTTTTTCCTATTTGTTCTATTAGTGCCGAAAATTAGTGGGATAAGTAACCGTAGAACCGGACTTCCACCAAAGCTTCGGGCGTATCATAAAATTAATTGCTATCGTAATTTGCGTGATAAATTTTGCTTCCACTCGGTGACAGTAATTTTGGGTTATGGTAAATAGGATAAATGAAAACAAATCTGTACATGGTAATTCATTAAAGGAAACAGAAAAAAATTATAAAAGAAAATTTCTTTAAGATACAAATAGAAAAAAAAGAAATAGAATATTTGTTGTGATTAGTACTAAACGATTATGACATTGTTTTAAGAAAATAAAGATAACGATTTTAAATTTGTTTTTCCATGAAAATGTTTTGCCTTAGTTTTATTTTAATTTAAACCAATGAAATTCTCTAAAATCATCGACATGATTCAATTTCACCAATAAAATTTGAATTATACTAATAAAAATATTTATACGTCTGGCCTACTGGGATATTAAAAATTATCATTCTAATGTTGAAATAATTCACTGTTATCAAAGTAGGCCAACGTATAATTCATAAAAAATATATAAATAAATTAAAAATGGCAAAAAAATTTTCTAAACGAATTCCCCTCGTTCGTTGATAAATTCTCATAATTTTTTGAAAAATTCCTCAAGCAAGTGGTATTGATAAAAGCCCTCGGCCTACGGCCTCGTGCTTTTATCAATATACTTGCTTTCGAAATTTTTGGCAAAAACTATTTCGAATTATCACCGCCCTTGGGAAATTACAACTGATAATTTAACAGAAATAAGTAAACTTTGAAATGTACGCTGATGATGTAAAGTTGCTCTTGGTGGAACCTTATATAAACCTTATGTAAAGACAGTTTTTTTTATTTTTGTTCCGTTTGATAAGGTCTAAAGAAAATTCGGCAAGATTGAGAAATAGAAATTTGAAACGTAAGTGAAGTACGTTGTAATCAATACTTTCATAAACATTTGTTTTTTTTAAACTTATTTAATATAAATTCCTTATGACGGTCCTTATGACTTTCGCTACCACATTAATCTTTGCTTTCTACCATTTATTTATTTTTATAACTATAATTTAAAAAAACTTTCTATTCAGATTTTAGGTTTTCATTGATTTATATAATTAAAAATTTGTTAATTTGTCTTAATACATAGTATATAGTCTGTCCAGTAAAAATTGTTCTCATTGCATATAGTCATGTAGTTTTTTAAAAATATAAATATTTTGTTACAGAAACACAGGGGCGTCAATTGGGTAGGGCTGGGGGGGGCATTGGCCCCCCCAAGGATCTGATACTATCAATAATTCAATACATCGATTCAATAAAACCATCCAATCGTGGTAGAATTATACACTATAAAAATTTCAATGCACGGTTATTTTGTAAATTCGTCTAATTTTTAGAAGATTTATTTAACTAATATACCAATTTTATCGCATACTATTAATTGAAATATATCTGATAGTATGATTATTACGTTACATATTATTTTGGCCCGACTAAAGTACAGTTCATCGCAATATTCAAACCGTTATCGTTCTTTGTATCAAGGACTAGAGCGCCGCCGATATGAAAGGCGGTCGTATTGCTTCTAATCTTCTGATGAAATCAGTTTCATAAACAAAACACGATCGTTCTTCCAAAAACGCCGTTGGTGCGTATTTTGACAAAATTCTATCGTACTATAAGGTGCGCGGCATTTCCGCTTTTAGAAGAACGATTGTGTTTTGTTTATAAGATATTCGTGTCTGAGCCAGAGGAGACAAAATATTTCATTACTATTTTCAGGCTCCTCGAGAGTTTATAGTGCAGTATTTAACATTCAAATTTCAATTGTTATTGGCCATTGGTAATTTATATAAACTTAAAAGTAAGTACATGCAGGAGAACACAACCTAATTATTTTTTTTTAATAAAATGTGTTGTATAGTAGGAATTATAATATGTGTCACAATAGCACTTAAAAACCTTTTAAGACCAAGGTCCCACAACAACATACGTTCGAAGGTGTTGATGGACGTAAATGTTCCTTTGTTTTGTTTTTTATATTTTTTGTTAAAGAATGGATAACTAAACAAAAAATCCTATCACTGACAAAATATGACATAGGCCAATATTTTATGATAGAATAAAAAAAATAAAAGTAAAAGTAAATAGTAAATAGCAAATTTTGACAAAAATTTGCTGAAACAAAACAAAAATGTAGTTGCCAATAATCCAGCCGGTTGCCTATTCCTTGATCCTTTGACGCACCATCTTTCTTAATGATTAAAGCCCACACATAGTTATATGAAGGCTCGTTTCTTCAAGGAAGCAATAACGTCTCATCATCAAGGATTATTTCACAGCTAAGATTGAGTGAGGGTGCTACCGTTGACTGAATACAGTTCATCCGCCACGACCCCTAAGATGTCACCTTGGCTAGTGATATCTCACTGCTATTGCTAGTGGTATGTGAGATCTCACGTTAACTCGTATGTCAATAGCAGGGACTGGAGTACGCGGGTTGGTCACACCCGTAGATCAAAAATAAAAAAAAATGTTTAAACAATAAAAACTGATGTAAATAATGAATAAAAACTGGTCAAACATAACCAACTCCATGCCCCACTTATTTTGAGAACCCTGACTGTTTGGCCCTGTTTTTTATCTATATCATATTGTGCAAACTTTACAACTTTTTTAAAAACAATAAATTGAAAACAATTCTAAATGTAAAATCCTATAACATATCTAAAGTTTTTTTGATAGTTGTGCTAATTTTATAAAATGAAAGAAAATAATTACGGGAGTATTTAAATTTTTTGTGTTATTTCCAGTGATATTATAATAGGGAATGTTTTATAATGGACAAGCAATATTTTCTAACGACACGAACAAATTAAGTAAATATTTTCAAAATATGTTATGAACACTTGCTGACAAATTCTTTTCGCTATATGGACTATAATTTTTAATTCATAAAATAGCAAAAATTATATGTTTGGTTGGTTATAATAAAATCTAAAACGTATCCTAAACGTCAATTTTTGTTCATTTTTTTATACAGCGAGGGAGAAACTATTATTTTTTTGCGGTAGGTTTTTCTTATAGATTTAAAAGAAGCTCGCAATAATTGTACAATTTTGAATCAAATGAAAAATTTACGCACGTTTATGGGTAGTAAACTGCCCAGACGTCCCACGCTGCGTGGAAATGTCCCACATTTCGTTGCGTTGTCCCACGGAGAAATTTGTCCCACGAAGCGTCCTACGAAACAAATATTTCCACCACATTTGCCCGCATTATCGAAATAACCAAAAAACCTTATATCTACCTACAGTTTGCGCAATATCTTAGTCAAAGCAATGGCTTCACAGTTTTTTCTTGCAGTTTGTATGATGTTATGTATATGTTGATTTAACTATATTGAGAGAACAAACCAGTGCAATATTTTTTTTACTAAATAGTGTTTTAACTATAATTTTCATAGAAATACTAAACTCAGTTTTTTTCACTTCAATAATTTACATTTTATTTTGCAAATATCTATTGATGTCTAACACATCTACCTCAGCAAAAAGGTTTCTTTGTTTATAGAAACATCCCCCCGGTGTATATTCGAGAAATCGAATGTATATTATGAAAAATAAAATACAAAATATTTTACTTAAAAAGACGCAGTTTTCCGTTTAAATTCATAAACATTTAAATTTTCAAACCAGAGTTTACAATTTTACTTTATTCGAGCACTCATTTCAATCCTTTGAAATAATATTCAAAAATTAAAATGTTTATAATTTGAATATCGTTCTTACTCGTAAGAGTAAAATATTTGTTTTTTCGATTTTACTCCTTTGGAACAGATTACATTTTCCTGTTCTTTTATTCGATTTGCAAAAGAACAAAATTAGTAATCCTTTATATTCATTTTTCTAACAATACATGAATAATTGAACGAATCATTCGAAGCATTTTACGTTGGAAAGCATCAAATTTGAAGCAAAAATAAAAGTTTTGAGTATTTGAAAGAAAATATTTATTTCAATTTAGTAGCAAGAATGATATTTTACTATTTTCACTCCTCTGTGTGGGAGTGTTATATTTTTTTTAAGCTACGCACTCTGAAAGAACAAAGTAAAGGAGTGATATAAGTAGCGTTTCAAACTCTGTTTAAACACACTTTAACTAGGTAGCTCAAAAGTAAAATTATTACTTTCTAATTTCTAATTTTTTGTCTCAATAAATAACAAACAAAATAAACAGCATAAAAACTTGATAAATGGTATAGATTTGCAAAAGATAGAACGAGAAGTATACTGTATACCTCTTATACTTACAGAATACAGAAAAGATATTAATTATTTAGTAAAATTAAAATAAATTGTTTCAATTGTTTTGCAGTCTTTACTTGTGTAACAAAAGTTTTAAGCTACTATAGAAGGTAAATTTATGCTAATTTTTAAAATTATATTTAAAAAGTTCTCCTGCAAATCAAGACGTATAGAAAACGTTTACGTAAATTCTCATACGATATTGAATTGGACTATCCTTTTATAAAAAAATCAAAATATAACGACGCAAAAGTTTATTGTATTACCAGTCGGAGTGAATTTGCAAATTAACAGTGGACATTATGATATTAAAAGACATATAGATACAGATAAACATAAAACAACGTTGCTATAAGCCGCCAGCTCCAGTAGCTTAAACAAGTTTTGTTGTTATTTTATTTTCTTGTTGTTATTTAACATTGACAAAATGCTAGTTGCAATTTGCGCTGATAACACGAACACCAATTTTAGTGGTGTCACGTCAAGGGGTGAAAATTTAAAAGCAAGCTAAACGCGAATTTGAACCAGAATGTATTGGGTATTGGATTCGCAGCCCGTATTCTAAATAATGCAATAAGAAGTGCTGCTGATTTAAATGGCAGGGTTAAAAAATTTGGATATTTTACTGTCTTTACTGGTTTAAGTTGAAGGAGTTCTGCGGCAAAAGTAATGTCAAACATAACCAACTTATTGGATACAGTGAAACTCGCTGGCTGGCGGTAATGCCAGCACTAGAAAGAATTTTGAAAATGTACGAACCACTGTAAGCACGTTTCTTAACGGTTGAAAAATGTCCAATTAAAATAAAAGAATTTGTTGAAGATTTAAATAGTAAACAAATAGTAAAGGAAAGCATTAAATAGTAAATTTATGCACAATCTAGTTAGCACGTTTTCACCGTCCCACTTTCTCGCAATAGAAATTCTAATTAGCTAGTATTTGGAAGAATGTTTGCACTTTGTCCCACATTTTAACGATTTGGCTCTGGTCAGTTTAGGGTAGACATAACTCTTTCTCTCTGAGACAAATAAAGGAAAACAAACAAAAAAACGATTCGACATAAGAGGAGTCACGTAGGGATTGCAATCCCGTGGTGTTTTATGGATCCTGGGACTACGTGACTCATAAATTTTAAATCCCGGGATGCCTGGGCTTGTATAGAAAAACCATCCTTTTTTATGCTGCACGATCTGCTGTCGTTTACAAATTCACTCTCTGAACAGTTACAAAGCAAAGATATAATAATTTCTATAACAAGCGTTTTTATTAAAACTACTTTCTTGATGCTTAAACAATGCAGAGATGATACTAAATTTAAAATTATTTTTAACAAATGAAGGGATTTTGCAGAACTTTGCGACATTCGCTTCAATGAAACAACAACAGAAGACAAAGATGAAAGATCTAGCAGAGTAACCGAGGTAGCTCAAAATCATTTTATTTTTATTTCTTAGTCCATGCATTTAAATGCTTTTAAATATATGTGTGTATAAAAATGTGTATGTTATGTTTTACGAAAAAAATCTTTTTATGTCATTTAAATTCTCGCCCCCCCCCCCCCCCCCCAAGATTTTGGTGAAATGACGCCACTGCAGAAACATCAACAAATTTTTATACCATTTGATAATGACCCACAAAGGGGTCGAAATATAATGAAATTGTACCAAAACAAATAAAATTTTTCTTAATTCATGAATCCATGGTTTGATGCTGCAGATATTAAGAAATACATCATATATTGTTATTTTTTGTTGTCATGGTTATGCAATAATTCAAAATTCCATAATCTATTCAAATAATTTCTTATTATTTGTTGTCATAGTTATACAATTTGTTTGAAAAAATAACAAAATAACAAATAACAAATGTTACTTTAGTGCCGCCGTAAAAATAAAATAAAAATGGCTCACAGTGGTTCAAAACCTATTAAAACACGCGCATAATTATTTTGCTCCTTTTTAAATAATTCTACGTGGATGTTTAGTATTTTTTTTCGTGTAAATACTAATTAGTATTTTGAAGGGTATGACATGAAATTTTATTATTATTTTTGATAATTATGGCGTTATAAGATTGTCAACAAAATTTTGTAAAGTGTATCAAAAGAAATATTTTTATTTATTATTTTACCCAATTTCCTGGAAATAAATTAATTATTTGCATGACATGAAATTTTATTATTATTATTGAGAATTATGGTATTATAAGTTTGTCAAAAAATGTTGTCCAGTGTGTCAAAAGAAAGATTTTTATATATTATTTTACCCAATTTTTTGGAAAAAAATAAAATTAATTATTTGTATGACATGAAATTTTATTATTATTATTGAGAATTATGGCATTATAAGTTTGTCAAAATAATGTTGTCAAGTGTGTCAAAAGACAGATTTTAATTTATTTTTTTAGAAAAAAGTAAAATTAGTTATTTGTATGAAATGAAATGTAATTGAACATGAAATTATTATTTTAGATAATTTCACTAGTTTACAAGAAAAATCTCCCGAAATAGAACCCAACTTTTCTTATTGATTTGGACCTGTTGAACACGAATATCATATTCATTTTTTTGGGTTAGCTCTAGTTTTTGAGATATTCACGAAAAACCAATTCTTTTGGTGATCAAAAATGTTTTTTCGGTTTTGGGTCTCATATTTTACAAAACAAACAAATTAAATATATTAATAAAACAGGTGCATAGTAAATATGCCAATGAATAGCCATAAATTTTGAACAAATAAAGGCGTTAGTTTTTTTTAATTTCTTGAAGCCTATAGTAGCTTCAATTTTCTTTCTTTTACGTTAAAATACACGAATATTGGTGCAGTTTGCACCAAGTTATTCAAGTTTTTCCAAAGAAAGTCAAAACTCAAAATTTGGAAAAAATAATTTTTTAATTAATTTATTGTGCCATAAATAATAATTTTAAAAGTTCAGTTGTTCTCAAACATCAGTAAAGAATTATTTTAAAATAGTAAAGTATAATTTCCATTTTGTTTTCGAAGTTGGGAATTGGGTCGATATGAGACGTATGTAGAAAAACATAAACAAAAGATAATGAATTGTGAGGAGAGGCAAAACATCAGAACTATTTAAATTAGTTCAAGCACCATAAAGTTAAGCCCCTATTTATATCTATTAATATGTAAGGTTTGTTTCTTTTCGTTTTTCTCTTTTTTTTTGTTTTTTGATAATGTAAATTTTTTTCTATCACCGCCTACCTTGTTGCCTACGTTTATGATCATTTTAAGTTTAATTTAAGAAAGCAATTACTTCTCCTTTTTAATAGTTTTTCGGTTTTCCCAACTCTTGTTTAATTAGTTTAATGAGGTTTCTTTTTAAATAGATATTTGTCGCATGATTATTTGCAAATATAGTCTCTCTGAGGATAAATTTAATTCCAAACATTCAAGTGAAAATATTAATTAAAAAAGAAAAAATATTACATATATAAATTTTAAATAGTGTATTGTTTTTAAAAATCAATAAATCAAAAGTGATAGCTGCCTTGTAAAGCAACATAAATTGCTAGTAAAGTGTAAAGTCAAGTTTATTTAAATGGCGTCGTCAAGAAGTTTGAAGTGTAAAAATAGCCCAAATTCATTTTGTTTTATTTGTGGAAGTTACATAATACATACTGCTAAAAGAATCACCCCATTTATAAGAACTGCCTATCTTCATTACTAACTGATATTTTCCAACTCCTAAAATAAATCCGATCCGAGGTGGGAGGAGCTAGATCATGTCAAAAAACTTCACAAGAAAAATCTCGATTTCGAGAAAAATCATATACAAATAAAATACAACTTTTGTCAAAAACAGACATTTCATAATGAACTAACTGATATTTTCCAACTCTTAAAATAAGTCCGAGGAAGGAGGAGCCAGAACATGTCAAAAAACTTCACAAAAAAAATCTTAATTTTGAGAAAAATCATATACAAATAAAATACAACTTTTGTCAAAAAAAGACATTTCATAATCAACTAACTGATATTTTCTAACTCCTAAACTAAGTCCGAGGTGGGAGGAGCTAGATCTCCTATGAAAACAAATTATATATAAATCAAATATGTTGTAGAATTTAAATTATTCTTATAGTTAAATTTTTTTTCCAAATTTTGAGTTTTGACTTTCTTTGGAAAAACTTGAATAACTTAGTGCAAACTGCACCAATATTCGTATCTTTTAACTTAAAAGAAAGAAAATTGAAGCTACTATAGGCTTCAAGAAATTAAAAAAAAATTAGCGTCTTTATTGTTCAAAATTTATGGCGTAAAATTTAAAAATGGAAAAATTTAAAAAAAACGTGAATTTTTCGTATTTTTTCAATTTTTTTCGACTGTAACTTCCAGAATCCTTAATGGATTTTTACAAAATTAAACTCAAAATGTTTGTTGGCACATTTGCATAGTTTCATTAATATATTTAATTTGTTTGTTTTGTAAAATATGAGACCCACAAACCTAAAAAAATGAATATGACGTTGTCAGGACGTCCAAATCCATAAGAAAAGCTGGGTTTTATTCAGAAAGACAAAAAAGTTCAAAATTTGTAAACTAGTGTTTTTGGTAAAAAAAATTTGGCTGTTTGTTGAAGTAAATTTATTTTTATAATTTTGAAAAAATTTTTGATTTTGATAGAATTTTTGGAATATTTTTAGAATTTTGAAAAGTTTTAAATTTTTAGAAATTTGAAAAAAATAGAATAGATATCAGCCCCTACATATTTTATTAAAAAAATTAACGATTTAAAGACGATTTTCCAAAAAAAAATGTAAATTTTTCGGTTTTTTTCGGGCATTCTGTGCAATAATAATGAAATATCTCTAGAATAGGCAAAAATAGGTAGATAAATTTAAGTGTCTCTCTTAGTACAAACATCACTAGTAAAGATTTGTCAAAGTTTGTCATGGCAGTGGTGGCTAATACAACAGACAGGTTGAAATTATGTGGTGCACTGGATGGATTTTTTTTCCAAACGCTTGAAAATAATTTTTTGTTTCAATCAAGATTTGTTTTCTAACAAGTCAGGAGGAGATTCGGTTTGAAAACGAATAACCCATAAACTCTTTTTTATGCAAATTTTCCATAAATAATTGTTACAAAGATGATTTGTAACATTTTTTGCAATTTAATTTAAAATTTTGAGGTTATGTCAAAAACTAGTTTAGACAAAAGTTGTAGACCTTTTAATTATCTACAAGTTTCACATTAAACTTTTTTTGATACAAGTTACAGATTTGATTTTATTAGCAAAAAGCCGTTTTTTGGGTCGTTACGCGCTACATAAATTAAATATTTTAAGAATAATTTAAAAGGTACCATATTTTAAAAACATGTTTTTGACGTAAAATTTGACGGAAAATATAATGAAAATACTAAGAACTGGATTCGTTTTGGGGGCAATTGTTAAAAATCGATTTAAACAATTAAATTGTTTATAATAATATGAATTTGTTAATATTTTTTATAAAAAATATTTTTTCCTCAAAGTTCAATTTTTCAGCTACAAAAAAGTTATCGGTGAAAATTTTGTAGCTCTTATAGATTCGGAACTACGAATTTTTGAAAATAAGTCTTCAAGTCCAAAATCACAAAATTCACGAAATTTAGAACAGCTCTATTTTCAAAAAAAAAAAAAAAAAATCCTCGAACACGTATATCTTTTTTTTCGACATAGAATCCGCAAAAAAAATTTCAGCCAAATCAAAAATGGGTCGGTCAGAAAGGTGTTCGGTTTGTAAAAGAATTACCCTTATTTCGTTTTTATATCCGTTTTGACTGGCTTTGTATTTAATGTTAAGGTCGTTCAATAAGTCCGTAGGAAAAGTAAGGAAAAAACAACATTTTGACAAAACTCGATTTTTTTATTCAACATAGTTGCCTTCGAGGGCGATACAACGAGTATAGCGATTTTCCAACTTTTCTATACCACTTTTATAGTACGATTTCTCTTTCTCGTCAAAATAGGCCTCAGTTTCAGCGATTACTTCATCATTGGACTTAAATTTCTTTCCAGCAAGCATTCTCTTGAGATCTGAAAACAGGAAAAAGTCGCTGGGGGCTAAATCTGGAGAATATGGTGGGTGGGTAAGCAATTCAAAGCCCAATTCATTCAATTTCGCCATCGTTTTCATCGATCTGTGACACGGTGCATTATCTTGGTGAAACAACACTTTTTTCTTTTGCAAATGTGGCCGTTTCTTTGCGATTTCAGCTTCAATTGATCCAAAAGTTCACAGTAATACTCGCTGTTGATGGTGGTTCCTTTTTGGAGATAGTCGATGAATATTATTCCGTTCGTATCCCAAAATACAGACGCCATCACCTTACCGGCCGACTGTTGCGTCTTTGCTCGCTTTGGATTCGGTTCGTCGACTGCTGTCCACTCAGCTGACTGTCTTTTGGATTCTGGTGTGTAATTGTGAAGCCATGTCTCATCCACTGTCACATATCTACGATAGAATTCCCTTTTATTGCGGTTTAACAGTGCCAAAGACTCCTCCGAAGCATCGATTCGTTGTTGTTTTTGGTCGACTGTGAGCTCACGCGGCACCCAATTTGCACAGAGCTTTCGCATACCCAAATGTTCATGTAAAATGGTAAAAACACTACCATCTGCTACCTTTACAATGTCAGCTATTTCGTGCACCTTCAATTTGCGATCGTTCATAACCAATTTGTGGATTTTTTTTATGTTTTCTGGAAAAACAGCCTCATTTGGGCGTCCACTGCGCTCTGCATCTTTTGTGCTGGTACGACCACATTTAAATTCAGCCATCCACTTCTCTACCATTTGTCTCGATGGAGCAGAGTTTGGATAATGTTTATCAAGCCGTTGTTTGGTTTCCACTGTATTTTTTTTCATCAAAAAGCAATGCTTTATTAAAATTCGAAATTCACTTTTTTCCATTTTTTTTTCAAAAACAAAAGTTGCTTCACACAAAATGCTATAACTCACGAATCAATAGTCAGCTTGCTGTCAAATTTATACACGTATCGTTTGAAGGTTAGTACTAAATAAAAATCATATGGAAAAAATTCTAGTAACGCCATCTATGTGTCATCCTACGGACTTATTGAATGACCAGTATTTAATTCGTCTTGATGATTTTCTGAATTCATTGGTATATTGTTCAATTTATTGATCATGTGGTTGTATGCAGCTAGTTTATGTTGGTATGGATTATGTGATTTAATATTTATTGTTTGATCCGTTCGGGTTGGTTTTCGGAATATTTTGAATGTGTGTTTTGAATATGTTTATTACATTTATTATACATTTTTGATTGATAAATCCAAAAAATTTATTGTGTTATTTTCTTCATTTTCTAATGTGCATTTAATAGAAGGTTCTATGCTGTTTATGTATTGGTGTAATAGATTAAGCTGTCTATTCGTTCCTTTGAATAATAATAATAAAATTGTATCATCAATGTAGCGATGCCAAAAAATGATTTTTTCTTTGTGTGGATTTATGTTATGTATATATTTTGTTTCAAAATTATTGAGATATATTTCGGCTAAAATTCCCGGCTCCCCTTCACATAGGTAATCTTTCTGTTTGTTGATAATACTCATTATTATGTGTGAAATAGTTTTGTTTTGTCATTTCGGTTATTATATTTATTATTTTTTGTGTATCTGCTAGGTTTATTAACATATTTTTTGTTATATTTATTGTATCTTTTATTGGTATGTTAGAATACATGTTGGTTATATCAAACAATGCTAATTTTGCGTTGTGAGGTATTATTATTGGTTCTATTCTATTGATTAATTCTATGCTATTTTTTACTGAATAATTCTTATCAAATTTTATGTGATACTTCAATAGTTTCATGTTGAAAGATGCTAATAATATCTTTCTGTATATGTGAATAAATCACCCACTTCACAATTAAAATAAAAAACAAATTAAGTACTAAGCTTTTTTTTTTGTTTGGTTTTCAATTTTTATTAATAAAATAACTTTATTAATATTATTGCCGTCATGTGAAAATATTTTATTTTAAATTTTTATTTAAAATTTGTTAAATAAAAATTTAAAATAAAATATTTTCACATGACGGCAATAATATTAATAAAGTTATTTTATTAATAAAAATTGAAAACCAAACAAAAAAAAAAGCTTAGTACTTAATTTGTTTTTTATTTCAATAGTTTGTTTTTTCGCTATTCTGTATGTTGGTCCTGTGGTGAAATTAATTAATGGTCTTATCGGTGTATCTGGTTTGTGTATTTTTGGTAATCCTCTTATATTTGGTGCCGTTGGTTTTATCATTTTGTTATACCTTATGTTCTCATCACTTAATATGTTGATAGATTTGTTGATGATTGTTTTTATTTGTGCATTGAATTCATTCGTTGGATCTTTACTTAGTATTTCGATGTTGTTATTAATGATGTATTCGTCTATCTTATTGTTGTAGTCTGTAGTTTTCAAGATGACTAATGTATTCCCTTTATCGGCTTTGGTTATTGTGGCATTGTTTTGTTTGATCTTGTTTTGTATACTGCGTATTGTTTTTATTCTTTTTTGTTGTTGGTTTTTGAATTGTTTAAGTTGTTATTTTTTGTTGATATTTCATTAACTATTATTGATCTGATTTCATTTTGGTGGTGAATATTAGTTTTCAATATTGAATTTTCTATTTCTAACAGATTTTCATTTATTTCTTTTCTTGTGTTGTTTGGTTGTATGGCGTATTTCAATCCTTTTTCCAATAGTTGAGTTTCTTGATTGTTAAATTGTATTTCAGTGTAATTTTGTTATCAAGAGTCTACCTATTTTTAAGTTTAATTTTTAATGTGTCACAAAAAAAACCATACGCTAAATAAAGTGTAATTTTCTATTCTATTGTTATATTGTGGCGGTCTATATTGATTTATTATGTTATTATGATGTTCCCATTTCTATTAGTTTTGATTCTTTTAACTTTTTTAATTTCAATTTTATACCTTCACTTTTCTTTTTTATCGTGCTTTCCATATCATTCTTTACTGATTCCATTATTATTTCAAATTCTATTTGATGATATTGTTTAGATATTAGTAATTTTAGGTAGTATACTACTAATGTTATGTAATTTATTTTTGTGTAGAGTTCTTGAATTTGTTTTGTTAACCATGTATTTTCTGCTGTTTGTTTAGCTATTTGTGCGGCTCTGGATCTATTGCTGTCTTTGATGTTAATATATGTAGGCATTATTCTATATCTCTTGCAGCATTCTATATCTCTTGCAGCAATCAACACTAAAACTAACAAATTATATGACATAATAATAAAAAGTAGCAGTAGAAATAGTATATACGACAATAGTTTAAGCAAAAATTGTAATAATAATTTAAGAACTGAGGATGACGTAAGTCGAAATCAATATTCAATAAAATAAAAAATCAAATTCAAATTGTTACTATAAGGAAGTTTATATTATTATTAATAAAATAAAAATTAAAAATAAACATATTAAAAAAGTATATTTTTAAATATTGCTTTTTAATTCAAAAGTAACAAAAGCACACAAACAGTGAATAATATGGAAAACCATAATAACACATATCGAGTTTTTAGCTTATTCAGTAAAACTTTAGTTATTCAAAAATCGTGTACTGGCGTGTCTGAGTCCTCATACACTCGCGCACTCTCACCCACTTACACACACGCACACACTCACAAAAAAGGGGAAAAAATCACCCATTCCTACATCCATGCCGCTAAGCTCAACATTTCAAAATATTCATCCTTCACTTCCACTTTAACATCCCACTACATAGAGATTTCCTTGTGATACACTTTACGTTTAAAGAAAGTAAACAATTTCGGTTACTTAAGGGTGAAATTTTACACCAACATGACGGTCAAATAATTTGAAAAGTTCCCATTAGTGATTGAATTATTTACTCGATTATTGTTGTAATAAGTTAAATTCATATATAATTTCATGAAAAAAATGGTAACAAATATTGTAAGTTTTCTAACAGTAAACATCCCGCGCATTCAAAACTTGGAATGCACAAACAGAACACAAAAATAAATATCATTTGCTTGTTTTACTGTAAATTGTTATCACTTATCGCTTTCTCAGTAGGAAGAAATATATTTGTATTATCTGCGCAACGTCAACAATCCCAACATTGATTATTATTAACCACTTTCTAAATTTAAATTAAGTTATAATACCAGAATCCACAAATAACGGTGGATCTTGGGTTGATGTGATGGAAATAATCGAATAAAAAAAACAGGTTTGACTTCTAAAATAAAATAAAGTGAAGGTAGTCTTTGCTACCTATGATAACCGTAAACATAATTTTTGTTGTGGAAAGAAACTCATTCAATCTAGCACATTCTCCTATGACTTATACGCATGCACAATGCACCACATATCCTCGCTCATACATACCCACACCCACATATCCATGTACACACACTCATACACATACATACATAACCATAATCATTCATGCGTAAAAATAAAATAAAAACCAGATATGACTCACCCCATAATGTTGGCCAGTCCCACTCTTCCTTCCCTTGTAATCAGCAGGTCATCCCCTTCCTTTTTTGTCCGTTATTACACCCGTTTCCTTGTCCAATCCGGGGTTTAATATATCTTCGCAATTTGAAATATTTCAATAGTCCTTTCAATGTCAGCACAATACCCGTGTCTCCAATCCAACTAGGTTTTATTTGGTTTTGAGCACATTCACGACTAGGTTATTATATATTTTCCCCAAAAGAGAATAATTCAATCACCAGTAAGCAATGAACTTCACCTTCGTTACGACAGTAATGTTCCTTCGATAATTACACCACACATGCAAGCCAAATCGATCAATTGTCAAAGGCGGATGAAGTTAATAAAAATAAACATCTGTTGACACTTTTTCTATCGTCAATATTCCGAGTTTATTTATTTTTATTTGTTAACCCAAAAAAACATTTTGTTGTTTCGAAGAAAAAATTTTCTTAAATATGTATTATAGAACAAATTTACTCTATGGCGGATGGCCGATGCATAATCTTTAGTATAATAATCAAATGTATTTAATTCTTGATTTTAACTATGAAATATTCGATTAAACGATTTAACCACTCAATATACGGCACAATGACTTAATGTTCTAGTAATTTAAACTAACAAATAA
The DNA here is from genome assembly GCA_963693315.1 of Diogma glabrata. NCBI lineage: Eukaryota > Metazoa > Arthropoda > Insecta > Diptera > Cylindrotomidae > Diogma > Diogma glabrata. Next base: position 402,224,617 of record OY856186.1, read on the forward strand.
ATTGTACTATCGACTTATACAACTAGATGCACTATCACATAAATCTTTCTTTTGCTTTTCTGTTTTTGTTTTAACATTACTTTAATACAGTTAATAATTTTTTTTTAAAGATTTATATTACAGATTTTTCTGATTTCTTTTAATTTTTATAATCATTTATCACTATTTGGTTAATTACCTTTTTGAAATTTCCGCAAATCAATAAAAATTAATTTGTAATTGACACTGCATGCAAAATATCCAAAAAAAATGTCAATCTCTTGAGAAACAATCTAATCGGAAATCAAATTGACAGTCCACTGGGAGTGAATGGAATCAACAAAGTAGCACTCGGCTACGTGGTTTGTAGTTTTCGCTTCATTTATCAGGTTTTCTTTTGTTTTTTTTTTATTTATTTTTGATTTTAATATTGATATAATATCAAACAGAAAATTACACTACAAAATATTTCCTTTCACGTAGACGTCAAACTCCCAACAGCTGTGATGTTAGTTTCTACAAAATCGACTAAGAGAGCCTCTTTATGCAACTACGCGTATTTATAGCCAAACAAAATAACGGTTGTTGGGGGGAATAATAACAAGTCGATCAACCGGTAAATTGGTTTCTAGTTTTTCCTTCGTTAATTAATGTGTACTCACTAAAGAATCTTCACCATCGACCTGTACTAAAATTGGTAGGGTATTATAAACAGAAACATTGACTACAAAACGATTGTAGGAAATCTATATGGGAATAGCGGAATTACGAATTAATGATATTGTTCAACGGTTTTATGCTAATTTTATAGCGATTGACGATCACAAATTGAATAAAGGAAATTACACTGGGAAATAGCACACAACCTTTTTAAGACAATTTTTCTCTGAAAACTATTGTACAGAAACTATTGTAGATTGCAATTGTGGAGGTCCACACCAAAACGCTACATTTCCATTTGCTTTAAAAAATAAATTGTGTACTTAGATCGGCTCCAATTTCTGAATTCGATCGAAAACTCAAAAATTTATCTATGCTTAAGTTAGAACTGTTTTTCCCCTTTGTAGAATAGAGCTTGCTTTAGACATAATGTAATCAGTGTAATGACATAATCAAAATTTCTTGAACTGCGTTGGAAGAATGTAATAATGGAAATGTAGCGTTTTGGTGTGGACCTCCTCAATTATGGTTTGAGTATAAGAAACTATGGTTAAACGGAAAGTTTTCGATAATGCAAATCCAATGCGTGTGAGAAAGCAGTGCATCTCTAAATCAGGGGTTTGCACAACAGCTTCGTTGATCACTAGAATACTTCGTAACACTAGATGACTCCACACTAGATGACTCCATAATGCCCTTGATATATATAAACTGCATTAAATGTTCAAACGGTAAATGAATGAATAATAAAAATTTGCTTTTTAATTTGCACAAAATGTTCCGGATCTAATGAATAACAATAGCTATTTGCATTACTGGGGAGGAAGGTGCCACTTTTCCTCCCGTAGGATGTAGGTTACTGCCCGACAAGAAGCGGAGGGCAGTAAACATCCAAGCGGGACAAGACCCTTTGCCCCCGTGTAATGCATATGTTTTTTCCTTCTACTCTAAATTGAACATATTTTGAAACTTTATTAACAGCACACAAAACGACATAATTAAGTAGGTTCAAGTATATACAAGATGTTCTAGAAATTACGGAAACAATTGCGGTATAATATATTCACAAGTTTCACTTATAGCATATAGTTTATAATTTTTTCCGTATGCTCTTGGCGTAATTCGTTGAATAACATATTTGTTTAGCATTTGTTTTATACGCACGTTAATATAAATTTTAAAAATAAAAGATTTAATTTTATTTATATGATTACTCAATATATTTCGTCTTTTTAGGACATCCTCAGGAGTAATTACTCCTGAGAATGTCCTAAAAAGACGAAATATATTGAGTGATCATAGAAATAAAATTAAATCTTTTATTTTTAAATCTTATATTAACGTGCGTACAAAACAAGTGCTAAACAAATATGTTACTTATAACATATTTAAAATGAAAGGGAGGAAAAGCACTTAGGAAATATGACTTTCCTTCCTGGTGTGAAGGAGGAAAGAGAATACTTTCTATAGGGGAAGGAAAAATATTTTTTTTGTCGTTTATATTCTATGGAGGGATGTAATGTAGGCCGTCAACAAGTGTCCTTCTCCGGTATTCAATTTTATGGTAGAATTCGACTCAAAGACTTAATATTAAAACACGAGAGCAAATTTCTACATACGTTACTGATTTTCGTTTTGGCTTTATCACCTTTGTGTTGACTAAAAAAATTCAGGTTCATTTCAATAGGCTTATATATTCCAGTTGTCTAACTGAAATGATTGTTATCAGTAAATTAAAACTTAAAATAAAATATCTTCGTAAATAAACTGTAGCAAATAGTTCACCATATTTGGTATTTTGGTAGCGAGTTTCCTATATAGGAAAGATAGTATAGAGTTATAGACTATCTCTATACTAGGTTAACTAGGTTCTAAGTATTTTCTTTAAATATCTAACGCATCAAATTCATCAACAAACACGTACTGGAACATGGAATGCCAACATTTACACAAATTTAGTCTATTAATACAATTTTTTTTGGAACGAAAGAGTTCGAGTAGTTGGTCAAAAAATTAGTGTGATAGCAATAAACCTTTTGTTGGTCGATTGTACCCTTCTCAGTATTACCACGATTTTTTTCCGAGCTAGAAAGCGAAAGCTCGATAGTTTCCATACAAATAATTTACACCGTACCGCATACAATACATTTCTTTCTTACAGAATTGGTAAAGTAAAAACAAATTATAATTATTATTATTTATTAAAATCAATTTAAATTGAAAAGAAAACAAAATTAATTCTTTCGTATGAAAAAAAAAATTATTTTTTTTATCTCAAATATTTCAAACTTACAACAAAAAATTTTCCGTTTCATTAGATTTTCAAACCAAAAAAAAAAATTGTTGTTAAACTATTTGTTAAACATTATATTTTTTTTTTTGTTTGTCAAACAAAACCAAACTTAATTTTACTTTTATTATAATTTTAGTTTTCTTAAGAAGTTGATATAAATTCAATTTCCTGCAAAAAATTTGATTATTTGTGTTTAGATTAATAACGTAATAGACATGATCTTAAAAATTTACCTTATTTGTGCAATCTTTTAAATTTTGGAAATTCTATAAAAGTTTGTGAGTTATGTTATTTGTTTATTTAATTATATAAGAATTAGAATTTATAACAATAGAGTTGGATAAGAGTGATAAGTTTTTTTGTTGTTGTTGGTGTTATAGATGTAGGATTTAATTAGAAAAAAAATCCAATTACATGCAATCATATTTGATTCAATAGAAATTTAATAGTGTAGTGAAAGAAAGTGTGGACTGTTAAATAATGTGTGGTCAAATTCTTTTTTGATATTTAAAGTGACTAAATCAAATTGCTGAAATGTTATGTTATTGTTATATTCGATCTTCGGTTAATTTATGAACAACAATTCTTTTTCAAAAAGAAAATTCAAGTGGTTTATAAAAAATTATTAATATCAAATATTTAAAAAGATGTTAACAAAAAATCAGATGTAAATCAGACTACTCCAATCACTGCACCTTAGGTTTTTCCTAGGAAGCCTTCAATTCTTGTGAAGCGAGCTAATAGGATTTCATCCTTTGTTGATCCGTTGACTGATCTCTTATTTGGTTCAACCTGTTTTTGCTACATTACAAACGAGGTATTGAGGTTATAGACATCGTCAATCTTGTATACTATATGTGTAATCTCATAACATTGTTTTTCTAATGTTAATTTTGAATCCAATTGATGTGCAAGCGTTGATTGATTCTGTATGTTCTTCACTCAAAAAAATTTGCCCGGTAAGATTCACAAAATCGTTTTGTAAAAGTGCTAACAAAATTTTTTGTGAATTTGCCAAAAAATGCTAAACTTCATACAAAATTTTGTATAGTCTATTTGTCGTTTTTAAATCTGAAAAAAAATTGTAAACTTACCGATTATTTTTGTGATTTGGATTACAAATGTACAAAATTATAAACATTTCTAACTACAATTTTTTTCATCCTTTTAACAAAATATTGTTAAGGTTATGTTGATTTTTTAAATTTTAAACCATATCTCACTTATCCATACCAAATTAAATTCAATTGTACAAAATTTTGTAAAATTTTGTCAACAGAAAAATGACAATCTACAATTTTTATTTTCAAACTTAATACGAATATTGTCGATTGTTTTTTAAACTTTACAAAGAGACTTATGCAATTTAAAAAAACAAACACATTTTTTACAAAAAAAAAACTCTGCTTTTACAAATGCTTTAATAAATTTTCATAAATTGAAATTATGTATAACCAAAATTGGTATTAAACAATTTCAGTTTCAATTTGGTTGTCTAAGTAAAACTCGCAGATATTTTTGAAAATTGTGATTATTTAGCAATGTCTATTCATGATAAATAGTGAGAGTGAAAATACATATGTACATATGATAAATTTAGAAGACATATTCTATGCACAGGTGAGAAATTTTACATATTCAGATATTAATAGGCCACTTACCGATTGCGTAGATATTGGAATCGACTCTGAGAGATAATGGATGAACTGAATTGGGTCAGATCTATAACATATTTCAAACCTACGTAGTCGGTGACAGCCAGCATAAAGTAAAAAGATATCACAACTTTTTCATTGTTTTTTTAGATTCTGAAATTGATTTTATAGTGCTACCTCAGTTGGGAAGCTTGGGCTGATAATATAACTGCGTATTAATAGGTTTTGAATTTGTTTTAAATGATGCAGATATTTCAAAATAAAAATATAACATAAAAAAATATAATAAAAATTATAAGATAACAAAAATAAAAATAAAATAAATGTTAGCAAAAAATTGTGTTTTATTTATTAACGAAGAACTAATAAAATATCAATGATTGTTTTACAAAAAAATAATATTAAATCCATAAACGTTTTTTGTTGACCAAATAAAAAAATTTGTTATTTTTCTAAAACTTTTATGAAAACAAAAATTAATTTTGAGAATTTTACAAAACATTTAATAAATCAAAAATGTTTCGGACATTTTTACAATTTAATTTATAAGGCTTACAATCTTTTTCTGGATGTTAGTAAAAGAATTTGTAGTGTTTACAAATAATTTTTTGTATATCAACAATATTAATTGTAAAAATGTAAATTTAACAAACATTTTTGTGTGTTGTATATTTATAAAAAAATTGTAGAACGTATGTAGAATTTTGTTCGTTTCACTTAGTTTTTTTTTTGAGTGTTCTAAGAGAAAGTATCCGTGTGAGCAAGCAGCTATCGTCTGCGTTGCCTTATTTATTGGACCGTCTTATTTCCTACATTGAGTTGTCATTGCTTTAATGACAAAGTTGCATCAGTTGACATTACTCTTCAATGTTTTCTTAGCTGTATTTTCTTAACTGATACCGTATATTAATATGTTGCTAGTTTCGTTGTTTGACAGATTGGGCGCCAGATTGACTGACGGGGTTGATTAAATTTGTTATATATCTTTTATTGCCTCTATTGAAGTGAAATTCTTTCAATAAGATGGCTAGATGATGGCGCTATGTAACGTAGAATATTCGTTAAGACAAACTATCTTACCTTATTCTCCGATAATGATTGCTAAGTTTCACAGTCGATGGTTTGTTTTTGGATGTTATAATTACCAGAGCTGATTACTGTGCCTGATTCTTGTATTCTTATGACATTTTGTATGGAGATTATACATTTTGGTTCTTTTATATGGTGTTGTCCAAATGAATTTGTATATAATCGTATGTGAGAGCTAGTTGCTCTATGAACAGTTGATTTGTGAATTAACAGTCAACGAGCTTAGGTGCATAGCCCTGTATAATCGTATTTCTATTTTTTATTGCTTTACTTCGTTCACGATGGTCAGATGAAATTCATGCCTTAAACATATTTTATCAACCCCATTATACTAGAACAGTATATCCACAAACGGATAACAGTCATCAGAACCAACCAAGGCTAAGCCAAGCCAAGCCGCAAGGACTTCTTTGGCCCAGCTCCATATAAATAAAATGATTTGCCAGCATCAATAGTCGCTGTTAAAAATTAAAAAAATAAATATAAATAAAATGGCAATCAACAAAAGATAGTCTGTATACTCCAAAGTTTTCAAATGTCTCGATATAATTGTCTATTTTTGTATTATAACTGGCAGCCTGAGGTTAATTATGCTAAATAAATTAGAAAGGCATATACTAAAAAAAAGATTGTGCTTGAAGCTTGAGCGAAAATTGGACAAGGAAAAATCTAATGCTAAGTAATTTCACCGAACCAAACATAGAAGAATTACCCGCCAAATATATACCATTATCGGGATAAGTTGAAATGTAGCAAAAGGCAGAGTTGGTGGAGTTTAAGATCTCGACACTGATCTCGATTTAAAGAACTGCTTCAAATTTAAAACAAAACAAATAAATGAAAACCGACCACTAGAATCAAGGGATGCAATTCATATTACTCAATTATAGTTTGGATCTGGCTCTTGTAAAATGAAACAATTTATAATGTTTTTTTGTTTTTGTTCATCGAATTCAAGATTAATAATTTTCAAATCAGCTTAATTTATCAATCAATTTAATTTATCAATCAATTTAATTTATGAATTATTTTAATTTAGCAATCAAAAATATATCCCTTATGGATGGAAATTGCTTGAATTTTGCAATTCGAAATAATTTTCCATTCTCTCTAAAATTCCTTTAGAAAAAAATTTTGTGTTTCGTGCCAGGATTCGAACTCACATTCATCATAGACACATGCTCAAATCCCGTGTGTCTTACACAACTAAACCACAGTGGCGATGACGAACCATATATTAATTTTCATGTTCAGATAATTTCTAAATTGAAACTTCATCATTTTTCATATTTACTTAAGTTGAATCTTTCATCTATGATTACATATTGGAAATTACATTTCTTTGAGAAATTATCTGAACATGAAAATTAAAATATGGTTCATCATCGCCGCTGTAGCTAAGTGGGGGATTTGAACGTGTGTCTCTGATGAATGTGGGTTCGAATCCAGGCACGAAACACAAAAAAGTTTTTTCTAAAGGAATTTTAGAGAGAATGAAAAGTTATTTCGAATTGCAAAATTCAAGTGATTTCCGACATGTACTTAAGCTTAATTGCTCACAAAAACCCCTCCAAATTAAAAATTCCCCTAAAGTTGTCTATATTTTCTAACCAAAATATAACAATAAATTGACCTTGTGTCAGATATTAGTTTCGCATTGCTTGAGAACAATCAATAATGACTTTACACTCGTGACTTAGGATGTTGATTAGAATGTTGACGAAATAATCTCTCATCCTATGAATTCATACATCGTAATGTCTAGAAATTTAAAACAAAAATCCCAATGATATCCCTTATATTTTGTTTTATTTTTCTTGTCATTTTCGTTTTAAAAATTTTGAACACCAATTTTAATTATATGCTGTGACAATCAACATAACACAAAAAGAACTATTCAAAAACTGCAGCTTAATCGACATCTTCAATCACGTACCAATAAATCGGAATGTAAAATTCCAGATTTGGTGCCATTCTATAAAAAAATAGTTTTAAATGTTGTCTATTATGTATTTAAAAAAAAGTTAATTTGTTAAAAGAAATTTAATTAACAATTAACATACACTAAAAAAGTTTCTTGCCAACCGAATATTCTTTGTCTGATACAAAGACTTTGAAATTCGGTTGCCTTCCTTATAATTCGGTTGTCTTACCTTCAACAGCAACAAATTAAGCCATCCCAAACGATTTTGACGTCAATGAAACGATGAACATTGGCACACAATCAGGTGGTAGTAATTTTGTTTAGTGTTCACTCCAAGGGTGATAAAACAATATATCGACATATCAGTTGCTTTAACATAATAAACGTGTTGTCACTTAAGTCATTTTTCCTAGTTTTGTATTATAAAATTGGTAACGTGTATGATGGAAAATTTATTTCATTAAACTGCTTTGCTTCCAGAATGTCCAATCATAGAAACAAAAAAGGGTAAAATAAATATTGAAAATGTAAGTTAAAATTTAGAAAAGTGATATAATTTTGAAATAGGCCACACAATCTTATCAGTTGCGATAAGGAAGAGAGGAAAATGGCATCTTTCTTTTTCGTCACAATATGCTTAGTGATAGTGTTTTCTAATTTTTAGTTGAGAAAACTTATAACTCCAGACCGCAAAGCCTTGTTGATTGTCTCCAGATAATATGTATCAATTAATAATATGAGTGACAAATAAATAGATGAATTTTAAAGCATTTCCCTATTGGGCTTCACAATTTCAAATGATTAACTGTGGAGCTAGAAGTGTAAAATGTGCTGTTTTCATATACAAAGTGCTAATTTAAATACATCTTGGGCTATAGAAACTCTGTTTGTGCTATCCGAATTGTTGGTGATTGAAATTCAAAACTTTCATAATTTGATTCCCTACAACACCGTCATTGTTGCTGATTTAGTTTTTTTTTTATAAATATCGTCAGCAACGTTAAATAAAGTTGGATTCATTAACTCTATAAAAGCAAGAGATTACAATTTTATTTTATTCGAGCACTCATTTCACTCCTAAAAATATTATTCATAAATTTAAATGTTTATAATTTCAACATCTCTCTCGCTCGTAGGAGTGATATTTTTAGTTTTTCAATATCGCTCCTAAAGATTTTTTATTTTTATTTATTTTATATATCTTTTCTATTCATCCATTTGCAAAAGAAGAAAATTAGTACCTTTTCCTCATCCTTTTTATATATTTTTATAAAAATACATGAAAAATTGAATAAAACATTCTCAAAAATTATTCACTTTTTACGTTGGAAAGCATCAATTACGAAGCAAAAATTAAATGTTCGAGTATTTGAAAGAAAATATTTATTTCAATATAGGAGCAAGAACGATATTTTATTTTTTTCACTCCTGTATTTAGGAGTGTTATATTTATTTTATGTTACTCGCTCTGAAAGAACGAAGTGAAGGAGTGTTATAAGGAGCGTTTTAAACTCTGATAAAAACATGTTTTTTTTCCTCGTTTTACTCATTAGTCAATTAGTGCAAACATCCCAAGTTACTAGATCCAAAGCTTCTCAAGATGGACCGGTCTACACCCTAGAAGCACTTGGAACTCAATTCCTACCAAGCACCATCACAACAATTTCGACGGGAGGTGCAAATCCAACGCTTCATTTTTTCGGTAAAGAAGCAGCTGTCACTGGCCTCACTGGTTCAAATACTCCTCGTCATGGCTGGTATTGAAACAAATCCGCGACCAACTAAAATATGGCACTGTACAATATGTAAAAACATCTTAAGGGCAAACACAACATCTATTCAGTGTAATACCTGCGAGGACTGGTACCACCTCAAGAACTGCTCAGGTCTTGTCACACATAAGCAATGGACAAAGAACTACATAGTGCCATGTTGTCAAGCATCAAGTCAAAATACCAACACGAGTCCACAATAAAACACATTACGAATGAACATGCTACCGGAAACTCCGAGTGATGTAAAAATTATGCAACTCAATTGCAACGGTCTCACGAATAAGATCGACAATATAATAAACTTTATGTGCAATAACAATATTCCAGTCACGTTTCTCCAAGAAACGAAATTAAATGTTTTATCTAAGATTAGTGATAATTACTGTGATTATAAAATTATAAGGCTAGATAGAGGGAGAGACAAAGGTGGTGGTCTTGCCTTTATCATTCACAAAAGCGTTATTTATCGTACAACCACCCTACCTGCAGTACCGGGAACTGACAAACACCTAGAACAACAAGGAATTATAATAAAATCCGGCAACACGGAGATAACTCTAGTCAATATCTATATTCCACCAGTAAGCAGCTGTGATACAGGTTATGAACCGTCCATAGGACATTTATTTTATACCAAAGACTGTCTAATTCTCGGAGATGTGAACGCTCACCATGATCTATGGCACTCACATCTAAACACTGATCCACGAGGTGAAAGCATTGCTGATCAAATTAACGGCTCCAATTTTGGAGTCCTCAACGAACCACAACCGACAAGGGTAACAAACAACTCATACTCTTCTCCAGATATCTCCCTTGCCAGTATGTCACTAATGCCAAATGCAGAATGGAGAACTAAAATTGCATTGGGATCAGACCACGTGCCGATCATAATCACCTTAAGCCGTTCCATAAATCAAATAAATTCCGAAAAGAAGACATACATAAATTTTAACAAAGCTGACTGGCAAAACTTTACAAATTTTACCGAAATTGAATTCAGTAAGCAATTTTTACCACTTGACGCCCTCTCTGGGGAAAAACAATTCAGAGAAATTTTTAATAAGGCAAGAGCTCGCTACATACCAGCTGGCAGAATCCCAAAAATAAAACCAAACTTTTCACATGAAGCGTGTGTGCTTTCTAATCAACGAGATGACATCCGTAAAGCAGATCCAGCCGACTCCAGAATTCTGGACCTCAACAAGCAAATTAAGAAATTGGTCGCAGACCATAAAAGAAACAAATGGAGAGAGTTAGTGAGAGAATCAAACCTGGGTACTAGTAAGTCTTTGGAAGGTCATTAAAGGCCTAACTCATCCTTGATAACCACAAAATAATTGCATGATCTCTTTCGACGACATCCCCATTGAAACCCACAGGAAATGCGCAAACAAATTAAACATTCAGTTTACAGAAAAGCAGCGTAAACACGAGAAAAAGACCAGATCAGTGTTGAGACACATGCGCAAACTTAACAATGACAATTTGGAGGATATAATATTTTCTGAAGAAGAGGTGGAGAATGCAATAAGGAAAATTAAGCCATCAAAAGCTATAGGACCCGACGGCATCTCGGCCATCATGCTCAAACACATCGGACCCAAAAGTTTGAACTTCCTCACTACTACACTTAATACATCTTTAAATACTCTACAGATACCAAATATCTGGAAAACGCCCAGAATCAGCTCAATTTTGAAACCAGCCAAACCTGAAGAAAAGGGAGAGTCCTACAGACCAATATCCATTCTTTCATCGATCGCAAAACTCATCGAAGCAGACGTCATATGCAGACGACTGCACAGTGCTTGCAACAGGAAATAACCAGCAGCAACTCACAAATATCCTGAATACCTATCTTAATATTCTGATTGATTGGTTTAAGACCCACAGTAAAAAATCCGAGACTGTTGAGTGTAACATTCGACCCACTGCTTAAATTCAATGCTCAAGCACAGCTAATAAACTCAAGTTTGAAAAACAGGAATAACGCATTGAAAGCACTTGCGGGTAGTTCATGGGGCAAAGATAAAAACACGATCTTAACAACGTACAAAGCAATAGGAAGTTCCATTATAAATTATGCTGCACCCATATGGACCCCTTAAGTTGCCAACACTCACTGGAATAAGTTGCAAACAACACAAAATGCTGCCGAACCGCAACCGGATGTCACCTGATGGCCCACCGTGATCACTTGCACGAGGAAAGTAACACATTGCCGGTCCGTGAACATAATGAAATGCTAACCAAACAATATCTATTGGCCTGTCACAAAGAGCAACATCCTTGCAATGACACCTTAACTACGATAGAACCACCCCGAGACATAAGGAAGATAGCAAGATGCTTTTTGCAAGATATCAGAGATAGCCAGGTTATTGGTAACATCGAAGAATCTACATATAGAACTGGATTAAAAACAATCCACACCAAAACGGTTAAAACGCAATAAGGAACTATATTCCAAATCGTGTTCTAAATAGAAAGCCACCAAAAGTTGCTGCTGAAGAGGTCCAACTACCCCGTAGCACCAGATCCTTCCTAGCTCAACTAAGATCCGGTTGGTCACGCATTTTAAGCAACTACATGAGCAGAGTTTAACCTGAAATTATTGACAAATGCTTGTGAGGGCACGCTACACGATGTAGACCACCTATTTAATTGTCCTAAAAATATAAATACAACCAACTTGACGAACGAAGATTTGTGGTACCGCCCAAGGGCAGTAGCAGAGTTCCTGAACCTAGACATGGAGCCGGAGGATTAGCACCAAACACATCGCTACAACAACAACAATAACAACAACGAGATCCTAAGGTGTAAAATACCTCTCTAAGAACTGTAAACATATCGACATTGAGTGTCAGAGAGAACAAATAACTCTCAGACATCATTCTCACCAAACAGAACGCAATCCAAATTAATAATATTTTTATTGGGGATAGATACGTGTGCTTTGTTTCCAAAGCTTGCATTTTACAATATGATGGCAGATGTGGTGTTTGAAAAGGTTTTGGAGCAGCAAAATTTTATTTTGGAATACAACAAAACCTCAAAAAGTTCCAATTTTATTAAAGCTTTTATCTAAGTTTGGAGAATCTATTATCTCAAATGATTATTATTAAACGTTAACATGTAATCCTACATTCGTCTTCTGCGATCTATTTTAATTGTAATGGTGAAAAAAATAATTTCATTAAATAGCTTAGGTGCATAACAACTTTTACGCATTTATATCCCCGTAACAAATGGAGTTTTAAATACTTAAAAGTTAAATTCTTAATAAGAAAACTAAATTTGCTAAACGAAAGCAAGAGTTTATTAAACAATGGTTATTGCGTAAATGGAAAAGAAAAAATAACTTTTAGACTTTGATAAAAATAAATTTATTAAGATATTAAGAGACACAACCAAACTAAATCTCTAATCACTGTTAAGAGAATAGATCGAAACAAACAATAAGTTGTGATGCAGAATTATTGTAAATTTCATATCTAAATTAATTAACGCTGCTGTATCTAAGAGCTCAGTTGGGTCGGTTCATTCTATTTTTGGATTATACCAACGATGTGATGGAATTCGCCTGTAGGCCAGCAGATAGTTTTGGAGATGATAGTAATTTCAAAAGTCGAACGAACGAACAAATTCCGAAATGAACGAACGAACCAATTCGGCCTGCCATAAATCTCAACGAGGACCTAAATAAAATTGTTAATTGGGGCGACGAATGGTGTGTCCCTCCATCTTTCTATCTGCCTGTCTTTCTCTATATCTTTGACGTTTAAGTCACATCCAATTGAGGTATTTTGTCGTCACTTATATATATATATATATATATATATATATATATATATATATATATATATATATATATATATATATATATATATATATATATATATATATATATATATATATATATATATATATATATATATATATATATATATATATATTTATATATATATATATATATATATATATATATATATATATATATATATATATATATATATATATATATATATATATATATATATATATATATATATATATATATATATATATATATATATATATATATATATAAATATACATATATATAACCCGTATGTCGCTACGCCACTGACTATAATACAAATCAAAATATGTGTCACAACAACACATAAAAACCTTTTAAGACCAAGGTCCCACAACAACATGCGTTCTAAGGATGTTAATGGACGCAAATCTGTTTTTTTTTGTTTTTTTAATATTTTTTGTTAAATAATGGACAACTAAACTATAAATCCTATCACATATAAAATATGACATAGGCCAATATTTCGTGATAGGATAGGGAAAATAAAAATAAAATAAGAGATAAAAAGCAAATTTGTTTTAAAAATTTGCAGGAACAAAACTAAAATTGGTTTGCCAATAATCCAGCTAATGGCATAATCCTTGATTATGGGACGCAGTATATTTTTCAATGATTAAAGCTCAGATATATAGTAAAATGAAAGCTCGTTTCTTCGAGCAAGCTACAGCGTTTCAGCATCAAGGAATATTCATTAGCTAAGATTGAGAGTGCTACCGTTGACTGAATACAGTTCATCCGCCAGCACCCCTCAGATATCACCTTGGCTAGTGATATCTCACTGCTATTGCCAGTGGTATGTGATATCTCACGTTAACTCATGTGCCAATAACAGGGACTGGAGTACGCGGGGTTGTCACAGCCGTGGATCAAAAAATAGAAAAAAAATTAACAAATTAATAAAAACTGATCCCTCCATGCCATTTTAGAATTTTAGAATGTTGAAAAAAGTTTGGTTTTATTATAATTTTTACAATATTTTTGGAATTTTGAAAGAAATATGAGTGTGATTTTGTAATATTTTCTCGAATCGCTAAATTGAAGGTTTTTGAATAGTTTGCTGAAAATGTAAATGAAAATGAAATTGGACATGGACATTTTTGAATTTGTTATAGTTTTTAAAATATTTTTGGAATTTTGAAAAAACTTTGTATTTTTGTAAAATTTTTGGAATAGTTTTAGAATGTTGAAAAAAGTTTGATTTTATTATAATTTTTACAATGTTTTTGGAATTTTGAAAGAAATATGAGTGTGATTTGGAATTTTGAAAAAAGTTTGTATTTTTGATTTTGTAATAATTTTTGCAAAATTTTTAGAAGTTTGGAAAAAGTTTTAATTTTTGATTTTTGTAAGAATTTTTAAAATATTTTTGGAATTTTGAAAAATTTTAAATTTTTGATTTTGTTATAATTTTTGGAGTTTTGAAAAAAGTTTCAATTTTTGATTTTGTAATGATTTTTGGAATAATTTTAGAATGTTGAAAAAAGTTTGATTTTATTTAATTTTTACAATATTTTTGGAATTTTGAAAGAAATATGAGTTTGTGATTTTGTAATATTTTCTCGAATCGCTAAATTGAAGGTTTTTGAATAGTTTGCCAAAAATGTAAATAAAAATGAAATTGGACATGGACATTTTTGAATTTGTTATAGTTTTTGAATATTTTTGGAATTTTGAAAAAGTTTCAATTTTTGATTTTGTAAGAATTTTTGGAATATTATTAGAATTTTGAAAAACTTTAAATGTTTGATTTTATTATAATTTTTATAATTTTGGAAAAAGTTTCAATTTGTGATATTCTTATAATTTTTGCAATATTTTTAGAGTTTTGGAAAAAGTTTGAATTTTTGAATTTTTAAGAATTTTTGGAATATTATTAGAATTTAGAAAAAGTTTAAATATTTGATTTTATTCTAATTTTTGGAATATTTTTGGAATTATGAAAAAAGTTTCAATTTTTGATTTTGTATAATTTTTGCAATATCTTCAAAATTTTTGAAAAAAGTTTAATCTTTGATTTTGTAATAATTTTTGGAATATTTTTAGAATTTTGAAAAAAGTTTGATTTTATTTAATTTTCACAATATTTTTGGAATTTTAAAAGAAATATGAATTTGTGATTTTGTAATATTTTCTCGAAACGCTAAATGGAGAGGTTTTGGAGTAGTTTGCTGAGTCTATCATCTTAGTGAAAAGATCTTATGTTAATTTATGATCTGTTATAATTTTCCGGCGTCGTATTAATGTTTCGTGTTAGTTTTGTAATAAATTTCTAAACAGAGATTAAAAAAAATACTTGTACTTTAACAAAGAGTTATGTTTGGTATACATCGCTACCCAAAACTAAAAACCATGTTCTCATAAAAGTTTTTTGCCGAAAACTATATCAAAATCCTTAACCCAGACCGAAGTCTTAATATCTCAGAGCTGTGAGATTTCAGCCCCTCCATCTTTTTATAATTTTGTTTATATCAAGATCTTTTGATCTTGGATTTTTTCACGATAAATGAGTTTGTGAATATTATGCCACTGACAGATGACTTTTTTCTCACATTTGCTCGACCGCACACTAGTTATGTAGCTTTAGCACCATTCGATATGTTTAACTTGAAAACAAAATCTAGTACAAAAGTAAAGGAAAATGTGGTAAATTGAACGCAAAATCAGATCCAACTTTGTTTTTGAATCTCAGTTTGCATGTAAATTTAAGCTGATCTGGATCACACGCTTTCATGAAATGCAGATATTAACACCATCCTGTGATAATTAAATAAATTTTGAATTTGACCTTTAACCTTGATCTATAACTATGATGGTTTTATGTTTTGCTTTATAATTGAATGTTACTAAATTACTACACATCAGGAATTTGTCAACATAAGACAATTAATTTAACAGTGAAACGAGCTTATGAATAAAAAACGTCGAAAACTTGTCTATTAAAAAACATGCTTGTTAAAACTGTTATTTGAAATAACCAATAAGCTAGATGTTGGAACAAATAAATTGATGTGACTTACTGGAGACTATGTACAAATCAAAGGTATTTTTTAAACACATTTCTTAAATTTTTTTCCCTAGTGAGATAGCTATATTGACTAATATTTTCTTACTTGTTTTAGATATCAGTTTCAACGGATCTAGTCATTAATGTGCTTTGATCATCTTAGCATAGTAACTTTAATTACAATTAATGTTAAAATCTACGTTGCATATACATATTTAATGGTGGATAAAATGATGAAAATGTGAGCATATACGATTTTACAATTGTTAAACAAAACAACAACAGTCATAATATAAACGCCACAAGGATATAAAAAGGATAGTGAAAAGATGAACAATAAACCTGAAATAAAATAATGATATCTAATTTTAAGGCAGAAGAATTTGGCAAGAAATTATTTTAGATTCATTCTGTCTACCTTTGGTTCAGACTTCAGACTTATTTTATTACTTACTACTTTCATTGCTTGATTTCTTATATTGTTGTTTATTTGAATGTTTATAATAATTATGTTTTAATATTTATTCATAACACAACACACAAATCTTAATCTTAAACACATCTCCACCTCGACATTTATAATTTCATTAATAATTTTTAATTACTAAAAGCTATTTTTAAGAAGTTCTAGAAGATCTAGAAACTCTAAAAAATATTTAACATAGGTATGCTATTTAGCTGTTTAAAGTTTAAACATATCCAAAGGTACGAAGAAATCGTGCTTCAGAAATGCAACACGAAAATAGAAGCAAGTTTGTTTATACAGTTGCATGTCCTAAATGATACAGTAATATTTTTTGGATTGCTGTTTGTGTACTTACTGAAATTAAAACTCAAATAAAACTTTGGGTTCTGCTTTAGTTCGTAAAACCATGACTTCGAAAACTTTAAACTTAATGAAAATGTGAACATCTAATATCTTAAGAAAACAAATAAATCGATTGAGAACTTGTAGGCAAAGAGAAAGATTTAAACAGGACAATCTTTTTTTAAAAGTTAAACATTAATTAAAATAGGATAGACTGCAGATAATGAGTTCATATTTTCTTTAAAACCAATCATGCACTCCAAATGAACGTCACTCATATCAAGAAATATGACGTATAAATTTATATTTAAATTCACTTTTTCCTATCCTATCCTATTGTTCTCTAAAATAGTGTTTACTTTTTCCGTCACAGCACATATTATTCACTCATCAAAGAACTTTTATTTGGTTAAAACTGTATTTCATTATGAGCATACCACTACATGGCAAACTATTTAGCTAAAGTTTGTTGTTGATTAATTAAATTCTTAATTTCAAAAAATGCTCTGTAGTATGATGCACGTGGGGTGAACATGATCTTTAATATCTGCTTTGTACCCCAATAGTTCTTACATCTTTTTTATACTAAATATTAAATAATTGATTTTGAATTTTCTAGTTCGACGTATTGTCAGGCAACCACCGTTCGAGCAAATTGTTTTTAATCCAGCATTTCAACCTATTCAGCATCATCGTCCATATCATCCAATAATTCAATTTGAAGAAACTCCATTCCATCAAATTGTTGATTATAACGAACCTGTATTTACACCCATAAATATTGTACCACAACAAAAAAAGAAAAAGGTTATTATATATAAAAAATATAATCCACATAAGAAACCAAGAAATCATCAACTATTTACTCCAGTCTCACAATTTCGTCCATTAAATAACAAACAATATCCGAAATATCATAATCCGACTCCAAATAAAGGAAATAAATTTCGACCATCACAACCACTTCATCCTCAAAATCATAATTTCGAATCACAAATATATAGACCAAATCATTTTTATCAGCAGCAACAAATTGAGTTACAACATCATCATAGAAGACCGTACCACTATTCAGGATATCCACAAAACACAAATTCTTATTATAAACAATTCGCACCAACGAACTATTATCCAGTTCAACATCGGCCTATGTATTATAATTCTGAAGAATTTCGAGCGAAAGGTGCAGACGTTGAGCAACAAATCGAACAAATAAGAGAGGAAACTGAATCCACGTCAATACCTCTAACGGAAGAACAACCAGAAGAAATTTCTTCTGACGAAGATCCACCGAAATCGGAAACATCGAAAACAACAGGTCCTGTATTCACTTATGTAAAAACTGATACAAATGCAAACTATAAGTGGGGTGTGAGACATTACGTCGGTAATAAATATTCTTAGGTTAATTAATTTATTTGTGTAATATAGTGAAACTAATTGTATGTTTGATTATTTATAATTTAAGTAATTTAAATCAGGAAAAGAAATACAAATTTTAATTTATTTTTTTTTCGTTGTTTTGTTTTATTATTATTATTGTTATGTTTGATTTTATGTTTTTAGGTTATGGGATATAGATTTTGGATTTAAGATATGTGTTTATAAGGCTGCAAGAAGCAAATAATATTGATTGCGGCCTGAAAGATTAAGCCAATGCTCGTAGATTTACAATGAACTCGTTATACTATCCTAAGAATAATAATACCATTAAATATTTCAGTCATGTAAATTGTAAACTATAATTCAGATCAATGTGGTATGGAAGGTTTTCAGCAGGATAATAATTTTAAAATTAATTTTAACTGTTTTTTGTATCAAATACAACCAGTATAGCCCAAAAGCTATACTTGTTCGTTTATTAAAACACTCTTGGTTTTATACATTCTATTCGTTCTATACATTTTTCCAATAGCTGTTGTAGCATGACAACTACGCTGTTATTTCACAAAGTGGCCTTGCTGTTATTTTGAACTTACAATTAGTTTGATAATCTAGTGTTTTTCAGTTATAAGTCAGAATCCGATGATATGATTTTTCGATGTTATGATACGGACTCACTATGCCAAGTGAGTCCGCATCATAACATCGAAAAATCAAATCATAGAATCGTGTCATGCAACCAAAAATCTAGACCATCGAATTTCATATCATTGAATGGTTTTGAAATTGAAAAATCATTAGATCGAAATATTATATCTCCGAAAGTTCATTTCGTCGAAAGACGAACATCGAAAAATCATGTAGTAATCGAAAAACAGGAGTAAACCCTGTTTTTCGAAAATCATTTCAAATATTGTAAATTGAAGTGCCAGATAACCGGCAGTATATTTTAGTAATTATATTGGTTTGTATTATATTTCTATTCCATTGATAGTGTTTCAGGTTTTTGGAGTGATTTGAGAGTGCGTGGAGTGGATCTGGAATTTTCAAATTTTTAGAGTTTATTTTTCATTCGTTTACACCAATGACATAAAAAATTTTCAAATTTAAAAAAATCGACAAATAAATGTACATTTCCAAAAGAATTGCCCAACTAATATATACTGCGCATATCTGTCATTTCAATTTACAATATTTGTATCTGTGAGGAAAGTATACCCTGTTTTCGATTATATGATTTTTTGATGTACTGAATAATTCATTTTCGATGTTATTGTATTTCAATAATATGAATTTTTATGAATTTCGATCATCTGATTTTTCGCTGGTATGATATTTTAACTAAATCGAAAAAACGATTTTTCGATCCAATAACTTTTCGGCAGTGTGAACTTTCGGTGTTATGATTTTCGGTGTTGTAATTTTCGGTTGTTTGATTTCTCGATAGTACACTGAAAGAAATATTATGGATACAGTAACTATATTTTTAAAGAACTATAATATGGTTGGTTTTTATGTTTACTAAGACCATGTCATGGTTAACTTTTAACCATAGTATATTTAAAGTTTGACCATAATATAGTTGCAAAATAACTATAATATAGTAGAGCTGCAACTATATTAGTTGCAAAGTAACCATAGTATAGTCAAATTAGAACCATAATATAGCTACAGAGTAACCTTAGTATGGTTGAGATAGAACTATATTATAGTTGATGGGAATTGAAGTATAGTTGACGTAACACCATAATATAATTGTAGAATGACCATAGTGTAGTTGAGGCAGAACCATATTATATTTGTAGTTGGACAACTTATTTAAACACTAAGAAAATATAATTAAATTTGACATTTTTTTGTGTAAATATGCAAAACCAACTTTAAATTTAGCAAAAATATTTAAAATTGAAGAAATCACACATTTATTTACGTTATTAATTATATTTTGAATTTAAAAAAAAAATTGTTTTTGCAAAAATTGTATATATGTACAAAAAAAATTAATATTTTCCCTTCTTTAGTGTGCACTATTAATGCGGAACAAAAAAAATAAACATTAAATCTTTGATATCAAATTCGTAAATATTTATTATTTTAATCCTTTGTTTATAATTCAACTGAACAATTTTATTAAATAAATTTACAATTTTTTTAATGTAAACATTTTTAATACAATTTACATTTAAAGAGATATTTTATCATATCTGTTTGTCACGCTATTTTACTTAAATAAAATACTTTAAATAAATCTAAATTTTTAATACATTTTGTAAACTATAAAAATTTGTTATTCTACCTCAAATGCCTGCTGATAATATGCATTATATGCGACCGAATTTAGTAAATTCATAAAAAAATTACATAATATAATTAATTATTTTTTAAAACTATTACAAAAGTAGGATCTTATATATTAATACGCTAGATTAAAACTTTGTGGAGCATAAGGCTTTTTTATTCGCAGATGGATTCAATTCAAATTTTCACAGCTAACTGATATTAGTGTAACCTATATTGGGATCCGGATTCAAACAAATCGGATCATAAATAAAAAAGTTATTATATACGGAAAACTTTTTCTATACATATGCATTATAAGTTTACATACATATAAAAATATATTTGCTATCGAACAACGAACAACTTTATTTTGTTATTCTTTTTTATATTTAATTTTTTCTCAGCTGTTAGTATATTTATTTCTTTGAATGTGAATAAACGTACGTACATATTGTTTTTCTATGTTTTAAATTTCATTTCGAATTTTTTCTTATGCGTAAGATAGGTTTTGAGTTAGATCGTGTGAATCCTTTTGTTCGTTCTTTTAAATCAATGCATGAATTTTGTGAAAGCCCTGAGAATGTTACTGCTGATGTGTCAATGGTTATAAAAGTTAACAGAGAATGTGATATTCGTCGTTTTAATGATGCTGTTCAAACTGATGTGGTTGCTATTTTTAAAAATGATGAATTTTGTTAAATTTGTCAGATGAAGATAGAATTGATGGAAATGAAATGATTAATAAATTTGTATGTACTGAAATCCCTGATCCCATTCTTTTTCCTAAATTACATGAATATGTGAAACGTCATATGATGCATGAACCATGTGGTGCTCTAAATCCCAATTCTGTTTGTATGAGAGTGGTAAATGTAGTAATAATTTTCCAAAACCTTTTTTTGAAAATATTAAAGAATATGTGAATGGTTATCCTTTGTACGGTCGACGTGATAATGGTATGAGTGTTGATGTACGTGGTGCATCTCTTGATAATAGATATGTTGTTCCGTATAATATTTATCTTCTTGCAAAATTCAATTGTCATATTAACGTGGAAATATGTACGACTGTTAAAAGTGTGAAATATGTTTACAAGTATGTATATAAAGAGTATGATTCTGCCAATGTTGAATTGAGAGTGAATGGAGAGAATGCAGTGAATAATGATGATGCGATTGTGGGAAATGAAATTCAAGATTTTTTGAATGGACGGTATGTTGGTTCGACTGAAGCTGCTTGGCGCATATTTGAATTTCCAATGCATTTTCAATCTCATACAATTATTCGACTTGATTGTCATTTGCCTAATAGACAAAATGTTTATATCAGGAATGGTAATGTGGCTGGCACAGTCGCAAATGTATCAAGAACAAAATTGTTAGCATTTTTCCATTTGAATTCCATTGATAATTTAGCTAATGAGTTTTTGTATACAGAATTAATTATGTTTGGTATGACCAAAGTAAATCATGGAAAAGAAGACAACGTGGGGCTGATAAAGTTGTTGCTCGATTATATATGGTTACTCCAAAAGATATAGAATTGTTTCATATGCGTTTACTTCTGTTGCATGTTCGTGGTCCAAAATCTTTTTTTGATCTACGTATGTATGAAGGTGTACCCTACCCTACTTTTGTTGCAGCATGTGAAGCTCGAGGTATTGCAACAAATGATAATGAATAGCGTGAATGTTTACTTGAAGCTTCAGAAATTCAATCACCAAAACAGTTTCGTCAATTATTTGCATTTATCTGTGGTTTGAATGTTCCTCCGAATGCTTTAGCTTTTTTTCTTGACAGCTCATGCAGGTTGTGGCAAAACTTTTGTTCAAACGGCAATCATTCATAAATTTAATTCACTAAATCTTTCGTGTATTGTAACTGCCTTCAGTGGTATTGCATCAACTCTTTTGATTGGGGGGCGAACTTTGCATAATGTTTTCAAATTACCAATTCCATTATTAGAGAATTCAATGCCAAATATAACTCCAAACAGTGTACATGGCACATATATTAATAATGCATCAATCATTATTATAGATGAAATTTCAATGTGTTCTATTCATGCTTTAAAATTAACTAGGAAGGCCCGGCGTGCTTCGCTACGCTTATAAATAAAGTTTTTGCGTAGACATTTTGTTGACGTAGAAGCAATGATTTCAAAAAGTGGTAACGAGAAATGCTAGCATATAATTTTTAATTTTTCTTTTTAAATATATGAATGAAAAATAATCAGAACTCTAGCTGATCAGTTCGGATATATGAAAAATTAGCGATCAAATAAGTTAGAGATAAAATAAGCTTACTTGAAAACTTATTTGATCGCTAATTTTTCATATATCCGAACTGATCAGCTAGAGTTCTGATTATTTTTCATTCATATATTTAAAAAGAAAAATTAAAAATTATATGCTAGCATTTCTCATTACCACTTTTTGAAATCATTGCTTCTACGTCAACAAAATGTCTACGCAAAAACTTTATTTATAAGCGTAGCGAAGCACGCCGGGCCTTCCTAGTAATCATTATTACTTTCCATTTCGGCGACTGAACTGTATTTACTTTAAATAATCTAATCGTTTTTAACAAAACTTCTTTTAGATATAAAACCTACGTACGCATATAAAATTGTATCGAAGCTGTTCTTCACAGAGTTACTCTGAGTAATATTTTTCCATTAATTTTGGATAAAAAACCCAAGCTCCTGAAAAATAAAATAATAAGAAAAATATTTGAGCGTTAAATATATTAATATTTATCAAAAAATCTTACCTGTGTCCAGTAAATTTAAACTAAAAATAGTAGCTACAATAAATTAAACGAACTTCTTTTTTTTAATTTAACAGCTGTGAAGTTGATTCTGCTATCAAGAAGTTGACAAACTATTACAAGTTAAGATTCTGCATAGCAAGAAGCTGGCAAACTATTGTAGAAAATAAACAAAAAACACACATAATTAAAAATAAAAAACACACAAAAAACTCAAAAAACTTTCTAAAGTGGTCAAAAATTAAATTTCTTATTTAATAAAATAAACAATAGCATTCAATATCAAAATATTTAATTTAGGAATATGAATTATATTATAAAACTGAAAACGTTAATCATCTACATTAAAATAAGAACAAGCTGAAAAAGAACAAACGCATTTAGAACGCATTAATAAATGAACACAAGTTTTATATTTTACACAAACTTTGCAGATTAAATAATTTTAGCTCACCTTCTTAAATGATGTTAGTTAATTTTTTAATCCCTCAAGTTGTCTTGCCTTTCTAAATTCTATTATAATAAAAACACACGGTACAGACACAAAAGTTATAAATTCACCAGTATGTTAAAAAAAAATAACTTATATTCACATAATAATCAAATAATTTACCTAATATGTATTATTTTAATAATTTAACACCACACCAGAACTGTACAATAAAAATCAATATAAAATTAATTATTTTTAACACAATCAAATTTTAACGTTTATTCCAAAATATTTAATTTTATTTTCACTAACTTTTTTCTTAATCACCTATCTTCACTACTCGACATACTCATCAAACTAAAATAAAAACTTTAAACTGAATTCTGAAACCACAAACTTATCTTAGCTTTCGTTCCCAAATCGGAGGTTTGCCATATTATAGTCAGCTTGACCAAACTATACTTATACTTTAACGATGTTTTTACCATAATATAGTTTCAATAGCTATACTTGTTCAGTTCTGCATTAAAATTCATGGTGTTCGCAGCCATACTCAACAATGTTAAGTGGTAAGTGTCTTAAATAATGGTAAGTGTCTTAAATATGGTTAGTAAAAATATAATATGGTATTTTCAAATTTATACATGGTTTTCTGGACCATGAATTTTGTTTTATGATTGATTTAACCAAAATATAGTCTTTGCAACAAATCAATAACCATATTATTTCTTTCAGTGTATGATTTGAATTTTTTGATATTTTTCGATTTAACAATTTTCGATGGTATGATTTTTCGATGATGTGGCATGATCTGGGCATAGTCTTTTACGAAATGTTTTCCGACACTTGGATTTTATAAAAAAAACTATAATTGTTTCTTTTGGATTTTTGAGATCAATTAAACTCAAGTAAGTAAAGAAGTAATTGGAATATTTTCAATTCAAAGGTATGGTTTGAAGTTTCTCAGAAAAAAACTTCAATTCACATTTTACGTGTTTCGGATGGGATTCGAACCTACCCTCGTCAGTGCCCGGTTCGAATCCTTGGGCAGACACGCTATCGATTACGCCGTTGAGGCGATGACAATTTCAAAGTTGAAACTTCTTCATCACTTAATTATTTTTTACTTAAGTTGAATTTTTCCACTTTCATTAGACTGCATATTATGGAAATGCTTTTATATTATATGGGATTTTTCGCATTAAATTTCTAGACAATACTTTGTGTAAATTCATAGAATGGGGAACATTTCTATTCTAATTAACATCCTAAGTCACGATTGTATAGTCATTATTGATTGTTTCCAATCAATGTGAAATCAATAGCTGACACTTGGTCAATTTGTAGTCCTATATGTATTAACATTAGACTACATTAAGGGAATTTAAATTTATTTTGGATTTTTGAGATCAATTAAACTCAAGTAAGTAAAGAAGTATAATTGTTCCTATTATAGTTTTGTTTTGCGATTAGTGGCAACGGGGAGCTTAGTTTATAGGTTGACTTGCTTCTTTTTACTTCGAAAGCTTCCCAGCTTCTTCTGCATAAAATTTTCCCAGGCAGTCATGTCTCATGTCAATATCTCACGTTAACTGAAGCCTACATTTTGGGTGACACTTTTTAATTTTGTCCAATGTAATTTTAATGTTCATTGAGACGCATTAAGCGTTGCCACATCAGAAAATCTATGGATAGGATAAACCTTTGAATCCAACTAGTCATTAATCTAGATAAGAAAAAAAGTTGATGAAAAACAGAAACCATAAAAATTCCTACATTTGAAAAGACACATGATGAAACCTGATGAACCCGTATTGTCTAGCATTAAGAATTTTTGAAGATTCTAAGAAGTTCTAATATTAAAACTACCTGGGACAACTTTAATAGCCCTTTTAAAATTACACGAACCTTTTGGTGGTTCAGAAAATTGAGCACTGTTGCGCTTACAAAATTGACATTTTTCAATATCTATATAAGTTTTCTACTTAAATTATTCTCTTTTCAGTGCTGTCTTGAGTTTTCATCAGTTTTGTTTTGATAAAACTTTCGAAAAGCTATAATCTTGTACTAGAAAGTCTTCACAAGAATAATTAAACTATTTAGACGGAACCAAGGGGCCAAGCCCGTGTCACAGCTGTTTGTGTTTGGTCCAAGCTTAACATTTTCAAACGGTTCAAATTTGAAGTTTGGACTGATGTCCTGAGGACAAGTCTGGCAAATAACAGTTGGGTCAAGTCTGGCAAATAAAACTTGGACCAGGTCTGCCAAACCAATTTTTTCCTAGACCTCCTTTCGATGTGTTGAGGTTGTGGAAAGAGTAACATATGAAAAAGTAAAGATAAACATAATATGACTTGCACATATTTACAATGCATTAGCCTGATGAATAACGCCTTAAATAATAAACTAATAAACTTAATCTTGGTTCATTCTACACTCAGAGAATTTTGTTAGTAAATTTAATAACCGCCCGTTTTAAAAATGTGTAATAAGTTATTTTATCAATTTAATAACGATTTTTATTAAAGTAATTGCCACATTCGTTCGATTAATACTTTTTGTTATTATTTTCATAAAAATGTTTATTAAAATAAAAATACGGTTTTTTGTAGTTAATTTTAATAACCATTTTATTAGATTAATCATCGACGTTTTTACTTTAAAAACGTAGGTTATTAGATTAATAATAGTATACATTAATCTAATCTAACCATAGGTTATATTTTTAAAAACGATTAAAAAAATCTTGGTAAGAATCACAGTTTATATCCAGACGCTGAATAAACAACAACTTTAAAAAATATTTAAAAGTTTCGTGAAAAGCTAGAAGTGTTTTTAAGAAAATTGAAAAATTAAAATTCTTTTATTTAAAATTTAATGATTTAAAACAAAAACAAATAGTTGGCAAGTAAACGAATTCATGGTATGTGAAACTTTGTAAATTTTTGTACTGTCTATGCCGTGTTAAAAAAAAAATTGGTTTTTCAGTTCCTGAAGCAGATTCATCAGAACATTTAGAAATTTTGTTCGATGAACAGAGTAGTTGGGCTGAAATTGAGTCTGCATGGGACAGGACTAAACAACTGAGACTCAGGGACATTTCAAAATTAAAATCAACTTCGGAAATTTTCAAAATTAAAATCAACTACGTAAATTTTAACCTAATGGAAGCAATTTAAATTACCGCTTGGTTATAAACTGGTAATTAATAATTCAATATTATTATATTTCAATAAAATTTTAATTATATTAATATTCCTTTTAAAATTTTCAGATAGACATTAATTTTAAAGCATTGTTAACGAAAACCACCGATTTTGGTTGTAAAGTACCAACATTCATTCAGAAAACTCAGCCCATTTTTGAAGAACAAATTAAAGATGAAAAGTTAAGAGAGATTGTTGAAAAGCTTCGCAATACAGAAAGTAAGTTTTTTAAATTTGTTTTTTTTTTACTCCAAAAACTTGAAAATCACATACAACAGAAACAGAATTCCATTCAAATTTTACAGCAACAGAATTTTTTGCTGACAAATTTGTATGAAATTCTATTTCTGTTTCTGATGTATTTGAATACCCACCCGGCTGTAAGTTAAAAAGTTGTTTTGGACATGTCATTTGTAATTTTTTTTGAGTGAAAACAATTAAACCTATTCAATTTTTGATTCTGTAATAATATAGTATTTTTCTGTTTTATATTATTTAGATGGTATTCAACTATTAACTATGTCCAACTATGTCCAATCAACAAAACTTTGGAGCATAAAATTTATAAGAAATAAACTGTTCGAGATTCTCAAAACAGTTTTGCCATTATAGGTGAAACTGTTCAAAATGTTGAAGAGACGTTACAAAAGTATTTGGATCAAAAATTACCAATTCAGCCACTTTTGTTAATTACTGGATCTATAACAAAGCCAATACTAGTATGTTTTGATAGTGTACGGTATGAAGTTTATACAACATGAAAAGCAATTGATGTGTGCTTCAAAATATTTTATTTATTCAACTTAAAAAATCCGCAATCAGCAACCAATTTTGGAATTTTATCCAAAAGTATTTTATACATTGAAAGGCGAAAAAGAAATAGATAAATACATATATTATTGATTTGCTAAATTCAAATCAATAATATATATTATTAGTTTAACTATGTAAATTTATGTTTTAATTATTAAATAATATAGTAAAATATAATATATTTTACTATATTTTGTATTTTATATACGAACTCCTTTTGTTCTTTTAATTTTTGTCACATGTAAATTCAAAAATACTTTAAAACAAAATCATGTATTATTTTAAATTTAAAACTGTGAAAACATTTTATAATTAAATGAAAATAATTGAAATAAATAAAATTGTAAATAAAAAATTTATATTCTTTTTTATTTAAAAAGTGTAAAATATAAGTTCCATTATTAATTTAATAAGTTCCATTATTAATTTAATAACATCTTATTATTAATTTAATAAGTTCTATTATTAACTTAATAACATCTTATTATTAATTTGATAAGAACCTATTATTAATCTAATTAGATTGTATTATTAATCTGATAACATAATATTATTTTAAAAACAACTTTATTATTCTAATAATATATGTCATTTATCCAATGGATCCCTAATATGAATGTAATTCATTATGTTATTAATTCAATAAAAATTTTTATAAATATAAAGCTATCGTTTTTAGATTTAAAATTTGAATTTTTTTTGTTAGTAAATATTACGAACAAATAATTTTAGTTTAATAATGCCTGTTATTACGAAATTTGTGAAAATAATCACAAGTTGTGATTAGCTGTATAATAATCACCAAATTATTAATCTAATGGCTATTTTGATAGTTTTTAACAACAGAATTCTCTGAGTGTAGGCATTTGCAACTGGCCCAGACTGAAACCGAAGTTGCCTAGCCAAGGTTTGGCTCGCCAAAATGGGACCCAGTTTGACTCGTTGTTTAATATTGGCAGCTTCTGGGATACTATCCATCCGCTCTTAATTCACGTGAATTTAATATATTGTGGCACTTTATGTAACACTTTTTTGTCTTGTCTCTTTTGACATACAAATTTTTATTCTTTTGGGTTTTTTAATTTCACTATATTCTACAATTCATTGACTTCTCTCTCCATACTTACTAATTTTGCTATTAAAGATTTAACCAATGAATCTACTCGTTTTTACTTAATATATTGGAATTATATTGGAATTATTTTCTTAAAAAATTACTTGCCATAATTACCCCTTTTGCACTCCAAAAACTATCAAAAAATAACACGCAAGCACGACTCCTTCGATCAACAACACTGCACTGCACTGCCGAAACCCTAATAATCTATTGTTTTATTTATGAAAATGATTGTTTGTTTTATAATAATTCAAATTTCATAAAACAAATATACAAAGCAAGTGTGAAAGGAAGTTTTAGATTTCATATGAAATTAAATCCAAGAATAAGAAAATGTGTTGAAAATGTCCATGAGAAAGACACA
This sequence comes from Diogma glabrata, assembly GCA_963693315.1. Lineage (NCBI taxonomy): Eukaryota > Metazoa > Arthropoda > Insecta > Diptera > Cylindrotomidae > Diogma > Diogma glabrata. The sequence goes on from OY856186.1 coordinate 402,254,036, forward strand.
ACACATAAGTTTTTTTTTTTTTTTTTTTATTAATTAGTTGGACATGTTTAGCACACTAAATATGAAATATTCATTATTTAGACTCTTTGAATATCTGAAGAAACCATGTCAACTATAAAGGAAGGAGATGAGAAAAATGGAAGGAATGGGGATATAGGGATAACTAACTATACTAATTGTTTTAAATGATTATGGACATTTTCTTTAAATGCCTGAGGGGAAAATTCATCGGGAAATACAGAGGGAGGCATTGAGTTCCACAATTTGGTCACTCTATTAAAATAGTCGTTCTGAAAGGACACAGTTTTACAACGAGGTATTTGTACAACAAATGGATGGGACGACTCGGCAGCTCTTGTTTGCCGATTATACTGCGCACACGATGGAAGGATATTTTGAATTTCCTTTGAGAAGAATTCGCTAAAGTTATATTTATAGTAGATTGATAGTTCCGCCACATTTCTTCTGTGCTGGAGTGAATCAAGCTGGTCCGTTAGTTCGGTATTACCAATCAACCGTATTGCTTTTCTCTGTACAGAGTCTAGACATTTTATTGTTGACTGACAAGCACCTCTCCCCTCCCCAAACATGACAGCAGTACTCCATACATGGACGAATAAAGGACTTGAAGATTAGCAAAATTTGCTCGGGATTGAAATACTTTTTACATCGACTCAAGAATCCTAATTTTTGCATTGCAGATTTAGTGAGGTTGAACACATGTTTATTCCATTTCAGGTTATTTTGAATATCCACTCCAAGAAGTTTAACTGATTCAACCTCACGCAATTCCTCGTGGTTTATTTTAATAGGAAAATTTTTATGTCGCTCTATTCGTGAAAGACGGCATAATTTGGTTTTGGTTGGATTAAATGAAACAAGATTACGATCTCCCCATTCCATTATACGCTCCAGATCTTTGTTGATAGAATCAATTAGCAACTCTCTATCAGTGGTAACTGCAGTATGAGATCGAAATTTAGGAGATGCATGTGATGCATGCAATGTGCTGTCAGCAAAACTGTGGATTGGGTGCACTGTGGAAATAAGTAAGTCATTAAAGTATAGAAGAAACAAAGTACGATGACATTTACATTGAACATTAATTAAACGGCGTCGAGTGCGTTCAAAGAAAATTTTTGAGCTCTCTGGAAAGCATTACTTGAAAGCATGTCATATACACCTGCAAGATGGTTATGCTCCTTGATAACTAATGTTATCGCAGACAACCGAATTAATTTTAGGATTAGTATTAAGTGCTATTGGCTATTGCATATGTTTAGGGTTAACCCTACACATATAAGGAGAAGGCTGTGGAAGGTTATGAAATAATTTGCATTTTTATAACGTAGAATCTGCGCAATATGCAGAATTGACAAACGGTAATACTCAAAATTGCCTTACTTTAAACCCGTTGAACTGTTTACTTTCGTTTTTAAGTTTCCAACAATTATTTGTGAGATAACCAATTTACAACAATCCTTTTAATTTTCTAAAAACAAAACTGTATCAAAGAAAAGCTTGAAATTAATATTTCACACAATTTTACATCATATTTCCCTATTATTAATAATGCATATTGAGCTTTTGTTTTACATATGAGAATTTCATTACAAATTTAACACAAAAGAAATTCACATTATCAATAATTTTTTTCTTTTCTTCTAATTTGCCAAATTTTTTTTCTCCTAATTTTAAATCATTTATAGTTAATGATATTTTGTATCTAAAAAATATAATATTATTAAAAACACAGAGTCCGTTCCAATACAAAACTAGAAGTCAATTAATTCATTCTGAAAATATGGCTTTACACATCAACTTTATTTCTTTTTTGAGGTTTCCATTTATTTCAGTTGTTGTGATTAGGCTTTTTCATACTAAGAAAAAAATATTAAACCATACATGAAAATCTGCCGTGTGCAAACAAAAAAAAAAAAGAATGAAACAGACAGAGAAAAATAACTCACATAAACAACCTCATACTATCAAATCTAAACATAAGATCCTACACAATGATTAAACAATGATTAATATTGCAAAAATATCTCAGTTAAAACACATAAATCGGATCGATCTATTCAGATCACCCAACATCAACGCACCTGCGCCGATCAATTTACTTTATTTCGGTTTTAGTTTGAAATAAGAAAAAAAATATATTTGGGGCATTCTTTACTACTCGAAGACCTGCTCTCCAGAATTGGTTAAGGATTTTCAGAAGGTTTATGGTCAGAAATTGTAGCTTATTTTGTCTAGTTTCCAATGCTTTGTGGTTCTTTTCGAAAATCAATATGGTGGATACAGGGCTACGGCCTCACTCTGAAAGTATAGCAATATGGCTGCCAACACAAATTTGAAATATCAACAAATGCGTTCTAGGGCTTAGAATGTTGATGATTATAAGTAGTTTCAAATGACGAGTGGTGTTCAATTTTTTTTCAAAAGGGTGGCTCGTAAATATAAAAATATAGAATTAAAAAAAAACAGATAATAAGGGTTTGAGGGTTAATATCCCCACCTTTTTTATATTTTCTTCCACAACTTTGAATCTTTATTTATTTTCTACAAAAATCAGGTATATAAGATGAAGGTTCCCCAACCCCTATTATTTCACATTTTTTATTTTTTTTTATAGTAAATTATCAAAAATTATAGCTGCAATTATTTTTAATAAAAAGAAGTCGTTTTCGCGTTTAAAACAAAAACAATTGAAAAATTCGTCAAGTAGTTCTTGAGATACATTAAATTGAGCAAATATGAAACCCGCGGTTTTCAAAAACTACCTGTTGAATGTACTAATTACAACTTTATATTTTACATTCTGAATTACTTATATTGAACTGTTAAACTTGTTATCATTTATGTTGAACTGTATTACTAATAGAAGCTAAATTGTTGTAAATCTATATATATAAAATTCTCGTGTCACAGTGTTTGTAATTAAACTCCTCCGAAACGGCTTGACTGATTTCCATGAAATTTTATGTGTATATACGGTAGGTCTGAGAATCGGTCGTAAACTATTTTTTATACCCTTAAGTGATAAGGGGGGCCCTCCCCCCAAAATTTTTTTGTATTTTTCAGACAAAATTTTTTATTTTTATATTTTTATGATTTGACATTAAAAAATACATATAATCCCTAATTTTCTCCCTTCTACCACCAACCCCCATTTTTTAATTGCGATATTAGTACTGAAATACTCTTCAATTACTCCTCCGAAACTGCTTGACTGATTTCCATGAAATTTTATGTGTATATACGGTAGGTCTGAGAGTCAGTTGTAAACTATTTTTTATACCTTTAAGTGATAAGGGGGGCCCTCCCCTCAAAAATTTTTTGTATTTTTGAGACAAAATTTTTTATTTTTATTTTTTTATGATTTGACATTAAAAAATACATATAATCCTTCATTTTCTCCCTTCTACCACCAACGCCCATTTTTTAATTGCGATATTAGTACTGAAATACTCTTCAATTACTCCTCCGAAACGGCCTGACTGATTTCCATGAAATTTTATGTGTATATTCGGTAGGTCTGAGAATCGGTTATAAACTATGTTTTATAGCCTTAAGTGATAAGGGGGGCCCTCCCCCCAAACATTTTTTGTATTTTTCAGACAAAATTTTTTATTTTTATTTTTTTATGATTTGACATTAAAAAATACATATAATCCCTAATTTTCCCTCTTCTACCACCAACCTACATTTTTTAATTGCGATAGTAGTACTGGAATACTCTTCAATTACTCCTTCGAAACGGCCTGATCGATTTCCATGAAATTTTATGTGTATATACGGTAGGTCTGAGAATCGGTCGTAAACTATTTTTTATACACATAAGTGATAAGGGGGGCCCTCCCCCCCCCCAAAATGTTTTGTATTTTTCAGAAAAAATTTTTTTATTTTTATTTTTTTATGATTTGTCTTTACAAAATACATATAATCCCTTATTTTCCCCCTTCTACCACCAACCTCCATTTTTTAATTGCGATATTAGTACTGGAATACTCTTCAATTCTCAGTAGTCAACAACTGATCAATCTATTAATCTATCTATCTATCTTCTATCTACATATCTATATATGATAAATACAAATGCAAATGTTCGTTGGTTCAAAATAAGCAATCTAGGAATGTACTGGATCGATTCTCTTGAAATTTGGACACAATGTTGCATTCAGAAAAGTTATTATATATTTTTTTTAGCGATATGCGTTTCATATAGGAATGTAAGCTGTCGACAAGCGCCCCTCACCTGCATTAATCTCAATTCAATCTTTTTATGGTCGAGTTTCACTTAAAGACTTAATTTAATCGATTAGTTATGTATGGGTGATCTGATCACCCATATATAGTTTTGTCCAATTTATCAACCATATTTGCTGATTAGCGGTTAATTGTATAACCACTCCAGTGTCCAGTGTTATTGTGTAACCAGTGTGTTTATGTTTGTTAATGACTTTGTATAACAACACTTTGACCTAAATGGAAGTAGTGCTAACCACTAGACCATTCAACACATTTGTACATACATTTATATACATACGGTCATAAAAATGTTCTATTTCATTTTTGCTCATTGCATGGAAATTGGCTCTATTGTATATTTTACCAAATACTTCTACACGGAATGGCATTTTGATAATTTTTTTGAAAACCAGATTTCAAAAAACGATTTTGTGCATTTGTTCAAAACAGCAGTTGACATGATGTATGTGATACATATATAAGTTTCAATAGGTCAGGTTGACAAAACGCCTGCTTGAGAACATATGAGAAGATTCAATGCTCGGACAATAAACGAAGTGACAATTAATAAAGTCGGCAATAAATTTCAACCGGGATATAATTTTTGTCAATAAAAGAGGGATTAATGATTCGAGGGGAAGATTTCCACATTTGGAAATGCCGTCAATTGTTTCACCAATACATGGTAGATATGTATGCAAAAACATTCGAAACAGAACGTTTAATATTCATTCGATTAAATCAAACCAAGCTTTTCTCTGAAGTACCAGTATATTTGCGAGAGCCAATTTAACATGACGGTTATTCACAACTAACGCACACACACAAAATCATCTCAAATGCACACGGCAAATATCCGATGCCAGCTTCGATAAAGATTTGTAGGAAGTTGTGACGAAAAATATGTAACATGAGCTTTCCAGAACACTGAATCCACTGAATCCAAAGTACGCAAAGTGATATCACCAAGGATTCAGTCAGTTACACGAAATTCAGTTACATGAAACGATGATCCTTTATATAAAAGAAGAGCCGCAGCAGATGGCGGTAAGGTAACAATATATAGATATGCGAAACGGGAACATGGAAATAGTTCCATAAACATGGATGGTTGTTCCATATTAATCCTTTGCTACAAAGAACATACAGATCGCACATAAACTTGGAATACGGTATATACGTCAAATCAGTCAAATACGTAAGTTAGAAAGTACTTTAATAAAAGCAACATTTCAGTTTTAGCGTGCTACAATGAAGCAGCACTGGGATGTATGTATCATTCATCAATGACACGTGCAGCACTTCACCTCCAAACTAAGTTCGAGCTATGTTTAAAATCATGCTGACCGCTTACTGTTCTTCATCTACAAGAACGTTATGGGAAAAAATATAAATCGCACATGGTTGATGATATTTCCTGTCCTATATAGCAAAATGATTGAAGATCTGTGCGTAGTATTAGCGAACTTAGTTCTCAATCAATTATTAATGCTACCGTCGAATCGATCTGCTCCGTCGGTCAATGTGAAATTACGTCGTTAATATAAATACAATACTGATGATTAGGTTTAATATAAGTACAATACGGGTGATTAGCATTTCAATTCAAAAGATCACAATAGTCAATTAAATTGATGTTTGCAATCACCATAAAAAAAGATCACGCTCAATCATTAAAAGTGCGCGCTTTAGATGTAGAAAGGATTGATTTTCGTATGGACAATTATGTTGCGTAGATAGAATAGAGGCATAAAACTAGATAACCTCTATATCTGAACCAACAATGGAGCCACAACAAATAATGTATAACCTGCAGAAGCATCGAGAAATTGAACATTAGAAACCTGTAGGTTCTCTTTTCTTAGTGAGCACTCAGCACATTGAACATATGGGTACTGCGAACATTTGTAAATCTATTTATGTTCTGTATTATGTTATATATAGAGATGACACACCTCTACTAATTCAACAAGTTGCTTAAATTTTTTTTGCTTACTTGAAAACTTATTTGATCGCTAATTTTTCATATATCCGAACTGATCAGTAAGAGTGCTGATTATTTTTCATCCATATTTTTAAAAAGATAAATTAAAAATTATGCGATTATTCTCATTACCACTTTTTGAAATCATTGCTACTACGTCAACAAAATGTCTGTGCACAAGCTTTATTTATAAGCGTAGCAAAGCACGCCGGGTCCTGCTAGTATGTTTATAATAAAATTAGTCTTGAGTTGAACTTGAATCACTGTGTACAAACAATTATTTTGTCTTATATCCTCTCAATAGGTTATGAGCCCAGAAGATATAGATAAAAAGTTTGTTTCTAGTGACAATAAAATTTTGAGTAATATTAAACTCAAAGTTAATGTAATGGATCTGTCAATGGTGATTCATCGCTTTAATGGAAATAATTTCCAATTATGGAAAAGACAGATGGAAATTTACATGAGAGAAAATAAATTGAGAAAATTTATGGATGGTTCAACTCCAAAACCTGATGTTGCAAAAGCAACTGCTGCTGAAATTGAGACTTGGGAAGACAAGGATGCTGAAGCACAAGGTTTTCTAATGAGAGGTCTCGAACTTAATCAGTTACGTCATTTATCCGACTGTTTAACTGCAGCTGAGATGTGGTCAAAATTACAAACGATACATGCAGAAAAAAGTGACCAATCGATTCAAGTGCTATTGAATCATTTTATAAATGCAAAAATGGAGGCAAATGAAACTATGGCGGATTATATTTCAAAGGTTGTATCATTTGCGCAACGCTTGAAAAATTTAAATATGGAACAAAAGGAACCGATGGTTGTTGCAAAAATATTATCAGGATTGGATCCAAAATACGATGGTGTTCGTGCAGCTTGGTATGCAGTTCCGCGTGCTTCACAGACAGTTACAAAACTAACGGATCATTTGATTAATGAAGAAAGTATTTTTACAATAAGACAAGGTGAGCATGTAAAAATAAATAAAAGTGAAACATATGTTGTAAAATCAAAACAAGTTTCAAGTTCAAGTGCTGTAAACAACCGTAATATTTTTGAGAAAAAGAAATTTATTTGTCATTTTTGTAAAAAGCCTGGACATATGTCGAGAAATTGTTTTTTGAAAAATGCAAAAGAAAAACAAAAGTCGTCATTGGTTGTTCAAAATAATAATAATAATGATGCTTCTTTTTTAATGAATAGTAAGATTTTTAGTATTGAAAATTCATCGTGTAATATCGAAATGAATGATAATGATGTTTGGTTTGCTGATTCCGGTGCAACGGAACATATTTCTTTTCGAAAAGATTGCTTTAAAAATTTAAAGAATTTTACAAATGATGAATATAGTGTACGTGTAGGAGATGGCAGTATACTTCCTGTTAAAGGAGTGGGAGATATTGATGTCATTGTAAATGCTCATGATATTTGTGATACATATACCATGAAAGATGTTTTATATTGTCCACGTATAACGAAAAATTTGCTGTCAGTAAGAAAAACTACTGAAAAAGGTATTCGTATAATTTTTCATGAAAACGGTAAAGTTTATTTTCATAAAGATAATAAATTACTGGTTGATGGTTATCAATACAATAATAATTTATATAAATTAAATTTTAAACCTATTAATTCTATTGAAGCTAATGTTGTCATAGATGAAAATTTAATGTTATGGCATGAACGATTGGGACATGTGAATTTTAAAATGTTACGAAAAATGATTAAAGATTGTACTGTTAGTGGTATGAAAGTAACTGATGTTCCTGAAGACAATCCATTTTGTCAAAGCTGTGTTGAAGGTAAACAGCATCGTTTTTCTTTTCCAAAAGAAAAATCAAGAAGGTCAAAATTGCCAGGTGAAATATTTCATGTTGATTTATGTGGAAAAATGAGTCAACCATCTTTTGGAGGAGCAAATTATTTTATTTTATTTAAAGATGATTGCTCACGATATTGTTTTGTTTATTTTTTAAGGGACAAAACAGGTGTTTTGAATGCAACTAAACAATTTTATGCTGATGTTTGTGCTGATGGAAAAGTTATAAGAAAACTTCGTTCAGATTGTGGTCTAGAATTTTGTAATGAAAATGTGAATGAATTTTTATTATCGCATGGAATTAAACATGAAACGAGTACTCCAAGAGCTCCTGAACAGAATGGTTTTATAGAACGTCAAAACCGTACTGTAATAGAAACTGCAAAATCAATGTTACATGCAAGTGAACTTCCGCTTAATTTATGGGGTGAAGCTACATCAACAGCAGTTTATGTGAGAAATAGAATTTCTACGGATACTTTAAATGGATTAACTCCATTTGAAGTATGGTTTAATGAAAAACCTTCAGTATCACATTTGAAGATTTTTGGATCTGAATGTTATGTACATATACCTAAGGATCAACGAAGTAAGTGGGAGAAAAATTCCAGAAAAATGTATATGACTGGTTATTGCGATTCCAAGAAAGCATATCGAGTTTATGATCCGGTTTCAAGAACATGTTTTGTGAGAAGAGATGTAATTTTTAATGAGATATGTCATTTCAATAATGCAAAATACAGTATAGTAAACAATAAGAAAAATGAAAATCAATTGGAAAAAGAACAGAGTACAGTAAGAATAGAAGATAAAATTGAAGATTTGGATAATAGTAATTGTAACTCTCCAAGTATTCCAATATCACGGGATCCTTATCCATTGAGATCAAAAATTACTCATTCGTCAATTGTAGAAGCTTTTTCATGCATCTGTGAACCACAAACTTTAGATGAAGCATTGAAGGGAAATGATTCTTCTTATTGGATGGATGCTGTTGATGAGGAAATGAACTCATTATTAGAAAACAAAACTTGGATTCTTGTTCCACGACCGAAAAATGTTAATGTTATTTCAAATAAATGGATTTTTAAAAGAAAGTATAAGTCTGATGGTTCTATTGATAAATACAAAGTTCGTTTGGTTGTTCGAGGCTACTCTCAGAAAGAAGGAATCGACTACAACGAAACTTTTGCTCCTGTAGTAAAATATACAACAGTTCGTTTAATATTATCAATAATAGCAGTAAATGATTTTGAAATGATACAGTTTGATGTAAAAACTGCTTTTCTGAATGGTGATTTAGAAGAGACCATTTATATGGAACAACCGTTTGGATTTGAAGTCGATAATCAAGTTTGTTTATTGAAAAAGAGTTTGTATGGACTAAAACAAGCATCTAGACAATGGAATAAAAAGATGCATGATTTTTTAATTGAATATGGTTTTAGTCAATCTCTTGCAGATCCGTGTCTATATTTCTTACATGCAAATGAATCTATTATTATATTAGTTTTGTATGTGGATGATGGTATTGTTTGTGGAAACAATTTGAATTTAATTAGAGATTTAATAAATAAAATGAGTGAATGTTTTAAAATTACATGCTCAACTGGAGATCAATTTGTAGGATTGCAAATGATAAGAGATAGAAAACAAAAATGTTTGAAAATATTTCAAACTTCGTACATCGATAAAGTTTTGACGAAATTTAATATCAAGGATAATGATAGTTACACACCTCTTTCTATACCAGCAGATCCTGCTATAAAATTTATTAAAACTTCGAATTATGAAGAGATTATACAAGATTTTCCATATAGAGAAGCTGTAGGTTCTCTAATGTATTTAATAGTATCAACAAGGCCTGATATATGTTATATTGTAAGTGTCTTAAGCCAGTTTTTAGAAAAACCAAGTAAACAGCATTATATTGGAATTATACGTGTTTTTAGATATTTAAGAAAAACTACTAGTTATGGAATAGTTTATAGTTCAAGCTATTTGGTTGCGGAAATTGCTAATTGATATAAATTGTAAACAAATGTTTCCGACTAAAATTTATTGTGACAATCAAGCAGCAGTACATTTAATCAAGAATCCAGAGTCAGCTAAAAGATTAAAACATGTAGAAACTCAATATTATTATACTTGCCTCATGCAGAAGGAAAATAAAATTTTTGTTGAATATATTAAAACGAGTAAGCAGTTAGCCGATCCATTAACTAAAGCTTTGTCTAAGCAAAAATTTATTGATTTATTTTATATGAATGGATTATTAGATGTTAATATTTAAAATCAAAAATTTGCTTTGAATTATATAAAATAAAAGTTGAGTGGGAGTGTTGAATGTACTAATTACAACTTTATATTTTACATTCTGAATTACTTATATTGAACTGTTAAACTTGTTATCATTTATGTTGAACTGTATAACTAATAGAAGCTAAATTGTTGTAAATATGTTTATAATAAAATTAGTCTTGAGTTGAACTTGAATCACTGTGTACAAACAATTATTTTGTCTTATATCCTCTCAATACTACCTAGAGATGTTAAAATACGGTATTTTATTTTTTTTGTATAATACAGCGTATTATACATTGTATAATACAAAATAAAATACCGTATATTCTGTACAAAAGTGCAATAGCCGACATACAGTGTTAGTGATATAACAACAAAAAATTACTTCCATCACCATTTTCAATCACAACTAATTCATTTCCATCTAAATAACTGCCCCGACATTTGAATTTCTTATCGTTATCTTTATTTATATTTCTTAAACCAATGCTAAGAAGATCTATTTATTCATGTGATTCTGCTTGGTTTCAATATTAATCACTTTCATTTGCGCCGAGTTATTGTATTTATGTTTTTATTTAAATCGAAAACTTAATCATTTCCCATCGGTAAACTGTTGAAGATTTAAATTATGATTTTTCACATAAACAAGATTACGCCTCTTTGACTTGTAAGACAAATACTTCTTGCAGTATGAGTTAGGCTGCAGATTGAAAAAGATTTTTCTGTTACAGTGGAATATGCGAAACGATGCAACATTCCGAAGAGCCACAAACTCTTTGCCACTAAGTTAAACAACCAATATAGCTGCCATTGGTTTCAAAATGTGAGTTTTGAGATTTGGGTGTTTTAGTTAATCAATTTGAATGTATAGAAAGAGGACTACTCAAAGATGTAAAATTGAATGACAGTCCATAGCTCATAATGAGTGGAACGGAATGAGTTCATGGCTCATAATTTTGATTTGCAGCATAAAAAAAATTTTTTTATGTTCTGTTGATATTACAACAATTTTGTTGCCATAGAAATTTGCGAATCACTAACAATGCTTTTCTAACTGTTAGTAACAAGGGGCAATAACTCATTAATTTCTTCTGTGTCGTTCATATATTCAAGAACCAGTAGTATATATTTTTGCAGTTATAAATTCTTCAAGTAATTCACGCGAAATCTCAATAAAATTGCAGATTACTGATTCGCGCGCCACCACAATAGAAAAAAATTTTATAATAAAATACCTTGTATTTTACTACGTTTTGGACAATACGGTATTTTACGTATAATACCGCGTATTATACAATAGTATTAAACACTTTTACATCACTAATACTACCCCTAGCTATAAAGGGAGAACCACTTGCGACAAAAAAAATTCTTCTACAAAACGTTTTGTTTTATTGTCTCTTCCACTATAAAAAATTTGAAGCATATCAAAATATGTGTGCAAAAAAAAAGAATTTTTAGTCGAAATTTTGCAGGCAAAAGCGTCATTTTCGAAAATCCTTAACCAATTCTGGAGAGCAAGGAAAGTGCAAAAAATGCCCCATTCGTTTCACAATAAAAAACATTTAATCATACATCAAAATATAAGAACAGCTAAATGTTTTAAAATAATAAATATGCATTACAGTGGAACGCCATAAATAGACAGATATTATTTATGAAATGAATCTGATAGGACGAAATGAATATGTGATTATGTGAGAAATGTCTGTTTTAGATTTTAAAAGAAAATGTCTAATGAACAGATTTTTCTTTGGCCGTTACACAGTTTTTAAACTATGGTGGAAGAGAAGATTCGAGGCGATTATAGCTTCAAGCTACACCCATAAAAAACATTCAAAATCAGAGAATTATATTGTGGTTTCTAGTAAAAATGATGTCCAACCGATTTAATAATATTAATAATGAGCACTATGGCCAACTCTTCCAAGATTATCAATATGCTGCTTTGATTTTAATGGTAATACTGGATAAAGCAATACCACTGTAGAATGACAATAAGAAACTGTCACATAGTGTGTTCAAGTAGAGGACGATATACCATTGTTTTTCAAGTTTATACCGCATTTACAGTGACATAGCAAACTAGTAAATTGTATATTAATTTGCATTTCGTCATATTTAAAACGAGTTTACAGCGTTTTTTGCAAATTAAATCTTTTATTATGTAAACACATTTTAATTTAGTTCAGTTTAAATTGGTATCTGTCAAATTTTTAAAAAAGTTATAAAAAATATGATAACTAGACCATTCCTCAAATTATTTCTCTGATTGTTGAAAAATATTTTACGGAGAAAAGACATTTGATGATTTAAAATTTTTAGGAAGAGGAGACGGTGTAGAAATCATTGATCAAATAATTTTATTTGCAAAGGTGTTTACAGCGTCAAATATCAATTTCAAAATAATTTGCTAGATAGTAAAACTAGATATCAAATTAGTTGCAACCTCTTAAAATAAAAAGTGTCTACATCACAAATTTAAATTACATCTACTAATTTGCTATGTCGCTGTAAACGTGGCATTTCTCGGTAAATGAGACCATATTTGCTGTAATCTTGCCTTATCATAGGCCTGTCATCAAAAGAAGCTTCAAATTAACAACAATATGTGATAAATATCATATGAATATATACATTAAGGATATTTTCATCTGCGAGACTTTTAAGTCTCTTGAATTAAATGCCAGATAAATTGGTTTGGAAATGAAATTATAAGAAAATTAAACATATAATAATATCTAGAGCCGGGCATTCACATACAACGGAAACAGAAACAGAAACCGAATTTCATACAAATTTGACAGATAAAAATTCGGTTTCTGTAAAATTTGTATGAAATTCGGTTTCGGTTTCTGTTTCCGTTGTATGTGGTTTCAAGCCTTAAGGGATATCAATCTGATGTGCGGTGATGAACAAATTACGAAACTTTTATTCTTTAAAACTTTAGGCCCTTTGAAAGAATCAACAACAGAATATTTAAAGATATCAAAGATAAAATCGATACAAGTATTCGAGTCTTCAATTGGACTTCTGCCGAGATCACTGAGCAACCGAAACTTACAAATTTTAAACAAAAATGTTTTTGATCTTTAGTTTAACAGGGGCAGGCGATGAAGGGTACTGGAACAAATACATTTTTTAAATCATATATCTGTGGTGACTTTTTACCATATCGTTTGCGTTTAATTTGAAAATTTTCTTTAAATTGGTTTCAATCTTTTAGCAATAGATAAAAATTATTATCCATCTAGTTTTCTTTTCAAAAAATTATTATTATCATTAATTGTTTCTTAAAAATAAAAAATGGTGAATCTTTTTCTATTGTCTACATAATAATCAAAATATTGGGTATAAAGAAGGTCCATCAGTAGAAACTAAGAAACAAAAATTCGAGGATAACTGTAGCTCAGACGACGAAAATCATTTTGAAAAAGAAGACGAACAATCGCAAGTTGTAGTCTTGCAAACAGTTGGACCATCTCTATAGCCATCTACACAGCATATGAACACGCAGCAAATATAATATACCAGATAAACAGCCTATATAATTGGTAACCACCCGATGTGATTCTACTCATCTTTAAATACAAGAAATCGAATTTAAATTGTGAATACCTAAAATTTTTTTAGTTATTGCTAAGTTTTTTTAAAAAAATTAAAAATTTGTTTTAAAATTTTTGTTTTATTTAAATCGTCTATTTTTTTGTGATTATATCGGTTGATTTATTTTTATTTCATTTTAAAAATATGGCTTCCACAAACAATTCCCCCTTGCGTTCTGCCTCACCTGTGATTGCCTTGGGTGTCAATAAAGCACCCACGATTATGACCCATCAGCAGTTAGCTGATTTTATCCAAGCAAACTTGCAGCAGTTTGCACAACAACAACAATTCACGGCACAGCGGCAGATGCCACCACCTTGCTCACAACCTCCAACAACAGAACCAGATGTAGCTACAATTAGCAATATTAATTTTATAAAATTTGTTTGGTTGGTTTAGGATGTTGGAACTCTAATTTTTAAGTTCGAATGTTAGGTCAGAAATGACCTAATATTCACATGCGTTAAGTGCAATTGATTCAAGATTGCACAACAAATTGGCACCGTTGCTCTTTAAAGAGATAGGTGATACTCCATATACTACCTTTTAGTTGAAGGTAATTAAAATTTTGGACAACAGCGATAAGGCAAAAATACATAATATTTTGCATAAATTAGTATTAGGTGACAAAAAAACTACACAGTTGCTAGCTGAACTCCGAATCAACGGTGCTGATATGAATGATGGCATTATCAAACAACTTTGGATGGCACGTCTTCCTGGAAGCATCCAACTTGTTTTGTCGTCTTTTGAAAATGATTTGCGTTAACGGTGTTAGCAGAACGGGCCGACAATCTTATGGAAACGTTGTCACAGAGACAAATTTTCTCAATGAACGTTCCATCTACTTCTGCACAATCAACTATAATTCAAACCGGTTTCATCAAGGTGTTTCTCAACCTCAACCTCAAAATCAAAACTTTCTAATTTCAAAACGCAAATGCTGAGTGAAATTCACTCGATATAGTAAATGCTGGTCATAGGTTGCGCTCTAAATCTCGTGATAACCGTCGGAGTACTTCTAGATCAAAGTCTAGGGAATTAAAAATTAATTCGGACATTTGTTTTTACCACTCCAGATTTAAAGACAAAGCACAACGCTGTGTCACTGGATGTAAATTTTTTAAAAATTTTGTCGCTCCGAATAAATCCGACAACCAAAAAAACGAGTAAATGACCATCAATACGATGTCAGTAGTATTGATGATATTCAAGTCAACAGTCTGTTAGTTTTTGAGAATAACTCAAGACTAAAATTTTTAATTGATACTGGAGCAGATGTTTCTGTCATTCTAAAATCCATTTTCAAGTCAAATCCAGCTACTACTTTTTTCAAATTATTTGCGGCAAACGACAAATGATTTTTCAGAGACTCTCTGAAAACAGTCTTATCATTAATCCAGATAAATGCGTAGTAAATCTGAGATTTCTAGGCCATTTGGTATCTGAACACGGTATATTACCAGATCGTGAACGTGTTCAAGTCATTAAAGACTTTGAACGTCCCATAAATGTTAAACAGCTTCAACAATTCTTAGGCATAATTAATTCTATCGACGTTTTTTACCAGCTGCTGCTGATCAAATTTTACTAAACAACTTCTTAAAGTGATATAAGAAGAATAGTAAAATTCCAATTTCATGGATACCTGGGTCCATTCAAGCCTTTGACAATTGTAAGAATAAATTGTATAATGCCACTCTTTTAGCACATCCGTCATCTTCAACTCGACTGGCAATTATGGTCGATGCATCTGATGCAGCGATAAGAGCCGTAGTGCAGCAATTTGCTGAAGAAACCTGGAAGCCACGCAGTTTCTTCTCGGTTCGCCTTAGCGATGCCCAAATTAAATATAGCGCTTATGATAGAGAACTTCTCGCGGCGTATTCATGCATCAAGCATTTCAGGTATCTCCTGGAAGGTCGTGAATTTACACTATTCACCGACCACAAACCTCTAATTTTTGCTTTTAAACAAAATTTAGAAAAAGCATTTCCCTTTCAATTCCGCCATCTTGATTTCATTGGGCAATTCATCACTGATATCCAGCATATTTCCGGCGTTGAAAATGTCGTAGCTGATGCGCTCTCTCGCACAGATCAAATACTCATACCAGAGAAAATTGATTATGCTGCAATCGCGGACGCGCAAACCAATGACGAGGAATTTCAAAATAATCTTCAAAGTAACACAACTTTGAAGTTCGAACATTTTCCAATTACTTTTAATGAAAGTAAATTGATATATTGTGACACATCAACTGCTATACGCAGGCCATACATTCCAGCACAATTTCGCCAAAGTGTTTTCGATGCTTTTCATAAACTTTCGCATCCTGGTGTCAATGCTTCAACCAAATTACTAATCAAGCACGTTATTGGGCCGTCTATTAAAAAGGATGTTAAACTTATGGCGCAACAATGTATGGCGTGTCAAAAGTTCAAGGTATTTAGGCATACTAAATCACCTCTTGGCACTTTCAAAACTAATTCACAGCGATTCTCGCAAATACACATCGACATCATTGGTCCTCTACCAATATCGGAAAATCAATGATATTTTGTAAAGCTTATCGACCATTATACGCGGTGCCCCGAAGCGATACCAGTTCCAGGCATCACTGCTGGTACGGTCGCATTCGCTGTATACAACTCTTGGATTTCGAGATTTGGTATTCCAGAATCAATTGTTACTGATCAAGGAACCCAATTTGAATCCCAACTTTTTACTGAACTGTCTAATCTATCAGGTTTTAACAGATTCAGAACAACAGCCCATAATCCAAAATGCAACGGTATGGTAGAAAGATGGCATCGCACAATTAAATCAGAAATTATGTGTTATGACCGTCCAGACTGGACAAAAATTCTACCTTCAGTCCTTTTAGATTTAAGAACCTCATTTAGCGAAGAACTTCAAACAACTTCAGCGGAACTTACCTATGGAAGCTCGATAAGAATTCCGGGACAGTTTCTCGATTCTTCTACAAATTCTTTTGTTCCCCAAACTGATTTCGTCAAGGAGTTGAGGAAACATTCTGATGAAATACGGCCTAAGCCAGCGTCAGCACACGTTACATCTTCCTCCTTTGTGGGCATAGATTTGCAAACTTGCTCACATGTATTTTTACGTACTGACGCTGTAAGGAGATCATTACAAGCTCCTTACACTGTTTTTTTCAAAGTTTTAAGTCGCAACAATAAAAACTTCAGTATAGAAATTAATGGCAAAGCAGCCAAAATTTCAATTGATCGACTTAAACCATGTTATCATGAAAATTTAGGTGATGAACAACTCAGTTCTCTCGCTAAAGCAAATTTTTTGAATCAACCAGATTTAACCGCTAAATTGAATCGTAACGATTTTTCTGAATTTTCTTAAAGCAGCAATCAAAACAATTTTCCTTACAAATTGTAATGAAGAGCTTTCTCATGGGCGAACCAATGAGAATGGCATAGCAGGATGCGTACCTTGAGTAATTTAACGCCGTCACGACTAATGCTCAGCCATCGTGGATTTGATAGATTTTTACCTGCTGCTTCAACACAAATGCAGAAATTTACGCAATTTACGAAAATACACAGAAGTGGAAAAAAATACAAGTGAAAAATGGAGACTCTGGCGACCCCGTTTGCGAAAGACCTACGATCAGCGCGTTCAACCCCACAATCACTCTCAGACGCTCACACACCCACGCTTCACACATGCTAACATTCGCCCACACATTCAGACGGCGAAGCAAGACGGCGAGTATCGCAAGTGATAGATGGCACTACTTCGTTGTATGGCTGTCATCTAACCCGTATGATACAGCTCGTAAACCACTGCCATCGCGGGTACACCGCGAATCAGATCCTAGAGCACTGGAGAACGTCACACGCTATATTGAAAGTCTTTATTGATTATTTTCCCTTTTTCTTTATTAATAACATTTAAAAAAATTTATAAAACCATGAGTAATTCCCAAAAAAATTATTCACAACTCAAAAAAAAATTGTAAGTTTATTTGTAAGTTGAACAAACATGTCCAAACCAGTTTATTTCAATACCTGTAGTTTACAGTTAGTTAATGTATCATAGAATTAATAAACCTAAAACAGGACAAGAATTTGTTTTTTTTTTGTTATTTTGTTGTATTTAATTTTTTTTGTATTACAGGTTATTTGAGAATGATTGTTTTGAAAATATAACTTCATCAATTCCGGTAATATAATAAAAGAAAAGGTATCTGGTATGTTAATCGGAGTAAAAATATTTAGATTAGTATCATTTCCAATTCAGACTAGAAGTGTCTCGCTACACGCACCGCCAGTTCAGACGCACGACTAGCACGCCCCCATTCAATCACCGATACGCCCTTTTACACACATTCACACTTCTACGTTAAAAAAAAAAAATTAATAACATAAGTTCACTCACCCCATGATTAAATCCTTCCAAATTCCAAGTGCTACGGCCTTAGCCCTCCATCCGCGATGACCAATCCAACAGGCAAAGTATCAGGAAGATTGAGTATCGATGCTGAGTCGAACTTCGGTTGCAATCACACCCAAAACTTGGTGACAATTGAAATAGGTACAACAAACGACAGCAATAGTAAAATTTTGAAGCAAATGTTGATTTACAATATATAGCAACAGCAAAAAACTTGATATAAAATGATGTTTTTCACAGAATATAATATATGATCGCAATAGCCAAACTTTGATGTAAATGTTGTTTTATAATAATATATAGCAACAGCAAAAACTTGATATAAAATTATGCTTTTCACCGAATATAATATATGACAGCAATAGCCAAACTTTGATGTAAATGTTGATTTATAATAAGCAGTAACAGCAAAAACTGGATATAAAAAATGATGTTTTTCACAGAATACAATATATGACTGCAATAGCAAAAATTTGATGCAAATGTTGTTTTATAATAAGCAGTAACAGCAAAAACTTGATATAAAATGATGCTTGTCACAGAATACAATATATGACAGCAATAGCCAAACTTTGACGTAAATGTTGATTCGAAATATATAAGATACACGATAGCACCCGTAAAAAAATTTGATATAAATGTTAAGAAAATATATGATAGCGTCCGCCAAAATAGTTGACACAAATGTTAAGTTGAAACATGTAAAACAGATGATTTGATAACCGCCAAAATTTATTATCAAAGTTGCACTGCAGTAGGCCAAAACAATAGCCAAAACAAATTGTATGTAACTGTTGCGTTGAACGGCAAGTGTAATATACAAAGTTTCGTATATAGGTTGCGTTAAAATGAAACCGGCAATTGGTGAAACAAAAAAAACTCGTTGATGTCAACAATACTTGTTGAGATTCCGGAAAAATAACTAATTATTCCGCCTTCAGGATGACGGTAATGTTGGCAAAATGGTTACAGTAAAAACTTATTGATGATAACGGAGGTTGTTGCTCTTTCGGTAATATGTTCAGGATGACGACAATGCATAACATAAAAAAAAATATGGCTACCACGACAATGTATCAAAGTAGTCAGCACGCCGGATATACGTGTAGCATGCGGTACCTTAGGTAATGTAAATCAAATTCCAGAACGGATTTACCATCCAGATGTCATCAATGGGTCGTTTCACGTTGAATCACAGAAATACACCAAACATTTGTTATAAATAGACTTATGGTTTTATTAGTTAACAGTTTTTTTTTTATCACAGTTCTTTGAAATAACCTAGGATATCACAGAATTTTGTTGATCATGCTACACAAACTATAATTAGGATTTTTTGTTGGCAGTTCTTTTAAATAAAATTGTTATCACAGAATTTAACCAATTGTTGGCTTTGAATACAAATATGAATTTTTGCTATCATTTAATATTATAATTAACATATCATAAGAACAATAAACAAAATTTTTACCTAAGTATGCCAATTTACTAAAGGAATTGTATCATCACCCTGTGTACCTTTTTGTTTTGTAACTACACTTTTCTTGTAAAGCCGGGCATTCACATACAACGAAAACGGAAACAGAAACCGAATTTCATACAAATTTGACAGATAAAAATTCGGTTTCTGTAAAATTTGTATGAAATTCGGTTTCGGTTTCTGTTTCCGTTGTATGTGGTTTCAAGCCTTTACAAAGAACTATTTTATAATTTAAATAAACTACTTTTATCGGAACAAAGAGATTAACCCGATCGGTAATTAAACAATTTAAAGAAAAAGAATATCATTTTGTATCTCGATTAACACATATCTTAGTTTTACATTTACAAAGA
The DNA here is from genome assembly GCA_963693315.1 of Diogma glabrata. Taxonomy (NCBI): domain Eukaryota; kingdom Metazoa; phylum Arthropoda; class Insecta; order Diptera; family Cylindrotomidae; genus Diogma; species Diogma glabrata. Next base: position 402,274,279 of record OY856186.1, read on the forward strand.
AAATTAAAATGCACGTCACAAAACGATCAACACAAGACGTCAAAAACCGCCAAAATGAATCCAATAGGAAACAAACAAGTAAAATGTAAATAAACTAATAGACTGACTGATTGACCTACACGGTCATTATTAAATTTTTTGTAAATTTTCTTACGGCACTAACACATCATATTTTTTTTTGGTTTTTAAATGGAAACGACACAACACGAAACATATAAATTTTTTTCTAAACGGCACTAATAAATTAAACTACTAAAAGAACTGCACTAATTAGACTACTATAACAAATTTAATTTAATTAAAAATTTTACTATTTAAACCGAACTTAAAGTTAGTTTGAATAAGCATGAATGCAAAATTTATTTTAATTTCGACATCTATGAGAATTGAATTGCTGCACAAGAGGATGAACGATTGGATAGTCATGGCTTTTATAGCAATTCATTCAATATCGAAAAATTCGAATAAGTGTTTCTGATGCAAGGCAATTAATTTACATTATGTAAAATAAATGTTAGGACCTTTTTTCGTTAAAACAAAACTGTTTGTTACTTTGTAACACTTAACATTGCAAAATTGACGGAATAAATTATTTCCAACACACCAGCAAGAAACATCAATGAATTAGAATGGATTAAACGCAAGTTTAATCGCCTTTATGATGTTTACGTATTACAAAATAACAACTTACAACAGTATTATAGTGAAATCCAGATCCATAACGGAAAGATAATTTGATAAAAAAATACCCATATAGGAAATCGAATGCATAACGAATTGTAGGATAATAATTTTTTCCTATTGCGACGATTGGACAAATACGCACAGCTGTTTTGGAAGTACGGTTAGTGTTTAGAGAATTCAAATTTTTGCAGTAGGGTAAAGTAATGCGGGTGAAAACGCAGTATGATTCAATAATAGGGGATTGTAAAAGAAATATTATTGCTAATTATTTTATGCGAAGAACAAATTTATGTACGGAACCTATATGAAAACAAATGTCTATGGATTGTGAATGAATGAGAAACTACTATGACTACGTATGGTAAGCAAAATTGTGAATTATGAGAAAACAGACATTGAATAATTCGAGAACTTTACCGCTCTACAATATCATGCTCCAGTCTACATTACAAAATTAATTCCAGCTGATCATACTGATTCTTTTCTGAATCCTAATTTTCTTAATTTTTCTGCGAATCTGAAACAATCAGACGCAACTGGTGTGAATCAATCTAATTCAGTATCACCAAAGCAACCTAAAAAGAAAGTAACATTTAATGATCAGCCCACTGTAATTATTATCCCCAATCAACGAGTTCCTAAATCTGGAAGAATCATCAAAACACCCCAAAAACTATTAAATTTTATTGACCAGTGTTTTGAAAATTTTAAACAAAATATTACCTCCAGTGCTGTCTTGTAGGATGTTTTTGATTTTTATGTTCTCACTGTCGTCGAACACTGCCGCAATTCTTTTCATAGCTGTGTTAAATTGGCAGCAATGATCATATTCTCTATTTTTTTTTGTTGTATCCAATCCAATATCCAACTGTTAATTTACTAGTTTTTCTCGTTCTTCTGGCGAATCACTGGTGAGGGAGTGTTATGTGGTGACTTTTTATTCAATCGTTTGCGTTTAATTTGAAATTTTTCTTTAAATTCGTTTCAATCTATTAGCAACAGATTAATAAAATTTCAGGTACAATTTTTTCTATCTAGTTTTCATAAAAATTATTATCCATCTAGTTCTCTTTTCAAAAAATTATTATTATCATTAATTGTTTTTTAAAAGTAAAAAATGGCGAATCTTTTTCTATTTGCTACATAATAATCAAAATATTGGGTATAAATAAGGTCCATCAGTAGAAAAGAAACAAAGAAACAAAAATTCGAGGATAACTGTAGCTTAGACGACGAAAATCATTTTGAAAAAGAAGACGAACAATCGCAAGTTGTAGTCTTGCCAACAGTTGGATCATCTCTATAGCCATCGCCCATCTACACAGCATATGAACACGCAGAAAATATAATACAGCAGATAAACAAGCTATACATCGCCTAGGCTAACATTATTCAATAAGTTGTATCTATTCACACAGGCTAGGTTGATTTGAGCGAAGAAATATCTCTGACAAAATGTAAATCCAGCATAAAAAATAAAGGCTCAAAAACCATGTAGCTTGAATAACTATCACTCACTCAATCCATAAAAAGTAAGTCGAAACATTGTCGTTTGATTACGTTATTTGACATATAACTATAAGATTCCTCTGGTTTCAAAAATACTCTGCTGAAACAAAAACAATTGTATGCTTTATATACATCCATCAAACTTATAAAATCAACGAAAATAAAAAACACATGTTGTATAATTTAATGTGGATAGTTATCTAACCACATAGGTAAAATGATACTCACATAAATCAAGTTCATCATACATCACAAATAAATTTTAATAATTTTGTTACCTTCGTTCGTGTTACCTGTTCTTTAAACATCGACCTTAACACCTAATCTTAAAATCTTCAATAAAAATTAATTAATTTACAATTAATTATAGAACAGTAATTTTACGTAAGTTGTTGTTACTATGCATGTAAGGAATTTTAATTGCCGAAACTAACATTGCACTGTGCTATAGCTAAGCCAAATTACCGTAAACACTTTAATGATTTGTTTAACCGATGAAAGTAAAAACTGAAACAGAAAGTAAAACATTTGTTTTTTATAAGTATAATCGATAATATAACGTTAAATGTTTAATTCAAACTTACTTTCTTCTTATTTTCTTAACAAAATTTTTCATAATCGGTTAAATAGTACATTATAGAACAAGGTTGAGAAGTAAGCTATTATTGACCGAGAACTTTTGGGATATAATGGGTGATATAGGGATATAATGTTCGAGGTCTATATTAGTCTTCTCAACCGAGGTATATATAGAATTTTTTTAACTACTAACACTAATTATCATATTTGCTTTCATTAGATATTTATATTAGTCATTTTCCATTTTATTTTTTAAATATCTTAAAATATCAAGTAGCCTGGAAGTTTAGTTTCATACAAATAAAACGAAATAAAGGAATGCAATTATTATTTGTTTGTGTGTTTTTGTTCATTTCAATTAAAAATAAAGGAAAATTTGTCATTATTAACCTATAGGCAATGTTTTGTTATTATTATTGACCCAGCTTGAGAAAAATGACTTCTCATTGGGGCATTCGAGTAAATAATGACGATTTCTCAAGTTAGTATAGTTAAAAAAATTGTTTATTCAGCAAATTGCATGTCAAAAAATCTTAATGGGGTTCCTCTCAGTAATCGAGAAACCTTATTGGTTACTTCGGTAAGCAAACTACAAAATAGCAATAGAGTAGTAAATATTAATAATTTGTTACAAAAACCTACAAATACTCCATACTCACGTTAAAGCCTACGAATTATGGATATCTAAATTTTTTATTTTTTGCTATTTTTTTGCAATAAGTTGAATTTGTTTTTCTGGTTGTAGTCATAATAAAATTTATTACTTTAATTAATAATAACTAAAATGCACAAAAAATTGAATGTGTGACATATTTTTTATAATCTGTTGAACATGAAAAATTATTGTGTAAAGAAATTTCTTTTCTATAAATGATATTTTAATAGTTATTATTAAATTAATTCATGTCGCGAGACAATTAAGACATTAACTTAAAATCTAAAGAATGAAAATGCAATTAAAGTACAAATGGGTTTGGTGACATTGATGATAAATGTTTGTGTTGTGATATTGCACTGTTATGAATTAATGTCTCCATATATATTGTAATGAAAATAACAAAATTATTTTTCGTATTGGTGTTTTTGTTGATAGAAAATTATTTAAATTGTATTTCTGCAGTTACATAGTATTCGAATTTTCTTTAATTTTGGAGCTTTCTTTCTACCCACGTAAACTTCTATCACTATAAGTTTTCGTTTTGAGTCCTGTCAATGCTTTTCTAATTTTGCACTGTTTTCATTTTTACGGCTACTGTTAAGAACTGCTTAATATATTTAGCTCAGAAAGTTCCAGCTCCTCTATCGTATGCAATTTTATTATTTCTCGAATAGTTTTATCCAGTTATCAACTCATCTTCATCGAGATGTTTTGCGGAAGGAAACAAAACGTATTGTAACTACTTTGTGCGGAACATCAAGATTGCGGTAATTATTATACATATTACCATAGCGCTCAGCTTATCATTTGAAATGTTATTTAGAGAGGGTTGGGAGTGAACATTTTGAAAAAAAAATTATTTTTGACCTTGACGAGTGTCATATGAAAAGTGAATTTTTTTATAGTCCAAAACAATTTTTTTTTTTTTGTAATTGCCGAAAGCACAGTTGTCGAATTATTTTCAAAAATGTGAAAATGTTTTCCTGTCTCTCCTCCCTTAACTTCGAACATTCTTGTGGACTATTATAGACATGAACCCTCGTCGAGTGAGTTATATTCGACTTTTTTTCAGATTAAAATTTAATTTGTTTTTTTTTATAAAACACAGTTTTAGTTGGATCCTGTTTATTATAACTCTTTCTGTGAAAATATGCTATCGTGACAGGCGGTTGACAGGAGTTTGACAGTTTGATAATAGCTAATGCAACCTACCCTAACCTTGGTATAGTATAATTCAAATTATATAAAACAAAACTCATTTATCCGGCAAGAACCTTTAAACCTCCAAAGGATTTCTCTGTAATATCAATTAATTAATTAATTAAATATAAAATAACGTGCTATTGATGCAACCACTGAATCGATTGCAATTTAATATTGATTACTAATTCATTTCGCCGTACAAGATAATTAAAACTAAAATAAGCTAAAATTTTGCAAGTCATCAATCCTAAGATCTAAATTGTAGCCAAACGTGAAACATAATCCATCAAACAAAGGGTAAGTTAAGTATTAAATTTTGGTTGAAACATAAATCGTTGAAGCATTATAAATATTGGTTATTCAAATGTACGAGGGTGGGCTGGTATTTAAATAACGATTTCATTTTTAAAATAGTTTTCTATACTTCTCCTATCTGATTTAGGTTGATGTATCTTGTCAGAAGGATACATCTTGTCACACAAGAGAATATCAAATAAAATTTGTTTAACATGTATACTCTCCCTTGTATTACAACCAACTAAAGTACTATTTTTTTTTTATGTAAAGGTAACATAAGAAACCATTCTCTATCGTATGGTTCGATTAAAAATTAAATTCCTTGACATTTTACAGATGAAATATCAGAAATCTTACCTTTACATAATTCTGCTTTTTTATTGATTGTGTATAAGAACTATTAGAAAGTCAAATTTGTAATTGAGAACTGAGTTTTAATAAAAATAGATCAAAATTAATTTTTTTTTTGAGCTAGATTTTATAGTTTAGTACCTCAATCATTTATGTCACAAAAATATATATTTCTTTACAACACATAAATTATTTAACAGAATCAAAATAGGGGATGGAATAGACGCGACGCCGTGAAATTCGACAGAAACAGACTTTCGGTCCATATACCAACTGGAGAACAATGCGGCAGTGTGGTTTCGCCATGTTGACTGAGACAAAAAAATGCTGTTTCTAAACTGCTTTATTACTGAATTAAAAATTATACAAAAGTAAAATGAAATCGGTTAGTAATAACTAATCTCTATCAAACAGCCTGTTGAGCAATGGTCAGTTTAACTAACTACTGTATGTCACTTATATGTAAAAAGTATTTCAAACCATTGTTGTCCAAGTTGAAATTCAAGAGGATTACAACATCAACCATAAAACAAGGTCTAAAACTATTAAAACTAATATTGATTCAATGAAGATAATTTTGACGCAATAGATTCATTCAACAAAAAATTTCACCTTGAAAGCAAAATCACTCCCTCTAAGTACCAGTATTAGTATCAGATATTAGAAATTAATTAATCAACAAAATAGTTCAATTACTTTTCAATATTATAAAAAAACCAACGTGGTGATATCGTTTAAATGAAAGTAAAAAACTGTCGAATAAAATATTATGTATATAAGTTTTTGTTGTCATATTATTCAGACAAAACATACATGTTTCATACAAACTCGAATCTAGATATATAAAAAATATAAAATTAGGTTACTTTTTAAATAAAATTAACAACATGAAAAACTCGCCCCTTATCGAATTTTTTAACTTAACAAAATAAAGTTATTTTGTTTCTATCTGTATCGATTATATTCTACACAACTTGACATAATCCAAAAAAGAAATTTACGTGGTTAAGAGTTATTGATTACTCTTAGGTAAGAATTTGTATTTCGAATGAACTGGGTTTCAATGGGTTAAGATTAGCCCAATATAAATTATTGTCAATCTTTGTCTGACATAAAAAAAAGCAAAAACAAATTTCCCACGCCAATATTAAATAGCAAACAACATTAATATTTCCAACCTGCAATATTAACTACTCCTTACTTGAATCAGATGAAAATTACACCCGATTGAATTCACAGTGTTTCCCACTAAACGGTAAGGAATCTCATGGATGCTAGGAATAATAAAAGGAAACATAAAGTGTCATTTAATGTAGATGATAGGCAAAGCCGTAGATATTGAATAGAGAATAAACAAAATTTGGATGAAAACAAAAAATCGAAAGTAGCCTGCATCTTACACAGAAGCTCAAACGATTTTGAGTTCAAAGATTCCAGTTGTTATTAGACTATAGAAACTCACCGTACTAGTGTAGTGGTGCGTGTATATTGTGCTCGTTATTTACGATGTGTATTTGTCACCTGCTGCTAGGTTGCATTATCAGACATTTTGAAGTTGGATACAATGTAAAGCCTGGGCTTTTCAATTTAATTTAATAGATGCTTTATCTATTTATCCAAGGGATTTTAGAATTTTATAGAATGATAAACGGAAACGTACACAGACTCCACAAAGGAAAAAATCTCTAAATAAACTTACTATCTTATAAGACCATGATGGTCTTATAATATACTCAATAAAAATTCAAGAATTTTATAACAATAAAATAGTATATAAAAATAAAATCTAACCTTATTCTTATAGTTGATTGTTGACTTCAATGCTGCAAGCAACTTTCGTCCTTGTATGTCGCTTGTTTTTCTTCTAATTTTTATTTTATGTTTCCCCAAAATTGTTTACATCAGTGGATTCAACGAAATGGTTTTCTTATTGAAATTGACGATTATTAATATTAATAATATTGACGATTATCCATTTATAATAAATTAATTAAATAATTTATGGCATCAGCCGCACGGCGTCGACTAGTGGAACGAGATTAAGCTTTTATCAAAACTCAATCGGTTCGTGTCTCAAGTATATTGAATTAATGTAAAGTGATCGTTTACGTTAATTGATCGTTTACATTAATTGATCATTTAAGTTTGTAGTGATTAATTATTTAGATTTAAAAATATTAATCGCTACAATGTTTATGACTATTTGAAATTGGATTAAAATTAAATGATGTTTGAACTATAATTTTATCACCCGGAAAGCCGACAACTCTTTTGCATATGTGCACTATTTGATTTGCTTGTAATTTTGCTGTTATTACATCACCACGTTCTATACAATTAAATCGAACGGAAAATCGTTCAGTCAGTAGTATGTTATCTGAATATAATGTTGGTTCCATTGATGGTCCTGAACAAATAACTACATCACCAATGTATTCAAACGTACAACGTACGCTCTCATAGCATGCATGTTTAATTGCATGTCCAAAGATTCTTCCAGCAAAAATATATATGTTCCGCTTTCTTGAATATTAAGTATTATAGTCCCTGGGCCTTCACCTTCATAATTTTGTGATTACCACATATTTTATACTTCGTGATGCGCCTGTCCTTGACGAGCCCGAAAACATTTGTTCTATGATTTTTCTCAAATCGGCCGCTTTTGCGTTCGGCAAGCTCCGAAAAATGCCGATTGCCCGCGATCTTGTAAATTTGCTACCACATTTATTTTTTTTGACTGTGGAGGTTGGAAATTTGTTTTAGAATACGAGGGTAAGCTTGTCCGACCAAAATGTGTTTGCTATTGTCGAGTCCGACAACTGACATTTTGGATGTTTGGGTTGTCGGACTAGACAATAGCAGACAAATTTTTGTCGGACAAGGTTACCCTTGTGTTCTAAATCAAGTTTCCAACCCCCATAGTTAAAAAAAAAAAAAATTTACAAGATCCCGGGCAATCGGCATTTTTCGGAACTTACCGAAAGCAAAAGCGGCCGATTTGAAAAAAATCGCAGAACAAATGTTTTCGGGCTCATCAAGGACAGGCGCATCACGAAGTATAAAATATGTGGTAATCACAAAATTATGTAGGTGAAGGCCCAGGGACTATTCGGTATGCTTGAAATTCTTAATTTTCCACTTTATTTTACACCAAAAGAAACAGTTCAATTACAAATTTAGGATTAAATTATTTTTCGAGATATAAATTCTTTTTTCTTTAATTTAAAAGCACCTTTTATTATTAACCAAAACAAATTTATCATCACAAATATTTTAATTTAAAAATTCAATTGAATAACACAATCCTTAACTAACGAATCTAAGAGAAATGTGTTATTCAATTTTTATTAATTTTTTATGATTTAAAATCAAACACCAACTAGTTTAATAAAATTATTAAACATGAACTGCCTTTAATTTTAATTTTTTGATTTAATATCAAAATCCAACTGACTTTAACTTTTAATTTTTAATTATTTTTTTGATTTAATATCAAAAATTAACTGATCAAAAAATTTTAATTTTTTGATTTAATATCATAATCCAACTGAGCTCAAAATTAAACATGTGCTAACATAAATAATATCTTATTTTTAGGGCTAAACAAGACAAAAGTTGATTCATTGTCATTCCGTCTCTTTCTTTCGTTCTATTATTAAAATGTAACACTAGTTTTTGTTGAGGTTTTGTAGCATTCTTATAAAAAAACAATTGTAAGAGAAAAGATCTAATATTCCTGTTTCATTTTTTTTTCATTTAAATATGTAACAGATAAAAATAATTTGCAAAGGAAAAGTCATGTGATTACGTTTAATATATATTTTTCTATTGCAATGTGCGTCTACGTTTCATTATTTCTTTATTTACGTTAGATAACAAACTTTTCTATTGCAATGTGCAACGCCCGATTTTATTTATGTACATTGTGATCTGTCGAATTGAAATTACGATAAGACACAACATATAGGCTGGTAGTTTAAGGATGAAATGTGCAGGATGAATTTACTAGGACCTAATCTTTGCTGATAATGCACCCGGTCTAGGTGTCTGATCTAACAAGCCTTAGATTCCAGTTAATCCACCCTATACAGAACCAAATTGCGAGCATAACAACAATCACTTACGATTTTATCTTTTAATCTTTAGACAGACTTCAGTCGAATTTACTGGTGTGCTTAGTATGGAATGAGTGATATGTACACAGCGTGTTGGTGTTTTGAATATTTTTACAGAGCAACATTAAATAAGAAAAATAATTTTTAACAATTTGATTAGACAATCAAATATATGCATTAAAAATGTCAAAAACCAGTTATACTTAATTACTCAACCTCAAAATGTTATTATTTCTAACAGAATAAAATAAACACCTGTTTTTTAAGATTGATGCGCAAAGATTTATGAATCAGTGCAACTCAATAAAACAATTTATTAGATCGTATTGAACTTTGAAATAAATTTGTTTTCATTTTATATTAAACCCTTTTGATTGTATTTTATAAAAAACCAACTAAAGTATTTTCACTCTTATTTAAATTTATATAACAAACAATAATTTCAAACTGATGTGCATGTTCCTCTCTCGAATAAAAAATTAAATTCTTACGAGGAATTCATTTAAATTGATTTTAAAATGTGAAAAACAATAATTTTGTATATAATTGTTTTGCAGTTTTTTTTTTAAATACTAAAATAATTAAATTAATTTTCATAAACGCTATTAAAAAAAATTGATTTTGTGTTTGATTAGTTTTATTTTCTCTCAAAATTGTAAGCATTTGCTCTACAATAAAATATATCGTTAAACACTTACTCAATAAACTTGTTATAAACAGGTTTCTGTTTATATCCGGGATTACAATTATTCAAAAAAAAAAAATCAATACATGGCAAAATCAATACTCTGACCCAGGAAAATCTCTAGTTCCATTTAGTTTAATTTATCATTTTAAGACCCAAAACCTCAGAAAATTTATATATATAAAATTCTCGTGTCACAGTATTTGTAACTAAACTCCGAAACGGCTTGACCGATTTCCATGAAAGTTTTTGTGTATATTTGGTAGATCTGTCGGGGGTCGTATACTATTTTCTATACTACTAAGTGATAAGGGAGCCTCCCCAAAAAATGTTGGTATTTTTTCAGACAAAATTTTTTATTTTTATTTTTGTATGATTTGGCATTAAAAAATACATAAAACCCTTAATTTTCACCCTTCCACTACCAACTCCCGTTTTTTAATTGCGAGATTAGTACTGGAATACTCTTCAATTTTCAGTGGTCGATAACTGATCAATAATCAATCGATCAGTTATCCCGGCAAGGCGTCTACCGGTGTCACTTCTCACCCATCAAAAATCAAGGATTTGGGATGATAACGAAACCGGTCTCCTGTATTTCTCACACAATAAGCTTTCTGAAACTCTCTACACAGTTGTCGACCCTTATTATTGTTTGTGCATCGATCTTAGCAGTGACGCTTATACTTATCATTTTACTTTTTTAGTGCAACTCTAATATTAATTATATTCTCATGGTAAATTTTTAATCAATTTCCATTTTGCAGAGCTTTAATTGCTTATTCCCATTTTATTAATAATTGCTGAAGATAGTTCTCACGTTCAGTTAATTAAGTGATCTCATATAAATCAACATGTGTCACGAACTCCCACCAACAACGGTCATTGTGTTACCTGTATAAATCATTCCAGAACATTCTTATAAATTTATTAGTTTTTTAACCGACTTCAAAAAAGAAGGATGTTCTATGTTTGATTAAACGAGGAGTGTGAGTCGAAGGATACCCTGGCATATATAAAGAAACTATGATAGGCAGACTGAACACGTCGTGCATCCCAATCAAGATGAATGCTTTTTTCTTCGCATGTTAACAATAAAGATGCCCGGTCCTAAGTATTTTCAGCAATTGAGAACAACTGTCACAGGGATGCATCCAATAATGACGCATGCAACACGTCACATGCAAATCAAGGGCTTTATTTGCAATCATATTGACCGCAAATGGCTCAGAGTTATGGTATGTGAGAAATATAAATTACACATAGCTGAAGATATTTTACGTCGTTTATAAAATGCCAATCTTTATATATATAATTCTTCTGTACGTGTGTATGACACTGAACTCCTCCTAAACGGCTGGATCGATTTTAATGCATTTTTTTGTATAGGTTTGGGTGGCACCCTGGATGGTTTAGATTCACAAATCAGCCCGGTAGATGGCGCTGCAGTCAGTATTGTCATTAAGCTCCTCCTAAACGGCTGGACCAATTTGAATGAATTTTTTTGTATGCATTTGGGTGGCACTCTGGATGGTTTAGATTCACAAATCAGCCCGGCAGATGGCGCTGCAGTCGGTATTGTCACCGAAACCCTCCTACACGGCTGGACCGATTAGAATGAATTGTTTTGTATGCGTTTGGGTGGCGCCCTGGATGGTTTAGATTCATAAATCAGTCCGGCAGATGGCACTGCAGTCGGTATTGTCACTGAACTCCTCCTGAACGCCGCAAAAATTATCGATGTTGACGCTATTATAACTTCAAAATACAACAATGACTGTTGTGAGCGGCAATGAGATATTGTTCAAGTCGATCGACACTGTTACCGATCCTGACGAAGCAGTTACCTATCCTGTTGAATTTTTGAATTTGCCGGATTTACCAGGAATTGCACCACATAACTTGCGATTAAAAATTGGCTCATCTATCATTTTGATTCGGAATTTAAATGCACCTAAGCTACGCAACGGTACAAGATTAGTCATAAAAAAATTATGGGCAATGTTCTTGAAGCTACAACTTTGAACGGCAAATTTGAAGGCGAAGTTGTTCTCCTGCCACAAATCCCAACGATCCCTTCAGACTCCCCTATTCCATTCAGACGTCTGCAATTTCCAATTCGCTTAGCATTCGCCATGACTATTAATAAGTCACAAGGTCAAACAATGTCGATTTGTGGGTTGGATCTAGAAAATGCGATCTTTTCACATAGCCAATTATATGTGGCATGTTCTCGCGTTGGAAAACCGTCAAGTTTATTCATTTATACTCCTCAGGAATTGACTAGAAATATTGTTCATCAACTCGCATTAAGATAAAATTAAACAAACAATATTGATTATAACGAATTGTTTTTAGAAAAATTGATGTTAATTTAAAATAAAGAATAATGAAGTTATTATATTATTTGTCTTTCATTTCATACTTTGTTTAATATCCTAATCGCTTGAAATATCATGCAAGACAACGTCTGTCGGAATGATGTCTCTGATAAGTTTAAGTTCTATCCCGACAATAATTACGTATTGTCGGAAATATTACTTTCAACAATTACTTTAAGCTTAATCACTCACAAAACTCCCAAAAATTAATATTCCTTTAATGTTGTCTATATATGTATGGCAATATATTGTGTGTCAGATATTAGTTTCGCATTGATTTGCAACAATCAATAATTACTACAATGACTCAGGACTAACTAGAAATATTTCTCATTCTATGAATTCACACATAGTACTGCCTAGAAGTTTTATACAAAACTTCAAAATAAAATTTTAATTCTTTTTGCATCATTATCTTCTATTTATAAAAATTAATGTGTGTATGTTTAAAATTTGTAAATGTGTTTGTATTCATCTTCATAGAATGTATTGTCACTATTCTAACTGCCCTTGCTGACCATTGAATGACATCACGATTACAATTTTTTTGCAACTTTTTTAATATCCTACCTGTAAAGAAAGCGTATATTAAACGGCATGAACACTGTGAACATTTATATATGTTCCGTATAATGTTCAATATAGAGACACACCTGAAACCTTACACACATGAAAACTTATTTGATCGCGTTTTTTTTATATATCCTTTGTTTTATATATAATACTAGTTTTTTATATTTTGCTGATCAACTAGAGTGCTGATCCTTTTACATTCATATTTAAAAAAAAAATAGAAAAAACATTGCTCATTACTACTCTTTGAAATTATGGCTACTACGTCAACAAAATGTATACCCACAAACTTTATTTATAGGCGTAGCAAAGCACGCCGAGTCTCGCTAGTATAAATATAGATTTGAAAACAGAAATTTACAACGAAGCGGTGATAATAATCGATGATTTATGCTTAGCTATCGCAAACAAAGTTCTTAATCAATTAGAAATCGCATCGTCGAATCAATCTGCTGTTGCATCTTCATTCGATTTAGAATTGTGTCATATACAAAATTGCAACACGGATAATCTTTTGTCGTATGTGCATTCAAACATTCCATAGCTAATGTTTAAACAAACAGCCATTTACGATCCGTCGCAAGGGACTATAATTATAGACACCAACGGTATCTATTTACCAAGGGCTTAAATTTAAATTTAGCCAATAAATGATCACACGGTTTTTCGCGGACTCTACCAAGCAAAAATCTCTAACTCACACTATTGAGTAATTTTACTCATCCAAATTTTAGCTAACACAAAATGTAATAATTTAATACAAAAAAATTAGCTATGACACAAAAATTATAAAAATCAAAAATATAAAAAAGCTTACATTAATTGTGTCTTGAATGTTGGTCAGGCTAGAAATCCATTAAGATGATTTGTATCTTTATCTATTTTTCTTGTTTTCTATCCAGTAAGTTTCAACGAAAGTTATCTCATCGTATCCTTCATTTAATTCACAATTAAACCAGCAAATTTTCTTTTTATCTATCTTTAACTCATATTTTGTAGAACATAAATAATGCAAAAACTGGGATAACTCCTTTTGCAGCTTTTTCATTTCTTCGACAAAAACAATTTAATCTTAATCTGACAGGAACTAGTTTTTCTCATTAAAGGCGTTATACTAAATCAACGCAATCCAAATTTGTTAACAATCACTTATCATGTTTATGTTAACGAGATGCATTCAATATATTTTAGTAAACTTAGTCGTAATTAATTACATCGCTCATTTATTTACAATAATCATACAAACAGAAAAACATTTTCTTTTGTGTTATATTTTCAAAACTTCATTTCATTATAAAACAATTCTTTTTTTCACATATATAAATAATATAAATAACAATCACAACACATAATAAATTTGTTTTTGTTCTTAAAACTGTTTTAGATTTAATTTCCAACTCAACATGATTTTTAAAAATATTATTGTATTTATAACATTAAAAATAAAGTAAAAAAGGAGAGTGATTATTTGTTGATCTATAAACTCTTCCGTTTCGTTTTATTTAGCAAAGAGATAAAATATAACAATTAAAATTCGAAATATTTTTGAGAGAATTCAAACATATAAAAAAACTATTATGCCTTTGATGTCTTTTTACAGGATGTCCGAGGATTATGTATACTGATTGTTTGTTAATGAAAAAATGTAATGTAGCCGTATTATACATGAAAATGGAAATGTTTGGTGTTTGAACAGGAATTTAGTTTCTACTATTAGTTTGTTGTTCTAGAGTTTGTGTAGATTTCTTATAAAATGCTACCTGTTAAATATCGTTTGGCGGGCATAACAGATCAACTAATGCAAAATGTTAATAACGGGGTTGGAGGAATCTTTCAGGAGCCAGGAAGAACTGCCAAGACGTTCCTAATCAGACTAATTCTAGCAGCAATTTGATCACAAAATGACATAGCTTTAGCTATGCCGGTGACGCTATGACGCTATGCTATGGTGACGCTAATTACTATGCGACATTACTACTACTACTTCTTTTTCCACATTGAAATTGCCATTGAACATGCAATTTATTGAAACTCCACATGCAACATTTCCAAAGGATCCGGAATTGGAAAAATATTGTAGAAATGTAATCTTATTTTTTGGGACCAATGCATAGTGGCGCACAAAAAATCGCTTGAAGCTCTTGATCAATCATTGAAGATTTGCGTGGAAATCCCGGACACTTTGGGAATGCATTAATATTGCTTACAAGAGATTTCAGACAAACATTGCCTGTTGTTCCTTGATCGACACCAGCAGATGAAATAAATGCTTGCTTAAAATATTCTACTTTGTGGCGACACGTAAAAAGGTTAAAATTAACTACAAATATGCGTGTCCTGCTTCAAAACGATATATCAGCTGAGATATTCTTACATCAATTGCTAACGGAAAGGTACCGCGGTTGATCTAACCTCAGAACGAGTTTTATTGCCTAGAAAAAGAGGAATTGGTTAAAAAGTATTTCGTAATATTTAAACTAATCATTAGTATCACGATTGGCTGAGTAGCCATTCTTCGCGGCCAAAAACAAAAACATCAATGAATTTAACAGTGTAATTCAGTCTTATATTCAAAGCGAAGCCATCACATACAAGTCCGTAGACACTGTCATGAAAGCAGATAAAGCGGTCAACTATCCAACAGAATTTTTTGAGCTTACGAAATATCAATCAAACAATACTTTGCAATGGCACGTGATCCTCAGTAAACAAATTTATGAGCAACGTATTGTATTTGGACCTTTGCAACAAAAATTTTGTATCGTAAATGAACGATTTAAAACTAATTAATAATACGCCGGGAAAACCAAATGGTCCAGAAGAATCTTGAAAAATGGGGATCTCTTATTCAGAATAAAGGCCTTAACCCAACATTTCCCGAAGGAAGTTAAAATTTAGAATCCAATCAAAAAAATTAGAATATAATATATATATATATAAAAAAAATATTAACATATAATCGTATAAAAACCTTATTTTATTTATTTCTTTTGTTGAAGCTGTTTCATCTCAAGTATTAATTTCAGGTACTTCCAATATTTGTGTGAATAATCGCCATTGACGATGTTGATGATTCTCCTTCTAATGACGTGGCATTAGATGATGATCTCAATTTCCCAATTAACAAAACGTTGTCTTTCTCCTCATTCAACTTATTTAAGCTATTAAGTATTTGTTCTTACAGGATTTTAAATTCATCGCATTATTCCCTCTTCCAGATTAACAGGCCTACTTATTCCTGTCTATCCACAAGAATTTTGTCTTGACATTTTTTCCCAAATATATATATTAAAATTATTCTCGTCAATTTTTCTCCAATTTATTTATTATTGATGGAGCCATTATTACAATTTTAATAAAAAAACTAACATGAGCACAATTTATTAGGTTATTATAAATCTGAACTATTAAAAACAAAACGAAAAACTTAAAATGTTTTTCGTTTGGATGGAAAAAATGGAATCAATTTTATGTTTTTTTTTTGGAAAAATCAAACTCTAAAAATATTTGTTTGAAGCACAAATATCGAATGAAAATCCAAAATGTGATTTTATGTTTGACATCTTCCAATGAAAAAATCAAATCGTGTAATCCCAAAGATTCAACAAAAATTAGCAACGACATCTGTTCGTTAGAATTGGAAATAAAATTGAGTACGTTCGTTTGTTTTTTATAGTATATTCGAAATTTAACTAAGTATTAGAAAATTTTAAAATTATTATTAATGTAAAAGTGAACTGAAACTAATGAAATAAATTTTATTGAATTAGAAAAAGAAGATGAATTGGTTTCATTGTTGTTTAGGCGAATATAGCGGACGTTACACCATGAATTCAAGGTAAAAAACCAAGGTATTTACCCTTGAAATCACAAAAACGTCGTCACCCCCTCTACGTCAGAAACCACCGAACTACTTCCCACCACTAATCTGTATCTGGGATCGAGATACCCACAGCCCCGGTGTCAAGACCGATGACCGGTTCCAACACTCATGAGGTCCCTAGGAACTTCACTGAGTATTGAGACCGACCATCCATCCGAACGTCAGCACTATGGACACCCCGATACAACCAGTAAGTATGACACTGAAGATGTGAACCACCGCGACGACAATCAGCCAGAGGAACAACCCTACCTAACGAAAAGACATCATTCCCTGATGTCTTTCGCGTGATGGACTCCAAGATTCTTACCGCTCATATCTGTGCACTCATAGAGTACATTTCCAATCTTAGTCTTAATCATCGCAGGTAAGAACTTTGGAGCCAATTTTGCCGAGAATTTTTTTGTAGCGTCACTCAAATGATGTTGCCGTACAAACCCGGGTAACCCGGGTAGTTGGATAATTAAAACAAAACAAATTTTTAATAGTTCATTTGTACATATTTAATTCAATTAATATTGATATTTATTTAATTCAATTAATTTAATTCTTAAAAATATGTTAAACGTTAAATGAAATCAAATTTTATAATAATATAATATTTACTATAACTTTTTGTTTATAAAATAGTATTTTAAAAATATTAAGCCGTTGAGTGTGGAAGGAGCTAACGAACTGCGAATTTTGGTTATTATATTGCCGGCTACTAAAAACACCCGTTCGCATGCCGTTGATGTAGGATTTATAGTAAGCAGTGAAGCGTACAGATTATCTAACATGTGGTTTCGCTTACCTCCATTTGTCTGCATAAATGGAAGGGATTGCTCAAATTTAAATTTTCGCTTTTTTCTTTGGTTTTAGTTATATATAATGCAAGACAATGCTGTAACTCATTATATACTGATGTTGGTTCCCGCTCTCAATCAGAAGAGGTTGAGCTTTGTTCTGCAACTCTGATGTTGTTTTCATTCGAGTATAGACGGAATAATAATTGATGAGCAAGCTGCTTTGTAGAAATTTTGGTTGCGTAGCTTAAAAACTCATTGCCTTTTGAAAAAATACAATGATGCAAATATACAATAATGTTATTATATCCTTTTGTCGACGTTCATTAACTTCGTTTTTCAAATAGTTCACGAGAAAGAGGTGTACTAATCTCGTTTATTTTTTTTAGTACGTAGAAGTACCTTCAGCTGTTATTAGGGTGGCGTTTTTTGTATTCAGTTCTTGTACTGCTAACATAAGTGGTTCGAGAATAAAAGAGATTTCTTTTAATATTTCTAAATCGCATTCGTTCATTTTGTCAGCGCCTAGCTCATCGAGTGTAGTATTAATGCAATTTTTTAATTTAAGAAAACGATTTATTGCTGCAATAAGTATGTTCCACCTTGTTTAACAATCTAAAATTAGTTTCAACTTTTGACCTTCCTGAACTTCTACGTGCTCTAATTAGAAAAATAAAAGAAACTAAACCATCGGAAAATGACTGTAGTCGTTTGTGTGGGAGTACTCAGGAATCTCGCAAGGATCTACATTTTAAGGTGATAGAAGTATTTCTAAAAAATCTAGATTCATTCATTTTATAAATCTTCTTTGGTAAAACGCTCCATACTTTGTGACTTACAAGCTTCGTAACAATTTGACGGCCTTAGCTGATTTACGAACTTATCTAAAATACAACAATGCAACATATATTTTCTGAAATTATTTTTTGAATAAATCAGCAAAAGTGACAGTGAGCTTCATAAGAATTTTGTTTTTGTT
Source organism: Diogma glabrata (assembly GCA_963693315.1). Classification (NCBI taxonomy): domain Eukaryota; kingdom Metazoa; phylum Arthropoda; class Insecta; order Diptera; family Cylindrotomidae; genus Diogma; species Diogma glabrata. The sequence goes on from OY856186.1 coordinate 402,292,961, forward strand.
ATACCCGGGTACTCGAAGCTATTACCCGGATATTCGAGTAGTAAAATTTTTGGTAAAATACCCGGGTACCCGGTTATCCGATACCCGAGTATACGAGCCCTAGAACGAGGGTACGGTCCCAAAAAGTCAATATAGACTCTCTGCCATGGACGTGCTGTTTCGAATTGATATTGCATCGGAGGACGCAATATCTGATTCGTGGCTTTTGTTTGTTTACATGTGTCGCAGGACACAACATAGTTGTGTACCTGTGACGCCATGCCCGGCCAATAATAAAGACGTCGAAGTAATTCTAATGTCTTTTTAACACCTCCATGAGCAGCAGTACTATCATCATGATGTTTCTGGATCATGTTGGAAGTCATCGGTTTTGGTACCCAGAGTTTCCACACAGGAACATCGTTAGGTATTGCATCAGGTCTTGGCTCAATACGTATGTATAGCTTATCATCCACGACTTTAACAGATGGAAAGTCCTTAGGAGATGATTGAACTTTAGCTATCATATCCGTATATTCGTTGTGCCGATAACCTTCATTGTCGATTTTAATGTCGTTAATGTGATGTGTTAATGCTTCCGTCAATTCCTCGTGTGTATCGTCATAAAGACGAGATAGAGCATCAGGGACTATATTTTGGGTACCTTTTTGGTGGACAATGGTAAAATCCATATGTTGGAGTTTTAGGCTCCACCTAGCCAGACGACCACTCAAGTCTTTCTGTGACATAAGCCACTTCAGACTTGAGTGATCAGTCACAATCGTAAATCGGTGACCTTCAACATAGCCCCTGAATTTCTTCACACTCAGAATTGCCGCAAGACATTCAAGCTCAGAAACTGAGTAATTTCTCTGAGCTTTGTTCAGTTTTTTCGACATGAAGGCTATCGGACACTCTTGTCCGTCCTCGTCGATCTGATACAGTACACTACCTATCCCTGTCAGACTCGCATCGCATCTAATAAAAAACTCTTTATTATAATCAGGGTTAATTAATACCGGTGCTGTAGTCAGCAATCGTTTTAAATTTTCGAAAGCAGCTTGCGCTTCCAATGTCCATTTCAATTTCCCAGAACTTTTCTTTAATAAATCCGTAATCGGTGATACCACGCTTGCATAATTTGGTATGAAACGTTGGTACCAACCGGCCATTCCCAATAAACGTCGTATCTGTTTAACTGTAGATGGAGCTGGATACTCTGCTACAGCTCTTACCTTGTCAGGATCTGTTTGAAGTCCATCTTCACCAACCAAAAATCCCAAGTATTTCACCTCTCTCAGAACAAATTTACTTTTCTTGAGGTTTATTGTTAACCCAGCCGCTCTTAACAATGAAGAGACTTTGGACAGCAATTCCATATGTTCCTGGAACGTGGAAGAGACTACCAATAGATCATCTAAATAAACAAAGACATTTTCGTGATATTGATGTGGTATCACTTTGTGCATTAGCCGACACATTGTCTGGGGAGCATTGCACAATCCAAAGGGCATAACCCGGAACTGATACAATGGATGACCAGGCACTGTGAAGGCTGTCTTGTCTCTAGATGCTTCTGCCAGAGGAATCTGCCAGAAAGCATCCTTGAGATCAATACTGGAAATGTACTTTGTGCTATTTAGACGACCTAGTAAGCCATCAATCAAGGGAAGTGGGTAAGCGTCCTTTTTAGTTAGTGAATTGACACGACGGCTATCAATACATAATCTGTTTTTACCAGATTATTTTTGTACCAAAACCACTGGCGAGCACCATGAACTGTTACTCTCTTCGATCACGCCCATTTGAAGCATTCGGTCGAGTTCGGCATAAACTTTTAGTTGGACAGCCGGCGATGTGGGATAGTGCCTCTGTTTAACAGGTGCACTATCACCAACATCGATGACATGTTCAACCAAAGAAGTCTTTCCGAGCCCAGACACTTCAAATGACGGGAAAGAATCCTTGATCATATCCAGTTCATGTTGCTGGTCAGTGGTGAGGTTATGTGTATTTAAAGTTATTGGCTCTGTACGAGTCAGTTCACTAACAAATGAAGGAACAATACCAAATTTCTCCCAGAAATCTATGCCCAGGTAGAGCTCTTCTCGTAAACCAGGGACTATATGGAACCGCATTGGTTTAGTGGAGCCATTCACAGTTATTGGAATTTCGATGTAACCCAAAATTTTATTTGCAGTACCATCCGCCGTACGAATACACGAAGTGTATTTACGGTAGGTTGTACCTGATGATTCCAATAATTCCAAGGAATTTCTTCCAAGTATTGTGATTGACGCTCCACTATCCAATAATCCTGAAATATGTTTGTCCAAAATCCTAATTGTTAGTCGCGGCCGAGGATCCTTTGTTTCTGAAAGGATAGATGAAACACAAGCTCCAATATCTGATGTTACGTTCAAGACGTCTAAAATATGTTCGATGTAACGATGGGAAATTAAATGTGCTAGATGATTTTATTTGGTTTTCCTGAGTGGTGGCAGATCGTCCTGCGTTCCTACATCTCTCGTCGCTTTCTTCGGGCTGTTGTTCGGACTGTGTTGAATCCATCGTTTCAATATATCCATCTCGATCTAGTTTAACATCCACCTCATAATCATCCATATGCTGTAACTCGCTAATTCTTAAGTTTGATGTTCTGGTCGGAACTGGTGTGGACCACAAACGTTCAAACTTCTGACATAAAGTCCGAAGTTCATCCATTGAATGTATTGTTGCTGCAAGTGTAGCATTTTTGAGCTCCACACTCAGTCCCTCCCGAGCAATCTCTAGCATTTCACGATCAGCAAATGGACGTGCTAAGCGACGGTTTAACGAACCAATCTCCACTAGGTACTCGTACACGCTCTCCTTTGACTTTTGTTTGCGGTTCAGAAGAATTCGCAAGATCGCCTTATCATCAGTGAGCGTACCGAAGGTTTGTAGGAGTCCCTCCCTTAGCACTGGATAGGTCACCACCTCATATTCATGAGTTAAATTCAGATAGTATCTGTCGGCAGCCCCCTTGAGATACCGTGGAACGATAGACCTAAGGTCGTCCCAATTCACACGGTCCCTTCTGGCAGCCGCCTCAACTCGGTGAACAAACTCATGAACATCAGGAGAGTGACCATCTCCTGTGAAGGTTGGAACCCAATTTGAGTCATAACGACTCAAATTGTTCCCACGAACCCCTCGGTACTCCACTGGTGCTAACGCTGGAGCCGCGTCACGCCATACCCGAGGAGGTTGGTTGTATGGTGGTGGTTGTACCTGTGGTACTGATGGATAATTTAATGATAATTGCGGTTGTACTAATGCTGGACTATTGTGTATGTGTTCAGCTTGGAGTGATGGACCCAATTGTGGTATTGCAAAGTCCTCTGCCCAATTGTTCCCCCTGAAGTTCACACCCCGAACCAGACATTCGATCTGTAGTTCGGTGGGTTCCAAATCATAGAACGGATGGTCAACGTCTAGTTGGTTTGACATTTTGATGGTAAAACCCGAAAAATTATGAACTCGCAAACAACAACAATACTAAAACCAATTCCCAACAAAAATGTAGTTAGTACGATGAAAAAAATGAAAAACGCAAAAACGGAAAAAAAAACAACGAACGCCCAATTCAAAAACACAAAATTTTTTGTAAAAACCAAATTTCGTAAAAGAACAAAAAGACCACCGTCGTACCTAATCTTTGCTTTACCTTTCACAAAAATTCCTAAAATAATTTATATAAAAATATAATTTATTTATTTAATTTCAGACATGCTGAAATTTCAGAATTAATTATATACCTAAAATTATTTATTGACGATAGCACCCCTAAAAATATTTATTTATTTTTTTAAAAAAATTGAAAAATAAAAAATATTCAAAAGAATGTTTATTTATCGGATGCACCGTCTTAACTTTGATTTATTTATTTTTTTTAAAAAACAAAGAATATTTTCTTGACGTAAAGCTTAATTAAGAAAATTTATTTTATTTAGCTACCTAAAATTATTTAATTCTAAAAAAAAATTATTTTATTTAATAAAAATTATTTATTTAATTTTTGAAAAATTTGTTTGATTTATTTTATTTTTATTTAATAATATAAGAGATTCCCAAAATCAAGATTCGTCGGAGACAATTTAAAAAGTAAGTATGGCTACAATATCCATATTGTTTAAATTTGAATTCCCGCGTTCGCGAGCCCACTCCAACAATGCGTGTGAGAACTGACTAGAAAAGCCCCTAACGACCAGATTCTACAGAACAGTTTCTCCCCAACCTAATAAAACAATCACAACTGTCACGATTAGACCTCAGGTCCATTTCTACTGACCCAGTTGTGCTTGTTTAACCTAAAAATAAATTACACCTAAACCTAATGCGAAAGTTGAAGAACGCTCCCGAGCACCAGACTTCAAAACCTAAACTCCATGAAAAATTGTTTTATTGTAAAAGCTAAGTGGAAAAATGGAAAAGTTTTTTGAATTTGTATGAGGTGAAGCCTCTGATCCTGAAAACAAAGCATAATTGGTTCTTCTCTTCATTACACCGAAGAAGCCTCTGAGCAAAGAATGGTACTACTGGTTTGCACCTAAGTACAAACACAGCAACACCACTCCTCGTCCCTGAGGACTTCCTCGCCGAATGAAGAGAAGGAACCAATGTTCTTCGATCGCATAACCCCGATGGCCATAGGCGATCTAAGAACGTCATTAACGTTAAAGAGTGAAGCTCTATGGATGGCTTGTTAGGCCTACCGCTTAAGAGAGAATTATTTACACCCTAATAAACATAAACCAATTCAAGAAAAAAAACCATTTACTCAAAATAAAGTACTAGCACAAATAGTACTTATTAAAAAAAATTATTTGCAGGTAGTGCAAAAATATGTACAATGCATACCAAAAGAAAATTATATACAAATTATCTATATACAAAAATAATTATCTATATACAAAAATTTATTTTACAAAAATATTTACAAAATGTACAATATATACATTATATACATTGGCGGTATAAAAAAACAATCTCTGAAAAAAATTACCACCCCAAAACGGTTTTTTTCCAAACTAAAAATAATTAAATTTAATTAATTATACAATGGGGAACAGGGGCCTCCTGTGGACCAGACCACTCCTCTTCCTGTCGCGTGATCGGTGAGATGGGAACCTCCTCAACCAGCTCCTCTGTTTGAGTACTCTTGGTCGAGGAAGCTCCCAGCTCCACGACCAAGCGACTCTCCTTCTCCTTCTTCCTCCTCTCCTTCCTCTTCAAGTGAGAGCTCCTATTCTTGGCGATCCTCCTTCTCTCTCTCCAGCCCACATTTACTTCCTCATTCACCACAACCATCTCATCCGCTTCCTCATTTACGCACTCATCCACTATTTCTTTCACCAGCACATCCAGAAACTCATCGTATTGCTCCTCGGCTATATCATTCATTAATTCCCTATAAATTCCATCCTTCACCTCATTCATAACCACATTTATCACCCATCCCACCACATTCATTGCCTCATTCATTTTCTCCTTTCTCTCCACATGCTCTCTCTCTCTTCCACCTCATTCATCCACGGCTCAAACCCCCCTGGCCGACTCCTCCTGATTCGCGTCCCCTGACCCCTGATTGTATACATTTTTTAAAAGTTCGAAAATACGAAAATATTCCAATTTAAACCAATAGGTTATCAAAATAAAATATATTACATATATTTAATATATTTATATGTACCAGTATGCAAAAAAAACCAAACCGGTTTATCAAAAATATGAATATTTTACATATAAATATATATATATATCCAAAAAGGGAATATATAAAAACACCAAACTGTTTTACAAAAAATTTGCACCCAAAATTATATAAATTATTACGCCAAAATTTTGCGCGCTAAAAATTCACAACAACAACAAAAAAAAATTTAATTTATTTACCGTATTAATTAATTTACCAAAGTCATACACTATCAAAAAAAATAATTTACAAAAACCTGTACAAATACTGTACATAAAAATAATTAAACCACCACTGGTTTACCCAAAAAAGAACCAAAATTGGTTTATCCAAAAAAAATCTTCAACTCAAACCAAACTGGTTGACAACGCCCCATTTGCGTTACAAATTCAAAAAAAAATATGACAAAACCTAAACTGGTTTTCTAGAAATAATTGCGCCATAAATAAAAATTATCTATTTTTGCGCTAAAAAAAAATATGACTCATCAAAACAAATATCACTAAACTCATTTATAAAAAAAAATCTACAAAAACCAAGGTCTTTGTTTCAAGCGCCACGTATTGTATTTGGACCTTTGCAACAAAAATTTTGTATCGTAAATGAACGATTTAAAACTAATTAATAATACGCCGGAAAAACCAAATGGTCCAGAAGAATCTTGAAAAATGGGGATCTCTTATTCAGAATAAAGGCCTTAACCCAACATTTCCCGAAGGAAGTTAAAATTTAGAATCCAATCAAAAAAATTAGAATATAATATATATATATATAAAAAAAATATTAACATATAATCGTATAAAAACCTTATTTTATTTATTTCTTTTGTTGAAGCTGTTTCATCTCAAGTATTAATTTCAGGTACTTCCAATATTTGTGTGAATAATCGCCATTGACGATGTTGATGATTCTCCTTCTAATGACGTGGCATTAGATGATGATCTCAATTTCCCAATTAACAAAACGTTGTCTTTCTCCTCATTCAACTTATTTAAGCTATTAAGTATTTGTTCTTACAGGATTTTAAATTCATCGCATTATTCCCTCTTCCAGATTAACAGGCCTACTTATTCCTGTCTATCCACAAGAATTTTGTCTTGACATTTTTTCCCAAATATATATATTAAAATTATTCTCGTCAATTTTTCTCCAATTTATTTATTATTGATGGAGCCATTATTACAATTTTAATAAAAAAACTAACATGAGCACTTAAAATGTTTTTCGTTTGGATGGAAAAAATGGAATCAATTTTATGTTTTTTTTTTTGGAAAAATCAAACTCTAAAAATATTTGTTTGAAGCACAAATATCGAATGAAAATCCAAAATGTGATTTTATGTTTGACATCTTCCAATGAAAAAATCAAATCGTGTAATCCCAAAGATTCAACAAAAATTAGCAACGACATCTGTTCGTTAGAATTGGAAATAAAATTGAGTACGTTCGTTTGTTTTTTATAGTATATTCGAAATTTAACTAAGTATTAGAAAATTTTAAAATTATTATTAATGTAAAAGTGAACTGAAACTAATGAAATAAATTTTATTGAATTAGAAAAAGAAGATGAATTGGTTTCATTGTTGTTTAGGCGAATATAGCGGACGTTACAAACGTAGTAAAAGCAACAATCTTGACTGGACCTTTTGAAAGAGAAGATGTCCTCATGCCTTGCATACCTATGATGCCAACGGATATGGTATTTCAATCTAAAATATTGCAATTCTCTAAAATATTGCAATTGACATTTGCAATTACCACCAACAAAGTTCAGGGCCATTCATTAAAAGTGTGTGGTTTAGATCTAGATACCGATTGTTTCTCATGGACAATTATACGTTGCGTGTTATAGAGTGGAAAAACCGGGCAATCCTTATTATCTGCGATTGAAAGATAAAGATGAGTTTAGTTATACAGTGAAACTTTGGGTGCCGTCAAATATTATTTATGAAATTTGTTGGTCGTTACAAACTTTTTGTTTTTGTTGGTCGTTACAAAATACTATTATAAACATACAAAACACAAATTTGTATCCCCATTTTATGTTTTTCAAAAAAGAATACTTCCTAGATCTAATAATTTTCAATAAGAAATTACATAATTACTGATTTTTTTATTAAATTAGGTAGAAAATGATACACAAAAATTCATTGTATGCAAGTCGGTCGTAAACTACAAATATTGCGCTCACTTGGCTACCACCCCTCGCTTTCGGCTTCGTGCGACAATTTCTTTGTTTGATGTTCTCTTATTTTATTCTCTTGAAGCGTAAACAACTACATATTTGTCAAACGAGAAATTAATTTTTTTGGTGAACGGCTGTAAAATTTTGCTTTACTGGAGAAGGTTAAAGTCATGTGTTACATTATTTACTGCGGTAGAAAAATGAAGACCTTTCATTTTCACTTGTTTTCGGTGGCTGTAAAGTGACATTAGATTTTGAATGAAGATAATGAGTTTGTTCAAAACAGCATGATGGTTTCGGTCTTCGTTCATTTTAATGAATAAAACTCAATAAATAAGAGACATCTATCGATATTTTTTATGGTAAAGATGAATTAATGTTATAACAAATTAACAAAACAGAAAACTATATATTTTATTCGGAGCCAAAGTAGCTTTTTGTGTTTCGTCTATAACCTAAACACAAAAAGTATCAATTTAGCTCCTAATTAGATAATGTACTATTATTTTGTGGTTTTTTAATTTAATAAAAAAAGTCGGACAAGTGCGAATAAAATTCGCTCGCCAAGGGTTCCGTGAATGTAAAAGAACACAATATCAAAAATAAATGACATAAAGTTATGTTGTAAAGTCTTTATATCGCCAGACTATGGACGCATAACAGAATAAATGTTTAATCGTAAACGTCAATAGTAAATGTCAATCACATCTACATTGATCAAAAATGTTACTTGAGGTTAAATCTTATCCATAGCTGTTTATGTTAGCTAAAGAAAGATTTAACCAGTATTTTAATGGTCTAAATTGGGAATATTTGTTCTATAAATCAACGTCGCAATATAGGGTGGTATACATACACTTAAAATAGCACTTTTTTATCAATAACTAATAAAAAACTGTGCATCGCAGAATTCTAAAAAATGTTGCAATGTTTCTTAAATTAAGTGTTCTTTCAAATGACACCCCACTCGTTTGGTTCCAAAAAAGTTTTTTTTTTACCCTCCCCACACCCATCCCCTAAACCCACAGAAAGATAATTATTTGGGAGTTCGCTATAATTTTCGTTCAAAATATAGCAAACTTCCTGTCTCTATAAATTTTTAAAATTTTTCTGTCTATCAGTGTCAAAACGTAGGGTGGGGAACGGTCTGGAATTTGCACATTTTTTAGAATAACTCAAAAACTGTGTACCGCAAAATTCTAAAAACAATTGCAAAGTTTTTGAAATTTGGTGAACTTTCATATGACGCTCTACTCGCTTGGGTCAAAAAAAGTTTTTTTTCACCCTTCTTACACCCATCCCCTAAACACACAGAAATATAATTATTTGTGAGCTCGCTATAATTTTCGTTCAAAATATAGCAAACTTCCTGTCTCTATGAATTTTTTCAATTTTTTCTGTCAATCAGTGTCGAAACGTAGGGGGGCGGTCTGGAATTTCCACATTTTTTAGAATAACTCAAAAACTGTGTACCGCAAAATTCTAAAAAAATTGCAATGTTTTGGAAATTTTGTGTTCTTTCAAATGATACCCCTCTCGCTTGGGTCAAAAAAGGTTTTTTTTTACCCTCCTTACACCCATCCCCTAAACACACAGAAATATAATTATTTGAGAGTTTGCTATAATTTTAGTTCAAAATATAGCAAACTTCCTGTCTCTATGAATTTTTTCAATTTTTTCTGTCAATCAGTGTCGAAACGTAAGGGGGGGGGGGGGCGGCAACGGTCTGGAATTTGCACATTTTTTAGAATAAATCAAAAACTGTGTACCGGAAAATTCTACAAAAAATTGAAATGTTTTGGAAATTTAGTGCTCTTTCAAATGATACCCCTCTCGCTTGGGTCAAAAAAAGTTTTTTTTACCCTCCTTACACCCATCCCCAAAACACACAGAAATATAATTATTTGAGAGTTCGCTATAATTTTCGTTCAAAATATAGCAAACTTCCTGTCTCTATGAATTTTTTCAATTTTTTCTGTCAATTAGTGTCGAAACGTAGGGGGGGGGGGGGTGGGGGAATTTTATTTTATAGAATAACTCACAAACTGTGCACCGCAAAATTCTAAAAAAAATTGCAAAGTTTCTGAAATTTGCAGCTTTTGATAAATTCTTTTCATAAATCACAATTTTGCTTACCACGCATAGTTCATAATAGTTTCTCGTTCATTCACAATCTATAGTCCTATTTTCATATAGCTTCCGTTACACAAATTTGTTCTTAGCATAAAACAATTTACAATAATATTTCCCTTACAATATCCTATTATTGGTTCACACTGCGTTTTCATCAGCGTTGCTTCACTATACTGCATGGATTTGAATTCTCCGGACACTAACCGTAATTGCTCTAAATGTTTTCAAATCTCCAATAGCTGTGCATATTTGTCCAATCGTCTCAATAGCTAAAAATTATTATCCTACAATCAGTTTTGTAATTGTCTTCGAAACGTATTATATTTCTTATATGGGTATTTTTATCAATTTCTCTTTCCGTTATAGATCTAAATTTTACTGTAATACTGTTGTAAGCTATTATTTCATAATACATAAACATCATAAAATCGGTTAAACTTACGTTTAATCCATTCTAATATTTCTTCCAAATGCGTTGGAAATAACTTATTTCGTGAAATTATCTTACAATTTTATGTATTACACAGTAACCTTCCCCACCCCAATCCCTTAAAAGCACAAAAATATAATTAATTCAGAGTCCGCTATATTTTTCGTTCAGAGTTTATCAAACTTCCTGTCTCTGTGAATTTTTTCAAATTTTTCTGTTAATTAGGCTCGAAATGCAAGGGGGGGACCAACTTTTTGTGTCACTTTATTGATAATAATTCAAAAACTATGCATTGCAAAATTCTAAAAAAAATGGCAATATTTCTAAAATCAAGTGCTCTTTCAAATGACACTCCACATGACCTGGTTTTAAATGATGTTTTTACCCCTTAACATTCCCACCCCTTTAATAAATATAGTTATGAGTATCTGCCACTTTTCTATATTTTTCATTAAAAACCTACTCAATTTTCTATCATTCCAAATATATTTCAAGATTTTCGATGAAGTAGGATCGGAGTTATTCGGGGCAATAAAACATCCAGAAAACGTCATTTTTCAAAATTATACAAAAACCTGTGAGGTGTAAAATTCCAAAATATATTTTTAAATAATGCTGAAATGAAGCCCTTTCATATGATACCTTACTCGTCTCGATAAAAAAATGTATGTTTTCAAAGGCTTTACATTGTACCTCTTTAAAACAAACGAACACAACTTTATTTATTTTTTAATTTGTGCACGGGCTAGCACGCCACCTGCATGTGAGATTTGTAGTTAAATCTATCCATATATCTATCTATATATAATATTTTTATAGCACTAAAATATCAAAATAATAATTTAAATAACTTACCATATATGTAGTAAAAACAACTTAAACACATTGCATCATTTGAATTGCAAGAAAAAACAATTTATTTAGGTTTTCAAAGTTTACAATTTTGACAGCTCTTATTGGATTCCTATGTGTTGTTTTAGTTGGATTCTTATGTTTATATTTTCGAGCTTGTATAATTTACAACTATTATAACGAAGATGGCGCACTTTAATTATTTAAAAAACTTAAATTTGTTTATAACTTTGTTAAATAAATGATTAAATGAACAATTAAATAAATATTTATAAATTTTACGCACTTGTTATGTATTGTAAAATAGTTGTAAAATTGTATGTTAAAATATTGTTGTAAAATAGTATGTATTACTAGTGCGAATGCGTTTTCCAAACGCGAATTATTTGTCGCACTCCCTGCGGTCATGCGGCAAACTAACTCTTGTTTGGAAAACGCATTCGCACTAGTAATACAATCTACTATTGTTTTTCGTATAAATCAGTATTTATTAATTACTGCCAACTTTAAAATCTGTACAAAAAGGTCATATTTCGCGGTTAACACAAATCCATAATTGTTGTTATATTTTATTTGATTAAACTTTATTTGAATTTTATTATTATTTAATAAAAGATTTATTATCATTTTTCATCAGAGATCACTTTAATTGATTGGTGCTTTTCCATTTATATTTTTGCATATAAAACATATTCGTTTAATGCAGAAAATTAGGTAAGTGTAATTAATTTCGTTTGAACTATTATGTGCTTGTACATATTTTATCTTAACACTTAGACTAATTGAACCGGTTATAAATTAAAACGGAAATTAAATATTTTGTTATGTTTTGTAGTTTGCAATATTTAATACGCTAATAATAAAAAATCATTATTTATTACCAATTGCTTCTGCTTATTTTTATTATTAATAAGAAAGACTTTCTTTCTTATTTATTTCAATAAATAAGTCTCGCATGCATTAAACAAAATACATGAAAAGATAGCTTATGTAATGAAAAATTGCTAAGAAAGCAAATATTGCCTGTGTCTATAATCTAGCATATGTTTTTTTAACAAATTATTAAAACTAAGATTGCAAGGGATTGACAAGGTTGAATAGTGCCACATATTGATGGTTGAGTAGTACCACATTGATAATAACAACCTCAAATTTGAATGCCAAATAAAAGAAGATAATAGTGTCGATTTATGATATAATATATTGTAGATTTGTAGTAAAAACTAATAGTAGTTTAATCAATGAGTGTATAATGAAATAGTTTATTCTCAAGCAAAAGTTTAAAATTTGAGAGAGGCACGAGCGAGAATTTTAATTTGCGAGAGAATAAAATTCATTAAACACGAATCGATTACACTACTTTATTCTCTGACAAAGAATTGTGTATTATAAAAAATAAAACATTTTCTTCAATTAAAACAATAAATCTTTATTGTTTTAATTGATAAATCAAATTTCTCATTAAAAAAACCCTTATGATAAAAAAAACCCCGTCCTATGCAATCAACCAAGTTGAACTAAACGAAATAAGAGAATTTAATTTAAAATTTGATTTTTGAACAAAACTAATCAAAGCAACTGTGATTATAATTTGAAAATAATTTTAATGAAATCAAAACAATTTGACCAATTGGAATCATACCAATTAAAAAATAATGATAATTTTGTATAGGAAAATTTTCATTAGACAATAGGTTAAGTTCTTAGGCTATAGGTTAAAAAATAAAACAATAATACATACTATTATTATCGAAAAAGCATACAAATAAAGCTGATATAATTAAATGGAAGAGAATAAAGAATATTTAAAACACTCCTTGACATATGTCACTGATTTCTAAGGTAAATAACAAATGTGTACTCGTTTGCACTGTAACCAAAATTCATTACATAATATAGCAAAAATCGTAGTAATTGTTTATAACAAAATTTTGATCAGCTTTCTGTGCTCATAAATCTAAATAATTGAATAGACATAAATCAAACATGTTCGGTTAACCTTTTAGAAATCTCATAATATTTACGCTAAAATCTTAATGTTATTAATTGTTACCTTACGATTCTTACATATTTTATTATTATTTCTTGTCTCGATTAAATAATAACTTTTCTTTTGATTTTTGCTTTACTTTTTCGGTTTATGCAACTTTTAAGAAATATTTCAAGTTAAATAAGAATTAAAACGATTATCACTACTATTATGAATGAGAGGTTTTTTTAAACTTTGTAAAATTGGTATAAATTTCACTATAATTAAACGGTTTATTTTTATTTCAAGGATTGTGTTATCAGATGATGTAAGATAACAAAATTCAGAAAAAGTAGTTTATTGTGCGATCGATGATGGTAATCGAGTTTATTCAACGTTATAAAATGTTTGGAAATGTTAATGTAAAGAAGATCAACAATGTCAAAATTAATTGAGGATAATTTTAAGATGGCATTCTTATTTTTTTAATGGGTGAAGTGGCTTGGGGTTGATTACCTAATTTATATTCTAAATTTTACAATAAAACTACATAAACTTGGTTATTTGTTGTTACTAGGATTTATGTTTTTCAATGTTTCATTTCTGGGCACCTGATTCCCTTATTGATTGTTTTGCCAATGGTGTTTTAAGCTATTTATTTGATCACCTCATGTATGTCATATGCTACCAATAAAAAAGAAATAAAAGAAAACTGAATTATTTCTTTGTAAACAAGCGTTTAGATTCATTCACACCTTATGAAAGGACCGAATCTCCTAATAATTCCATAAAGGCACCTAAGTGCTTTCTTCTTTACGAAGATCTTAAGGCGCATGCATGCCATAGCGATATTGTGTTGTGTAGTAGGAATTTCAATATGTGCCACTCCAATACATTAAAACTTCTAACAACCAAAGTCCCACAACAACCTGCGTACTAAGGTGTTAGGTGTTGATGGACGCTATTTTTCTATGTTTTTTTTTAAATGGATAAATGAACAATATTTCAAAATATCGTAATTATCGTAATAGTAGTAATTAACTTGGTATAGGTAACACTGCTTGCTGTTGGCATTTAACGTAAGTTTTTAACCCGGGTAAGAAAAAGCTTAGGGACCCGCGCCAAGCCCTCGCCACAGCTTTTGGGATTTGGGCCAGGCTTAACATTTTTAAATGGATCAAAATTGTACCAAGTTTGGACCGATGTAGTGAGGCCAAGTCTGTCAAAAAAGACTTTGGTCAGGTCTACCAAACCAATTTTTTTACAGACCTCCTTTAAACGTGTGGAAAGAGTAACATATATAAAAATAAAGATAAACATTACATGACTTGCACAAGTGTACAATGCATTAGACTGGTTAATAACGCGTAATATAATAAACTGAATCTTGGTTCCGTCTAGGGATTTACAACTGGGCAATGTTAAGCTCGACAAAACGGATCCAGGATTGGTTCGTTGTTTAATATTGGCAGCTCCTACGCCGGAAAAAACGTAATACCAATCTATTGTTACTTTGCATAAATTATAGTTAGGTAAATAATAAAACTACAACTATTTGCGCCATGTAACAATTTTTTCTTTATAAAATGTGTTGTGTAGTAGGAACTACAATATGTGTCACAACAACACATAAAAATCTCTTAAGACCAAGGTCCCACAACAACATGCGTTCTAAGGTGTTGATAGTGTCGCAATTCGACTTTTATCATTATAGATACCTATGGTATCAATTTTCCAAGGGTATTTTAAATTTTAACTATAAACGAATGTACGGACTAAAACGCGGACTATTGCACGAGAAAGATCTCTAATATAACACTCTTATAATTTAATTTTCAACTAGTACGAACCAAAATTTTCTTAACAAAAAGTAATAATTTAATAATAATTTAGGACAAACCATGCAAGAACAAAAAATTATATAAGATAAATAAATTAAAATACATTAAGCTTACATTAATTTGTTGTTTGAATGTTGATCTGCCTAAAACGTTTACTATACACACATCGTGTTCGATACACACATCCTTGTCGCTAAAGAACCATGTACCATTTCCAACGGTAATCCAACTAATAGTTGAACAACAATATTGCACCCCAAAATGAAACCAACTAGTATGCAGGACTATATAAAATAACAAAACGCCACACTTAATAAATTATTGGAACCGAACCAGCTGGATCTGCTTGTCCCGACGTTAATGTATGGTATGAAAAAAAAACTCTGTATGCCTCAACTTTAGATTTTTTTATTCCAGGGTAGGTTCCAATTACATATCCATAATTCCGGTATATTATATGGAAAATGGTGAAAGTAATTATCGCTTTCCACAGACCACAATATTAACATTTATTGAACTTTATATACCTATGCCACAACATATTATTACGTTCCGATGTCGGTCAACATAGCTTTTATTTATTAAAATGAAAACAAGTCATAACACATCTTTAATTAATTTTTATTTTTTTATTTTAATCACAATTACTAAATAGCAAATTTTAATTTCCAAATTCACAACTAAGAATTTATTTACAATTTTTATATTTCCTTTTAAGCACTTGTGGCACGATAACATTTTTCGTTTTATTTAAATTTAACATAATTTAGTTTTAAGCTCTAAACACAACTCCTGAATATGATTTCGTTGAAATTAATATTATAACTCTCTGAATAGAAAAATATGTTTTCTATTTATAATTTTTAAAATCACGCTAAACAAGAAAGAAGATTTGGTTGCATGAAACAGATGCTCGTTACTCATATTGTTTGTAATCAATGCATTTACAATTTAGAACGTAAGCAGTTAATAACAGATTGTCTCATTTTTCCCCATAACATTCCTCTTGTTTTCCTATCGATTTATAAAACGCAAACTAAAGTAAGAACCACCCGTTTGTCAATTAAGAATACAGGCAAAAAGAACTGAAAACGTTCATGTATTGCAATATTTCATTTCTATTTATAATATTTCGTTTCATTACAATAAAAATAAAAGAAGAGAAATCTAAACAAAGCAATGCTTTTGTTTCATTTTTTTCCTTATTTAAACATTGCAAATAGAGTGCAAATATATATAAACAAAAATCATTATAGCCTTGATATTACAAAAAAAATCAGGTGTGCTGATGGTTATTGATAAAAATGTTAATGCAAAGTGCATATTATAGCCGAGGGTGAGGCAAAAAGTTTTTTGTATGGTGATCTGTTAAATGTAAAATTCCGACAATGCAAAATGTGTAGTTGGGTAGGTCAGGGGACAGGGATGGATATTATAGGATGAATTAACGAGAATCTAATATTTGCTGTTAGCGCAACCGGTTTAGTTGTTTGAACTCAAGCCTTAAATTCCAGTCAATACACCCTATACAGAACCTTAATCGTAAATGATACATTTTTAACAACACGTAATTTGGCGGGCATAACAATAGACGCAAATATATTTTTTATGATTTTCTTTATATTTTTTTTATAGAATGGATAGCTAAACAAGCAAATTAGTTTTAAGAATTTGCAGGAACAAACCTAAAATGTGGTTGAGCGTAATTCACCTAGTGGCATATTCCTTGATCACGTGACGCACTCCCTTCCTCAATTATCAAAGCCCATACTTAGTTATATGAAGGCTCGATTCTTCGAGTAAGAAAAAACGTAGCACAATCAAGGAATACTCCATAGCTAAGATCGAGGGTGCTACCGTTGCCTGAATAGAGTTCATCCGCCAGCACCCCTAAGATATCACCTTGGCTAGTGATATCTCACTGCTATTGCCAGTGGTATTTGATATCTCACGTTAGCTTGTATGTCAATAGCAGGAACTGGTTAACATTATAAGTTATAATTTAGTTGTACTCAAAATAATTAAACCGGAATCAAATAAGGATAGGTTTAAACAACAAAGCAGATAAAGCATTCATACATTTTTAAAAAAAACAATCGAATTAATTAAACTATGGACAATGCAATAAAATCAAAACTCATTAGTCATTGCATTTTATATTGAACATAGAAACATAGTTCCAATATGTATATCGCCTACGGCATGGCATAGTCGTGATTATAATAACTCAATTTACGACAAAATATAAATTCTAAACGTAAACAGTCATATACGGACTTTACAAAACGGCTGATTTTTTTAAACAGACTTTTGCATTAATAACGTCTACAAAAGAAAATGATAACCTCCAAAAAATAATTAAAACTAATACATTTTACAATCCCGCTACATTTGCTTTAAGGTTTTTTTTTGTAATAAAAATTGTTGAGTAATAGGAATTACAGTATGTTTCACAACACAAAGATACCTTTTAAGACCTATATGTTCCACAAGAAAATTGGTAGGTTATAATGGACGATTCTTTTTGTTTCTTTAACGATTGAACAACTAATATGAGAGTATTCCATTTCTTCTTACATTAAAAAATATTGCGACGTTGATGCAAACTAGGCAAAGGTAAACTAGGCAAAGGTAAAACTTCACCAAGCTCTGGAAATAAAATGTCCTGCATATAGAGTGAGTTAATACCGATCAAATACTTCAATTAATTGCTGACCGATATTATAGTCGTTTCGCGGAGTGGGTAGACTCTCGCACCCTTGGTGCGAAATTCCTCTCTTAAGATGGAATCTCGCACCCAGTGCGAAATTCTACTTTAAGGGTAGAAACTCGCACCGGTGCGAAAGTCACTTCATTAGTGGAATCTCGCACCGGTGAAATCTCGCGCCAGTGGAATCTCGCACTAGTGGAATCTCGCACGAGTGGAATCTCGCAGCGGTTGAATCTCGCACTAGTGGAATTTCGCACCCCCAGAAACTCGAAATAACAAGGTGGAATTTCGCACCGTGCGAATTTCCACCTTGTTATTTCGAGTTTCTGGGGGTGCGAAATTCCACTAACGTCAGCGTTTCACAAAGGATTTTAAACCTTCAGAGAAATCGAACTCCCACATTTTTATTTCGAATTTTCGGTGGTGCGAGATACCACTCTTGAAGTGTGCTTTCGCAAAGGTTGAGAAATTCTACCTTGTTGTTTCGAGTTTTCGGAGGGTGCGAGCTTCCATTAAGTTTGAGAAATTGCACCTTGCTATTCAAAATTGTCTGGAGTGGAAGATTGTACTAGTGCAGATTGTTGTCTGTAAAGTCCTCCCTCTGCAAACTTTTTCTACCGGTGCAGATGGAACTTGGGTGAACTCTCAAATCCCCTGTACAGTAGGTTTTTTGAGGGTTGAATCTCTATTCAGAATTCTAACCTTATTTCATCCTTTAATTGTACTATATGTTCAATGTTTATAAGACCAATCGAATTTATTAACATATAATAATAAATAGAAAAATATAATAAATTACAAAAGGTTAGGTAATAAGAGTATAAGTTATCTAATTAATCCATTCATCCCCATAATATTTCTGAGACTTCTTCCTAATTCTCCGAGAAGTATTTTCGCGGATCAAAACAACCTCTAAGAAATCCTCTATGTTTTCGAAGATTGGTTCCTCAGTTGATCTTAAAGTTTCAGTTGCATCCATTAGAACCAAATTAATAAATAGAAATAATGTAACACTTTGATACACTTTCCAAATACATCATGGTCGATAAATCTCCATCTTCAAAATTTTCATTTAAAGCCTTGATTTTTTCTTCTTTTTCTATGAATCGTTTTGAATGTTTTGGTAAAAAGGAAGGTCCAGTTTTCTTGAATTTTATAAGTTCTGGTCTCTTCTCTAATTCAAATTCATTAAGCCTGAGCAAAAAAAAATATTTTTTTGTGAAATAATTAAAAACTCAAAAAATAACATACACAACCTTGTATGAAAAAGTTAAGCGAGACTTGTTTAAAGCTCCGTTTGAGGCCTCTGCTAAATTAGTTGTCGTATGTGATCTTCCAAATTTAGAAATCTTGTCAACACGGTCAAGACTATACTTTTTTTTAATGTAATGTATGAAATAGTTCAAATGGTCTTGGTTTAAATTATTTAATTTCGAATAGATAATATTATTAATATTCTCAATCAATTTTTCCAGCATTGGTATAATATCTTCTTTCTTTAATAGGCAGTGCAAGTATTTTTTAAATTTGTAAAAACATATATTTTTCTTCATCCTTAGAGCGATTTCGAAAAAATCGCGAGAGGTGCAATGTAGATAACTTCTTTAAAATATTTTTGTTTAAATGAAAAATGCACAAAGATAAAAAATTTCAGAATAAAATTTCATGATTGCTGTATGAACACCTTTTTCGTCATCTGTAAGCCATTCTTTTATTCTGAGTTTAAAGTCACACTTAATTCTAGCAAATAATATTAGAATTATTTGATATAAATAAAAACAATCTTAACAATACCTGTATTCCTCGATTTCTTTCAAAACCTATTGGTAGTCTTCAGTAGTTTTTTTCTTCATGATTGCATAAAAAGCTGGGAAGGCTCTTGACCTAGTCAAATTTTCTCCTTCAACAATTTCCTCTTCGACAAACCAAAATATATAAACTTGAAGATATCCAACTGGCGAAATCTTAAAAGTACCGTCGGACATCACAATATTTGCGGCGAAAAAACTCTTAGCCATAAATTTTGATTCTAAAAGAATGTTTGACAGATCCTCACTACTATAAATAAGGAAGAAGTTTTCTTCATTTATATCTTCAGTAGGTATAATCGCGGTTTTTTCTTTTATGAGCTTTCCATTTTCAAAAATGAAGTCTCCGTTGGATGCAATTTATCTCAAATCTAAGATTTAATTTACATTGCATCTTAATAGAACATGAGTAATTTCACAAGTTACGTGATTTGTTTAGTGCACTTTTGTTTTCTTTAAAAGTACGATAAGAAAGAGAAATATCGGTTGCGGCTCCAACTTCTTTTGCTAGAGTTTTATGAAACACGATATATACCTCTTTCGATGTTCCTCCAAATTTGGACTTGTGCTGTACGGCTTCATTTCTGGCGCTCACGGATCGTGCTTCTCCTTTATTTAATAAAGAGACGACATTGAGCTTTCAAAAAAACAGGTGTTTGGAGGACTACCTACCACTTAGCTCAATATCACTCAAAAAGCAATCAGCTATTTGTCATACCATACATATGCATCTTTTTCTAAAGTGTCATCAAAATTCATTAACGAACGAATGTCATATGCTCTCAACAAACATTTGAAATAAAGTGAAAAAAATCACCTGTGGCATGGTGGACCCCCAATCCTTTGTCCAATGTATCACAAAAGCTAATGGAATCTTTCTCATATTGATTGAAACCTTTTACTAACGTTTCATCAAAATCGATTTGAAACAGTAGGCTACAGTTTCCAAATTCTTTAACTGTGAAGTGTTAAAAATTTATTCATTTCTTTTCATTAAAAAACAAATACAGAATTTGATTGCAGAAGGGATAAACACTTAAAAAAAATGAATCCAGATCTAATACTTCCGAGTGGAGGGATGGCATAGAGGGATCAGTTTTTATTAATTTGTTATTTTTTTTTCTATTTTTGATTCACAGGTGTGACAACCCCGCGTTATGCTATTGACTGGACTATTGTTAAACCCATTTTAGTTTTGTTCCTGCAAATTTTCAAAACAAATTTGCTCTTTATCTCTTATTTTATTTTTATTTTCCTAATCACGAAATACTAGCCTATGTCATATTTTATATGTGATAGGGTTTATTGTTTAGTTATCCATTATTTAAAAAAAAATTAAAAAATAAAACAAAAACAAAAAAAAAATTTGCGTCCATTAACATCCTTAGAACGCATGTTGTTGTGGGACCTTGGTCTTAAAAGGTTTTTCATGTTTTTATGTATTCATGTTTATACATATTGTAATGCCTATAGGCTACTAGGCCTATAGGCTACTACACAACACATTTAAAAAAAATACCAAAGCTTCATCAAGATCCTATGCGGTTTTGAAGATGATATTAATTAGAAAATTTTAATGAAACAATATTTACCATTCTAGACATCTTTTAAAACAAAGCTGTTCACTTCGATTCACTTTTATAAAATTGTTTAGATCAGCATTTTGAATCTTTTAAATTATTCAATTGGTAAACACTAAAGCTTTAAACTTTTTTATTTTATTTTGTGTTTCACCCTTAGATTATAAAATATACAGGATAAGCAATATTTTATATATTTTGTGTATGTACACTATAAAACTATAAATAAATTGAAGCTATCTTTTAAATTCAAATTTTATATGGAAAGTAATTTCCACAAAAGAAAAGGCTCCTGTAAAAATAAACACAAAAATATAGGATCCCATGCACAATTTTTATCTCTTTCCATTTATACAAAAAAAAATATATTATTTTTCTATTGACAGAAAGAAGTAACTGCCAGACAATATATATTTTTTATTCGCCTATATATTAAAGTGTTACTTTATTACTGTGATTTGCGGCCTTAAAGTGTCACTTTTTAACCATATATTTTGTTGTCATAGCTACGTCCAAAAAAGTAAAAAACATTTGTATTTGTTTAAATTCTATAAAAAATAGAAATTTTGATCAAAGCAACCCTTAAATTCAAAATTTCATAATCCAATTAAAATAGTTTTTATCATTTGTTGTCATAGTAATAATAATTTGGAAAAAATAACAAATATGTTGTCAAAGGTAACTTGTTTCACATATTTTTATTTCAAAATTTATGCAAATTTATAATTTTAATTTAGAATAAACATTTTTTTTTAAATATTTTGCTTGTGGCGAATAAACATAATATATGATGCACGGACGTAAGCTATTATGGACTTAATGTGGGTGCAAATCTCGGCTAGCACCTCGATTTGAAAACTCCACATACGTCCAAATCTTTAGCTTTACGTCCTAGCATCATAATGTACTATTATTTTTTAATTTCATTCTAAATTAAAACAAAACCAGAAACAGTAAACCAGCAAACAATATCCATTTCACTTTAAATTTAGTTTAAATGAAAACAAACCCAAAGCGTACATGATAAAATTCTAGGTAGGATCAAATTTTCAGTTTTAATATTATCAGTTTTATTTAAATCGAAATATTTTTGAGAAAAATAAAATAAAAGTAAATAAGTTTGAGCATTTTCTGATCGGCAAATATGTAAAATACAAAACATCTACATAAGTATGTTATTTCGTGGGCATATTTGATCAAGATACGGAAAACCTTAATGATATTTAGATTTCTTTGCTACTGTGTCTTTTTAATACAAATACTATCACGTTAAATTCGCACACTACTTTATGTTTAAAAAAAACTTCAACTTAAAACAATATTCCTTATACTGCGTATTTTATAATCTATTGGTGCTATTACACACAAATTAAGCTCCAATAATCAATTTTGCAGTTACCATAATCTGAAAAGTTGAGGAAAAATATTTTGTATGAGAAAAAGAGTGATAGCATGCGCGAGATAGATATAAAAACTGCAAGAAAAGTTAGCTGATAGCAACTGACTTTTTGAAAAATTATTTGGTTAACTAATTGACTGCTAGAAAATTCAACCGGTTTAAAACCGATTATCGCATAAATTGATTTTCATATTAAAATCATACTAAAAATTATATTATATTAGGTATAAAATGATTAAATACATATTTTCAAGATTCAAAATTTTACGTTTTATTTACGTATTTTCGATTCACATTTTTTTTTTCAAATCATAGCGCATTTTCTTCTTTTACAAGCTACAACAATTGCTCTATAATGTGTTGTCGCCATTTTGTCGTTTCATTTACTTTTACAGTATATAATATATTTACAATTTATATACCACTAATTTAGATATAATCGATTATATAATATAATATTAATACTAAATAACTATAAAAATAGTAAAATTATTTGTATTTTCTTGCAGTTTTTGATCTTTTCGCCATCTACATTCAAAAATAATAAATACTATCGTCTGAAAAGTTGATGATAGCAACTGAATTTAATTTGTGTGTTAGCACCATAAGTTTTCACCAGTCTCATTTTTAATACTCACGTAAATTTCACTAAATAGCAAACCATTAATTATTAAATTTTTCCTTAGCTATATTTTATAATTTTGGTTTTCCTTTAATTTTATTCAACAACGAAAATCAACGAACAGCTTGTAGTAGGTGTTTTTAAAAATATTTGACAGACATGTTTATTGTTAACACTATTAACAGATATGTTTGTTAAAACAATCAAATTTAAATAACATTTGGAGCAGGAATTAGTTAGAAAAAGCCTGAAAACCATCAGGGCGTGATCAGGACCAAAACGGGTAAGTTCTTTTAGAGGAATCTGATATGGGCCTGCTCCGTGCTTGAATTCGATGTTTGTTTGATACTCTTTTAACCTTATTTGTTAACCTTATTTGAATATATCCAGCTCTGTTTTGGTTTTTCGTATTTGACCCATAGTTGGGAAAACTGATCATGATCTGGTATAAAATATCTTACTAGGGTTTACCCTTTTTAATTTTATATAGTGAAATTGATCAGAGCCTGATTGGGGAAAAGCGTTACACTCATGATGGGTCAATCGAAGTACGGCAAACCTGATCAGGGCCCTATTTGAGCCCTAACAAATTTCTGCCCAGGATGGCTTCTGAGTAAGTTCAACAGACATTTTAATTTTTTCAATTCGCAAGTATATTTGAATTAAACAATAATGAATAATATTTGAAATTAATATTTTTTGAATAGGGCGAGAAGAAAACCATTTAACCTTATAAAGAACGGAACAAACCGAGTAGCAATTTGTCGGAGCTCAAATATAGCCCTCATCAGGTGTACCCTAGTTCAGATCAGACATTGAAAGGGCAGCCTGATTGTGCAACGCGTTTGCCTTATCAGACCCTGATTAGGATAGCTGTACAGGGTCTGATTGAGATAGCCGAACCAGCAGCTATTTTCTGTAACTGTGAAGTGGTGAAGTGTTAAAGATTTCATCATTACTTTCCATTAAAAAACTTATTACTTCATCGCTTCACAGCTACAGAATTCAGTTGCAGGCAGTGCCGGATCAAGCTATTTCAGCGCCGGGTGCAGATTAGGTAAATGGCGCTCTCAAATTAAATTATATTGTAAGATAATATATTCAAAAATCAATGCAATACATACTTGTTTTAATACGAAGTGTTGTGTAATAGAAATTAGAATATGTTTCACTGTCACACCAACACATAGAGAGCTTTTAAGATCTAGACCCCCACAACAACATGCGTTCAAGTATTAAACGCTTTCTATAATAGGATCAACATTTTCTCTTATGGTTTTTCAAATGTTGGATATTTAGACAATAAATCTAATCATATAATAAAATATGATATATGCCAAAATTTCATGATAATATGTGGAAAATATAAACAAAATAAAAAATTTATTTTTTCAAAAATTTGAAAAACATAATTAAAACTAGGTTACTAATAATCTAGCTGATGGAATACTTCTCATTCATGTGACGTGCTCCCGTGGTCAATACTTAAAGTTCACAAATAGAGTTAGGTATATATATAGAGGCATATCTTCGAGCAAACAATTGCACAGTAAATTAAAATTTATTTTAATATATAAAAAATGTTATACGAATTTATTTCAAATATTGTAACGATTAT
The DNA here is from genome assembly GCA_963693315.1 of Diogma glabrata. NCBI lineage: Eukaryota > Metazoa > Arthropoda > Insecta > Diptera > Cylindrotomidae > Diogma > Diogma glabrata. The sequence continues at coordinate 402,317,823 of OY856186.1, forward strand.
GGAGTGCGATGTAAAAAAATCTATTTATAGTTTTCTTACTGGAAAGTGGTTCTGCTAACGCAATACAAACTGAATAACACCTAAATAAGTTTCTGAAGATAAAAACAGAATTGAATAATTTTATCTAATACGAAAATAAAATAAAAACTACGCAGTCTATGATAGAGTAGCTAAATAAACAAATTAAAAATTGTTGATTTCACACATAGGTGCGCTGTTTTGAAGATTGTGTTATGTTTTTTGCTATTTAATTTTGGACTAGCATAAAAAAGGTTGCACGTTGGCGATAGATTAGTTCAAAATAAACGATACAGTTAGTTGAACATTAACGGTGAGATATCTAACGGTTTTCCAGTGTTAACGATGGTAACTACAATTATTCTTATTGCGTGCCATATTTCAAATTGAATGTATTAACTATTCCTTGGGTTATACTTTCTACTTTTAAACGTAACGCATACAATTTGATCTATTTTCTATTATTTTTCTCTACTCGATATTCAGTGTTTTCTATATGTTTGCCATATTTTTTTATTAATTTTTGTTTGTTAAAAACTATAGTTGTTGTCTATATGTTTGCTAAAACTACTACTACTACTCCATCAATTTTAAGCCAATTTTATATTTTATATTTGTCCTTTATAATTGTTGTTTTTCTCAATGTGGTTCTATAGACATTCGATTAACTGAGGTTTGAACATCTAGACCATTATTCGAAAAATTCTTGCACACTCTCGAAGCTTTGCTTGTCAAAATTCGACAAAATTCTCGATTGAACCTTATGTGGTTTTCGTTTGGTATGTGAGATTTAATCGAAAAAATCTAGATTTGGTCACGGGACCTACTGAAATTTAAATTAGCTTTTTTTGTATTTGGTTGTGTGAGTGAAAAAATATCATTATCTCAATTTTAAAATAAAAAATGTATGCAATTGGCAAATGTAAAATGTCGCTTTAATTGGTATTATTGAAGGGGACTTGCTCTTGCCAAAATTTCAAATTTAAAAAAAAACTTGGGAAAAAATCGACTTGTTTTTTATTAGGCTTGCCAAACTAAAACCACATTAATTAACGGAAACAGGAAACTCACAGCATCGTTTTGATCCTGCCAACTTTATTGAAGACCACCATTTACATTTAATTAATTTAATTTAAATTCAACTATTTAGTTAATTTTTTCAAATTTAATTAAACTATTAATCCAACTACATAAAGTTCGATAAGATATTGATAATATACCAAGATATTGATAATATATCAGTGATTCGGTATAATTATATGAGACAGTCATAAATAATTTACACAATGTGAAAAAAATAATAGTAAACTGATTAAGAAAGAGGAATAAGATAAATGGACGAATAATATTAATAACGTAAAGAAAATCCATTGTTTAAGTTTATTAAATCTAGAAGTCAATCCGAATATAAGCAATGGCCGAGTTTGCTCTACGTTACAATATAATAAAGATTATTAAAAAAAATTATGAATAAATGTGGAAATAAAAATAACATTAATATGTAAGAAAGAATAATTATAATATGAAAATCAAAAGTACTATGACATTCATATATAGATATACAAATAAAATTGTATTAAATAAAGCTCACTTTTATGGCTTTATTTTCAGAAAACTCTTTTATTGTCGGTTCGTATTTTCATAAATAAGAAATTTCAGATTCAATTGATGTAACCTCTCCCGGCACATACTCCATCACCTGGTGTAATTTAGAAAAGCTCCTTTCAGCGGGAGCTACTGTTAATGAAAGTAACTTGGCTTTAAATAAATTCGGAAAATATCTTGCATGTTTTGCAAATATAAAAGGTGTAAAATTTTCTATAGAAGTTCCAAATATTTTAAAATCTAATCTCTATCTTAGTTTTTTAATTAAAATATGGTATATAAAAACTAAAAAGCCATACTGGTCAACCGTAAGAATAAATCGTTCTAATGAATTAATAGCAATATCAATAGAAGATATAACTTTGAAATCAAAAACCCTCTTGAGGGTTCTGAAATAATAGGTTGTATCCGTTCTAATAGGATTGTTTGGTTTGGACATGTTCTACGTGGAATGATTAGAAAAATGTACGTTAGTACCCCAAAGAGTGGGCGATCGCGAGGTAGACCACGACTACAATGGAAAACTGACATAATAAACGACCTTAAAAAAATCGGCTGCCATGGTAATTATGTCGCTGTTGCGAATGACCGTGGTGAATATTCAATGCTGATTAGTCTGGCAACGCTAACATGGAGCATGAACGCCGTTAAAAAAAAAAATCAATAGAAGAAAAAGAAATTTTGTGAAGGATCCTGGATCTTATATTATCTTGTGTTTCATTTTCAAAACTCTTTTCTGTACGATGAATTCGTATTTGATTTGTATGCAGAATATTCGAATCGCTCTCTATGAAACCCGTCAGCTTTTACATGCATTCAATAAAATACATTCAATTACATTCAAGTTCAGACTTTGTATCATTTTAGAAACAACATTAATTTGGGAGAGAAGATCGTTTCACAAAATTAAACTGCAAAGATATTTAAAGCAGTATTATCTTCGCTAAACATTTTGCTCCAAATTGTGTTATATAGTTTTGCGTGTCTGGTCTAAAGGAATTTCAATTAAAGTGTTTTAAAATTCTATGGTTTAAAATCTAAGAGGTCTTACAGCTGATTTTCAGTTTTCCCAACAAGTTTCATTACTATGGCCTTAAACTAAGCTTTTCATTTGCTGCCTAAAAAGATCAAAACGACACGACAAATGAATTTCGAAAAAATATGCGTATATGTCAAAAATAAAATATAGTTGAAAAAATTAAGAGTTTCTCCAGAAGATGACGCCGCATAATTTATAACAATAATTTATAGAAAAAGGAAAACTGCATATAAAATTGAGAGTAATGTTGGATGAATAGGGTTCATTCGACATCTCCCGTATGATATCACCTTGGCTGGTAATATCTCACTGCTATTGTCAGTGGTATCTAATATTCCACGTTGAATCGTATGTCATTAGCAGCGACAAGAGTACACGGGGCTGTCACGCCCGTAGATCAAAAATTAAAACAAATATACAAAAATGAATTGTTGGTTTTTATATATAGAAAAATAAATTTTAATTTGCCTTAAAATTTATTAAAAACGAAAACGAAAAAGTAATCGAAGTTAAAACAAAACTCAATTTTGGCGCCTTTTGTGCTGGCGCCGGGTGCGGTCGCTCCATTGCACCCGTGGTAGATCCGGCCCTGGTTGCAGGCCCTGGTATAATAATATACAATAAAAATACACATTGTCTTTCGTATATAAAAAATATACATTCAACTGAAATCTATAGAATAAAAAATATTATCATACCTAAATTTAAATAAAATCAATATAAAATATATCAAAAATTTCCACTAAAATGAGACGCGATAACTAAAGTATCGGTGAAATTTTTCTAACTATATATTTCTAAAACGGATATTACTCAAGTGAATTTTAACCAAATGAACTTTTATCACATGAAATAGGTTTTATCAAAATAATATTTATTAAAATAAATAAGGCAGACCCTAATAGGAAAACCATTTCTAATTTCTGATAAGGGTCGAATACAATCAAATAGGGCAAACCCTAATAAGGTTTTTGGTGTCAGGCCCTGATCTGATTGGCCAGCTTGGGATAAAATACGAAAAACCGAATCATAGACGGATATATATTCAAATAAGTTTAACGCTAACAGGGTATTTGAAATCAGGCCCGGAACAGGCAAATATCAGATTCCCTTAATAAAGCTTCACTTGAACAAATATGAGATTCCCTTAATAAAGCTTGACTTAAAACTTCCCTGAATAAAGCTTGAAGCCCTAACTTTATTCAGACTTTCCTCAAGTAATTCCTGCTCGGGAAGTTTTGAGTTCATCTGACTTTGTAAAATTCATCAGGTATAATGGCAAAGATTGCTTCTAGAAATTTCAGACTGAATTGAATCTACTCATCATTGCAGTTACGACCGTAACTGTATAAGATGACGCCTAGGTTAAGGACATTAACAATTATGCCAATATTACTCCTACTAAATAATATTATTTTAATTTAATTCAGCCGTCAGGCCTTCAGCCACTTGGTTAAAAGATATGAGGCAGTTCCTGACAATTTTCACCTAAGACAGCCTTGACACTCACTTGACAGCCAGACAGCATTAAGTCAGTTGTCAAGGATAAGGGATTAATCGAAGTGTGACAAAAAAAAACATCTGTCTTTAGTGAAGATGCAAGAAACTTCGCACAAGGAATAATCACTTGCTTAGATAAAGAAATACTATCTGGTGCAGTTTGGATGCCTTAGGAAACCACAGTATTCCACTTCTGGCCCTTCTCAATTCATTTTAATAAGCTTTAAAGCTCAGAATTTTCGTTCTAAAACAGCCTTTGATTTGTTTCGGTTGTTAAGGAGCTTAACATGGCCATGATGCATTTGTTTATCGCCTAACTTGTAGTCCTGTTCAATGCTGTCGAAATGTTATGTTTAAGGTTTATGTTTAAGTCTACACACCAACTTCCAGTTTGTCACTTCTGGTAAACATTTTTTAAGCGATTTTTAGGCAACTTTGGTAAAAAATTTCAGTTGTCATCAATATCATCGGCAGACGTCATTTTTCATGAGAAGAACTGATTAGCTTTTGGTGTATATTGCACAAAGTAGAAGGTGGTCTACCACACCACAGCTGCTTTCTTACATTTTGCTTTTTTTTTTGTTCTTTGATTTCAAAGTTGGGTTGGTTTTGGTTCAAGGTTTTGTTCTTTGTTTTGCTTTTTTCTGTTCTTCGTTCTTGAACCAATTTTAACAAAGCTTTGACTAAAGATGTAGATTTATATAGCAAGAAAATGAATGGTTACTAATCGATAGTGAATAAAGTGGTAGAAGTCTTTACTCCTTAGATCACCTGTTTTTTTAAGCTAAATGGACAGTTCATTTTAGCGAGTTGTCTGAAAAAAAATTTGGTATTTTCATTTCATGTCTGGGGAGTCTGTCCAAAACAATCATCTGCCTTCCTTTCATTTCTCATTCATGAAGAAAACAAAATTAAATAATTATTAAATTAATGAAAATTAAATTTAATTAAGCAATTAAATTATTACTGCTGTCATAAACCAGGAAAAAAACAACCGAGGTCAAATCATACGGACTAATATGGATGCATGTCGCTATTGAGTGCCGTGGGTGGGGTTGACTCATTGAATGAGTAAAATATTTCATGGGGGTATCATTAGAATCAGAATTTCATAACAAATACAACCCCCCATATTACCCCCTGATCGGTGACATTACCATTTTTTACTCCCAAAAGGGTACCCCTTCATGTTTGGTGTCGATTTCAATATAATCGGGGTTGCTGAGATCAATGATGATGATAAAAATGGGGGCCGGACTCGGGGTAGTCCAAAAAGGAGTGGAGGTTGGGGGGTCGGTTATAAAAAATATCGAAATTATCGTCATAATAAAAATTGGGGTCGGACTCAGGGTAGTGGTGGGCGTTGGGGGGATGGGTGAGGGTTGGGCGGTCGGTTATACAAAGTATCGAAATAATTGTCATTATTATCGATTTTTACATAATCGAGAAGGCTGAGTTCAATGGTGATGGTAAAAATGTTGACCGGACTCAGGGTAGTTCAATAAGAGGTGGGGGTTATATCGGTCGGTTATAAAAAATCTCGAAATTGTCGTCATCATTATCAATTTTAAAATAATCGAGGATGCTACGTTCAATTATGAAAATAAAAATTGGGGCCGGACTCAGGGTAGTCCAATAATAGGTGGGGGTTGGGGGGGTCGGTTACACAAAGTATCTAAATTATTGTCATTATTATCGATTTTTACATAATCGAGGATGCTGAGTTCAATGGTGATGGTAGAAATGTTGACCGGACTCAGGGTAGTTCAATAAGGGGTGAGGGTTGGGGGTCTGGTCATGAATAGTATCAAAATTATCGTCATTATTTCGATTTTAACATACTTGAGGACGCTGAATCCAACATTGATGTTTAAATTGGTATCAAAAATATAAAGGTGTCACTAAAGGGTGGGAGTTGGGGGCTGAAAGCCGAAAATGTTAACATATATGTATTATGAGTATTGATTTTGAGTAAATCAAGGGCACTGAATTCAATGGTGATGCTGAAATTAGTATTTGGGCTCTAGCGAAGAAACTAGTGGATAAGGGTTTGAGTCTAAAATTGGGGTAATGTTCAAATATACATAATAAATATTGGTTTTTCTATGAATCGAGAATGCTGAATCCAATGGCGATGTTGAAATGCAGAACCACGAAAAAAAATGTGTACAATTAAAAACACTATTTTTTTTTTTTTTTTTAATAAAATGTGATGTGTAGTAGGCATTACAATATGTGTCACAACAACACATAAAAACCTTTTAAGACCAAGGTCCCACAACAACATGCGTTCAAAGGATGTTAATGGACGCAAATGTTTTTTTTTTTTTTTTTTTACAAATTTTCATTACAAATTGAACGAAAATGTTTTGCTATTTATTTACAAATGTGAAGTTTATAAAATAAAGAATAAATGACATTAAATATTTTATAAACAGATTTTTTTCCGTCTAGTTTACTCAATATGGTGTAAAGACGAAATTCAATTATTTATACAAGAAAATGATGAGCACTCAAATTGATACAGTCTTATTTTTGTGGCATTTGTTTGTATATTTCAATAATAAAAATATAAGAAATATAAAGAATTTGCTACTTTAGTTTATTATTTTTCTTATTTAATAATTTTAAAATATTTTTCTGCCATGTTTCGATGATACATCAATTTGACGATATAATTCAACTAACATTTAAGAATAACCCACTTTTAAGGGACTCCTTTGCTAAGTAACTCTATCCTTGGTGTATAATGTATATTTGAACATTTTTTATTCTCCAGCCCATCCTCCAGCTTCTGATTTTGCTCCTATGGTTGCTTGATTGCATATTCCAAGACCACCATTGGATTCAGTATCCTTGATTCATAGAAAAACCAATATTTATTATGTATATTTGAACATTTCCCTAATTTTAGACCCAAACTCTTATCCTCTAGTTTCTTGCCTGGACCCCAAATACTAATTTCAGCATCACCATTGCATTCAGTACCCTCAGTTTATCCAAAATCGGTACCCATAATATATTTTTGGCTTTCAGCCCAAACTTCCACCCTTTAGTGACACCCTTATGTTTTTGATCCATATTTGAACATCACTGTTGGATTCAAAGTCCTCAAGTATGTTGAAATCAATAATAATGACGATAATTTTGATACTATTCATGACCAAACCCACACCCCCACCTCTTATTGAACTACCCTGAGTCCGGTCAACGTTTTTACCATCACCATTGAAATCAGCATCCTCAATTATTTAAAAATCGATAATAATGACAATAATTTCGATACTTTGTATAACCGACCCCCCAACCCCCAGCTATTATTGGACTACCCTGAGTCCGACCCCAATTTTTATCATCATCATTGAACTCAGCATCCCAGATTATATTTATTTCGACACCAAACATGACATGCAAAAAAAATATTTTTTTCTAGGATGCATTTCTACGGAGTAAAAAATGGTAATGACACCGATCAGGAAGGAATATGAGAGATTCTATTTGTTATGAAATTCTGATTCTTACGATACCCCACATGACATATTTTACTCATTTAATGTGTCAACACCACCAATGGGGTTGGTTGGGGGTGTGGGTGCAAACCAGCTTTTGGAATCAAAAGTTGCGCCGGTCTGAATAAAAGATAATGCTGCCATTAAATTTTTTTTATCTCTTCCCATTTACTTTATATAGAGTTTTATATGCTAAAACTTAAAGAGGGTGTAAAGGGGTGGGGGTGGGTCCTACCACCCCAATCTCATAAAGTTTTCAGGAGACGGCCAAGCCCGATCGATTGATACCAAATTTGTAAAAAAAAATTTTCAAAATTTCCGCGAATGCCCGATTCTTAAAAAAAACGATAGTTAAGAAAACCGCTATTATCTCACTCCAGCATAACTATCAGACGGGAAGAATGATGTATCTATCATTATAAGTCGTTAACATGGCATTAAATTTATTTTAGAACCCAGGATTTAGTCCATAACTCGAACTAGCACTACAAGATAGGACTGAGGTCTCCAGCTTCTAGTACACGAACATTTCCGGAATAAACACTGAACTGGCGTTAAAAATCTCAACATATATCACACATCACAAGTCACAGTGACATCAACGTGAGCTGTTAGAAATAAATATAAGGGTTAAGCATAATAGATCTTTAAGTCGATCTACTACTGACACAGCTCTACTTCGGGACCATCGTGGATCCAAAAAATTTCTAGTTGTATGTATTTTTCTTTGTATCTCTTAATTCCACTTCAATCACTTAATATACCTTGAACCTGACTAATCATATCTAACAGCACAGTGCCCATTTACATTCGGGAAACAGTGTTGAATAATATAAGTTAAAATTTAATTAACATCTCTGACGTTTTTGACATATTTGTTTTCTGTTTCATAACACTTATTAAAATAAGATAAAACCGTTTTTTTTTATTTGTATTCATAAATTAAAATTGATATCCATAGTAAAAAAAGTTGTTAGTTTTTATATTTTTTCTATTTATCAAAGAAAGTTATTATATCTTATTTATTTTCTAATTTTTTCTTCTATCTACTTTAAATTAATTCAATTCAAAGAAAATATGTTTCTTATAACGTTAAATAGGAAGTACAATTAATTTATTATTTTATTGGTTCCGCAGAAGAGCATTGTTAGCACTACGAAAAACAAATCTCAAGATCAAGTATCAAGATTCAAATATTTTGTCTCATTTTCACCAAACTCATCAAGAAACACTAAAGAAAAAATAGCAAAATACATAAATTTTTTTTATTGTTAAAGAAAATTATATTTTTTTTTTTAAATTACCCCACTCGTTACCGTTGTATATAAAACGTAAAATGTTACAATTAAATCACGTAGTTTTGTTTTAAAATTCAGTTAAATAAGTTGTGGTTAAGTGGTTACTGGTTAATTGTTAGTATTATTATTTGGATTACCTGTGATTAAATTAGTTACATTGTGTCTTGGTAATTATATTTATTGTGTTATGTAACAGTGATTTATTGAATTTTAAAATCAGTTGTTATAAAGAAAGTGTTACAAATGGGAAGTTTGTTAGTGTTTTTGGAGATTTCTCAAATGTTGCTTGTAATCCTCAAACTCGTTTTATTTTATATAAAAGCTTACGATTTTGTGAATATTTGATTATATTTTGCACCATCAATATTTTAACATCAGAATTGAAACGTGACTAGGTAGTTCGGTATCGAAGGAGTTGTAATAAGAAAGTCTATTTGTGTTCTTAAAATATGTAACCAATAATTAAAAATTTAGAAGTATTAAAGATTCATTTTAAAATGAAATCAATAATTTAATAAAATAAATATATTTGAATTCGTTATTTGTTTAAGTTTAATTTTGCAAAACCAATGATTTTCATCGAATTTTACTTTAAAAATTTGATTTCTTTTACACTTTTTCTGATCTGATCTTAATTAAAATCTATGGAAAACAAACTATATTTGCTTAATATAGTTACTCATAAATGTCTTTTATTAAGAACTATTGAATAAAATCATCAACCTTTAGCTTTAATCCAATGATCATGCTTTCACGTCAAGTATAGTGTCTGAAAGACAAAAAAATAAATTTACAAAACTATTTTATTAAACTTACAGTTTTTTTTGAAAATGCTAAACGTATCCCTAAAAGTAAAAAAATTTTAAATATATATTAAAAATGTTTCATCCTTTTACTAAAACCAAAATAAAATAATAAAAATTATATTCACTCACCCCTTCAATTATAATTCCCTGTTTGAATTTTAGAAAAATTGAGGAAAAAAACACAGAATGAAATTATTCGTAATAACAGTTACATTATTCTCATTGGCTGCTGCACGACCCCAACAACAAGCAGAACCAACATATTTACAACAATATTATCAACAAGCACTACAACAAGGTAAATCAGATGCCAAACCCATTTTTGAACAAGGACAACAAGAAAGTGAGCAACAATATTTACAACCAGGACAACAGCTTAGAAAAGAAGAACAAGTATGATTGTTGCTCATCGAACGAAATTTGTAATATTAAATTTAATTTGTGAACATTTCTTTTGATTGATTAGGTTAGACAACAAGCATATGTAGCACCAAGTGTAAGACAATATCAACAACAAGCTCAACAAGCGCAGGTTAGATATTACACATATATTTTACTATGAAACAGAATCAGAGGAAGAGAAAGTGAGATAGTTACATCATATTTTTTATGGAATAGACAAAACCAAGTGCATTAAATTAGGTTTTATATATTTTTCTCAGAACCACCTCATTAGGCATAAGCTATACACGAGCTATGCTAATTAGTTTGGTTTTTCTACATTTTTTAAAGTTGATGTTGTAATGTAGAATGACTCAAGGATATTGTATAAATACCGGTTAAATTATTTGTTCTGCTCACACATCTGGTTATGTTATGTGATCAGTTAATTCTCGTCTTGTAATGTTTCGTCTCGCTCCAACACGACACGATTACGATTTGTAACAATGCCTTTATGTTGTTTAATTACAACAGCAATACCATCATAGTTTATGCTCCATAAGAAATGAACTAGAACCGTAGAACACATCTACTGTTAACCTGTTTTCTTTGATCCCGCCTAAGTGTAATGGAATAAAGTTCAATCCGTTTATTAAATTTAGGATATTATTTCCTATTATCAGAATTCAAATCGCATCTCAAAGATGCATCTACTCATAGTTTACCATTTATTGTGTTACACTGTAACTCACATCCGTCACAACATGAATCAATAGTGTAACATTTTATTTTTAAATAAAAACGATAAAATTGTTGGGTCAATAAATAATATCGTTGGTTCAATGAACATTTATTTTATTAACATTACGAATGATTTCATTTTATTAATAAATTGTTTATCGATCCAATGAAAAGTAGTTTATTTATTCAAATACGTAATCAAATATGTAATCAAATACCTACATTAAAAAAAATCAATAGGAAAGTATTTAAAAAAATTCAAATATTATATGGGATTTTTTTCATTAAATTTCTAGACAATACTTTGTGTGAATTCATAGAATGAAGATTTTTTCTATTCTAATTAACATACCAAGTCACGATTGTATAGTCATATTGTTTCCAATTAATGTAAAATCAATGGCTGACACTTAATATTCAAATATTATATTTACCTGCCAGTCACATTCAATAATAGGCGAACATTCAAGCTCTTTTTGTTTTTATTAAAAAACGTGGGAACTCCGTTATAAGCTTAGCAACAAAATTATATCTGGAGACACTCACTCCGTTTTTATCCTTTTTATTTTGGTTAATATATTTTCGCCTATTTCAGCCCATTGGTAATTTTACAATACATCAGTGACTAAACCAGTTTACTTTAAACATTATTTCTTTTTAAAATACTGGCTCTGTTGAAATATGGCAAGTTATGATAATCATTGCTATGTGAGGGATGGGTTTGCCCTCCCTCGTATTGTTTTCTGCTCTAGCTTCACCATAAAATTTTTTCCAAGTAATTGTGATATTTGCAGCATGGAGCTCAAACGACACAAACAATACAGGAATTCCAGCTTACTACTGAATTGCATATTTTGGTGAATTTTTAGCGCATATTTTATGCAGTTAGATTAGATGTATTCTCCATCCATTCGATAAAGAAAATGACATTTTTTGAATCTCTGCATGTTGTGTAGTTTGATTTTATAAATGTGTGCTTATTGCTAAAACACACAACATTCAGCGATTATACCTATAGTTAGTGTTGAAATTCGATAACTTGGAAACAGTTTTTCGTAAGTTTTGAACCGAAAACGATTTAATTACTTTTGCCAAAATTTCTATTGAAACTAAGTTTGCCTTCACACTTGTATCTGAGGGACCATTAGTTAATTTAAAAATATGTTGATGGTGCTATGGATATATTTTCACATGTTCTATTCTACCCTTTCTAAGTTACTCTTTAAAGCTCACAAAATATCATAAGTGCTTTGTTGCATAATATCTTATATTCTTACAATAAATTCTCTAAGTAAATTGCGCAGTTATTGTAATAAATATACTGGCGCTCGGTCTTTTTTTTTATTAAAAACAGAAGAAACAAGAAACCTTAGAGAATATATAAATATAAAGAGAATATAATTACAAAAATACATGAAGAGAGATAAAAAAATCGTGGTAGCTAATCTATCAAATTCAATTTATGTTCTTTACATTGATTTGTTTTTCAATGTATATATTTACTACTACAAACTTTTTTTATTAAATTGTAAATCAAAAACAATTCTAAATTTAATATGTCAAAAAATATTAAAAGTTTTCTTCATAGTTGAGCTAATTTTTATAAAATGATCACAATAGTTACGACAATAATTAGGACAGTAGTGATTATTTAAGTCAAATGTTTTATAAAGGACAAGCAATATTTTCTAACGACATGAAAAAATATTTAAGTTATGTGATTATTCTCAAATTATATTATACAAATTTGCTGGTAAACTTTTTTCACCATTGGCAAATTTATTTTCATTGATAAAAATGGGGAGGAAGACGCCATGGAAGGGAGAGAGACACTATTATTTTGCTGGTAGAATTTGTTCCTTGTAGATTTTAAAAAAATCTCAATAATTGTATAATTTTGAATCAATTGAAAATCTATGGGAAGATATTTTGGTTTCTCAGATAGTAAAAAAAACAAAAAAATATGATTTGACAAATGTGTATTCACGTTAAAAATTGGTTATGGTGAGCATTTGCCCAAAACAGAAAAAAACAAAAAACAATTGCATCAAATTTGCAATAACTACTAACACACTTTGCATTAACAAGACAACAACATTTACAAATGACAAGGCGTGTATAGTAGAATTTTTTACCAGTGAATCTTTGACAGATAGAACGCATCAAGAGATAAAAGATGACACAAAAAGTAAAACAGAGATGTATTATTTATTTTGGGATAAATTTGTTTTGAAAACAATTACATTAGTTAAATTTCTACTCCTAGTTCGTACCATTTGTTTTTTGCGACATTTGTTTACACAGGCGTCGTTATTTTTATTATTATTATTTTTAATTATCAAAATTTTATTATACTGCATACAAAATCATTAATATTTTTACTAGTTTTTGGTTATTATAATTGGTTGAATTTCAATAGTAATTTATTAATTTTATGTGTTTTTTTTTGTCCATTTCAATGGGAACCCAACAGTTTTTTCAATATTTTAATCTGAGACACTGAATATTCGCACATGCAATTTTCGTGTTCGCTGGTAAACAAATTCTATTATACACTTGTTATTATAAATAAAAAAATGGAACACATAGATCGTTTAGCTCTCATCACATTTCAATCCAAATTTTAAAAAAATAAATTTTAGTTAAATTAAGTCAATTGTCAATTCATTTATGATTGTGAGAAATAAGCTAAAACTTTTTTTTATAGAACGATTGTGGTCTTAGTGGATAACTTTACAGAAAGCTAGAGATTCAAAGTTAATCAATTTGCACGTTTTAACCATCGATTGGATCAAAACAATTAAAAAATATTGCGACGCTGATGCATAGGCTGACTTCACCACAGCTCTGGAAACATAGTGTTCTGGATATATAATGAGCTAATATCCATAAAATGCTTTAATTAAAAGCTAACCAATATTATGGACTTCGTAGTTCTAATAATAAAAATATTAAAGCAGGCAGTAGTATCCCAACAAACATAAATTCTGTTGTACGAGAAAAAGTAAAAAAAATTTTATCGGAAGTGACAAAGCGGAAGTTAGGATGCAGAACTGTTGTAAACCGTACTAAATGTGTATGTACCAAATTTCATCCAATTCGATTATCAGGTACAGAAGTTATTGAGCTTCCAAAATAACAGGTGCTTGGAGGACCCCCTACCACTTTGTTCACTATCGCTAAAAAAAACTAATCAGTTCGTTGACATACATATTTACATCTTTTTGCAAAGTGTAATCAAAATTACTTAACGAACGAATGTTGTATGCTCCCAACAAACATTGAAACAATAAACAGGTGTTCGGGAGGACCCCACCACTTATCCCAATATTATCCAAAAACTAGTCAATTCTTTGTCAATAAAGTCTTTATCTTTTTTCAAAGTGCCATTAAAATTGATTAATGAATGAAATCTGTATGCTCCCAACAAACTTTAAAAACAAATTGTGAAAAGTCAGCAGTTATATGGTAGATCCCCGCCACTTTGATCAATGTGTCCCAAAAGATGATAATTATCTTCTTACACTAATTGAAACCTTTCCATAAGTTTTATCATAATCACTTCATTATTGTAGGCTGTAGTGTGCATAAAGATACTGAAAAAACTGCCAACAATTAAAAAAAATTTTTTTTACTGGAAGTAAAAAACCGGAAGTTGGGATGCAGAATTTTCGTAAATCATACTAAATGCTTATGTACAAAGTTTCATCCAATTCGATTATCAGGTACAGATGTTATTGAGCTTTAAAAAAAACAGGTGTATGGGACACCCCCCCACCACTTTGTTCACTATCGCTCAAAAACTAATCAGTTCTTTTCCATACATGTTTGCATCTTTTTCCAAAGTGTCATCAAAATTCGATAACGAACGAATGCTGTGTGCTCCCAACAAACATTGAGAAAAGTGTGACACATTAAACAGGTGTTCGGGAGGACCCCCCACCACTTATTCCAATATTATCCAAAAACTAATCAGTTCTTTGTTACTTAAGTCTCCATTTTTTTCCAAAGTGTCATTAAAATAAATTAATGAACGAAGTCTGTATGCTCCCATCAAACTTAAAAACAAAGTGTGAAAAGTCAGCATTTGTATGGTAGACCCCCCACCCCTTTGATCAATGTGTCCTAAAACATAATAATTATCTTTTCACACTTATTGGAACCCTATTCCATAAGTTTCATCATAATCACTTCATTATTGTAGGCTGTAGTGTGCATAAAGACACTGACAAAACTTCAAAAAAGTACACAAAAAAATTTTTTTACCGGAAGTGCAAAAACCGGAAGTTGGGATGCAGAACTATTGTAAACCGTACTACATACTCATGTGCCAAGTTTCACCCAATTCGCTAATCAGGTACAGAAGTTAAAGAGCTTTCAAAAAAACAGGTGCTCCAGGGACCCCCCACCACTTTGTTCACTATCGCTCAAAAACTAATCAGTTCTTTGCCATACATATTTGCATCTTTTTCCAAAGTGTCATCAAAATTCGTTCACGAACGAATGCTGTGTGCTCCCAACAAACATTGAAAAAAGTGTGACACATTAAACAGGTGTTCGGGAGGACCCCCACCACTTATTCCAATATTATCCAAAAACTAATCAGTTCTTTGTTACTTAAGTTTCCATCTTTTTCCAAAGTGTCAATAAAATAAATTA
Organism: Diogma glabrata; assembly: GCA_963693315.1. NCBI lineage: Eukaryota > Metazoa > Arthropoda > Insecta > Diptera > Cylindrotomidae > Diogma > Diogma glabrata. The sequence continues at coordinate 402,333,379 of OY856186.1, forward strand.
ATGAATGAAGTCTGTATGCTCCCAACAAACTTAAAAAACAAAGTGTGAAAAGTCAGCATTTGTATGGTAGACCCCCCACCACTTTGATCAATGTGTCCCAAAACATGATAATTATCTTTTTACACTAATTGGAACCCTATTCCATAAGTTTTATCATAATCACTTCATTATTGTAGGCTGTAGTGTGCATAAAGACACTGAAAAAACTTCAAAAAAGTACAAAAAAATTTTTTTACCGGAAGTGAAAAACCGGAAGTTGGGATGCAGAACTATTTTAAACCGTACTACATACTCATGTGTCAAGTTTCATCCAATTCGCTTATCAGGTACAGAAGTTATAGAGCTTTAAAAAAAACAGGTGCTCCAGGGACCCCCCACTACTTTGTTCACTATCGCTCAAAACCTAATCAGTTCTTTGTCATACATGTTTGCGTCGTTTTCCAAAGTGTCATCAAAATTCATTTTCGAATTAATGTTTTATGCTCCCAACAAACTTAAAACTTTGTGGAAAAAACCACCTGTTGTATGGTGGACCCCCCAACCCTTTATCCAATGTGCTCCAAAAGCTGATAAAATCTTTCTCATGTTATTTAAAAGCTTTTCGCAACGTTTCATGAAAATCGATCGGTAATTGTAGGCTACAGTAGGGATAAACACCTGAGAAAAAAACTTTTTAACCGGAAGTGACAAACCGGAAGTTGGTATGCAGAAATCTTGGAAACAGTACTAAAACCTTATATACTAAGTTTCAATAAGATCATAGCCCGGGATCAGAAGTTATTCAAGATTTAAACTTAGAGGTGTTCGGGAGACCCCCCGCCATTTTGTTCAAATTTGAAATGAATCCAGATCTTCCATTTTCAAGTGAACCTGTATCATTTGCCAAAGTTTCATCAAGATCCTATGAAGAAAACTTACCCACCCACCCACCCATAGTTAAATTTGCACCACCCATAGTTAAAAAAAAATTGTAGTAGCAAATTTACAAGATTGAGGGCAATTGTCATTTTTCGAAGCATACCGAACCAAAAAACGGCCTAATCGAGAAAAATGGCAGAACAAAAGTTTTCGGGCTCATCAAGGACAGGCGCCTCACGAAGTATAAAATATGTGGTACTCATCAAAAGAAATGGGCGAAAAAATCGACCCACAGTTAAAATTACAAGATGCCGGACAATCGGCAGTTTTCGGAGCTTACCAAACGAAAAAGCGGCCGAATCGGGAAAATGGCATAGTAAAAGTTTTCGGTCTCATCAAGGACAGGCGCATCACGCAGTATAAAATATGTGGTAATCATCAAATGAAATCGGCTTGGACTAATAACAGCCTGTCCTTCAGCAACTCTTACGAGTAGAATCCATTTAAAAATTTCAGCTTTTAGCGATGACACCACCCGCCCCGCTTCAATGTTCTGCTATTTTGTTTTTACACGATATCGTTTGAGCTATTCCTTCAGATTTATGCCAGTAACTCACCAACAACTCAATGGCAAGAAGCGTTTATACAGTTGTTCTACCTACTTCCACTTATACGTTTTGTAAAAGTAACTACTTTTAATTTGGTTCGTATGGAGTAAGTTTTTCATATTGAGACGGCTATTTTGACAAGACTGTGTCAGTTGTAAATTGCGTATGGTTGCTTTTTCAAAGTTGTGACACTGATTCTGAGTAACCGATACATTTCGATTTCATTTGAGTCATTAATTAATTCAGATGTACCACAAGGCTCAATTATCCCCAGTCTATTTTTTATTTCCACCAACGATCTGTTAAAGAACTCCAATCACCCAATATATTCGAGGTATTAATCAAAATCACCGAGTGTGAGGGGAAGGGATCAGGTTGTGTCCAAAATTTGATCAATTGGTGGGTGATACGTTCCATTTAATTTATGTGGTTTCTTTTCTACTAATGTCAAAAAATATATCAATGCTAGCACAGTTCTGTTCTCCTTTTTGATGCAGAAAACAAGATAGTGGTAAAAGTTTTGTTATAAACATGTTACCGTTCATACTGTTTTCGTATATGTTATTATAATTCGTATTATTAGAAGACTTCGGCCCCGTCTTGTAAAACGTAACGAAGTTAATTAAGTTTATAAGAATTTAGTTCAACGCAATTTACAGAGATAATGATGCTGTGCCACAATAATAAAAATATAAGCAACTCAAATGTGTTAGCAGACTTTACCGTTAGTTCTGTTTGCCATTAAACATCTTGTACATTGAAAAGTTTAAGTCATACGCAACATACTTTTACTTCGGTCTGAAAGACCTAAGTATTACATTCATGAGCCAAAAGTGAAATTCTTACCCCCACTTTTTTGACATTTCTCGACGTTTTAGGACCTACTGATTCTAAAAAAGCAAAAAAAAAGTATGTCTGTCTGCCGGCCGGCCGTCCGTCATTACCTACGCTGCAGTGAAAACCGCTGGAGGGATTTCAAAATTTTTTTTCTAAAAATAGGTATACTCAAGGGACAGGTCCGAACGACGCTGTGTTCGATAACTGTACCGGCAGTGTGCCAAAAAAATCATTATGTGTGTCAAAAATAGCAAATTTTCATATTTTTGGCTTAAAAAACGTTCATTTTAATTGATTACGAGTAGGAACATTAAATTTGGAGAAATCTTGATGGTAGGGATTGGTATGTGAATCCAAAAACTAGCTTATTGCATTATAAGTTTGTCAAAAAAATTGTGTCAAGTGTGTCAAAAGAAAGTTTGTATTTATTTTTTACCCAATTTTTTTAGAAAAAAATAAAATTAATAGTTTGTATGACATGAAATTTTATTATTATTAAAGAGAATTATGGCATTATAAGTTTGTCAAAAAATAATGTCAAGTGTGTCAAAAAATGATTATATCATATATTTTTTTAGCCAATTTTTTGGAAAAAAAATGTAGCTGTTTTTATGACGTAAATGTAATTGAAAATGAAATTGGACATGGAAATTTTTGAATTTGTTATAGTTTTTAAAATATTTTTGGTATTTTGAAAAAAGTTTGTATTTTTGATTTTGTAATAATTTTTGCAATATTTTTAGAATTGTGGAAAACGTTTAAATTTTTAAGAATTTTTGGATTATTATTGGAATTTAGAAAAAGTTTATATATTTGATTTCATTCTAATTTTGGGAATACTTTTGGAATTTCAATTAAGTTTCAATATTTGATTTTGTTATAATTTTTGCAATATTTTTGGAATTTTGAAAAAAACAGAATTTTTGAATTTTACATATATATATAATATATTTAGAATTTTGGAAAAAGTTTCATTTTTTGATTTTGTAAGAATTTTCGGAATATTTTTAGAATTTTGAAAAAATTTTAATTTTTGATTTTATTATAATTTTTGGAATTTTGAAAAAAGATTTAATTTTTGATATTGTAATAATTTTTGCAACATTTTTAGAATTTTGGAAAAGTTTAAATTTTTAAGAATTTTTGGAATATTATCGGAATTTAGAAAAAGTTTAAATATTTGATTTTATTCTAATTTTTGGAATATTTTTGGAATTTTGAAAAAGTTTGATTTTATTTAATTTAACAATATTTTTGGAATTTTGATTTTAATTTTCCGGCAACGTATTGATGTTTCGTGTTAGTTGTGTAATAAATTTTTAAACAGAGATAAAAAATACTTGTACTTTAACAAAGAGTTATGTTTGATATACATCGTTGCCCACAACTAAAAACCATGTCCTCATAAAAGTTTTTTGCCGAAAACTATATCAAAATCCTTAACCCAGACCGAAGTCTTAATATCTCAGAGCTGTGAGATTTCGGCCCCTCCATATTTTCTTAGTTTAAATTTAAGAAAAATTATGGCTAAATTCTACATTTATGAATTTTTAAAAAATATTAGTATCCAAACGGCCGTTGTAAAGGTTTTAACATTTCCATTTTTTTCTAAGTAAAAAACCTCCAGTTTCTTAATAAATTTAGAAATTTAGACGAAATAAATTTAGAAAAGGTAAAACCGCAACTTTGCTTGATTTCGACCGAAAATGAGTCAGTGTCTTCTCGTATTGAGACATATCATGTATTAAAGCTTCATCAAAACTGCGATACTGATTCTAGTCAGTGATTATTTAAAGAAACTAATATTCAAAGTTTCATCAAAGTCAGTTATCAGGTTTAAAACTGTAGGATAATTAGGTAAACAAAAATATTAAAAATATTTGAGTTGAAATTTGTATAAGCTTATGCCAACATTTCTCCGGAATAATTCTATTCTTGTACGAGCTAAGGTGGATTAACTGATAACAATTAATTTTTCAACATTTTACCCACTTTTTCTTTACAGATTTTTTGTATTTTTCTTAAAATCAATTTAAAATGGGTAGTTTTATATGAACAAATTTTATCTTTATATTTCTAGCAAATTCAATACAGTTTACCACCACAACAACAACTTTACAAACCAGGACCACCAAAACAAACATTGGTTGCACGTCGTCCACCACAACCACAATATGTCCCACAACAACAGGCACCACAACGCTTTCAAAAAGAAGAACTTGAAGACGAAGAATATGCTGTAAGTAAAATATCAAAACAAAAAAATAAGTTAATGTGATTCATCAAGAAACTTATGCAACTATGCATATTTGAAACAGATTTTTTCCTTTGATCAAATGGAACTAAGTTGGAGCACAAAACGACACCAAATTTTTTCATTAACTTTTCCTCAACATAACTTTTCACTTTCAATCTATTATGTAACCAATTATTTTATTTTGTTTTAAACTTACGTACTCTCGTTTATTATTAATTTTCTTTCAGCTCTTAATTCCATGAAATTATTACCAATTACCATTTAATTTCTTCATAATATAAAAAGTAACATAACAACATGTTTCTTGTAAATTAAACAAAACAAACAAAAACCGCTTATGTCTGTTGTTACACATTATTGATTAATCGAATCAATGTACTCAAATCAACCGGTTTAAGTGAAAGTAAATCAGTTCAAATTTAAAAATAAAAAACTTTGTCTCGTTATACTAGCAACAAAAAAAATTGTTATTCAAAGTTGAATAAATTGTTATAGATTCTCTATTTTTTTCTTCCGATGTTATAAATTTATATTTTATAACACTTCCAATAATTTTATTTTTTACAATGATTTTTATACGTAAGATAACTATTAAATTTCTATTTTTAAGGAACCACAATCATATCAATTTGGTTTTGATGTAAAAGATGATGAATTCACTAACTATCAAAATCGTAAAGAAGTAAAGGATGGTAATGTAATTAAGGGAAGCTACTCAGTTGTAGACTCTGATGGATTTATTCGTACTGTTACCTATACTGCTGATCCAAAAGAAGGTTTCAAAGCTGAAGTTGTACGCGAACCAACTGATATCGTAATCAAATTCCCCAAACCATCACCACAAGGTAAATTATCAAGTCAATATCAAGCTGCATCACCGCAACAATACAGACAACAACAGAAACAACAACAACAACCACAAACGGAAGAGTATGAATATAACTAAATGAATTAATTTATTTATTTAATTTAATTTAAAAATAGACTTCGAAGACAAAAAAAGATTTTATTTAAATTTATTATAAATTATAGTTCCATGTATTATTTCTTATGGTTAATTAATTATTATTATTATAATATATTAGATATGTGATTATTATTAACATAAATTAAAAACTAAATTTTTTTAAGAAAAACGAAACCAAATTTTTTGTAAAGTTTTGCGACGGTGCTTTTTGTTGTATGGACTCGAAAATCTAGAAACTTTTATAAGGGCTTGTGTATGTTTTTGGTCATCGTTTTTTTGTCTGTGAAAGGAACGACTACTTTCTCCATATTGTTGTGAATATTATTATTATTTTATCTTTTTATGATAAATTTGAGTAGGTTATCGTTGACACATTCATTTACTGCAGTAATATTTTTGGTTGCACTACCAACACGAGCACGCGTTGTTATGATTATGTTTTCTTTTGAACAAATCGTCAAATTTTGCTCTAAGTTTGCAATTGCAGAATTAGTTGAACGATTATTACAGTCAAAAATGTCGAGAAATTTACTTGCAGTTTTTACGAATATATACCATTTTCAAAATGAATTTCAATTATCTTAATTTTGTATTTTTGAACATATATTGTTTGAAGCTTCAATTTCTTCTGATTTTGAAGAAAACTTCTTGTTCTTCTTGTAAAAAAAAATTATTTTATACAACTTGGGTAAACAATATTTCAGTCATTATGAGATTTGATTAGTTTTTGGGCTTACATTACACAAAGTGGTTGGACGTTTAGCATACAACAGCTGATTTATTTTTGTTTTATAGGACAACCATTATTCATAAGCTTATTTTTATGATACTTTGATAACAGATGAATAAATAATAAGTTTTTTAACGCTATTGAATAAAGGTTGCCGCTCGAGCACCTAGTTTTGCAAACTTTAGTTTTGAAAAAAACTTGGTACATAAGCATTTAGTACGATTTAAGTCTTTGGGACTGCAATCAGAGTATTTGAGACTACTAGTGGCAGAGAGTCACTCAGAATAGTTCAAAACGTTTCCCAGTTGGTGCTTCAAATAATAAAAATTTGCGTCGATTTTGGTATAAATAAAATTGATAATTGACTTAATAATTCACCTAATAATAAATCTAATAATTGACTTCATCGAACAGATTGCTCGGTGTTTTAGTAGCGATAATTTTCTATTTACTTTACTGTTTTTATATACTTTGGTCACCCTCACGCCCAATAGTTATTCAGAATTTCCTTCACATTATCTCAAATTAAAGATACAATTGCATGAGAAAAAAGAAAAAAAATTATGAACATTCCTTTCTCCATCAAAACAAAATCTCTCATCGCACCATTTCAATTCATATCACTAAAATCCATAGGCATACCAACACGAATATCAAAGGCTGCACTTTCCCATTAAATAAATTTTGAAGAACCGCAAACTCATTTACATTGAATACTTTGATGCAAGTTTCATATTCTCTCTTTGATATGACACTTATATGACCCAATTTTTATTATTAAGCTAGGTCAAAATAAAATAATAAATTGATTTACGGAGTTTTTTGGATGTTTTTGCTTTTGATTTCTTTATTTTGATATATAGTAAAAACTGAAATAGGAAAATAAGTTGTTAGAGCAGGAATCGTAATAAGATCGATTGTTAGAAATTTCTGGGAAACTTATAGGAAAATCAAGTCGAATAGTGTTCTTCAGACGCAATGCAGCTTATTACTTTGTTTTGAGTTTTATGTCCAAGTACCCGGTCACCAGAAAAGGGTGACCTGGTTAATGGTTTTTAAATCAAGACGACATCTAGCTCATCCTTGGATAATTGGAACAAAAAACCAGCAGCCGTTTCCTGACAGTGGTGGCAAGCTTTTACATGTTTAGTTTCTATCTGCAGCACAACTGTAAAAGCCGACTCATTAGGCAGTTCTCATACTATCCTTTTTTAATCAAAATAGCTTCGTATCCACCGATAGAACGTCACAATCGGCAATATTAATTTCAGGTGATATGGCATCATATAAGTCCCATTATTTAGTCAGAACTCATGACTTAACCTCAGTTTCGTCCTTTTGATATATTTTAAGAGTTACTGCTCCATGGCCAAAGTTTATCAAACCATCATTCTCAGTTAGATTTACTAGAGGTTCCATGTTAATAATGGTAATGTAACGTACCCGTCAAACAATTTCAACATTTGCGTTTGTAAAATGCATGTTTTGCGTCCTTGTGTACGTGACAAGCGCAGTACGACACACGTCATTCAGAAGTACATACACATTGCATTAAACCCCTTAGCGCAAGTGCTTGTCTTGGCGGTGCCCAATCTCTTGCGCTGGACCACAGGACAGACGCAAAGGATTACTTATGGACAGTTCCAAAAGTGTGATTAATGTTCATGCCACTTGCACTGACGGTGTGCAATCTCTTGCGCATGAGCGCAAAACAAGCTCAAAGAAATGCTTATGGTCAGTTTCAAAAATGTGTTTAAGGTCCATGCTACTTGCTCTGACAGTGTACAATCTCTTGCGCATGAACACAGAACAAGCTCAAAGGAATGATTATGGTAAGTCTGAAAAGTGTGTTGACCGTCCATGCAACTTGCACTTACTTAATCTCTTGCGCATGAACACAGAACAAGCTCAAAGAAATGCTTATGGTCAGTCTCAAAAGTATGTCTAACGTCTATGCCACTGACGGTGTACAATCTCTTTATTTGCAAAAAAAACTATTTTTTATTAATTTATATTATTTATTAATTTATTTTAAATACTCGAAATGATTTATAATGCTATATACATATGTTAACAAAATTAACAAATCAATAGATAATTATATTATATACGTAATTTTAAATTTTACCATAGAAACAGGTTTTTCTTTGTGACGAGCGAGAAGAGCTCTAATAAAATCGCTGATGGCATGCAGCATTTTTTCCTTAAAATCTTCATTGGAAATCTGTTGAAATTAACGACGTAACACCATGCTGCTCGTTAAATATTAGTTGAATGACTTCTAAAATAATGGAATATTAATTATTAATTTGTTTTAATAAAAATTTAATCATAAAATTAATGTTTCTTACCATTTTTAATCAAGACTTTTCCGTTCACGAATACGTTGAATCTCAGCAGATGTTTCAGCAGATATTATAAGAAGTATATGATTTCATTACAAATGTCTGAAAAAGCAAAAATATCGAAACAAATTTTAGAAAAACGTCTTATAAAATTAAATATAATATTCTAGCTCGCGATGCAAGCACTAAACATGCACAGATGAAAATGACGCTGAAAATTAATTGAATGTATTTCTTTCCACAAATCATTTTTAGATTCCATGCAACTAAATATTTTCAAAATGTAGATACATATTTTAAAACAATTTTAAGAAATAAAGTTAGTAAATATGTGTTCATGTTAAACAACCAAACTACACAAAAGATTACAATAATATTCTTACCTATAATTAATATGATATATATTTATTAATGTTTCACAAATTTTGTCACTAATTACAGAATAAATTATTTTGGTTTGATTTATTAAAAATCTATCTGCAAACTAAATATGACCTAAGCAATGGTGGCATCATACGCGTCGAAATAAAAATATTAACACGTGTATGTTAACCCACATTAACTTATTTCTTGATTATTTGATGAGTGGGAGCGCAGTTTATGCGCGAAACATGCACACGAACTTGTATAACTACTACTTTTACTTGAATTACTTGTAATACTAAATCATTAATTAGTTTATTATAACGGCGAACGCGGACCATGCTCAAATCACACGCACAATAACACATGTTTAATGTTTACAATACTAATTTTTTTTTGCTTTTCGGTAACGACCCGAACATGCACCAAAAAATTTATTGTGATTGACAGTACTAATTTATGTTAGTTAAGGACGAGCGCCGATCATGCCCAGAACATATAAACAAACTTGTATCATTACTCTTACTTAAAAAAACTTGCAATAATTATTTATATTTTCTTTATTATATAGCGATGAGCGCGGTCCATGATCAAAACACGCACATGTTTTGTGTTAACAATCTAATTTATATTTTGATTTTCGTTAAGAACAAACGTAGCCTGTGCACAGAACATTTGCAAAAATATTAATTTTGCGTTTATACTACTAAAATTTATGTTTTTGGTTCGATAAGGGCGAACACCGACTATGCTCAGAACAGGCACACAAAAATGTATTTTTGTATGTTTATAATGCAAGAAATTGTTTTTATAACTTAATCTTGAAGGTTTGTAATGCGACATACGCAGGGCATACAGAGGAGATCATACTGCTGTGGTTGCGTAGTATTTGAACTGTGTTTAAGAACAACGGACAAGATAAGAACATGCAAAGGCGCTTGTAGAAAGATTGAAAACTTATATTTTTTGTGTATGTTAAACATGCACAATATTAAATCTTGGGCACATTTGCGCTTGTTGAACAGACGCACAGACGCCAATTGTTTGACGGGGTAGGCTACCTCCATTCTTGACATCCTCAAGGTTAACTACTTTCCAGATGGAAGGAGGAAGCTTTTGACCTCTTTATTTTGCGTTTCCAGGACGTTTTCGTCTAGTGCCGATATAATTTTTTTGGCGTTTACATCCTGCACTATCTATCACCGCCACGACAAGCTAATCCTTTACCGCAAAAATCAGTAATCTGAACTTTTTATTTGTTAAGAACTCTTTGGGATTTGTATCTCTAAATTTCTCTCTCACGGTATCTCTCGTTAATTTGAATATTGATTTCTGAAGAGCTACATTCAGGATGCAATTGACTCCGACCAATAAGCTAATCATAGGGCGTGACTGTCCACACTGGATCGTTTATTTATCACAACGTGTAAGAGCATAAAAAACGAGCACAAGAAACACATTATGCACACGTTCAAGACCACGTAAGCCTTCAGTTTAACTGCCATATGATAATTTTATTGTTCCTATGTCATAATGGTAGTGTTCTGCAGCATGATCGTGCAATAATATCAAACTTTTTGTCTGTTAACTTAACTTCACTTCGTTGAATATTACGTTAAATGGGACCAAACAACCAAAAGAAAAAATAATTGATGTATGTGAAAACCTTAAGGCGCGCTATACACTTGAGCTCAACTATGCGAACTATGTTTTTGAAAAAATAATGTTTTAACGCAAATAATATTTTTTAAACAATATGTAATGGATGTTATGTTTCCTTTTTATTTTATTTTTTTAAATGTTTTGTTTCCGTAATGTTTTTTTGTATAATTAGGTTGTATACAAAAAACATAGTTCGCATAGTTCACAAAGTTTAGCTCAAGTGTATAGCGCGCCTAAAGGTTATAGCTAGTTGTTATTCGCGCTATATAGTACAGTTACAGTATTAAGAGTTTGCAATTTGACTGTATTTACTCTACTCCATAAGCTAGTCATTCTCACTTAAATATTTCTAATTGAGTATTTACGCACAAATCTTCATTCAAAGAATATAATGTTGCTTATATTTATTTCATCTAGAGATAGATATTCCTCAAAACAAAATGAAGAACATTCATTTATCTTAGTAAAGATTCATTAATATTTTAACTTTTATTTAACAATATAAGTTCATATTTGGCATTAACATCTGTTCTTTTATTTAACAATAATATAATAATTCTGTGAACACTAATTTTAAGTTTGTTATTTAATTTATAATAAAATGTTCTTCAACAATGGAACACAAACTAAATAAATATATCCATAATTAGGATAACCGTAATTCACTCATAATGAATTATCAATAATCACCCCGATTATACAACTCGCCGGATTGACCGCGGAGGGAATTTTATTCGAATTTGACGTTTGACGTATTATTGAATACGTCGAATGAAAAGTGAACGAATGACGGTAATGCAGTGCGAAAAATTGGTATTACTGAATTCGCGGGTGAAACGCACTCCATACAAAAAATGTCATTGTAAATTCGCACCATTTTTAATGCGGATTTCAAGCTGTGTGGTGGTGGACATTTTTTTATCATGGATAAAGCGTAAGTTGTAGACTTAAATAATCAAAAAAAATTATTGAAGAAAGATTTTTTATAGGAAACGTACAACAAATAGAGCCCAATTTGAAAAGATGCTAGATATGATGAAAAAGCATCCTGATATAGCCAGAAATTTATCAAAATCAGGTGTTGATGTGATTCAAGAATTTTGGCAAAACTTAACAAACGAATTGAATCCGTTAGGACCACCAATTAAGGAAACATTCGAGTGGAAAAAGGTTAGAGGATGTTTATTAAGTATAAATATTTATGTTTATTTTTAAATTCTAATTCCAGGTTTGGAGTGACCATAAATCTTCGTTACGCAAAAACGTAATCTTCGTTACTTTCGCTCATAATAAGTGAGAGCTAAAGGAGGAAACTGGTGGCGGTACTAACAAGCAAGATGTGTTTACCGCTTTGGAGGAGGAAGTATAGTAGCCGTGGCCCATTTCTCAAAAATGCCGATGAAATTGAAATTTTGACGTTTCTCGCTGAAATATTAGTTTTTGTTTTGCTTTGTTTTCTTCCACAAAAATTAAATTACGAAAAATTAATTATTAAAAAACAAATTTTATTTGAATTTCAACACAATCTGTCAAAATTTACTCAAGTAGGATAGCAGAGTAAATTGAAATATTTTAGTCGATTTGCAGATTCAATTTCAATTTCATCGAGAAATGGGCCACAGCCATTGTCTCGACCGAACACTTGCGCTATCAACGACTATTAAGCCTTTACATGCGTTCCATTGGGACAAAATAGCTGTTCAAAGCAGCTTTTGAGTAGATCACCAATGGATCGCCAAAAACTTGAAAAAAAGTAAAATAACCACATATTTTTCAATAATATTGGAAATACTATTAAGCAGTGTTTCGAACCCAGAAAAATTTGGGTGCAGGTTCAGGTTCGGGTTCAATATATTAAAATTTAGTGGGTTCGGGTTCGGTTCGGGTTTGAGTTCGGGTTCAAATTGGTTACAAAAAAACAATTTTTTCTAATTTTTTTAATGAATTCATTATTTTTTTATTGAGAATTTTTGAGATCAATTAAACTCAAGTAAGTGAAGAAGTAATTGGATTTTTTACAATTCAAAGGTATGGTTTTCTTAGAAAAAAGCTCCAATTCACATTTTTCGTGTTTCGGATGAATTCGAACCTTCTTCGTCAGTGCCCGGCTCAATTCCTTGGGCAGACACGCTATCGATTACGCCGTTGAGGCGATGACAACTTCGATGTTGAAACTTCTTCATCACTTATTTATTTTTGCATAAGTTGAATTTTTTCACTGTCATTAGACTCCATATTATGAAAATGGTTTTACATTATGTATATGGGATTTTTTGGAACGAAGTTCCTTATCGCGCGTTGCGAAAGGGGGCTAGACGGAAAAAATTAAGACCAAAAGATGTAACGACACTTTTTATTTAATTTTTGTTTTATTTCCTATTTGTTGTTTTTCTATTATATTCAATTCTTGTTTTGTTTGCCTAAAATTGTAAAGTAACGTAAAATTAATATTAAATCATTATTAATTTATCTCAACATTTAATTTGTAAACACTTACCGGTCTGCATTTAGAATGAAATTTAAAATACAACTATTTTGACAATTAGAATTTATAGTAACTAGAAATTTGCTCATAAACTAATTTTACTTGTAAATGAAATCTTATTTATCGACTATTTGATTGTAGTCCAAAATAGAATCTTCATTCGGTAGAAAACTGGAATGAATTCAAACTTCACCTCGGTTAGATTTTATTTAGGAATTTTATGATGCGCGTTGCGAAAGGGGGCTAGACGAAAAAATTAAGACACTTAATTTTAACGACACTTTTTGCTATAGTGGTAAGCCGTGCGGCGTGCCCGTGTTTCTCTGTCTCTCTCTCCCTCTCATAGAAAGCAAGCCAGTTTTATAACTTAAAAAAATGAAATTTTATTACAATTCCTTCACTAATTAATCGAAAGGAACCCGTTCCATCCGGGTGTCCCTTGACACCTCTCTTTACTTTTAATCTAAAATATATCGGTTGTCAAATATTCTTGAGTGAGGACAAAAACACCATGTATACACCTAGTCAAGTGGAATGTCATTTGTAAGAGCAATTTGTTTAAATAAGTAACAGGGCAGGTAAATGTATAATTTCCTTCGCACAACATTTGTTATATGATTAACGTGCGTATAACTGAAGATGTATTAATTAATGATAACGAATATGTACGTATGAATATAATTGATATATATTTAGAAAGATATATTTAGAAAGTCTAAAAACACGTGAGATAAACAAGTCTTGGAAATGGAATCAGAACTTCATATATTAATGAATTGTTGACATGAATAAACATTTTTTTTATTTTTACTTTTTTTATTTTTATTTTTTATGTTACATTACATACCGTATTTATGTTACACACATTTATTTTGGAAAAAAAAATTCATTTAATTCTCACTATTCTCTACTGAAACAAATAATAACCAAAATAATCTGGTTTGAAACAGAAAAAATTCTGCGGAATATGAAATTTCTTACGCAAACCCCCTAAATTTCCTATATTAAAAATTGAGCCTGAACCGCGTTTTTGATTGGGTTCGGGTTCGGGTTCGGGTTCACATAATTTTAAAAAAATCTTGCTCCGGAGCGGGTTCAGGGTTCGGGCTCGGTTCGGGTTCGAAACCCTGCTATTAAGGCATATATTTAATTGTAGCTGTGCTTATATTTAAGAAAAATATAAACAAACAGAGATTTAAAATAAAATTCAAATAAAATTCGAAAATAAAAGTGGTAGAATAAAGACTGCAAGATAATAAAAAAAAATACAATAGATGGTGTTGATGAAAAGTTGTTATAGCAGTTTTGTATTTTATTGTTATGACTATTGATTGAAAAAATTTAAATTGTTAGTGTTTTTTTTGGCAACGATAAATTAAGTTTTAATGAAAAATTAAAAAAAAACTCGTCTTGTTGAATAATTTAAAGTTTATCGCCATCGTATAATTTTAATTTTGCTTATATTTTATGTATTTACTGTAGTAAAGAAGCTTTGAAATCTGTTTTACCCTAAATCTGCTTACCAACTGCTTTACATTGCTTCACCAAGTGCCATCTATAATGTATTTTGAAAAATCGTTTCTCCATATTTTATTTGAGCTCCTTTGTACTTTTTAACTACACAATCTATTTGAGGTTGAGTAGATCAAAGCAAATTTGAGTAAGTTTGATTTTCAATGGAACGCACCAATAATATTAAGTCGGGTTCCTGAAAATTCGCGTTTTGTGCTGTTACTATGGCTGTGTTTGGCCAAAGATGGAAGGTTTAATCTAAAACGTGTGATGTCTTAAACTTTCATAAAAATAAAATCGTAATGTGCACTAAGTGTGGGTTCGAATGCAAACACAAAATACGATAAGAGGTTTCTCAATAATAAACTGTGTGTTGAGAGAGAGGCCTAGTGGTAAACACACTGAACTCAGATTCGGAAAAACCAACATTAAGGATTAAGAATTAAATTAAGTCTTCAAGTGAAACTCGACCATAAAATTGAGTGAATTGAAATTAATACAGGTGAGGGACATTTGTTGACCGCGCACATTCCTAAATTGAACATATTCGGTAAACAACAACGCCTATTAAACTAAACTATACAGAATTATTAGTTACCAGTAGAAATACTTAAGAATAAATATTTTACAGTTATACATGTGAATGGTTAATGGAAAAGATGTAACTCTGAAGTCCAATTCACTCGTGTGAATTTGGATTACGTGCAAATGTACGAAAACTTTGTATTGTTTGTAAGGATATCTCTTTCATTTGGAACTTAACACTGTCGATGATTGTTTATCTCATTAATGAAATGTTGGTTCACGACGGAAACTTATTTATCTAGTGGATGAAGCTGCGAAACAAATATAAATTGGAAAATACAAGATAAATAACCACTATATTGAACCAGACTTATTGTATTCAAAACTCTCAGTCCTCACAACCATACCCCATAACTTTTAAGTATAGTTTAGTGTTTAAGATCAATCTTTCATTTTCGTTTCATAAAAAGGAAAATTATTGACGAACAATGTGCCAAATTTATAAAAAAATTTTCAAAATTTTTGGGAAAACGAACACACCCAACATTTGCATTGATTTTGTTATTATACGTGGACTTTTGGTTAATGCCCTAATCCTCAAACTATCATCAGTGCTGCACCGTTTATTTTTCGTTTAATAAAAAAATCTCGAACGACCAACCAACAAAATACTAACAACAACTGAATATTAGACAAGTGCATTGACGTAACTAGGTCGGGGCCCAGAGGGCACGACCCCTTCTAGACGAATTTTGGCCCCCTCTAGAAAATGAAGTTCATGAAACACATGCCTGTTAGAGAAACTTAAATTGTATTTTTTACTAAGTAAACCACTTTTTACAATTATTTCAAAAGACAGATAGTGGTTGTGAATTGTGATATATGATTACCACGATGTAGAAAAAACCATGTACCATTAAAGTACAATTAGAATTAATCAAATCGAACTAGATTTTGGCAATAACTGATTTTGGTAAATCAAATAAGGTCTATCGGCATAAAAAATATACACAGTTATAAAACTACAAAGTTAAAAATACATTTAGGCAAAACTAAATTTGTATGCAAATACAAAAACTAAAGAATTAAATATATATATATATATATAAGTTAATGCTTAACCAAAACAATTGTAATCAACATTTAGGTAACGAATTTTTTAATTTTTCAAGTTGCAAAAGTTTGCAGTTTACAGCAGTGATTTCCCTAGGTTGATAATTCGAAATATTTTTTGGCGAAAATTTCGAAAGAAAATTGCTTGCAATAGTCCGAGGCCGAGAACTATTTTCGATGCACTTGCTTAAAGAATTTTTCAAAAATTTACGAGATCTTAGAAACGGTTTGGAAAATTCGTTTAGAAAACTTTTTGCTAACTTAGCTAAATAATTAAACACGACATTTACTAATTACTTGGGTCTGAAAGACTTAAGTATTGCATTCATGAGCCAAAAGTGAAATTCTTACCCACACTTTTTTGGAAATTTCTCGACGTTTTAGGACCTACTGATTCTAAAACAGCAAAAAAAAATGTATGTCTGTCTGCCGGCCGGCCGTCACAACCTACGAAATCTAGAAAACCGCTGGACGGATTTCATAAAATTCTTCAAAAAATAGGTTTACTCAATGGGAAGAGCTGAAAGGACGACGTGTTCGATAACTGTACCGGAAGTGTGTCAAAAAATCGTCAAATGTGTCAAAACAAGGAAATTTGCATATTCTTTGCTTAAAAACTTTCATTTTAAGTGAGTGCGAGTAGGAACATTGAATTTGCAGAAATCTTGATGGTCGGGATTGGTATGTGAGACCAGAATCTAGATTATTGCATTATAAGTTTGTCAAAAAAATGTTGTCAAGTATGTCAAAAGAAAGATTTTTTTTTTATTTTTTTACCCAATGTTTTGAAAAATAAAATTAATTATTTGTACGACATGAAATTTTATTATTATTATTGAGAATTATAAGTTAGGCTGTATTCAAAACCAAAACTTTTTTGAAACTTATTTCTGGAGACTTACTTATTTAAATAAGTAACATAAGAAGGTGACTTATTTTCTATCTCTTTCTTACCTAAAAATCTAATTTGATTTGTTAAGTCAAATATTTTCTCGTTGATTTATGTAATGTTTATATTTTATAAACGATAAAACGAATAAGTAAGTCTCCACAAATAAGTTTCAAATAAGTTTTGGTTTCAAATACAGCTTTAGTCAAAAAAATAATGTCAAGTGTGTCAAAAGAATAATTTTCATTTATTTTTTTAGGAAAAAATAAAATTAGTTATTTGTATGAAATGTATAATGAACATGAAATTATTATTATTGAGAATTTTATTGCATTATAAGTTTATCAAAAAAATATTGTCAAGTGTGTCAAAAAAAGGATTTCATTTATTTTTTTAGATAATTTTTTGGAAAAAAAAATTAGCTGTTTGTTTATGTAAATATAATTGAACATGGAAATTTTTGTAGTTTATAGTTTTTGAAATATTTTTGGAATTTTGGAAAAGTTTTAATTTTTGATTTTGTAGGAATTTTTGAAATATTTTTAGAATTTTTAAAAATTTTGAATTTTTGATTTTATTATAATTTTTATAATTTTGGAAAAAGTTTCAATTTTTGATATTGTTATAATTTTTGCAATATTTTTAGAATTTTGGAAAAAGTTTGAATTTTTGAATTTTTTAAGAATTTTTGGAATATTATCAAAATTTAGAAGAAATTTAAATATTTGATTTTATTCTAGTTTTTGGATTATTTTTAGAATTTTGAAAAAAAAATAGAATTTTTGAATTTTAGATATATTTTTAGAATTTTGAAAAAAAATTCAATTTTTGATTTTGTAAGAACTTTTGAAATTTTTCAGAATTTTGAAAAATTTTTTGATATTATTATAATTTTGGAAAAAGTTTTAATTTTTGATATTGTTATAATTTTTGCAATATTTGAAATTTTAAATTTTTGATTTTATTCTAACTTTTAGGTATATTTTTAGAATTTTGAAAAAAAAATAGAATTTTTGAATTTTATATATATTTTTAGAATTTTGAAAATTCAATTTTTGATTTTGTAGGAATTTTTGGAATATTTTTAGAGTGTTGATAAATTTTAAATTTTTGATTTTATTATAATTTTGGAAATAGTTACAATTTTTGATTTTGTTATAATTCATACAATATTTTTAGTTTTTGAAAAAAGTTTTAATCTTTGATTTTGTAATAATTTTTTAAATATTTTTAGAATTTTGTTTGAAAATAGTTTGAATTTTTGATTTTATTTAATTTTTACAATATTTTAAGAATTTTGAAAGAAATATGAATTTGTGATTTTGAAATATTTTCTCGAAACGCTAAATGGAGAGTTTTTGGAGTAGTTTGCTGATTGTATAATCTTTTGACTAAATCATGTTAATTTATGATCTGTTATAATTTTCCGTCAACGTATTGATGTTTCGTGTTAGTTTTGTAATACATATCTAAACAGAGATAAAAAATACATGTTCTTTAACAAAGAGATTTCACTATCACCATTTTGTATTTCAAAAACTCGCACATCTGCTTGTATACATTTTCATAGGTTAGCAATTCCAAAAACATAAATTAAAATATAGAGGGTCTGAAATCTCACAGCTCTGAGATATCAAGACTTCAGTCTGGGTTAAGGATTTTGATATAGTTTTCGGCAAAAAACTTTTATGAGGACATGGTTTTTAGTTTTGGGCAGCGATGTATATCAAACATAACTCTTTGTTAAAGTACAAGTATGTTTTTATATCTGTTTAGACATTTATTACAACACTAACACGAAACATCAATACGTTGCCGGAAAATTATAAGATTAATTTGTAAATTAACATAATTTAGTGAAAAGATGATACATTCAGCAAACTGCTCAAAAACCTCTCCATTTAGCGTTTCGGGAAAATATTACAAAATCACAAATTCATATTTCTTCCAAAAATATTTTAAAAATTAAATAAAATCAAAATTTTTCATAATTCCAAAAATATTCCAAAAATTAGAATAAAATCAAATATTTAAACTTTTTCTAAATTCCAATAATATTCCAAAAATTCTTAAAATTTCAAACTTTTTCCAACATTCTAAAAATATTGCAAAAAAATTATTACAAAATCAAAAAAACAAACTTTTTTCAAAATTCCAAAAATAAATCAAAAACTATAACAAATTCAAAAATTTCCATGTCCAATTTCATTTTAAATTACATTTACGTCATAAAAACAGCTACATTTTTTTTCCCAAAACATTGGCTAAAAACTTAAATGAAATCATTTTTTGACACACTTGACATTATTTTTTGACAAACTTATAATGCCATAATTCTCTATAATAATAATAAAATATCATGTCATACAAATTATTAATTTTATTTTTTTCTAAAAAAATTGGGTAAAAAATAAATAAAAAAACCTTTCTTTTGACACACTTGAAAACATTTTTTTGACAAACTTATAATGCCATAATTCTCAATAATAATAATAAAATTTCGTTTCAAACAAACAATTTTATTTTTTTCCAAAAAATTAGGTAAAAAAATAAATAAAAATCTTTCTTTTGACACACTTGACAACATTCTTTTGACAAACTTATAACGCAATAATCTAGTTTTTGATCTCACATACCAATCCCGACCATCAAGATTTCTCCAAATTTAATGTTCCTACTCGTAATCACTTAAAATGAACGCTTTTTAAGCCAAAAATATGAAAATTTTGACACACATAATGATTTTTTGACACACTTCCGGTACAGTTATCGAACACAGCGTCCTTTCGGACCTGTCCCTTGAGTATACCTATTTTTAGAAAAAAAATTTTGAAATCCCTCCAGCGGTTTTCCCTGCAGCGTAGGTAATGACGGCCGCCCGGCCGACAGACAGACATACATTTTTTTTTTGCTTTTTTAGAATCAGTAGGTCCTGATGGAGAATAACATAAGGAGAATAACATAATAGGTGTGGTTTGTGAAGATCATAATAAAAAAAATAAATGAATTAATAATTAAAATCTTTATTCTATTTAACAAAACTATAATAAAACATGGCGCAGTTGATTTAAAATTAAAGAGAAGATTAAATAAATTGAAAATTGAAAAGAATTTACGCGAATTCAATAATAATTATTGAGTCAAGAGAAAAGAAAAAATGGATTTTAATAATAATCGATGATCGTCACTAATAATTGGGAGCAATGCTCCAGAAAATTGGAAAAATTTTCGCCAGCGACTTGAAATACATATGAAGGCGACAAAAACGCATTTAGAACCAGATGACATCAAAATAGCCATTTTGTTAGATATTAGGGAGATGAAGCCATATCCACGTTTAATAGTATTAAATTTGAGAAGGTCAAAATTGTGAATAAGAAGAACGAAGTAGTGGAAGTGGAAGAAAACGATCAGTTTAGCATAGTATTACAGAATATTTTTCTATAAAAGGAAAAAAAGTTGCTTACTACTTTGGATATGAAGCAAGGTTTTTATCAAAAAAAATTGGACAAGGAATCTTGTGATTTATGTAGTTTCGGCACAAAATTTGGAGTGTATAAGTTTAATCGATTGCCATTTGGGTTATCAATGTCTCCACAGTTCTTCCAGAAGGTAAATTTTAAAAATTTTGGTGATATACAAGAAGTATTTATATATATAGACGATATTCTGTTCATATATATATATAGATGATATAGGATTTGGAAAATATTAAGAGTTTAATTAAATCCACCCCGGGACAGCGATTTATGATAAAAATAAAGACCTAATAATTCAAACAGATGCATCGAAAAATGGTCTGGGATTAGTATTATTACAAGAAGGTAAACCAATTTATTATGCGTCGCGACATTTATCAAGTGCGGAGCAAAATTATGCTCAAATTGAAAAGGAGTTACTAGCAATCGTGTTCGCTTTTAAACGTTTTGACAATTTTGTGTATGGGAGAGAGTTTTCAGTGCATACGGATCATCAACCATTGGTTAACCTACTGAAAAAGGAGATAACTTCGTCGCATGGATCAAGAATTCAAGGAATGCGATTGAAATTGATCATATATAATTTTAAGTTATCGTATATACCGGGAAAAAATGATTATTGCAGATTTACTATCACGTAACACAATGAATTAATAATTAAAATCTTTATTTTATTAAACACCATTATAATAAAACATTTAAATTAAAATATTGTTCCTGGTTCAAATAATTTAAATGTACTGTTGGTCAAAGATCCAACAAACGGAAATCGATCAAATAGAGAACACAACATGTTTTACCCATAATAAAAAGATTAATATTCATATTTTTCATAATTTATGTGTTTTTGGGGCACCTGATTCACAAAATATGTTTGAGTTGCTATTAATTAAACAAAACCGGCAACAACATTATATTTCTACATTTTCAGACGAAAAAAAATATAACAATAGAATCAAACGCCAAGTAAAACAGGTGTTTTCTTTGTAAGAAATTGTTATAAAACGTGTAAAATTGTCTCAAGAAACACAAATGTAAACAAAAAGAGAAAATAATTGGTTTATATTTGACCAAGACTTTCCATCGTACAAATAAGTTAATAGTTAAGTTAACAAGAACGTCTTAAAAGGTAACAAGTCAAAAAGCCAACTTTTAAGGAACCAAAAAAAACAGTTCTTCAGTTCCCCTTGAATAAATTCCTGATGAAAAAAAAATCACAAAAATTACTTACCTTTTGCACCTAAGCCATCCTACTCCTTAATCGATATGAATATTTTCTTTCAAATGCTCACTCAGATAATTATTTTAAAATTTGATAAATTCCTTCGTTTTGAAAATAAAACCAAATTATTTTTCTGACTGTTTTGTTCCATTACGTAAGTATTGTTTTAATAATGGTTTTTATCCATTTAGAATTCTACTTGCAAAATGGAACAACACATTCAGACAAATGACGAAACAGTACTAAAAAAAAGGATAAATAATCGTCTCCAAAAGAGTAAAATAAAAATTAACAATTTTAATCTTAAGAGTAAGAACGAAATGAAAAATAAAAAAATTTCAACCTGTGAATAAAATTTTAATGAGTGCAAAAAGCGTTCAAATAAAATAAAATTGTAAGCTTTGTTTGAAACATAAACAATTTAAAATAAATATAACAATCAGCTCTAAAGTTTTTCGATTTAATTACTTTCTTTTCATTTCTGCGATGAAAAGTAACTAACTTAAAAATATATAACATACATATTACATATACATTTGCATTTTGAAAATTTATGTTACGTTTTAAGTTCAAATTTCAAAAGAAAATAAATTTTAGTTTTTCTTTAAATTTTTGTTAAAAAAAACGAAATAAAATTGAAAGAAAACATCCGGATAGATTATGGAAAAACAAAAAGAAAAAAATTTGAAATATTTTTTATTGTCTGATATCTTGACCATATTGGAAAATTGTAATTGTTTGTGGCGTGTTGATAGTTTTATGTGTATGCCCTTGATGGTATGTGAGAGAAAAGATAAAACAATATATGGTCAAGGAGTAGATACCAGGTCGTACCTTAAATGCCTCGAGGAAGTGCATACGCTGCAGTATTTTAAAAAGAAACCCTTGAAAAAGCCTGCAAAACCTTAACCGAGGACAGTTTGAGATGATTTTCTTCAAATTATTAAGCATTTTGTTACAAAGTGTCAAACAGCATATTGGCAACTGACTCAAATAAGTTCTACAAAAAGCTTTAGTAGTTAATTACTTTTAGGAATTAAATGTAAATGATTCGTTTCTAGACGGATTTATATAAAAGAGTGCTCATCATTTATGGTAAAAGTCAAAACTAAAAGCTACAAAAAATTCTGCCATAGTATCTTTGCAAACCTTGAGGCCTTAAACTCCACAAATTACCGTCAAAGGATCGTGCTGAGGCTAAAGCCACACTTTGAATAAGTAGCAGAGAAAAAAACTTCTATAGATGTGAAACTCTGAAAATTTCTGACTTTACGCATCTAAAATGAAACCGCTAGTCTACGATAGAAAGAATGTAACTAAGCTGATCAAAAAATAAAAGTGGCGCAGTTAACTCATCATGTAATATCTGGACAATGATGCAGTGGTATGATCGTATATGTGGACGGTGCAGAAAAAGAATTGTCTGAGACTTAAATCAAATACTCTGTATTAATGGATACATATACTTCAAGTATAAATTCATGCAGTTGAAAATATTATTCTTTATTTTCGCTTTTGGTTTATATTTTCTTGATATTCAAGTTCAACAAATGTTGCAAATAAATGAAATCAACCGAAAAACTCAAACTGCCGTTTTTTCTCTATTCACATCAAAACCTTGTTAATAATACAATATATTTTTATTATTAATGACAAAAACATGTTGATGTTGATGAATTCAATTTTTTATTATCTCATAAGTTATATAACTGGCGTCTTTCGTTACCTACTCCCATACAAACCCCATAAACATATTATTACAATAAATTTAAATTTAATGTGTCGATACAACAACAAAAAAATTTACAAAAAAAAACAATATTGCCAGAACACATTAAATTTTGAGATAAACAAAACTTGCTCGAATCTTCAAAATTTTCATTCAACAATCGATTTGATTACATGTAAATCACAAATATATATAAAAATTGATATTCAAATTAAGTTAAATTATTGCAAATATATATTTTAACGGTTTTAAAAAAATATTTCTTTAACGCCAGTTTAAAGCCACTCGTTTAAATCAATTTTAAAAATGTTATAACTGCGACATCTGTGAAATCACGTCATAAAAGTAATTAATTTCGTTTTGCCAGTTAGCTAGTTAATTTTTTAAAATCTTAAAATAAATTAAAGGCATTTTATTGATCTTGTTTTAATAATATTTTTTGCTTATGTTGTCAATCATTATGTGCGCTATGACGCCAAGTTATTTCACATTTTTTAAAAAAAATATTTATTACACTGTCAAGGCTTTGTAACAAATATCTCGATAATAACCGTAACGAACTGTCGAATGAGTGGTTTGAATGCCAAATGATCAGTTTTAACTAAAAGAGTTTGGGTTTTTATTTAGCGTATGGTTTTTGTTGTGACACATTAAAAACGAAAATAAAACTTAAAATTGGTAGATTTTACTATGAAATCTACCTAAAACAAAACATGAATACACATTATATGAGCTTACAATCGATTTGATTGCGCGTCATTTAGTTAAAAAGTAAAATATTTGAACATTAGATGTTTACATCGAGTGAGTCTATCCATGCTACTACATCGGGAGTTGCCAAATGGATGTCTAAGATGTCGCCATTGTATCGACGAATTGAACACACAGTTGCAATGTGTTTTATAGTTTGTTGTGAAGCTCCACAGTCACATTGAGGGGACTCTGAAATACCCCACTTGTATAAAGAATCAGCACAACGTCCATGATTCGTTCTTATTCGGTTTAATGTAGTCCAGGTATGACGTGGCTGATCGAAACTGGGTTGAGTAGAAGTTGGGTTAGTAATAGAAATCCCAAGTGTATTGTAATGATTCCAGGAGGTGTTCCAGGCATCCAAGATATTAAAATTAGTTGCCAGCAGGTTGCTGGCAACTAATGGCGATGTTGTTAGTTACCTATTTATGTTCACGCATCAGCGCATGCGAGGGTCTGGGTGCAGGAGGAGCGATATTGCTTAACACAGGGAGCCAAGGTAAAGGAGTGGACCTGATAGTACCACTTATAGTACGCATCGCGGAATGCAGCTGGCAGTCAACTTTGTGAGTATGTCTGCTATTCAACCAGACTGGTGCGCCGTACTCAGCCACTGAGTAAACCAAACTTAGAGCAGTTATGGCGGAGGGTGGCTGGAGTAGCACCTCATGTTTGTGAAATATATTGTTCCTCGTTTTAAGTTTTTTTGACGTATTCTCTAGGTGAAGTTTAAAAGAAAGAGTTCTTTCGAGAGTAATGCTCAGGTACTTTGGCTGTTGATTGTATTTAATGACAGAGCCGTTAAATAACACTGATAGTTCGTGTTTTGCCAGTTTGTTGTTTAAGTGGAAACAAGAACTCTCGGTTTTACTTAGATTAGGAAATAAGCTCCACGTTCGAAAATAGTCATTCACTATCACCAGGTCAGTTGAGAGCAAATCTTCTAGACACCCATGTCTTTGTTTTAAGTGGCCAGGGTCCAATCAATAGCGTAGCCAAATTTCTTTGATGTCGTGTCAGGAATGTCATGGATGTACAAATTAAAAAGTAATGGCGCCAGGACGGATCCCTGTGGCAAACCATTATTAAGAATTTTGGACCTACCACAGGAATTATTTAGATGAACTTTAAATACACGATTACTCAGCATGTTGTAAATTAAACGTGAGATGGTGCTACAAGGTATTGCATTGAACACTTATATATAATCCAAATTCGCCAGACCGTATCATATACTGCAGTGAGATCGATGAATACTGCGCCTGTTTTTAATTGTTTTCGGTACCTAGCTTCGATGTAGGATATTAAAGCAAGCAGTTGATCAGTGCAACTGCGGTTGGGATCTGGTCATTCAATATCGGTGCGATACGGTTGTATATGAGTCGTTCTAGCAATTTGTAGCAGCTGCTCATAAGAGCAATTAAGCGATAGCTTCCTGGTTCATTGGATGGTTTACCTGGCTTTAGTATCGCTATCACTTTTGTAGTCATAAAATGTTTTGGAAGATTCTAGGATATTGAAGAAAAAATTTGTTAGCCATTGTTTTACATTTTTTCCCACATTTCTAAGAAGTTCTGGAGAAATACCATCGTAGCCAGCTGCTTTTCCGTTTTTTGTTTGAGACAGAGCTGAATCTAGTTCTTCGCTACTAACAGAGCTCGCATATTTCGATGGAGACGAGCAATTGCGCTTCATTTCTCTTAATTTACGTTTAATGGTTCTCTTATGGAGGCGATTAATAGAAGAACGAGACATGTTTACGATATGATTTGCACTGTCCTCTGGATTTATTTCATTGTTAGCAGGAGCAATTGAGTTTTAGCCTCCCAGCTTCCGAAAGAGACTCCAAGCTTCCCTTCTTGAATGGGAAAAATCAATGTGTTCAACAGCATAATCCACTTTTGTTTCCTCGCGGCGTCCAGTGAGTAAATGAAGTCATCAGCCGCGTCTGCCTCACCACTACTAAGGTACTACTCATATAATACATCGCTCTCTTTACTCCAGCCAGGAATATATTCTTCACGGAAGCCTCTTGGGAAGCATTTTTTAACAGTTGAGATGATGGCTCCAACGAACCTTTCGTAATTTTTAGGAATGGTTGAATCCAGCGAATCACTGCATCCAACTTTTACCTATATTTACCCCAATCAGCTTTGTTAAAATTCCATCTAGGTTGAGGAGTAGAGTTAACGAGTGGGATTTGGATACCTACTTCAAGAATTATTGGACGATGTTGAGAGCGTGGAAAACCTTGTAAGACAGCCCTAGATATTGGAATAGGGTTACGTTGTTAGTTTTTTGTGGAAAAACAGAGGATTTGGGATTGTAATCACTTCGCCATCTAGCAGATCTAAAGGTTTTCAAGTCTTTAGCACCATATACCAGGAACATGTTGTTACCATCCGCCCAGTCAGTCAGTTGTATGCCATTGGGATTGTTATTTGAGTAGGACCACTGAGTGTGATGGCTATTGAAGTCACCAGCATATATTGCTGGGTGGTGAAATAATGGTAGAGTAGCAGCTGGCCATCTTGTATTTGGAGGCTTATAAACGTTTACAATCTTCGTGTCTGATATATCAACAACAATAAGATGTATATCGTTGTCCGTCTGTGTAAGTAAATGGGTGAACTTCATGATATCTGACTTAACATACGTGGCAGATGCATATGCTTGATGGTAAATAGCACTAATTAATTTGTAGCCAACAAATGATGTCGAAATCTTTCAATACTCTTTGTAAATGTTCAGTTTTTGACTTGCTTATGCCTTCAATGTTCAATTGCAAAATACGGACTGAGGGTCCAATATTTTTTCTCTTATGGTGCGGAGAAGTACTGTTGTTATTGTGATTTTGATTTTGGTTCAGGTTCATAATTGTTTGTATCGCAGCCAAGAGTTCAATAATCAAGCAAATCTGTGCGATGGTGGATCTTATGAATAGGAGAATAAACTCGCAATTTTTTAATAAATACTTTCACATGTACATTGAATGCTTGGATGCTTTCCAGAGCATCCAGAGCATTTGTCAGTACGACGATCTCTAATTTCCATACGTCATTTTTGACATAGGGCATACTAAACAATTTCGCTATTATGGAAAACGGTTCGTTAGCCAAGGACTTCGTTTTGGAACATATAAAGCGTAGATTTATTTCAATGGATTTGATTTTAATTCTTTTAAGTGAGGAGTAGGATCATATTTTTTTTTTTTTTTAATAAGAAGTGTTGTGTAGTAGGAATTACAAAATGTGTCACAACAACACATAGATACCTTTTAAGACGTAGGTCCCACAACAACATGCGTCTTGAGGTATAGGTGGACGCTTTTTTTAAATCTTTGTGGATTGAAGGCACTCGAGACTATTGATTCGGGCAAAGCATTCCATGTGTACGATGTACGCACAAAGAAATCTCTTTGCATTATACTATGACAGTGAGTAATCTCGACAGTTCGACCGCCCGCACAAACCGATTGACGAGTAAAACGGGGAAAAACATATGTCTGAGGCATTATGGACCTGATTTCATCCGAGCACTGCTGGTGACGATATTTATAAAGAACAACGAGATCAGCAACAGTGCGACGATGTTGCAGGGAATCAAGACCTAATGTTAAATCTCGATCACCAACAATTCGTATAGCTCGCTTTTGAACAGAGTCCAAAAGAGCCAGGATAGTAACAGATGCAGCGCCCCAAACTTGACAACAATACTCCATACAGTGACGAATATAGGACTTATAAATGTGGAGTAATTGATGCGAAGTAAAATATTTTTTACATCTATTGAGGAGGCCGAGTTTTCTTGACGCGCTCTTTGCCATGGCCATTATATGATCGTTCCAGAGTAAGTCATTGGATATTGTGACTCCCAATAAACGAATGCTTTTACATTCGTCTATTTGGTCGTCACACATATTAATTGAAATATCGTTGGGAAACTCGGTCTTTGATCTGGAAACAATCAATAGTTGTGTTTTGGTGGAATTAAAATTGACCAAATTTTTATCACCCCAATCGGCGACTTTTTTTAGGTGCTCGTTTACATTTATGACAGCGTCTCTCCGGACGGGATTTATTCGTTCATGCATTTTACCCTTTGAAGATAGGGGGACGAATGACTTGTGCAGTGTACTATCATCTGCAAAACTATTTATTGGGTTACTGGTGATTTGCAACAGTTCGTTGATATAAATTAAAAATAAAGTGGGAGATAAAACTGAGCCTTGGGGTACACCAGCGTTAATTAATTTGGACTCAGAAGAAAAGCCATCTATAGATACCGAGATGTATCGGTTAGACAGAAAATTTTGAATCAAATTCACGACTGCGGGATGAAAACCGTACGCAACGAGCTTGTTGATCAAGTTGGCATGCCAAATTCGATCAAATGCTTTTGAGATGTCTAATGCGATCACGTACGTTTCACCACCTTTCTCAAGTATGCTATTCCAAATATGTGCCACATAGTTCAATAGATCGGTTGTTGATCTTTTGTTTCTAAAACCGTATTGGCTGTCAGATATCAAATGGTTGTCTTCCAAAAATTTGGATATGTGTGAATTAATATAGTGCTCGTATATTTTAGACATGACTGGGAGTAAGGCTATTGGTCTATAATTTGAAATATCACATTTCATTCCTTTTTTTGGGACAGGCTGGACATTGGAGAGGATCCTATATAATATATCATATATAATTTTAAAACTTATACTCCAACATGTAACTTATAACCAAAAAACACTGATACGCAATCGCTTGTCATATGGTTAAAAGAGGCTCCCGATGCATGCCGAAGCCGAGACTTTATTGTAATACAATGGTGAATTGTACTGTGGCAATTTAAAATAATAAACTGAATTAAAATTTTATTGAAACCTTTAAAAAATGTTGGTAAATAAATTACCAATTTAAAAGAAAATAGTCGTTGTTTTACTAAACTTGATAAATTTAACAAGGATGTAAAATATAACGGATGTCACTGTTTCAACCGCTAAGACGCTGTAAACGTTACTATTTTGGTGCAGAACTATACTACAATTGGTTGCTCTAACGTGATCGACAATAGATTTTTCTGCTATAAAGTATCGACAAAAACAAAACAAATCTGAGGAGCACCGGATCGGTATCCCATACCACATATATTCCCCACGATTTTTAAATAGACTACGCCTAGAATTATATACCAATGGCTATGGAAGATGTTCAGAAAACGGCAAAAACGGTTTCATTTGTTCTCTTCGAATTCATTAAAACTCAAGTCAAGATATTTAAATATGTATTTGGTGTTGCTATTCTAAAGTTCATAAGCGATTACATTTAGGCAGATCGCATAGTACCATCTAAAGATCGAGTTGTGACTGTTAAACATTATCTTCAGCTTGTGGGTGTGGTAAATTACGCTTAGTTTATAACAAAACTGGCAGAATTAATAGCACCAGTGTGCGCCTGCCTCACAACCTTTTTGAAGCAAGGCAAGCAAAGAAAATTAACTTGGCCTTAAAAAAATGCTTCAGGCACTGCAATAGAGTAAATTTAGACAAGTATGCAATTAAATGTCGTCAGCCATTTACCCAAAATTCAAACTTCAACGCTAATTTGGTGTGAGATTACCACGGTGAAAAATCTCATATGGGTATGAGTGCTTCAAACAAGTTAATTTTTGCTGGAGACTTCTGGCTATTTCCCGTAAAGCAATTTTAGAAAAAATGCACAAAATGTGCATTAATTATGCATGATACAAAATTTCCGTGCATAACACATTAATGCACATTAACCGTGCATATGCCGTAAAACATCTTTGCACATATTTGCATACACATTTCAAACGCATGTTTTACGAATAATAAAAATCGCAGCAAACCGAAATTTATTTGATGATAATAATAATAAACCAAATAATAAAATCAATGAAAAACAAATGGGAACTTTGAATATTTAGTCAGAATTTTATGAGCAATTAAGCTCAAGTAACTATGGAATTAATTTGAATTTTTCCAATTCAAAGGTATGGTTGGGAATTTCTCAGAAAAAAACTCAGTTTTTCTCTTTTACGTGTTTCGGTTGGGATTCGAACTCGTAGTCTCATTAGTGCCAAACTGACGAGTTCAATTCCTTTGGCAGACACGTTTAACCACTACGCCACCAAGGCGAATCAATAATGACTATACACTCGTGACTTAGATGTTGACTATAATAGAAATATTACACATTCTATGAATTCACACAATAATACTGTCAAGAAAATTCAATGCAAAAATCTTCTTTCAAAATGAATAAAATTTCCATAAAAAATTAGGTCTAATTGACGATTGAGAAATTCAGCTTAAGTAAGATAACTGATGATGAAGTTTCAATTTATAAATATCATCGCCTTGGTGGCGTAGTGGTTAAACGTCGTTACCGGCCCATTTAACTAAAGTAATTCAACTAAAAACAATTCGTCTAAAAATCAATTATACTAAGACAATTCAACTAACTACAATTTGACTAAAACTCAATTCGACTAGAGCAATTTAAGTTAAGCAATTCAACGTTTGAAACAAATTATTTTGGAACTTTTCGACCTGATGGGGTACGTAGAGATGCACGATTTGAAAGAGAATTGTGGAATTTTTACGAAGAGGCTCGAACCAAAGGACATAAAACAAACAATATTTCAGAGGGCTTCAATAATGCACTAAACAAAATTATAAAAATTAGTAATCCAGATATATGGCAACTAATCGAAGGGCTTAAGAAAAAACAGGGTGAAATGGAGTTCCAAAAGGAACAACTTTTAAGCCAAAAAGAAAACGGGGTGCCTCAAAGAAAAAAATATAAAAACGCATCTGAATATTTATCTCGTTTAGTAGCTAATTTTGATAAAATGGATCCTTTCGAATATATAAAACAAAATGCAATTGTAACTAAAATTGATTTTGTAAATTAAAATTTAAAATTTATGTCTTTTCTGTTATTTTCATATTGACGTGTTACTTTTTATGTTCTTTATATTAAATAAACCTATAATATTTTATTTGATTATATTTTTTAAAATGATTATAGGTTAAATAAATTCAACGTTTGTAGAAGAATCTACTTGGGTAGCGGCAATTCAACGTTTGCGGCAAACGTTGAATTGCCGCTACCCAAGTAGATTCTTCTGCAAACGTTGAATTGCTTTAGTTAAATTGCTCTAGTCGAATTGAGTTTTAGTCAAACTGTAGTTAGTTGAATTGTCTTAGTAGAATTGAGTATTAGTCGAATTGTTTTTAGTTCAATTGCCTTAGTTGAATGGGCCTAGAATCGTTAAACGTGTCTGACAAAGGAATTGAACTCGTCAGTTTGGCACTGATGAGGTTACGAGTTCGAATCCCAACCGAAACACGTAAAAGAGAAAAACTGAGTTTTTTTCTGAGATATTTCCAACCATACCTTTTAATAAGAAAAATTCAAATTAATTCCATAGTTACTTGAGTTTAATTGCTAACAAAATCCTGAATAAATAAAATTCCCCAAAATGTTGGCATATATGCAAGCGCGCATACATGACAATAATTGACCAAGTGTCGATCATTGATTTTCGCATTGATTGGAAACAATCAATAATGACTATACACTCGTGACTTAGAATGTTAACTATAATAGTAATATTGCACATTCTATGAATTCACACAATAGTACTGTCAAGAAAATTCAATGCAAAAAATCTTCGTTTGAATATTTAGTTTTAGTGATTTGAAAAAATTGTTATATTTATTTACTATTTCTTATTCGCCTTGTTTCATGTCGGTTGACTGATATTTTAATGTATTTTGATAATGAGCAATTTCACGAAGATTCAACAACGTTTTGACTTGACCCCTTTTAATTTTGATTATTTTTTGTTTATAGATAATCTTTCATAAATAAAAAATACAAGTTCTCTTAGAATTTTTTTTTTCGACCAGGGGTCTTCCCAGGGTGCCCCTCAATTTTTGTGAGTTTGTGATGTAAGTGCATTTTGACGAGCGATTGAAAAACTACTCAATCGATTTTTATAAATGATATGTCGTTGAATAGGCATTAGAACAAAGAAGCACACTGTTAATTTTTTGAAATAATTTTAAACGGTGTAACATAAGAAAAAAACGGTGTAATTGAAAAAAAGATGGCATAGCCTTTTTTTTTTTTTAAACTAAATTGAAGCTTATTTTATATCTAACCACTTGTGAAGGTTTAGGACACGCGTTTTTTTTTGTTTTAAAGATAAAATTTGTTGTGCATATGACGGTCGGGAATCAGTTTTTTTTGTTCTGAAGGAAAATTATAAAAATAGCGTTATAAACTAAGAAATTTTTGAAGTGAAAACTTCTTTAGCCACGTTATGAAATTTTGTATGGAGTAAAATTTGTATATTCGCGTCATCAATTTTAATATGCATTTTTGCGAAGCAAAAATATATTTTTTAAATCATTTCTATCTATCTATATTTTTTAAATTAAATCTATCTATCATTTCTTAACGTTTCAAATTGTGTTGTGGATATCGTGCTCGACTGATGTTCTGTAGGTTGTGAGTTCAATTCCTGGTGTGTGGTATACATATATTTTTTAATGTTTTTTTTTTATTTTTATTAAATACCATTAAAATAATTTTTTTTATTCATGAATTCATAAAAATAATAAAAATTTCTCTATACGAATTTTAAAAAATTGATCTATAACGTAGTTTTTTAAAGTTATATTGCTACTGTCTTATGCAATTTGCATTCGAGTTATCATGCTAAATAAATATTGAACATATATAAAATTGAAAGTATGTCTGTTTGTCCTTTATGCATTGATACATTAATCATCATGAAAATTTGGGAGCTTGTTGTGTACACTTAATTAGATTTTTATTTAACTATTGTTTTAACCGGTAGTTTGCTTTGATCAATGTTTTTTTTGTTGAACATAATTTTTATGAAATTAAAAATAACGTAAGAAAGATAGTATAACTTGAAACAATTACATTTGTATATCAAAATTATATGTATTGGAATTTAACATGATATTACAAATTTTATCATCTTCACCAAAAATGTTGTTAATTTGGAATTGTATATAATACACGTTTCTAAAATTAAGTGAAGACTTTATACTTGTAGCTTGATACTTGATAACATCGATTATATCGATTTTAAGCTCACAATTACGAGACGGGAATTGCATAAATTCTATACAAAGAAGCATAGCTTATGTATGATTAAACATGGATGGCAATCATGATAAATAAAATAATTAAAAATGATGGCACTTAGCCGATAGTGATTTTCAAATGGCAACAATGCGCATTAATACCAATGAATTTGCTTAGCTTTCCGCAAGAAGATTTGTAAAATTTAAACTTGTTGATCTATGGGTGTTACAACCACGCGTACTTTAGTCCCTGCTATTGGCATATGAGTTATCTTGAGATATCACTGGCAATAGCAATGCAATCTCATTAGCCAAAGTGATATCTTAGAAGTGCTGGTGGATGAAGTATTTTCAATCAACGATACCAACCCTTACTCTAAGTTATGGAATATTCTTTGATGATACGCTATTTTTACTTCACCACAATTTTAAATTGTGTGAAGCAATGCAATCTTTCGCGAAAAACAAAATCTTACATACCCCCAATTTTGTTTTTTCTTTTGTTTTGGACCATCCTCTATCTAAATAGACAATAAAATTTTGGTGTACGTCTGTGTGTGGGTGGGTGGACTTTCTGCATAGGATCTTGATGAAACTTTGGCAAATGATACAGGTTCACTTGAAAATGGAAGATCTGGATTCATTTCACATTTGGACAAAATGGCGGGTGGTCTCCCGAACAGATCTAAGTTTAAATCTTGAATAACTATGATCTTACTCAAACTCAGTATATAAGGTTTTCATTCAGTTTCCAATATTTCTGCATACCATCTTCCGGTTTGTCACTTCCGGTTAAAAAGTTTTTTTTCGAGGTGTTTATCCCTACTGTAGCCTACAATTACCGATCGATTTTTCATGAAACGTTGGTAAAAGCTTTCAAGTAACATGAGAAAGATTTTATTAGCTTTTGGAGTACATTGGATAAAGCGTTCGGGGGTCCACCATACAACAGGTGTTTTTTTCCACAATGTTTTTATATTTGTTGGGAGCATAAAACATTCGTTCGTGAATGAATTTTGATGACACTTTGGAAAAAGATGCAAATATGTATGACAAGGAACTGATCAGTTTTTAAGCGATAGTAAACAAAATGGTGAGGGGTCCCTGGAGCACCAATTTTTTTTAAGCTCTATAACATCTGTACCTGATAATCGAATTGAATGAAACTTGGTACATGAGTATTTAGTATGGTTCACAGTAGTTTTGCATCCAAACTTCCGGTTTTTCACTTCCGGTAAAAATTTTTTTTTGTACTTTTTTGAAGTTTTTTCAGTGTCTTTATGCACACTACAGCCTCCAATAATGAAGTGATTATGATGAAACTTATGGAAAAGGTTTCAATTAGTGTTAGAAGATAGTTATCATCTTTTGGGACACATTGATCAAAGTGGTGGGAGGTCAACCATACAACTGCTGACTTTTCACACTTTGTTTTTAAAGTTTGTTGGGAGCATACAGACTTCATTCATTCATCAATTTTAATGACACTTTGAAAACAGATAAAGACTTAAATGACAAAGAACTGATTAGTTTTTGGACAATATTGGAATAAGTGGTGGGGGTCCTTCCGTACACCTGTTTATTGTTTCAATGTTTGTTGGAAGCATACAACATTCGTTCGTTAAGGAGTTGTGATGAAACATCGCAAAAAGATGCAAATATGTATGGCAAGGAACTGATTAGTTTTTTTAGCGATAATAAACAAAGTAGGTAGGGGGTCATCCGAGCACGTGTTATTATGGAAGCTCAATAACATCTGTACCTGATAATCGAATTGGGTGAATCTTGGTACATACACATTTAGTACGGTTCACAACAGTTCTGCATCCCAACTTCCGGTTTGTCACTTCCGGTTAATTTTTTTTTTTACTTTTTCTCGTACAACAGAATTTATGTTTGTTGGGATCTACTGCTTTCTTTAATATTTTTATAATTAAAACTACGAAGTCTATAACATTGGTTAGCTTTTATTTAAAGTATTTGATGGATAATAGCTCATTGTATATCCAGAACACTATGTTTCTAGAGCTGTGGTGAAGTTAGCCTTTGCATCAGCGTCGCAATATTTTTTTTTAAATAAAATGTGTATGGTAGTAGAAATTACAAGGTGTGTCACAACAACACATAAAAAACTTTTAAGAACAAGGTCAGACAACAACATGCTTTCCAAGGTGTTGATAGACGCAAATTTTTATTTATGTTTTGATTATTTTAAATATAAAAATGTATATAATAGTTGCTTGGAATACTGATAGATGTGAAACCCAGAATAATTTTAATGATTTTAATTTAAACATTCTGAAATTTTGATTTGCGATGCTACAATAATTGGAAGATACAAAAAAAACACAGCTATTTCACAGATTTAAGTTTTCACTTCTGTCGGCAGTCCTTAACACTGCCTTTTTTTATTTTATGTTAAATATCAAATATTTTATTATTAAATGAACTTTTTAAAATATTATAAAAGTTATAAATTATAAAATATTATGTACAATAAAGAAAATAAATACAATTGTTAAAATGATTTACTTATTTTACAAACAGAAGTTTCTTTTGAATAGGAAAACACTTCTGGAATTATTTTCTTTGTATTAGATGGCATAAAAAAATAAAATGTTTATTTACCACTTTTAGTAATCACTTGTCACTCTTATAAAAAATAATTTGACAGAATCGACTGCAAACAAATAAGCGACCGTAATATATTCTACGGCCGTTCAACATGGAATTTTGATAGGTGTTCGAGCAAGATTTGATTCAATAACTTAAACGCCTTGTAACCGATTTTGTAAAATTGGTGGTGAAGTTCAATACACTGGCGTGGTTACTTTTGCTATAAATTTTTGTACCAATAAAACTGCATCATTAAAAAATGTCATTTGATTTCGCAGTGTATCCCAATTTTTCAATTATTTTCTAATCAAGCAAAAAATTAAAACATGTATTTTTCGATTTGCTAATACATATTTCCCCCCAAAACACCAATTCACTTTTGTATAAACAAAGAAAAATCAAAAAAAAATTTTCAAAAAAGAAAACGAATTTGAATTCTTTTTTTTTATAATATTAGTTTTCTTTTCTATATTTTAGTTTATTTTATAAAATAAATTAAATTACAAATAGCGAGAATCAACGAAACAAGATAGATTTCTTATAGCTTCTTCTCTATAAAGCAAAAAAAAATTGAAATTTATAAGGAAAATTATAAGAAAATTTAAATAAAAAAATAAAATCTGGTGTAGTGAAGTTAGTTTTGTTGTGAAAATTTATACGGTTATTTTAGTAAGTTAAAAGACATTGAAATTAATTAACAAAAATAGTTAAAGAATTGTAGTGAGGCTAAGTGATTTAAAATTTTGAGTTATGAGTTATCAACGACCAGCATTTTGGCGTGTTCCTAGAAATCATAACAATCCGGGCAACTTTTCGATATCGAATGGTACAAGTAGTAGAAAAAAAGTTCATTTTCACGATCAAGTAAGTTCGTTTGTTATAATTTTCTAATATCAAGTGGAATAGTTTAATGAATTAATTTTAATGCCATCCAAGACCACTTTTCTGTTAATGGGAATTAATTACATACAATATTTTGACATAACATGATTCAGGTCAAATAAATAAAAATTTTTTTTATTTATTTTTTATGTTGCCAAAAAAATTGCAAATTGGAAGTTTTAAATAAATAATAAAATATAAATATATATTAACAGTTAGAAAAAAATACAACATGATTTTAATTAAAAATGAATATATTATAAGAAAATATTGAGAAAGACGTCGTTTCAGTTATCTTTTGTGGTTTCATAGTTATTTGCATATATGTATGCGGTGGGATATTAAGTTTTTTAGTAATTTAATTTTAAAAAAATATAGAACTAGATTTTTGTTGGAATACGTCACTCTACATTATTGATGGATATGACAATTTGAATTTGTAGCAGATATTAGGGTAGGCTGAAAGTTCTTGTCCCCAATTCTAAAATATTTATATTATAATTTTTGTTTTTTTTTTTTGTTATACATTTAATTAGTTTAAACTAATGTTAATTCATCTGGAAATATAGCAAAACACAATTTTGATTTATTTTATATTGACACAAGGACCCTCACAAAACGGTAAACACCTAATCATTTTCCTAGATTTATAACCTCATCATCAAAAAAGAGTTTCTAGTTTTCTATCCTCAGAGCACCATTTTCTCGGCTTTTTATTTAGTAAGATTTCTATGGAAGTGGTTACGAAAACAAGCGAAAATAAAATGGAATGATCCCCAACAAAGAGATTTGTATAACTTCACGGACCTCTACTTTTGGGCGATCAATTACTTTAAGGTACGAAATCCAAATTCATAAACTTATGGCTACTAGGAGCAATTGGAAAATTTAAGATCGTTGTAGAATAATTCTCGTTATTTTAACTTGTACCGTAATTTCGAACGTAATTTGTCAGTTTCGTAAAAAAAACTGCTAACAAGGCATAAAGCTTTTTTGAAATTGAACAAAATGTCAGAAAATGACCCACTAGGCCCTAACAATGCATCCAAAAGTAAACAATATACTGCTGAACGTACTGCTGATGCATTGGCGGTCTTCGTCATTGGGCTTACCTCGATTGTAAACCGAAAGATAGCTGTTGGCTGTTGCCATAGTTTTTCTTAGTTATAGAATATGTTAGAAAGTTTTATTACAAATTATGCAAACTAGGTTTACTGAAAAAAACTAAGTTTACTGAGTGGCAAAGCAGAGGTTGCAGAGGATACAGAGGATGCAGAGTTATTGTAAGGCTTTCAACATTTGCCCAAATTTTGTGAAAATCATTCCATGAATGAAGACTGTATTATGCACACAAACATAAAAGCTGAAGTGAAAAAAAATCAGCAATTTTATGGTAGACCCCGTAACTTTGGTAAATATACATCAAAAGCCAATAAATTTCTCTCTGATGTTGAATAAAACCATTTATAAGTATCATCAAAATCGCTTCATAGCTGTGGATAAGATCTACAAAAAATGCAAAACAAATTTACGGACAGATTAAAGGAAATGCGAAAAAGCTCTTGGGCTCGATTACTAACATGTAAATGTGTCAAAAAATCATTAAATTTGCCAAAAAAAATCGAAGTTTGAGTAACAATGCATTGTAACTTTAATAGTAGTAGGATCATGTTTATGATTTTAAGCATACATATATGCAAGACAAGAAGCTTGACCACTGTATTGTAAGTGTGCCAAAACAGTTATTATGTGTGTCAAAAAGTTTTTATCTGACAAATTCTTCTACTCAATATTAAAAGATTCCATATGAAAAACACTTCCAACCTATGGATGGTATGAATAACTTGACTAAAATATAATCATTTTAAGAAAACGAAAATTATAAATTTTAATTTTCATCATAGTAGGCGGTTTTTGGGAATACATTTTGGTTTGAATTTATCGCTAATCTTTCTTTTTCATTGTTTGTTAGTTTTTGTTCGCTAGGGAGAAAAAGATGGAATCCGCTCCCGCAAATGAGGGAGCAGAATTGAACTTATATACAACTCGTGAAAAAAATGTTAATTTCACGAGTTTTATATAAAGTTCAATTCCGCTCCCTCATTTGCGGGAGCGGAATGCATCTTTTATTCCCTTTAGGGAATATAAAATAACAAACCATGATAAGAATGATAGTTTTCATGGAAACAGAAATGTTTCAAATTAATTTGTATAAAACCGACCTACTATGATGAAAATTAAAAATTATAATTTTCGTTTTCTTTAAACGATTAGATTTAGTTTTTTAATATCATAATTATATTGTGGTTGTGCCAAAATTAGAGATATACACCTAGGGCGAGATGCATATCATATCCCTCAGTGATATGTAGCTCTCTGGCTTTGATCTCATGATCCAAACACACCTCAAAAAATTTGAATTAACAGCCGCTTTCCAATTGAGTGAACTGCTGAAGGAATTGATTGTAGCCAATTGGTCTAATATTCAGTAAATCATCAAAAATAGAGCCAAAACAACAAAAACTAGCAAGTTTTTGACAAAAAATACATAAAATACATAAAGTACATAAAATACATAAAATACCAAAAATGAACATTTCCGATTTATTACTTCACCACAATTTTAAATTGTGTGAAGTAATGCAATCTATCGTGAAAAAAAAAAATCTTACATACCCCAAATTTTGTTTTTTCTTTTGTTTTGGACCATCCTCTATCCGAATAGCCAATAAAAATTTTGGTGTACGTCTGTGTGTGGGTGGGTGGGTGGGTGGGTGGGTGGGTGGGTGAGTTTTCTGCATAGGATCTTGATGAAACTTTGGCAAATGATACAGGTTCACTTGAAAATAGAAGATCTGGATTCATTTTAAATTTGGACAAAATGGCGGGGGGTCTCCCGAACACCTCTAAGTTTAAATCTTGAATAACTTCTGATCCCGAGCTATGATCTTATTGAAACTTAGTATATAAGGTTTTAATGCTGTTTTCAATATTTCTGCATACCAACTTCCGGTTTGTCACTTCCGGTTAAAAAGTTTTTTTTTCAGGTGTTTATCCCTACTGTAGCCTACAATTACCAATCGATTTTCATGAAACGTTGCGAAAAGCTTTTAAATAACATGAGAAAAATTTTATCAGCTTTTGGAGCACATTGGATAAAGGGTTGGGGGGTCCACCATACAACAGGTGGTTTTTTCCACAAAGTTTTTATGTTTGTTGGGAGCATAAAACATTCATTCGTGAATGAATTTTGATGACACTTTGGAAAAAGATGCAAACATGTATGACAAAGAACTGATTAGTTTTTGAGCGATAGTGAACAAAGTGGTGGGGGGTCCCTGGAGCACCTGTTTTTTTTAAAGCTCTATAACTTCTGTACCTGATAAGCGAATTGGATGAAACTTGGTACATGAGTATGTAGTACGGTTTAAAATAGTTCTGCATCCCAACTTCCGGTTTTTCACTTCCGGTAAAAAAAAATTTTTTGTACTTTTTTGAAGTTTTTTCAGTGTCTTTATGCACACTACAGCCTACAATAATGAAGTGATTATAATGAAACTTATGGAATAGGGTTCCAATTAGTGTGAAAGATAATTATCATGTTTTGGGACACATTGATCAAAGTGGTGGGGGGTCTACCATACAAATGCTGACTTTTCACACTTTGTTTTTTAAGTTTGTTGGGAGCATACAGACTTCATTCATTATTCAATTTTAATGACACTTTGGCAAATGATGGAGACTTAAGTAACAAAGAACTGATTAGTTTTTGGATAATATTGGAATAAGCGGTGGGGGTCCTCCCAAACACCTGTTTAATGTGTCACACTTTTTTCAATGTTTGTTGGGAGCACACAGCATTCGTTCGTGAACGAATTTTGATGAGACTTTGGAAAAAGATGCAAACATGTATGGCAAAGAACTGATTAGTTTTTGAGCGATAGTGAACAAAGTGGTGGGGGTCCCTGGAGCACCTGTTTTTTTGAAAGCTCTATAACTTCTGTACATGATAAGCGAATTGGATGAAACTTGTTACATGAGTATGTAGTACGATTTAAAATAGTTCTGCATCCCAACTTCCGGTTTTTCACTTCCGGTAAAAAAAATTTTTTTGTACTTTTTTGAAGTTTTTTCAGTGTCTTTATGCACACTACAGCCTACAATAATGTAGTGATTATGATGAAACTTATGGAATAGGGTTCCAATTAGTTTGAAAAGATAATTATCATGTTTTGGGACACATTGATCAAAGTGGTGGGGGGTCTACCATACAAATGCTGACTTTTCACACTTTGTTTTTTAACTTTGTTGGGAGCATACAGACTTCATTCATTATTCAATTTAAATGACACTTTGGCAAATGATGGAGACTTAAGTAACAAAGAACTGATTAGTTTTTGGATAATATTGGAATAAGTGGTGGGGGTCCTCCGAACACCTGTTTAATGTGTCACACTTTTTTCAATGTTTGTTGGGAGCACACAGCATTCGTTCGTGAACGAATTTTGATGACACTTTGGAAAAAGATGCAAACATGTATGGCAAAGAACTGATTAGTTTTTGAGCGATAGTGAACAAAGTGGTGGGGGTCCCTGGAGCACCTGTTTTTTTGAAAGCTCTATAACTTCTGTACGTGATAAGCGAATTGGATGAAACTTGGTACATGAGTATGTAGTACGGTTTAAAATAGTTCTGCATCCCATTTCCGGTTTTTCACTTCCGGTAAAAAAAATTTTTTTGTACTTTTTTGAAGTTTTTTCAGTGTCTTTATGCACACTACAGCCTACAATAATGAAGTGATTATGATGAAACTTATGGAATAGGGTTCCAATTAGTGTGAAAAGATAATTATTATGTTTTAGGACACATTGATCAAATTGGTGGGGGGTCTACCATACAAATGCTGACTTTTCACACTTTGTTTTTTAAGTTTGTTGGGAGCATACAGACTTCGTTCCTTAATTTATTTTAATGACACTTTGGCAAATGATGGAGACTTAAGTAACAAAGAACTGATTAGTTTTTGGATAATATTGGAATAAGTGGTGGGGGTCCTCCCGAACACCTGTTTAATGTGTCACACTTTTTTCAATGTTTGTTGGGAGCACACAGCATTCGTTCGTGAACGAATTTTGATGACACTTTGGAAAAAGATGCAAACATGTATGGCAAAGAACTGATTAGTTTTTGAGCGATAGTGAACAAAGTGGTGGGGGGTCCCTGGAGCACCTGGTTTTTTGAAAGCTCTATAACTTCTGTACCTGATAAGCGAATTGGATGAAACTTGTTACATGAGTATGTAGTACGATTTAAAATAGTTCTGCATCCCAACTTCCGGTTTTTTACTTCCAGTAAAAAATTTTTTTTTGTACTTTTTTGAAGTTTTTTCAGTGTCTTTATGCACACTACAGCCTACAATAATGAAGTGATTATGATAAAACTTATGGAATAGGGTTCCAATTAGTGTAAGAAGATAATTATCATCTTTTGGGACACATTGATCAAAGTGGCGGGGGGTCTACCATACAAATGCTGACTTTTCACACTTTGTTTTTAAAGTTTGTTGGGAGCATACAGACTTCATTCATTAATCAATTCTAATGACACTTTGGAAAAAGATGGAAACTTAAATGACAAGGAACTGATTAGTTTTTGGACAATATTGGGATAAGTGGTACGGGGTCTCCCGAACACTTGTTTACTGTGTCAGCATTTTTTCAATGTTTGTTGGGAGCACACAGCATTCGTTCGTGAACCAATTTTGATGACACTTTGGAAAAAATTGCAAACATGTATGGCAAAGAACTGATTAGTTTTTGAGCGATAGTGAACAAAGTGGTGGGGGGTGTCCCATACACCTGTTTTTTTTAAAGCTCAATAACATCTGTACCTGATAATCGAATTGGATGAAACATTGTACATAAGCATTTAGTATGATTTACAAAAATTCTGCATCCCAACTTCCGGTTTTTTGCTTCCGGTAAAAAAAAATTTTTTTTACTTGTTGGCAGTTTTTTCAGTATCTTTATGCACACTACAGCCTACAATAATGAAGTGATTATGCTAAAACTTATGGAAAAATTTCAATTAGTGTAAGAAGATAATTATCATCTTTTGGGACACATTGGTTTTTAAAGTTTGTTGGGAGCATACAGATTTCATTCATTAATCAATTTTAATGGCACTTTGAAAAAAGATAAAGACTTTATTGACAAAGAATTGACTAGTTTTTGGACAATATTGGGCTAAGTGGTGGGGTCCTCCCGAACACCTGTTTATTGTTTCAATGTTTGTTGGAAACATACAACATTCGTTCGTTAAGTAATTTTGATTACACTTTGCAAAAAGATGCAAATATGTATGCAAGGAACTGATTAGTTTTTTTAGCGATAGTGAACAAAGTGGTAGGGGGTCCTCCAAGCACCTGTTATTTTGGAAGCTCAATAACTTCTGTACCTAATAATCGAGTTGGATGAAATTTGGTACATACCCATTTAGTAAAGTTTACAACAGTTCTGCATCCTTAATTCCGCTTTGTCACTTCCAATAAAATTTTTTTTACTTTTTTTCGTACAACAGAATTTATGTTTGTTGGAATACTACTGCCTGCTTTAATATTTTTATTATTAGAACTACGAAGTCCATAATATTGGTTAGCTTTTAATTAAAGTATTTTATGGATATTAGCTCATTATATATCCAGAACACTATGTTTCCAGAGCTGTGGTGAAGTCAGCCTATGCATCAGCGTCGCAATATTTTTTTTTTATTATTTTTAACGTTTGCTCACAAACCGTAAATAAAAAATATGAATATGTTGAACTGATGAACCTATTTTTTCCTTCACTTTATTCAATTCAATTCAGTTCTGTAGTAGCTCAGTTTACGTTCAGTGTAAACTGAATATTACCATTGGAACATACAAATTCCGGAATACAATTCATTTTAAGTGAACCATTCAGTAATTCACTCGATTGGAAAGCGCCTAACGTCAGAAAATGCATCAAGCTGAGTTTAATGACTGTTACTATGGAATTGCATTTGAATATTTTATAAATTTATTTTGAATTAATCAAACGTTATTCATATAATGGCCAATTTTATATACAAAAACGCATTTAAATTGAAATTACGAAGCTTTATCAATTCAAAAGTTTCAATAAAATGCCACCAATTTGTCAAAGATATTGACGCTTTGCAGTAAAACATTCTTATGATTTTTTGTTTTGTTTCTCAACTGATTTCATGCTACAGAGTACAGACCAATAAATATTTTAAGATTCGATTGTGGACCTTGCTAAATATTTCATGTTAGATGGAAGTGGAAGTGTAGGTTAAGTCTTGCTCACACTTAATACATAATGTAATTTAAAACAATAGGGATGAAAGAAATAAAGTTTATAGAAACCAAAAAAAGAATATGAAATTTAATGTATAATAAACTACAGTGTTTAAAACGCTTCTTATATCATTAATTTGCTCTATTATTTCAGAGCGAATGAGATGAGAAAAGTATAACATTCCCAAATATGTACAGGACTAAAAATAAAAAAAATT
Organism: Diogma glabrata; assembly: GCA_963693315.1. NCBI lineage: Eukaryota > Metazoa > Arthropoda > Insecta > Diptera > Cylindrotomidae > Diogma > Diogma glabrata. Next base: position 402,377,913 of record OY856186.1, read on the forward strand.
CGTTCTTACTCCTAATTTCAATAATGTACATAATAGTAATTTATTGTGTAAGTGTTTAATGATATATTTTTCGAGCAAAAATTGAGAGATAATTGTCATTGAATTTTATTATCTCACAAATTTGCAATTTTGTAAGCTTTTGCTCGAAAAATAAAATATATAATTAAACACTGGCTCAATAAAATAAAACACCGATTTATTTTATTGAGTCAGTGTTTAATTATATATTTTATTTTGCGAACAAAAGCTTACAAAATTGCAAATTTATGAAAGAATAAAATTCATTAAACACGAAGCCAATATAATGTTTTATCCTTCCGACAGAGTAACAAGTTTTTGAATTATTTTAAAATTCATTGATAAAACAAGTAAAACAAATAAAAAAATATCCGCTAGAAATAGGTAGATTTCGGGGTCAGACAGTTTTGTGTACAAATAAAATTAGATATGTCAGATTTGAGATTAGTTTAAATAAAAAATTTAAGTAGCAACAGAATAATTCAAAAAAATTATCCAACCGAATTAAATACATTTCGGCACAGTTTTATTTAAGTCGGTTAAAATTAGCCATAACATATTAGCCGTGTTCGATTTGACTGAAGTAACTGATACAACTGATAAATTAAATGCAATTGTTGTTGTTTTTTCAGTTGTTTCAGTCAAATCGAACGACTATATTAAATCCACCAAAGATCAAATGAACTACGTCACAACTACAATTTTACCATCACTCATAATTTATAATCAAACATTATCAAACAATTTTAATTCAAAATCATCTTTGTTGTTGTATTTTTTTGTTCTTATTTAATCTTTTTTCAAACGGTTAATTTTTTTTTTTTTTTTTTTTGTAATAAAATGTGTTGTGTAATAGGGTTTAGAATATGTGTCACAACAACACATAAATACCTTTTAAGACCTAGGTCTAGACCTGGGTCCCACAACAACTGGCGTTCTGAGGTGTAGATTAACGCTTTTTTTAAACATCTGTGGGTTGAAGCCACCTGAGACTAAGTGTTCCGGCAAACTATTCCATTTGTACGCAGCTCGGACAAAGAAGTCTCTCTGCGATCTGCCAGTATGACAGCGCGGGATCTTTACCGTTTCACTGGTTGCGGCAGCCGATTGCCGAGTGGAACGGGGGTAAGAATAAGTTTGAGGCATGATGCCGCTGATTTCATCTGATCACTGCTGATGACGATATTTGTAAAAAACAACGAGGTCAGCAACAGTGCGACGATGTTGTAGGGAATCAAGTTGTGATGTCAAAGTTCGATCACCTACAATTCGTATAGCTCGCTTTTGAACAGAGTCCAAGAGGGCCAAGATGGAAACAGAGGCAGCACCCCAAACTTGACAGCAGTACTCCATACAGGGACGAATATAGGACTTATAAACATGGAGCAATTGGTATGGAGTGAAAAATTTTTTGCATCTATTTAGGAGGCCGAGTTTTTTAGACGCGCTTTTTGCCATCGCCATTACATGATCGTTCCAGAGTAGGTCATTTGAAACTGTGACACCCAATAAACGAATGTTTTTACATTCACCTATTGGTTCATCACACATACTAAATAAAATATCTTTGGGGAACTCGGTCTTTAATCTGGAAACAATCAACAGCTGTGTTTTGGTGGAGTTGAAATTGACAAGGTTTTGGTCACCCCAGTCGGCGACTTTATTCAGGTGTTTGTTCACGTTTATGGCAGCGTCTCTCCGGGCAGGATTAATTCGTTCGTGCATTTTACCTTTTGAAGGAAGGGGCTCGAACGACTTGTGCAGAGTACTATCATCTGCAAAACTATTTATTGGGTTGCTGGTGATTTTCAACAATTCGTTGATATAAATCAAAAATAGGGTTGGGGACAATACTGAGCCTTGGGGTACACCAGCGTTAATTAGTTTAGACTCAGAAGAATATCCGTCTATGGTTACCGAAATGTATCGGTTGGATAGAAAATTTTGAATCAGCTTCACAACATTGGGATGAAAACCGTACGCAACGAGCTTGTTGATTAAGTTGGCATGCCAGACTCGATCGAATGCCTTGGAGATGTCTAAAGCGATAACGTATGTTTCACTACCTTTATCAAGTATGCTGTTCCAACAATGCGCTACATAGTTTAATAGATCGGTAGTTGATCTTTTGTTTCGAAAACCGTATTGGCTGTCGGATATTAAATGATTTTCTTCCAGAAATTTTGAAATATGTGTATTAATATAATGCTCATAGACTTTGGATAGGACCGATAGTAAAGCTATTGGCCTATAATTTGAGATATCGGATTTTGGTCCCTTTTTGGGGACGGGCTGGACATTTGCCAACTTCCAGCACGAGGGAAATATACCAGATTTGTAGGATTGGTAGAATATTTTAGTTAAAGTTGGTGCAAGTTCTTTGGAAAAGGTTTTTAAAATAATGGGTGGAATATTGTCCATTCCTGATGCTTTGTTGATGTTTAACCCCTTTAAAAGTTTAGCGACTATTTTGGGTTTGAAGTGAAGTTCATTCATATTAACTCCTGAAGACTGGATTTGGGGTATTTCTTTAGGAGTTTCCAAAACAGTGGAGTTCAGAGCAAAGCGTTCAGCGAACAAGTTAGCTTTTCTTGCGGGATCATTGACGATTAAATCACCATCAATAATAGGGGGAATAGAAAATTTTGTACCAGAATTTAAAGAATTAATGGCACTGTAGAAACTCTTGTCAGAAACAGACATAGACGTAAGTTTTGAGGCTTTCGCTCTGTCAATTTCGGACTTTTCGTTTGAGATAATCTGATTAGATATTTTGTTGGCCTTTAGATATTGGGATCGATTAGTGGGAGTTTTGTTATGAATCCAAATATTAAATGATCTACGTTTGTTTCTAAGTGCCGTTTTGGCAGCTTTCGAATACAAGTATTTTTGTTTGGGTTTTACTATGGAGAAAGGGACAAATTTATTGATAGCAAATTGGATGGTTTCTGTAAAGTTTTGAGCAGAAACATTTACATTGTCAGTGTAAAAACAATGACGGTCGAAAGGGAAACCATGGAAAAAATTTTGAAGACCACTCTTATCCATTTTTGAGTAGTGAAATATTTTACGGGGTTTGGGAGCTGTAGTTTTAAGTAAATCAGTTTTGATAACTGATGAGATTAAATAATGATCAGAATTTCCAATACTACCTTTCGCAACATCGACACTCGTAATATCTGGCATTGTGGTAAGATAGAGATCTAGTAGAAAACTATTATCACCGCCATTACGGGGAGTGAAAGTCGGGCTTTTTACAATTTGGAATAGGCCCTGAGACGCGGCAAAAATTTCTGCCAGTTTTCCACTATTGTCAACATCGTCGGTCGATTTGGAGAATTCCAACCATGATTTGTTGTGGACGTTGAAGTCACCGGTAACGATAACTTCACAATTAGGGGACTTTGCTCTAATCTCGTCCATAATTTTTGTCAGTATATTAAAAAAGTTTGGGTTACGTTTGTTGGGAGACCGGTATAAAGCTATTGTAAAAAAAGTCATTTCTGGAAGACAAATCTTTAAAACCATTGTATTGAAGCCGTCACCGTGTAGTTCAAAATTTGGAAAGCGCGTGTACGCAACACTCTCATGAATGAATGCGCATACGCCCTGATGGAGTTTGAAAGCTGATTCGAGCCTATATTTGGAATTAAGCGATTCTATAAAGAGAAAATTTTCAGAAACTTGTGTTTCTGTAAGGAATAGAATGTTCGGTTTGTCGTGCTCAAGATGATGTTGCACGTGGTCATGGTTAGCGTTCAATCCGCAGATGTTTTGAACATGTATTTTAAAATTTTTTATTGATTCATATATGTTTTGTCCTTGCAAATTCCGTGGACATGCCGCTTTATGGGCGGGTGGATTGCGCAAATTTGCTTTACCACTTGCAGACTTATTTTTTTTCGGTTGTACTGCCATATATATATATCAAAATGTTTATTTTATTTTTTTGTGTTTTATTTTAAAATGCATAACTAAGTAAAAAATCCTATCATACTACAAAATATGACATATGCCAATATTTCATGATAAGATGAAGAAATAATAACAAAATAATAAGTGAAAAACAAATTGTGAGAAATTTGCAGAAAACAAAACAAAACTAAATGCCAATAATCCAGCTGATGCAGCGCACCCCAGACGCACCGCCCACCACCTCAATCGAGGCACAAAGCCCACACATAACTACGTGTTGGTTCGATTCCTCGGAAGAGCTAATGAGCGGTACCGCTACGGAACGCTGCCCAGCTAAGACTGGAAGTGCTGCCGTTGACTAATTAAAGTTCGTCCGCCAGCACCCTAAGATATCATCTTGGCTAATGACATCTCCTGCCATTGCCAGTGGTATGTGATATCTCACGCTAACTCATATGTCAATGGCAGGGACTGGAGTACGCAGGGTAGTCAGACCCGTAGATCAACATTGATCATAATCGATCAAAATCGATCCCTCCTGCGGCTGTGAAGAACTTAGTGAAGAAAATAAAAACAAAAGAGAATTTGATCATTTTCTATGGTATTAAATGGTTTGATATTTTTCTTGCAAGAGGTGCATTATAATGCCAATTTCGAAACCTATTTGTTTGATATTTTGAAAATGATACGACCTACAATAACAAATATCAAAGCTCTAACTACTA
>OY856186.1:402382770-402732073 GCA_963693315.1 Diogma glabrata
TACATCCAAAGATAATTTTATTAGCATAATATATATATATATATATATATATATATATATATATATATATATATATATATATATATATATAAATATATATATACATATATATATATATATACATATATATATATATATATATATATATATATATATATATATATATATATATATACATATATATATATATATATATATATATATATATATATATATATATATATATATATATATATATATATATATATATATATATATATATATATATATATATATATATAATATATATATATATATATATATATATATATATATATATATATATATATATATATATATATATATATATATACATGTATATATATATATATATATATATATATATATATATATATATATATACATATATATATATATATATATATATATATATATATATATATATATATATATATATATATATATATATATATATATATATATATATATATATATATATATATATATATATATATATATATATATATATATATATATTTAGATTTGGAGTTTTATACGACCAACTTTTTATTATATTTTGATTAGATTAACACGAGCTTTTGGTCTAAATAATTAATTAGTTTATTATTATGTTTTCATTTAATTTTGCTTCTTTATTTTACTAACGTCAATATTTCGGCTCATGCCATCTTCATAGACATTATTATTTTAAAAAGAACACTAATTATTAACTACACACAAAGTGTGTAGTTAATAATTAGTGTTCTTTTTTAAAATAATAATGTCTATGAAGATGGCATGAGCCGAAATATTGACGTTAGTAAAATAAAGAAGCAAAATTAAATGAAAACATAATAATAAACTAATTAATTATTTAGACCAAAAGCTCGTGTTAATCTAATCAAAATATATATATATATATATATATATATATATATATATATATATATATATATATATATATATATATATATATATATATATATATATATATATATATATATATATATATATATATATATATATATATATATATATATATATATATATATATATATATATATATATATATATATATATATATATATATATATATAAATATATATATATATATATATATATATATATATATATATATATATATATATATATATATATATATATATATATATATACAGAGCCGGGACGAGGGGTAGGCAAACTAGGCACTCGCCTAGGGCGTTTTATTTGAAGGGCGCAGAAATTGAGATAAGAACACATTTTTTGTATTTAATATATTGTAACAACTCTGCGTCGGTTCTTTTCGATTATTGAGCAAATACGACAGTAAAAAGACAGATTTCTAGTTAACAAAATCTCAAACTTTATTTATCAACCAGTTTCAGCAACTTCCGATTTTAATTACAATAAATTCCGGGGTCTCCAATTTATGTACGATAAACTTCACCGCTTTTCCACAATTTGAATCAATAATATTCGGAATCGTAAAATCTGTATTTACTATTCCACTAAGTTCAAATTCTTTCACTATTAGTACCCAGGATCAAGTACCACCGATTATTCCTTAAACTTGCGAATATTTGTAAAACACTTTTAATTGCAAAATTAAAACTGACTATCTGATATTTTGTTCGCTTATTTATATCCAAAAATAAATAAGTCGAAACTTCTCTAATTTGCTTTCTAGAAATCAATATTACGTAGTACGTACATCTTGAATAGGCCACACCTATTTTCATTCATACTTGCATAAATGTAAACATTAGCGAACTCATATTTAATTAATTTATGCAAAATGTATTATTTAAAAGGAGTTAACTTTTAATTCATCTTTGCCATAGTCTGAACATTTATGCAGAATGCATTGGTTATGAATGAGTACATTAAATTAACCCATTCTGGATGAAGTTTATTACAATATTTTATACTACGGAAATTCGTTTTTTTTGTTTTAATTAAAATATCTAATTGGAGTGGAAAATCACAAAGAAAATAGGTATCCTAAATATTGTAAGATTATTTAAAGGTTCTCTAAAGATTTCTAAGGTTCTCTTCATATTTACAAGATTCTCATGATTCCCTAGATTATCTGCAGGAACTCTGTATGTCCAAATGTACTCAAGATTTTTTGAAATTCTCAAGAGATTCGGTAAGATTCTCAAGATTTTGCGACGGTTGTTAAGAATCTTTTTTAAGCTTCTCTAGATTTCTTGAATATTCTCAAATATTTGTCCCATGCAAGATGCCAAAGAATAATTTATCGCTCAATATTAGACGTTTTTGTTTTTATTGGCTAACATAAACTTCAGAAATTTTAATTATGATAAAAAATATGTGACCTTTGTTAAACCTGAGTCCCGAATGACCTGATGCATGTAAAAAATTTGATTAAATAAAGAAATAGAGTTTACGGATTACAATATTCATATCATCCTCATAAGAATATTGGTTGGGTGAAACAGTATAATCTTTAACAAAAGATTGAAAACAACAAGATTTTGAATATCAAAGCAAAATATTTTTAATTCAATTTAAAATATATATTTGCATTTAAAAAAACTCAAAACCGTCGGTTTCATTGGTACATATTTCAAATTGTTGATTAATAAAAATTAGTAGTCCGTATAAAATTGGATTAAGAGTTTCCTATGTACCAAGCCAAATTTATAGAAGACGCGCTCAATTCCTACTGACGTTGAGATTGATTTCAAACTACAAATTACTTTATTTCACTTTTTAGTCCAAATAAATTGGAATCTAAACAAGGGGCAGTGGTCACTCGCTTAGCGTCAGATAATTTTTCACAAAAATCATTTATAGAAAATGTTGCACAGAACAGAGTTAATTTGGTACATAATTTATAAAATGTGGAAAATTTTAGTGGCAAATTTCTTCGACGAAAGTGATGCCGATTCATTTTCTTTGTTTTCTAAAACAATGAAATTTTCATTAAAAAGTGCATTTGGATAGTTACACAGTTACACAGCAACGTAATGTAACGATGTCATAAATGCTGACTAAACACGTGGAAATGGGTTTTTGCATCACAAGCAGTGTTGCAAAACGTTACTCGTAACGTTAAAATGAAATAACGAACTTAAGTAGCGTTGTTAATAATAATTACTTTCGTATCGTTTTAAAAATTCATCTGGTGACAATAACGTAAAACGTAACGATAACGTAAATATTTTATTTCGTTTTTTGAACGATTTTGCAAATATCGATTATACAAAATCTGACATATCTGCTCTTTTTAAATGTATGTGCACGCTTTAACTAAAGATTTTGGTAGTTCTAAAATTTTTTTGATATTTGTGGCAAAATATTAAGCATTTTGTAAATTTTTGATTTGATCTCACTCTGATGAGGCCACGAGTTCGAATCCCAACCAAAACACGTAAAAAAAAACAGAGTTTTTTACGAGATATTGACAACCATACCTTTGAATTTAAAAATTCAAATTACTTCCCTTGAATTTAATTGCTCACAAAAATCCCGAATAATTAAAATTCCCCAAAATGTTGTCTAATATGCAAGCTAATATATGAAATAATTGACCAAGTGTCGCTTATTGATTTCACATTGATTGGAAGCAATCAATAATGACTATACACGTGACTTAAAATGTGGCCTATAATATAGAAATATTACACCTCATATGAATTCACACAATAGTGCTGTCTAGAGATTTAATCCCCAAAATAATGTTAAAATATTTCCGGAAAATAGGAGTCTAATGACAATTGAGAATTCAACTTAAGTAAATAGAGTGATGATGAAGTCTCAACTTCCAAATATCATCGCATTGGTAGCGAAATGAATAGATTTGAGCTCACTCTGGCACTGATGAGTTCGAATCCCAACGGAAACACTTAAAAAATAAAAAATATTTGTCTGTTCCATAACGAAATAACGTAGCGCAAAAATAAATACAATGCATAAAAACGAAACGCATATAACTTTACGATTTTTTTTCTTTTTGTAAAACTGATCACAAGTCCAAATAAATCCAAATCATGTTGTAACTGTTTCCAAATTCGTACTTATTCACAGGGCTGCCAAAATGACCAAAAAAAAATCCAAATCATGTCGTTACTGTTTCCAAATTACTTATTGGCTAAGACTGCATTCATTTGCTTCCCAAGCATTTGCGACTGGTTTTAAAATTTTTAAGCCTTTTTTATCAAGTATATGTTAAGTATCTGGTAAAAATTTTAATATTTGAAATCGAATCCATCATGTTCTTCCTCAATCATATTCTTTTTCCTGTTAGACACGTCAATCGCTTTGTGCAAACAGTCAAACTATTGAGGTCATTCTCTGTCATAGTGACAGAATTCAGAGGGATTCCTTTGTCCGTATATCGTACTAACGGAATGCTTTGCCGAACTTCGGGGGCGCCCAATCCCCAAAAGTTTAAAGAAAGCGTTCGTCAACATCTTAGAATGCATGTAGTTGTGGAACCTACGTCTTAAAAAGCATCTATGTATTGTTGTGACACTTATTGTAAATTCTTAAACACAACATTTTTTATTGAAAAATTAATGTAATGGAAAACATTACGTCAAGTCAATCAACAATGAGATGAAATATGTAACCTAATTTTACAAATCTCGCACCGAATCTATAATTTTCTTTTCAGAACTAGGATGTTCCTTTTGATTCACAGTAATGACACATATTTGTCACTTTTTATTTAGAAATTAAACGAATTGCGTTTGTCGGCAATCGAATACCAGATCCGCCAGCACTTTTTTACAAATGTTTTGACATGTGATTCCTTTTAAAAACTTCCAAAATTTTAATGGCGTATTAGGTGTAAATGTATTAAAAACGATAAAATACCACATTATGAAACAGTTCAATTAAAAAACAAATAAGTAACATTGCTATATTTAAAAAAATCAAATTTTTGTTTAAAACATTGTTTTTTGGAATAAAAACCAATTTCTTTTGAACATTATTATAAACAGTGTTTAAAACAAACCAACTCTGTAGAGGAGAGAGGAGGGTAGAGGCGTCAAATCTTATTCTTGCCTACGGCGTAATTAAGCGTCGTCCCGGCTCTGTATATATATATATATATATATATATATATATATATATATATATATATATATATATATATATATATATATATATATATATATATATATATATATATATATATACATATATATATATATATATATATATATATATATATATATATATATATATATATATATATATATATATATATATATATATATATATATATATATATATATATATATATATATATATATATATATATATATATATATATATATATATATATATATATATATATATATATATATATATATATATATATATATATATATATATATATATATATATATATATATATATATATATATATATATATATATATATATATATTAGACTTCCGAGACGCCCCCTAGGAAAATTCTTTGGGGTCAAAAAACCACTACGGCATTATTTTTTTTTTTTTAAAATCAAAAGAACACGTGCCGCAAAATCGTTGAAGTTGATTTTTTGAAAAATTCGTAGATTTTTTCAAATATCTCATAAAATATGCAGATGTCAAAAAAAATCACATAACCATTTTGGTAGGAAATTTAATTCTCTACAAAAAAGTTCCAAGTCATTTTTTCCCGAAAACGTATAGTTCTCATGATATTTTGAAAATGAACTTGTAAGTTTTCGTAATTTTTAAAAAACATAAAAAATAAAGATGACGAAAAACTCCTAATTTTCTTCTAATGCTATAGAATGAAATGTATAAAAAAATAATCGTGACAAAAAAAATCAAAATTAGTACTTTTTCGTCGAAATTTTCATCATTTGGTTTTACGAGTTTCGAAGAATTTCAAGTTTTATTTCAAAATATCATCAGAAATATAGGTTTAAGGAAAAAAATGACTTGGACCTTTTTTGTAGAGAATTAAATTTCCTGCAAAAATGATTAAGTGATTTTTTTTTACATCTGCATATGTTATGAGATATTAACAATTTTATCAAAAAATAAACTTCGATGATTTTGCAGCACGTGTTCTTTTCACATAAAAAAAAAAAAAATAAAGCCGTTATGATTTTTTGACCACAAAGAATTTTTCTGGGGGGCGTCTCGGAAAATTTAGTTTTTAACGACCAGTCTAATATATATATATATATATATATATATATATATATATATATATATATATATATATATATACGCATGGAGGGATCGGTTTTTATTAATTTGTTAATTTTTTTCTATTTTTTGATCCACGGGTGCGACAACCCCGCGTACTCCAGTCCCTGCTATTGGCATATGAGTTAACGTGAGATATCGCATACCACTGGCAATAGCAGTGAGATATCACTAGCCAAGGTGATATCTTAAGGGTGCTGGCGGATGAACTGTATTCAGCGGTAGCACTCTCAATCTTAGCTAATGAATATTCCTTGATGCTGGAACGCTGTAGCTTGCTAGAAGAAACGAGCCTTCATATAACTATATATCTGAGCTTTAATCATTGAAAAATATACTGCGTCCCATAATCAAGGATTCTGCCATTAGCTGGACTGTTGGCAAACCAATTTTAGTTTTGTTCCTGCAAATTTTTAAAACAAATTTGCTTTTTATCTCTTATTTTATTTTTATTTTCCCTATCCTATCACGAAATATTGGCCTATGTCATATTTTATATGTGATAGGATATATGGTTTAGTTTTCCATTATTTAACAAAAAATATTAAAAAAAAAAAAAAAAAATACATATATATATATATATATATATATATATATATATATATATATATATATATATATATATATATATATATATATATATATATATATATATATATATATATATATATATATATATATATATATATATATATATATATATATATATATATATATATATATATATATATATATACATATATATATATATATATATACATATATATATATATATATATATATATATATAAAGTTTTTTTTCATTTTGATTTTCCGTCTCCGCTTATCGTATATAGTCGTTTGGCACCAAAATTTTTCCGAAATTCCGAGATGAAGCACATTAAAATAGGTAGATTTTTATATGAAATCTACCTAGAAGCAATGAGTTTTATTTTAAATTTTGTACCATTGATTTTATTCAATTTCGAAACCTATTTAATTGTTTGATATTTTGAAAATGATACGACCTACAATGAAAAATATCAAAGCTCTTACTACGAATACTAATGAGAATTTTGTTGAGAAACCAAAAAACAAACATATAATATACTAATTTTTTTCACCACGGAAATTTAATTCCATTTAATGATAGTAGTCTTTACTTTTTTCAATATTTGAAAGAGGGACATGCGCCACAATTTGAATTTATTGTTTTTACACACTTTTATTTAACTTGTGTTTTGCGAGTTTTTTTGGAATCTATTTTATGATCAATTTTTTTATAAAATCAGAGGGAAAATGTTTTTTTATATTAAAAATTATCTCATAGTCCAATTTAATCAAATAAATTGTTTTATCCTTCCAGCAAAAATAATAAAGGTTTATTTTTGTTTTTTTTTAACCTTATATGTATGCGTTATTAGTCTTAATAGGATAAAATAAACAGCTGTTAATTTTATTCTGTTACGTGATTGCTGCGGAAATTTGATGTCTTTAATTTTAGGTCATTTCTTTTTCAAAATTTTCAGTGTATGTTATTTTATTTTTACAACAAAATTTATTTAATTGTTTTGAGTTAATGATACAAATAAAATGGAATTAATTAATTTATTCGGTTTACTTGTTTTACAAATGAATTTTAAAATAATTCAATTTAAATTAAAACATGTTACTCTGTCGGAAGGATAAAACGTTGTTTTGAATTCATGTTTAATGAACTTTATTCTCTCGCAAATTTAGAATTTTGTAAACTTTTGCTCTAAAAATATAATATAGCATTAAATGCTAACCCAATAAAATACTAATATTGGGTTCCACAGCAATCGCGCAACAGAATAAAATTAACAGCTATTTATTTTATTCTATTAAGACTAATAACGCACACAATTTGGTTGTAAAACAACAAAAATAAACCTATGCATATTTGTAGATGCCGGAAGGGTAACTTTTTATTTCAAAAAGTCACATATTTAATTTTTGCTTCCAATTTGGTATTTTCCATCGCATTAAAAATAAAAATATATTATCTTTTTTGAATGGTTTGTCCAATTATGCAAGTATTGTTGTTAAAATAAATAAAAGGAATTGCGAAAAAGTTCTAATTTTCTGTGTCTGCATATGGAATGAAAGAAACTAATAAAATCGACTCCAAAGGAGTGAAACTAAAAAAAATAAGAATTTTACTCTTTCGAGTACGAAAGATATTAAAAATACGCTGTTTTTTGTGAGTAAAAATTTGTTCACGTAAACTTAAAACATTTACGTCTCACGTGGGAAATGCATTTTTTTCTACGATAGTAAATATATAAACGATATTTATTATAAATTATTAAATTAAAAATCAACAACATAACATTTAAATTTCATATTCTATTCATGGCGGCTTTGTTTTCAAAAATTTGTAAAATTACATAAAATACCATTGAAACAACAATTTGTTATATAGCAAAAATATTTTTACAATAGTGGGAAAAAACATTTTTTTACAAGGGGTTAAGCCTATATAAAAATAGGATTTGAGTAGTGAAAAAAGCGCTCGAATAAAATAAAATTGTAGCAGATAATATATATAAAAAAGCTCGCGAACCACTAAACTGCGGATCTGCGGACTACTAATGCAGCACGGAGCACCGGTTGAGAAATACTGGCTTAGATGAACAATATTTTGACACAAATTTTACGAAATATTTTGAATTTGCTAGTTTGTTTTCTTTTTATTGTTTGAAGACTTGGAAATTGCTATGAAAGACATTCAATGTTTATATTCTAAAACGTCAAAATCTTCGATATTTGGGCGGAGTTTACTTTAACTTTTGAATTAATAAATAGTATTTTACTGTTGTGTGTTAAGATAAATAACATTTTTTAAACGACTAAAAGAGTATTACTTTAATTGGGTTATTCTAAAAACTCTTTGAGGTTGTTTAATATTTGTTTTCATATATGGAGGAGAAGTGTTGCCGTTGTAAATTATGCTTATGTGGTAGATGAAATACTGGTTATATTAGGTAACCAGGGCATCAAATTTTTTATTCCAGAGGTTTGTTTTAGGCGGCAGTTTGTGGCATTAGCCAGACTTGGAAGAATCGTTGTTTGAATATCCATGGGACTAAAACTCATTCTGAGCAGCAAAATGGGCATCCCGTGTACCAAAAAAGAAAAAAACTTAACATTGTCATATGAAGGGCTAGACAACTGTATGTGCACAGAACACATAATATCTGGGCGTCACCCAATAGATAGTAAGCTCCTGTGATAAAACCATATGAACCATTAGGTAGAGAGTAATCGCGTGATGCAGTTGAGAACAGTTCAACGCTGGGAAGTAGGACCGTGTATCTGCATAACAGTGGCAATGAGTGTATGTGCTACCACGTCATAGATGCTGCTACACGCAAGATGCTGCTAAAATTGCTCCCCATCCTTTTGCAGGTTAAGAATATAGCCAGAAACCCGTCCTTTTATTATAAAAGGTATAAGCAAGGAAAAGATCTTCAAGTCTCAGCATCGAGAGAACCTTTGGACTACTCTTTTGAAAGTGTACATCGATTTTTTCGACTTATTTTGTAAAATTTTAAAATTTAGTTTAGTTATTGGTGTTGATGAATGGACAAATTAAGTTCAGGATTTTTTATTTTATTAATCTGAAATGGAGTTATGCGGATTTGAATTTTGATCATTTTTCACCGTTTTTTGGTATGGTGCAGGTTTTTTGCTCATAACTCTCATCAATTTTATTTAATGTTTATACATATTTTTACAAGTGAGTCTAGAAATAGTTATTTTATCGAAAAATGTTAGAAAATGTTTGAAAATAATAATTCATCTCATGTCCGCTGTGTGGCGCGCTGTAAATCTTTTACTGCAAAGTTCATGTCTCTACAGATAACACATGGATAATAATGGAGAATATGTTTTATCCACGACTACTAAAGAATATATGCTTTCCATGGGTATGTCTTCCATTGTAATTTTATACATTCTATCACTTGAAGAAGAATGTGACGCAATCGTTACATTCTACTACAGTTCTATTGTTTATTTGTTGGTATAGTATTATCAAAAGGTTAAAACGAGAACAATACACATATAAAATATAAAATAGTATATTAAGAAACTAGTTTCATAATCGACGATTTTATCGCACGCAATCTGTTTAGAAAACGACCCGCGCAGAGGGAAGTTTTCTAAAGGATAAGTGCGATAAAACGTCTTATGAAACGAGTTTTTTATACTATTTTTTCTATTTTGCATTTTTTGTCTTGAAATTTTAAAAAATATTTCTTATGTTTTAATGTTTTAAAGAAAATTTCTAAAAATTTCAATTCAAAATAGTAAACTCTGCGTTTCATCATATTTCTATATATTTTTTTGTTGCAAAACTAGCTTTCATAAAATGTGTATTTTATTAAAATATAGTCAATTTGATATTTTGTTATTATTACTAATTATTTTAATTAATTAAAATATTTAACACTAATTTCGATTATTTTTTAATAATAAGATTAATTAATAAGAATAATTTTATTTATATAATTATTCGTTTTAACTTTCACTGACGTTTGTATGACCAATGTGACCAACCTTGAAAAACAAAACTTTGCGTATCTTAATGAAGGCCATTTCGATACGCTTTTGGGTATCGAAATGACTTTATTTTAGACGCAAAATAGAAAAAAATAATTTTAAGTTTCGTTTTTCTATGCTATCTATGATTTACATATTTCAATATGGTGATAAAAACTTTAGCAGGCAAACTGGAAATTAATCGAAATATCTTTCAGTCGTGGATAAAATAGCATCTTGTATTCGCATAGGATGATGGCAATTCTTCACTCGGATGATTCCCTTCACTCGCTACGCTCGTTTGTGTGTGTGTGTGTGTGTGTGTGTGTGGTGTGTGTGTGTGTGTGTGTGTGTGTGTGTGTGTGTGTGTGTGTGTGTGTGTGTGTGTGTGTGTGTGTGTGTGTGTGTGTGTGTGTGTGTGTGTGTGTGTGTGTGTGTGTGTGTGTGTGTGTGTGTGTGTGTGTGTGTGTGTGTGTGTGTGTGTGTGTGTGTGTGTGTGTGTGTGTGTGTGTGTGTGTGTGTGTGTGTGTGTGTGTGTGTGTGTGTGTGTGTGTGTGTGTGTGTGTGTGTGTGTGTGTGTGTGTGTGTGTGTGTGTGTGTGTGTGTGTGTGTGTGTGTGTGTGTGTGTGTGTGTGTGTGTGTGTGTGTGTGTGTGTGTGTGTGTGTGTGTGTGTGTGTGTGTGTGTGTGTGTGTGTGTGTGTGTGTGTGTGTGTGTGTGTGTGTGTGTGAGTGACATTTCTGCATAGGATCTTGATGAAACTTTGGCAAATGATACAGGTTCACTTGAAAACTGAAGATCTGGATTCATTTTAAATTTGGACTTGGACAAAATGGCGGGAGGGTCTCCCGAACACCTGTAAGTTTAAATCTTGAATAACTTCTAATCCCGCCTTATGATCTTATTGAAGCTTAGTATATAAGGTTTTAGTACAGTTTCCAATATTTCTGCATACCAACTTCCGGTTTGTCACTTCCGGTTAAAAAGTTTTTTTTTCAGTTGTTTATCCCTACTGTAGCCTACAATTACCGATCGATTTTCATAAAACGTTGATAAAAGCTTTCAAATATTATGAGAAAAATTTTATCAGCTTTTGGAGTACATTGGATAAGGGTTAGGGGTCCACCATACAACAAGTGGTTTTTACCCAATGTTTTTTTTGTTTGTTGGGAGCATAAAACATTCGTTCGTGAATGAATTTTGGTGACACTTTGGAAAAAGATGCAAATATGTATGACAAAGAACTAATTAGTTTTTGAGTGATAGTAACCAAAGTGGTGTGGGGTCCCTGGAGCACCTGTTTTTTTGAAAGCTCAATAACATCTGTACCTGATAATCGAATTGAATGAAACTTGGTACATCAGCATTTGGTTCACAACAGTTCTGCATAGCAACTTCCGGTTTTTCACTTCCGGTAAAAAATGTTTTTTTGTACTTTTTTGAAGTTTTTTCAGTTTCTTTATTTTGAAGTTTTTTCAGTGTCTTACACTACAGCCTACAATAATGAAGTGATTATGATGAAACTTATGGAAAAGGTTATAATTAGTGTGAGAAGATAGTTATCATCTTTTGGGACACATTGATCAAAGTGGCGGGGGGCAACCATACAAATGCTGACTTTTCACTTTGTTTTTAAAGTTTGTTGGGTACATACAGACTTCATTCATTAATTTATTTTAATGACAATTAGAAAAAAGATGGAGACTTAAATGACAAAGAACTGATTAGTTTTTGGACAATATTGAAGTAATTGGACAATATTGAAGTAATTAGTTTTTGGACAATATTGAAGCCCCCCAGCTTCCCCAACACCCGTTTACTGTGTCACAATTTTTTCAATGTTTGTTGGGAGCACACAGCATTCGTTCGAGAACGAATTTTGATGACACCTTGGAAAAAGGTGAAAACATTTATGGCAAGGAACTGATTAGTTTTTGAGCGATAGTGAAAAAAGTGGTGGGGGGTGTCCCATACACCTGTTTTTTTGAAAGCTCAATAACATCTGTACCTGATAATCGAATTGGATGAAACATAGTACACGAGCATTTAGCACGGTTCACAATAGTTCTGCATCCCAACTTTCTGTTTGCCACTTCCGGTAAACATTGCTTTTTTGCTTTTTCTCGTACAACAGAATTTATGTTTGATGGGATACTACTGCTTTCTTTAATATTTTTATAATTAGAACTCCGGGAAATCTATAACATTGGTTAGCTTTTAATTAAAGTATTTGATTGATATTAGCTCATTATATATTCAGAACCCTATGTTTCCAGAGCTGTTACTATAGAGCTATTCTCTCAAAAATGGACATGTTATATCGATTTTTTTTAAATACATAAAAATTTAGTATGTTTAGTATTAACGAAGTTGGAATTGACGGAAGAAAAAAACTCAATTGAGGATGTTTTTGGTTCTGAAATGGAGTCAATATTTCATTCATATTTTAAGGTTTTTCGGCATGGCATAACTCCTCACTCATTAACTACTCAAATTTCATAGAGTCGTTCTAAATTTTTGCAAGTGAGTTTAGAAAAAGTTATTTTATCAAAAAATTCTGTTTAAAATTTATATTTGATTGACTTTCCACTATGTGGTGCGCTAGAATCCTTGTACTGGAAACCTTATGTCACTTTTTTTTTAATTTGTTCAAGTCTTACAGATAAATTTATTTAATAAGGAAGGGTGCAACCATGCCTAAGTCTGAGCTTAAGGCACGAATCTAATGGACGAAATTCGGTAGGAATGGGATGAGCCTGGAGGCCGTACAAAACACTGTAAACTGAAGCACCTTTACAATTTTAGCGTGAAGAAGGCGGATGAACGTGTATGAATGTAGAGTAACCATCTCAAAGAGTATACCTGCTTTATTGGCAAGAAAATGTGTCTTTTGAGAGCGGATTGTATTGACCGCGAGAATGACATGCGGACATTGAGGATATTCACCAAGGGGCAGATGGGTGGGGTGCAAAATATCCATTAGATTGTATGACTACAATTCGCCGCCATAATTTAATCTAAATTAATATAACGAAGCTCTTTCTTTTTTTTGCTTTTCGAACTTAAGCGGAATTATCCAAAACTAAAAGTGCAAAGAGCTGGCTATACTCCTTTTTATCACCCGAAAACAGGGTTTTGTTTGTTTCTTACTATCAAGAAGAAAAGTCGTACAGGTTATTGTTATTTTTCAAAATTTATGTTTTTAGGATGAAATCCTTATCTGAATAAAAAGTTTAATCGTTTGGTAGACAAACCCCAATTCTGTAAGAATGCCTCAAAAGCGTTCATCAATTATTTTAGTTAACCCTTCTTTATTTTCCTTGATTTTCTTTTTCAATCGTTATAAATTCCATTTTTTTATTTACTTAACTTTGGAATAGCTTTGATAACTATACCTCGAACGATATCCTTGTATGCTGCCCAACATTAAGAGTCAACATTTCTTTTAGGAAGCCATACAGCTCAATAAAATCCCTTAAGTCACATAGCGTTAACACATTTTTTTACTTAGCATTTAATAAGTGATTTTAATCTAACTAAGCTAGGTTCCTTAAACTTAAAATTATTCTCTCAATCTGAAATGTGTGTAACACATTCTAAATTCATTCATCCTTTGAAATAAATTTGATATAATTTGTCTTTTGTTGTTTTTATCGCGAAAATTTGGTTTCCACCAAAAAAAAAATAAATTAAAAAATGGGTCATTGTACGATATATTTTAAAAACAGTTCAACACAGTAATTTATCTGCTACAGCTGAATGGCAAACTATTTTATTATTGGTTAAAGACACCAAAATATTCAATTTAGATTGTCTTAAGAAATGCGTATCGTCGACATAGTCAAAATTTAAAAGGTTTTCTCTGAATTTTTAATTTAAAATTTATTAATAGATATCGCAAAGAAATGTTTGTATTTAGTCTAAACAAAAAATTAATTATCGATCAATAAACAAATAAGACACTAACCCCATAAATTTACCTTTGTTCGAGTAAAGTTTTCTTTAATAATTTCCATTGAATTCTTAATTTTAATTATTTTGTTTACATACAAATCGAAGATATTCTTAAGAAAATTTTTCTCCTTATACTTTCAAAATAAACAAATAAATTAAATTTTGAAGTAACAACCAAGAAAATGTAGCAAGTAGCTGAAAAACAAACAATTTGTAATCAATGCAACAAAAATAAACGATGAACGTATTATTTATTGTTATTGCAACAACCAAAAATAAAAAAAAATCATTAAGAAACAACAACAACAACTGTTCTATGATTGTAGGAACAGACGATTTCACCAAGATGATCAATAAAGTTTAAAAAAAGAAAATTTTATTAGTACAAATAAATAAGTTTCACAATATCGTTTGTTTTCTGAACGTAATGATTCATTTTGTTTATGTTACCGGATTAGAATTTGTGACAAAATTCGATTGGTTGTATTAAATTGTTGTTTTGTCGTTATATTTTTGGGGATTGGTCAGTGGTCGAATACTGCCAATTAAGAAAATGCTAACTTTTCGAGTTATTAATTATATTTTAGTTCAAATGAATCGTTAAAAAAAAATCTGAACAATTTAAAGTAGTACATCGTTACAATAGCAACGCAACTCAACCAATTTTCTCTGTGAAAACTCGCTCGATGTATAAACGTGTAACAACTTTTTTGTAGAAATATTAAAATTTTGCTTCATCATCAGAACGTGACACAATCCCATAGAAGGAATTGAATGATGGGGTGACTTGGCATACAAGTAGTATAGGAGAAAAAATGCGTGTTTTTTAGAAATTTTTTAAAGTGTTTAATTTGAGAACAGGGTCCGACAGATTTCTGGCAATTCAAATCTAGTGTAACTTTGAAATAAAATTGCAAGAGAATGGCTGAAACGAAAATCAACTGTTTCATGTGCGTTGAAAAGGTAAAAAGCTGGCCTATTCACTAAATAATACACAGAAAACTTTTGGCTTAAACTTTTAAAAATATTAAGAAACAAAATTTTTTAACATGGCACAAATGCTATAGATTTCCCCTTTTTTCTTTGAAATACAATATGAAAAACCAATTGCCTTAAAATGTGCAAAAATTGCGTTTAGTTCTAAAGATATTAATTTTTAAGAATATGCACCGCAGGTCAAAAACTTTAAAAATTTTGTTTTTAAAAATTTTTAACAGTTTAAGCTAAAAGCATTTTTTTTAATAGGTCTTGCAATTTGATTTCAAAGTTATACTGGCTTAAATTTTCAGAAAATTTTTCGAAACACCCTGTCCTTAAATTAAACATTAAAAAAGTTTTCTAAAACACGACGTATTTTTCATTTCACCAACACTGCTTGTATACCAAGTATGCCAAGTAAAACAAAATGGTCCGGTTCAAATTTTGACGCTTTTGACCATCCACCCATTACATCACTTATGTAAATAAAAAATCTGTTGCAGCAAATATAACTTATTAGAACTTTTATACATTGAAAAAAGATGTTTGTAAAATTTACAAAAATCACCTTCAATTCAACATACATTTCTGTTATTTTTCAAATTGTTCGTTGAATTCAACAAACTGATGTCAGTTGAATTTATTTTTCCAACAATTTTTAACGGACAGCTTGTAAATTTTATAAATGTTTATGTTTGTTGATTATGTATTACGAACAAAACCACAACCAATTTCTGACATTTTATTCGAATGATTTTAGCAAATATTTCTATAACTATGTTGCACACAATTAGTTGGATCATATCTGTACCTGAGAAGTAAACTGTGATAACTACCAAATTGTTAATTTGGGGGTTAAGCCGTGCATTCACATAAAACAGAAACAGAAACAGAAACCGAATTTCATACAAATTTGACAGCAACAGAAACAGAAACCTAATTTAGAAACAGAAACAGAAACTGAAAATTCGTCTGTTTTGTCTGGACCAGAAACAATTAAAATTTAATTGTTTCTGGTCCAGAAACTGTCACGTGACCATATTATTTTAAATTTATGTAACGGGATTGTACATTATTTTAAGAAATAAATATTTAGTCAAAAATAATTTACGTTGAATTTAGCTCGATTTTTTTTATAGATATTATTTGCGATAACGAAAAAAATAAATTTCTTCTTCAATATACATTACAAAATTGTGTTATTAGGTAGATTTCATATATTAGGTAGATTTCATATAAAAATCTACCTATTGTAACGTGCTTCATCTCGGAATTTCGGAAAAATTTTGGTGCCAAACGACTATATATGATAAGCGGAGACGGAAAATCAAAATGAAAAAAAAATTTATATATATATATATATATATATATAACGATATGAGGTATAACAGAATTATCCGGCACTCTCACGGTCGCACTTTTCGACCTACACCAAAAATATTATGTGTGTATATTACGGCAAACAATCTCTTGGACAAGTTCGCGAACTGGCCATATCGGGGTACCATTTAAGCGGCTAGAGCCTTAAAAGTCGAATAATCTAAGACGTTATAACTTCCGTTTGAATCATAATGGTTAAATAAAATTGATAAATATTGAATATTTAAACTATTTTTTATCATTTTTTGCAAAATGAAAACCTCAGCGCAAAAGGTTCCTGAAAAATCAGCTGTTTTAAAAATGTACTGAACTTTGTTGTCCTCGATATAGATGAAAATAACGAAGCTTTCAAATGAAAACCTTCCAAAACATAAATACGAAGATAAATCTATCCAAAACTTAAAAAATAAATTGTTTAAGTTCAGAGGTTGAGACCCTGGGTCGGTTAAAACAAAAACAAACGCAAACGTCCATGTCTTCATCATTTTTGAGTTTCTTTTGCTTAAACTCATATTTTCTTTTAGATTAACTTTTCAACTATAATCTCAGAAATTTTCAGCTTTCTATCCCTAGAGGCTCCAATTTTATAAGCTTAAACAAAAAACCTTTTACATATCTTACAATTTATGTAAAAATTTAAAAAAAAAAATAAAATAAAAATTTATATAAAATTAATATTGAATTTTGTTTTAGTTTTGTTGACATTTACTTGCAAATACTATTCGAACAAATTGATAGATCTTTGTGCGATAGGCGTTCAAAAGGATCTATATATGAAAAACAATTTAGGGAGCTATTATATAATTTACCAACCGAATAATTAGTTAGTGTTAATTAAACAGTAAAATTAAGCATGTAAATTCCTATAAAAATAACAGATATGTATAAACTTTAGTAAAACATGTGTTAATATCACACAGCGTTTAAAAAAATTCATATTTAATAACATAAAACCATAATGATCACCCCCAAATCTAATTAACCAAATTTTTGTTCTTCATGGTTATTTAGATATTGTATATATAAAAGAAAAATTGCGAAGATTGCATTTGTATGCAATTTTTCAATTTATTTGTATTGTTTTTATTTTGAATTTTTGTTTTGTATTCAAATTGCATATAGAACCAATTACATATGTTATTAGGAATTTTGTTTTGTTTTTGAAAAATTAAACGATTATGTGGGTGATTTGGGAAACTATTTTATATGTATTTCGGAAACGATCTTGGTATTGTATAACAATAGATAACTAAATAAAACAATGCGCGTATGGAAAATGTTTAGTAGGTGATGAAAATTTTAATATGTATATATGTATGGCGTTGCGTTAGATGTATAATTGCGAAGATTGCATTTGTATGCAATTTTTCAATTTATTTGTATTGTTTTTATTTTGAATTTTTGTTTTGTATTCAAATTGCATATAGAACCAATTACATATGTTATTAGGAATTTTGTTTTGTTTTACGTAGATTTAATATATTAGGTAGATTTCATATATGCCAAACGACTATATATGTAAAGCGGAGACGGAAAAACAAAAAAAAAATTATACATATATATATATATAACGATATGAGGTATAACGGAATTTAGCGGCACTCTCACGGTCGCATTTTTCGACCTAGACCAAAATTTTTTTCTGAGCGTATTGCGGCAAACAATTTCTTGGATAAGTTCGACAACTGGCCATATCCGGGTACAGGTTAAGAGTCTAGAGCCTTGAAACTGTCAAAAACAAAGCGTTATAACGGCCGTTTGGGGCAAATTATGTTAAAAAAATTTATAAATATTATTAATTATTTGAACATATTTCTATCATTTTTTAAAAAGCCAGATATCTGCAATAAAAGGTTCTTTAGCTATCTGCAATAAACTGTGTGAAGTACAACGGCATTTCGCGGCACTTTCACGGTCGCATTTTTTCACTTACGTTAAAAATATTTTCTGGGTATGTTGCGGCAAGCAGTTTCCTGAATATGTTTGACAATTGGCCATATCGGGGTACAGGTTAAGTGCTTAGAGCCCAAAAACTGTATAAAATAATGTTTATTTTTAAAGTTTGTTTAATACTTCTGTTTTTAATTAGTGTTTTTATAAAGTAATCTGATAAATCCGATTCTAATTGCACACATAACTGTCTGATCCCGAAATCTACCTATTTCTAGCGGATATACCTGCCGCTCGGACTTTTTTTTTATTTATATGAATGAAAAATAAAATACACAGTTTATTGAATTACAATATTTTTTTTATATTAACATAATTTTTTCAATTTTAATTGGGTTAAATGTATATATATTTTAATTTTGGCATATATAATATAATATGACAGCTGCCATCTTAAAATTCGGTTTCTGTTTCTGTTTTATTATTCACCACCGTCAACCAAATTAGAAACAGAAACAGAAACTGAAAATTTTCAGTTTCTGTTTCTGTTCCTGTTTCTGTTTTATGTGAATGCACGGCTTTATCGATGTATTTGCATTTTTGAGTGGCAAAATGTCCTATCAACTCAGCAATGACAATACAGCCAGTGAGAATCGTAAATTTCAATGTATGGTAGAGGTAAACTCATTTAACAAAGGTTGCAATGGAACAATTAAAAATGCTCTTTTGTAAAAATATATAAAATTCATTTACGACAGTTTACCTCTGAGGTACAGATATTATAATACTATTAAATACTCATATTTTTTCTAAAATGATTTTAATTAAAAACTAAAATTATGAAGAGTCAACCTTTATAGACATCTTTACGACAAAACTGTTGATTCACTTTCCTTAAATTTTTTAGATCGTTTAAATTTTATAATTGGTAAACACTAAAATTTCATTCATTTTTTAGGTTTTTACTTGACACAATTCACTAGACATTTTGGGGACTTTTACTTAAATTTGTGTGTTTTATTTCACAAATTTCACTTTCACTATACTTACGTTACACAAAGTTTACTATAAATTCCAAGCCCTAACTAAACGAGTTTTTTACAGTTCTTTTTCATAATTTGGTCTATGTTTATCAGATTCAACAACGAAAATCAACGAAAAACTTGTATGGGTTGTTAAAAATATTTAACAAACTTGTTTGTTGATAACTGGTTTTGGTTTGTTGAAACAATTACCGAACATGTTTTTTAA
Organism: Diogma glabrata; assembly: GCA_963693315.1. Lineage (NCBI taxonomy): Eukaryota > Metazoa > Arthropoda > Insecta > Diptera > Cylindrotomidae > Diogma > Diogma glabrata. Next base: position 402,402,970 of record OY856186.1, read on the forward strand.
AACAATCAAAACCAAGCAACGTGACCTTCAATTAAATTCAACCGACCATTGTTTGTTGTATTTTACCTACAAATTTATTTACAGTGTACCTTAAGTTTAGTTACTTCGTTCTGAATAGATTTGAGTATCAGACTTATGACTAAATTTTAACATGCTGCCTGACTTTTTGGGGATTTCGGGGCATTTTGAGAAAAAGTTAAAAACAAATATCTGTCTATCGGCTGTTTGGACGTGCGACGCAAACTCGAAAACTACTGGATCGTTTACTTTTTTCAAAAATTTGAAAAAAATTGGACAAAATTGGATAAATTGATGGAGGTGATGTTTGCCTAAGCATTTTTTTTTCTTCGTTCCAACTGACGCTTTTTCACTTTGCATGTGTTGCATAGATTCGAAATACAATGATCCGAAAACGATAAGCAGAATATCAAAGTATTTATTGAAAAATAAGAGTACACTTGCCTATAGATTAGATTTATAAAAATTTTGATTTAAAAATTTATTTAAAATTTAAATATTAAATTTTAGTAAAATTTACACGGCTTCAGTTTGTGGCTACCTCTGTGGCCTCTTGTTTAGAACATCTGCTCCAAACAACCAAAACATAACATAAAACTACAAAAGAGTCTAACATGGTAATAATTATACACCGTTAGTGAGTGATCGTAATACGAATGAAAAATTAGTTGTACAGAACTACAATTCGTACATTAAGTATTTTGGCTTTCTGTAAATAGCAACTTAAGTGGCCCATAAGTATTAGTGCTACACTGCAAGGCTGATTTCTTAAAATCAAAAACATACGAATTTTTATAAATAAAAGTCTTTTGTTTATTATAATTTTGTTTCCACGTAGATATTCATGCAATACGACTACCCACCCAGAAAACACTAAATGTTTGTTTCTTTTAATTATGATATCATAGTCATTTACAAATCTAAATAATTTGCTTTCCAACTTTTACTGAAACGCACCAAAGTGAACGAGTTTTTTTGATGATAACTAATCAAATTTCTTTTGATACATTTTAAAAATAAAATTTATGATGATTTTCATTTATTGTGTATTTTAGACTACAGCAAATAATAAATTTTTGGTTAAATAAACAATTTTCAATCAATTATATAATAAATTTACACAAACGAGAGAGTGTTTGTTTTTAATTGTAAAAAAATTATAACATTTGATTGCGTTTAATTTTTTCTATTCTAACCCACGATGTGGTCTAACAATAGCAATAATGTTGGTATTTTTGGAACAAAATAGAAGTTCTGCTTTATATGAGTGCAGCATAGGTGCAATATTTCAAAATTCAAACATCACCATCTGATGTTTGATGGATAGATCAAGTTTAAAATATAAAACTTGAGTGATGATCACGCACAGTTACACTATTTGTTGATCACGCACAGTTACAAAAATCCGAAAATAATGTCATCAATTACATGAAGAGGGTATTCTCTATGTGGTATCGCGGCACAAAAAATTAACGTAATATAACAATTGCCGGCCGTAGAGAATTAGATCTATCAAAAAAAACTTCCTACCATTCTTTTAGTTGATTCGTTTTACTAATTCATTTGCTTAATTAAATCTTAAAATTCGATAAAAAAAAACTAATTAGAGTATGATTGAAGACGATAAATTAAATGAAGTTTTAATGTTTTCGTAATTCGTTAAACAATCACACAAAAAACTTAATTTGTATTCACATCTGTTTAGTGAGGCAAATCTTTATTTGTTCTTTATAGTTCTACAATTAACCACCTAACTATAGTGGTTTATTTTAATTATGTAATTTTTGCTATCTGACCAATATTTTTGTTTATAGTAGGAAAAGAGATTTAATGTCTGAATATCCGTCATTTCATTGCTGTTACAATTGTTTTGTTTGATGACAACGACATCCGCCGAAATGTTGAATGTTATTTTAAATATTTTAATATGTTACTTCGGTTTTGAAAAAACCAAAGTATTGAATTCATGAGCCAAAGGTGAAGGTCCGAAAGGACGATGTGTTTGATAACTGAACCGGAAATGTGTCAAAAAATCATTAAGTGTGTCAAAAATAGCAAATTTTCATATTTTTGGCTTAAAAATCGTTTCTTTGGCTTTCGACTAGAAATATGTAAAACATAAAAGTAATTATTTGAATGACATGAAATGTAAATGAACATTAAATATGACACATGAAGTGTGTCAAAAAATCGTTAAGTATGTCAAACAAGAAAATTTACATTGGTTTTGTTTAAAAAATGTTCATTTTAAGAGAAAATGAATTGTAACATGGGATGTAGAGAAATCTTGTAAGATTATTGCATTATAAGTTTGTCAGAAAATTGTTGTCAAGTATGTCAAAAAAAGATTTTTATTTATTTTTACCCAATTTTTTGGAAAAAATAAAATTAATTATTTGTATGACATGAAATTTTATTATTATTATAGAGAATTATGGCTTTATAAGTTTGTCAAAAAAATAATGTTGTGTGTCAAAAGAATGATTTTCATTTTTTTTTAGAAAAAAATAAAATTAGCTATTTGTATAAAATGAAATGTAATGAACATGAAGTTATTATTATTGAGAATTTTATTGAATTATAAGTTTGTCAAAAAAATATTGTCAAGTGTGTCGAAAAAATGATTTCTTTTATTTTTTTGGCCAATTTTTTGAAAAAAAAATTTAGTTTGACGTAATTTAACTTGGACATGGAAATTTTTGAATTTGTTATAGTTTTTGATATATTGATTTTGTAATAATTTTTAGAATTTTGAAAAAAAATAAAATTTTTTGAGTTTTAGAATTTCGAAAAAAGCTTCAATTTTTGATTTTGTGAGAATTTTTGGAATATTTATAGAATTTTGAAAAATTTTAAATTTTTGATTTTATTATAATTTTTGGAATTTTGACAAATGTTTCAATATTTGATATTGTTATAATTTTTGCAATATTTTTAGAATTTTGGAAAAAGTTTGAATTTTTGGAATATTATTAGAATAAAGAAAAAGTTTAAATAGAGTTATTTCGATTAATTCTCAAGACGCTACTATTCCATTAAGTATGGTAAGTTAATGATATCCATTATTTTACGCACACATTCTCAACGTGGTAGAATCATTACAATTAGTTGTTATTCAACTAATCTGAAAACCAATCTAATATGATCTAGGCGATCGGGGGGTTATTTCGTATGGAGAAATTGTGAATAGTTACACTCAAATAACTGGATGAATAATAGGAATTTTTCAATTCTGAAACCAGTTTTGGAATCCTCTAATTAAACCTTACATGTTTTAATCAGAAAAAATGTTACGTGTTTCGTGGCGGTATCGAACCCCATTCATCAGTAACACAAATTCGATACCTTGTGTTATACACGTTTTATCAACTGAGCCATTCAATTGAAATGTTTTATGGAAATTTTTAGTTAGTGAATTGAAACGTCATCAACAATTACAATGAAGTTAACAATTTCACAAAGATTGCCGACCTAACGACATGATATATTCAATTAATTATTTCTAATTAATTATCTATCTAACTCGAAATAACTCTATAAAAAAAATTATAATTTCTAATTAATGTAATTGTAATGTAATTTCTTCTTTTGATTTTTTTAATTCAATTTAGTACAACACTAACGGTGTGTACACCTTAATCTAAATTTGTATTTAAAGGATAGTTTACATCAAACTTAGATTCTCCACAACACTCCCCCACCAGAAAAATCGTTAACGATGTTTTAAGCACCTACTGCAAATGTGGTGTGGATGGATAACTTGGAGTATCCAAGTTTGATCTACTCTAAATACACACAAAACATTTATAATACATTCACGTTTTTTTACTGAGTAACATTTCAGATATTAATTCATTCCTTAACAATTATTTTATATAGCTCATATAACAAAAATATTACTATTTTTTACTCTTATAATAAATTACATTACATGATGGCTGTGTGTATAGCTTACTTAAAAATAAAATACGAAACATAAAATTATATTCATATTTGGCAAGTCAAACAAAATAATATATCTGTTCCAAATATCGTACCGGAAATTGTACTTTTTGCCCTACTCGTGTCATGATTACAGGTTTATCTAATACCGTTGATTGTGTTTCTTTATTCCAATTTGTTTCGGTAGAGGGAACGACTTCTTGTCTAGGTACCGATAACGGAGGGTGAGATAAAAATACTTCTTGTCCTACCAACTCATCTGTACTTCTTAAAATAAAAGCGGGCTTAAGCCTATCAATGGATATTATTGCTTCTCTTTGTTTTAACTTAACCTTAAATGTTTTATCGAACCGTTCGATCACGGGCCTTCGTAAGGAGTTTATAGGGGCACGCGAACTGCATCAGTTCTAACGAAAACATGAGAACATGTTTGTAATTCAGGATGTATAAATATTGATTCCTTTCCATGACGTGACATAGGAACTGACATTAATTTATTCATATGTTCTTTTAAATTAATCAAAAGCGAATGTTGATCTTTTTTAAAGGTTTAGGATCGAAAAATTCACCTGGTAGTACAATAGTAGAGCCATATACCATTTCGGATACAGACGCATCTATATCTGTTTTATATGCTGCTCTCATTCCCATCATCGGTAGAACTTCTGTCTAATTTTTAGTTTTATGACTCATTATAGCAGCTTTAACGTCACATTGCCACCTTTCAATTAGACCGTTTGCCTGTGGATGATAAGGACTTGATCTACAGTATTTAATTCCCATTATTTTTTCTAATTCAGCAAATTGGGATGATTCGAATTGTCGCCCCTGATCGTAAAAAAGTAAGGATCACCAAATCGTGCAATCCAACCATTATATAAGGTTCTTGGTACTCCGCAATCGCTTTCACTTTCTCGGGCAATGGAAGGATACCATTTACATTGACGACATGTCCTCAAAAATTTACCTCTGTTTGACCGTACTCACACTTATTCTGGTTTATTGTTATGCCGTGTTTTCGTAATCTTTCAAATACTTGTCGTAAATGATCAACATGTTGTTCTTTAGTATTTGAAGCAATCAGAATATCATCAATATAGGGATATACAAAATCTAGACCATATAAAACTTCGTTAATAAACCTTTGGAATGTTTGAGCTGCGTTCTGTAAGCCAAAAGTCATTCGGACAAACTCAAACAACCCAAAAGGTGTAGTAATTGCTGTTTTCTCAATATCTTCGTCTCTGACAGGGATCTGACGATATGCTCTTTGCAAATCAATTTTACTAAAAATGGTTTTCTGATATAAGGATTGATTAAGGTCCTGTATGTTAGGAATCGGGTAACGATCTGGCATGGCGACGGCATTTAACTGGCAATATTCACCGAATGGTCTGCATTCTCCATTTGTTTTGGCTATCATATGTATTGAGCTCGACCAAGGACTTTTAGAAGGCCTGCATATTCCATTTTCCAACATGTACTGTATCTCTTTTTTCGCAATTTTTAATCTTTTTGCGTCCAACCTACGTGCTTTTGCCGACACTCGCGGACCTTTGGTCTCTATGTAGTGCACTATAGCATGTTTTACCGTCTGTGTGCCTTGAATTGGTGTTGTAAGCTCCTGATATTTAGAAACAAGTTCACTGAATGGCGACTCGTATTTTCTATTCGTCGATAAACACAAACTAGGTATCGTCGATATCGTTACGACTTGCTCTAGTTTAGTTAATGGGTCTATTAAACGTTGTTTCTGTAAATCTACCAAAGTACCATAATTTTTTATAAAATCCACCCCTAGAATTGGTTATTGGCGCCTCAACCCTAAATTTAATGTTAACGTTTTTTTACCAAAGGTTTCGATTTCTGGCCCGTTTGCTGCATATAGTTTCAAATCAGAGGTATGTTTTGCAATTTAACGATTAACTGGTAATGCTGATATATCAGCACCTGTATCACTCAGAAATTGCATTGAATTGGATTTTTCATTTATAATAAGGCGGCAGGACATTTTTTTTTTTTTTTTAAATGTGTTGTGTAATAGGGTTTAGAATATGTGTCACAACAACACATAAATACCTTTTAAGACCTAGGTCTAGACCTGGGTCCCACAACAACTGGCGTTCTAAGGTGTAGATTAACGCTTTTTTTAAACATCTGTGGGTTGAAGCCACCTGAGACTAAGTGTTCCGGCAAACTATTCCATTTGTACGCAGTTCGGACAAAGAAGTCTCTCTGCGATCTGCCAGTATGACAGCGCGGGATCTTTACCGTTTCACCGGTTGCGGCAGCCGATTGCCGAGTGGAACGGGGGTAAGAATAAGTTTGAGGCATGATGCCGCTGATTTCATCTGAGCACTGCTGATGACGATATTTGTAAAAAACAACGAGGTCAGCAACAGTGCGACGAAGTTGTAGGGAATCAAGTTTTGATGTCAAAGTTCGATCACCCACAATTCGTATAGCTCGCTTTTGAACAGAGTCCAAGAGGGCTAAGATGGAAACAGAGGTAGCACCCTAAACTTGACAGCAGTACTCCATACAGGGACGAATATAGGACTTATAAACATGGAGCAATTGGTATGGAGTGAAAAATTTTTTGCATCTATTTAGAAGGCCGAGTTTTTTGGACGCGCTTTTTGCCATCGCCATAATCGTTCCAGAGTAGGTCATTTGAAACTGTGACACCCAATAAACGAATGTTTTTACATTCACCTATTGGTTCATCACACATACTAAATAAAATATCTTTGGGGAACTCGGTCTTTAATCTGGAAACAATCAACAGCTGTGTTTTGGTAGAGTTGAAATTGACAAGGTTTTGGTCACCCCAGTCGGCGACTTTATTCAGGTCTTTGTTCACGTTTATGGCAGCGTCTCTCCGGGCAGGATTAATTCGTTCGTGCATTTTACCTTTTGAAAGAAGGGGCTCGAACGACTTGTGCAGAGTACTATCATCTGTAAAACTATTTATTGGGTTGCTGGTGATTTTCAACAATTCATTGATATAAATCAAAAATAGGGTTGGGGACAATACTGAGCCTTGGGGTACACCAGCGTTAATTTGTTTAGACTCAGAAGAAAATCCGTCTAAGGTTGCCGAAATATATCTGTTGGATAGAAAATTTAGAATCAGCTTCACAACATTGGGATGAAAACCGTACGCGACATCACTTGCCGCAACTAGTGATCGGCTTTCTCGTTTTTCGCAGGACTAGCTTGGTCACATGGTAATCGACACTTATTTGAATTTCGACCATAACGCCAATGGTAATCACAGGGAGCCGAATTGGGATCATACGGCTCCCTGGATCGACTTCGGGATCTAAAATTTCTTCGACTCTGAAAAGGTGATCTTGGCCGGTTATTTACTAATAATTGGTTTTGAGGCTGCCATTTTTCCTTTGATTTAATAAGTGAAGCCACTTGTAATGTGAGTGAGGCAACTTTCTCTGCTAAATATTTCATAGCTTTGTTTGATTTATTATTATCATTATGGTCTTCCAAAAGGTTGTAATTAATTTCATGAACTCGATTTCCCAAAAGGTAACTTTTACAAGGGTAAGTTCCCAGAGGTTAACTTTATCTGCAATTTTAAAAATTTTTTCAATAGACAACACTTCCGATAAACCTGCGATTGCAGCTTGCACCTCGTGTGGCAAACGCTCGACCCGAATATCCTGTAAAAACGAATCAGAACACCTATTTCCAGACAATTCTCTCAATTGCCGGAATAAATACGTTGGTGTCCTGTCACCCAAAGGTACAGTGGATAGCAATTTACTTAACCTTTTCCTTTCAGATTCCTCAAAAACTTCGATTACTCTACCTTTTATTACATCTACTTTATTTTCGGTGGATTTGCAATAAATCTTTAATTTCATGGAGGATATCCGATCCAAAAGCTACTATTAAAAATTGAAGTTCAACTGCCAATACATTATGGGTTACAAAAAGTTTTTTTGCAAACTCAAACCACGCCCTTGGAGCATCTTTCCGGAAATCCGGCAGTTGCATTGGCTTAAAACTTGCTTGTTCTGAAAACAACAATGGCTTATGTTGGGTGGTATGCCGCTCACAAGGGCCCGGTTCCTCTATTTTGTATGGCAAATGCGAATACATTTCATTATTATATTTTACATCACGTTCTTTATTAACTACGATAAAAGTCTCAGAATTTGGCATATCATTTAGTTCCTTTAACTTCCAATTCTGAAGGCCATTAAAAAAACTTTTATTAACTGTTACAAATTCACTAGAGTCGTAATTAGGTACTATGTTTTTGTACTAATACTATGTTTTTGCAATTGCAATCCGATACCAATTGGTGGTGTCGTTAATGGAGTTGACTGAGTTTGAAATTTGAATTTCGATTGGCGTGGATGATTGTATTCTAATTTGGTTATTCGGTATACATGGTTCTTCAAAAAATAGAAAAGGGTTCAATGATACGGGGACAGTATTATTTGCTTCATGTTTATTTTGAATTTTGATTTGACGCAATGACTCTTCAAAATTTTTCTCACTGAGGTTCATTAAATCTATATTTGACATGTTCCGCGACGCCATTTTAATGTATTTAAATTAAGCAAAACCAAATTACAAATTTAAATTTAAAAACTATTGCCGACACAATATTTGTACAAAACTATTATAAGGTTCACGAAAATTTTTACTTAAACTATTTAACTTTATTTTTTATCAAAATATTTCGATAAGAAAACTATATTGTTAATATATTTATATATCCATATATGATAAAACATACACAAAGTAATCAATATAATATAATAATTAATTAATATAATATATTAGAATAATTTATCTAAAATAAAATAAAATACATAATTTATATTCCGTAAAAAACTTGTGTGCACGTGTTGTATCCACAATTTCGTATCTTCATCTTCCAAATTTTATTTTACGGTTTTTCCCCTGATTGCTTGATGATTACTTTTCTCTATATCTCAAACGTGTGTTGGATTTCCGTTTGTATATACATATACACTTTTTTAACATTTATTATTCTATATTTAGTTCATTTAACATTTACATGTGTTATTATTAAAGTTAAAGTTATTATTGTTATATAAAATTTATTATAAATTTTTGTGTTCAATTCACGTTACTTGGTCACCACTTTAGCGTTTGAAGCTGTAATTTCTAATCAAATAAGATTAATACTAAAACAGAACTATTTAAACTCTTTGCTCTTTATTCTACTTCAATTTATTTACATAATTAAACACAAATCTTAACTAATGAACATAAGAAAAAATAAATCTTTTTTTATATCTTAATAACTCTGAATCCAACGAACAACTAACTTCGTAATTTCTTCTTTTGATTTTTTTAATTCAATTTAGTACAACACTAATGGTGTGTACACCTTAATCTAAATTTGTATTTAAAGGATAGTTTACATCAAACGTAGATTCTCCACAGTGCTAATGGCTGACCGATGTTTATATTTATTTCTTATTTATGTCACGACTTATTTAATCCAACTTTTGCTTCATATAATCCTTTTTTTTTTTGGTTAATGACTATCTTTAGTTTGTTTATGGTAATTTATTTGTGATTTCTATTACATATTTATAATAAATAAGTTTTTTAAATTTCAAATTCAAATACTTTGGTTTTCTTTTTGACCATATCACCACTATCACTCTTGTGTTTATTATTGCAAATCCACTGCTTTGGCTTGCCGTTATCGCAATTGTTTTGAGTCAAACAAATATTTTACGCACAAACGTATCGTAAAACACATTTAATATCATAGTTGTTGTGGCTGAAAGTTGAACTTTACGCCCGTAAAATAAAAGCCAGTTGCCATATAAAACATTAGTATATTTTTCTACTTTATCGCCCGTAAAATTCGCCCATAAAATAATCACAAAATTAGAACAAACAAGGGCGTAAAATACGTCTTTTCCGCTTGAGAGTGAAATTGTTGCTCAAGGCGTCAGGCGATTCTGTATTATTTGCATAAATAAAAATACATATATTTACACAAAATAGCAAAATATTTTTAATTAGAAAATTATTTTGTACAAGTAGTTTTTCGAAATAATAGTAATAATCTTAGATTATAAAATACACCGGATAAGTAATATCTTTTTAAGTTGAAGTTATTTTTATTTACATAAAGTAGTGTGTGATTTTAACGTGATAGTATTTGCACTGAAAAAACACAGAAGCCTAGAAATTTAAATACCATCGAGGTTTTCCCTTGCTTGACCAAATATGCTTACAAAATAACAGACTTATGTAGAAATTTTGTATTTAACATTTTTACCGATTGGAGAATGACCAACCATATTCAATTTTATTTTATGTTTGTCAAAAGTATTTCGATTGAAATAAAACTGATAATATTAAAACTGAAAATTTGATCCTAACTAAAATTTTATCATGTACGCTTTGGTTTTGTTTTCATTTAAACTAAATTTAAAATGAAATGGATATTGTTTATATGGTTTACTGTTTCAGGTTTTGTTTTAATGTAGAATGAAATTAAAATGAAATATATTATTTGGCAGTTACTTCTTTCTGGCAATCGAAGAATAATAATATATTTTTTTCTATAAATGGAAAGAGATAAAAATGCTGCATGGGACCCTGTATTTTTGTATTTATTTTTACAGGAGCCTTTTCTTTTGTGGAAATTATTTTTAATGCAAAATTGGAATTTAAAAAATAGCTTTAATTTTTTTTATAGTTTTATTGTGTAGATACACATATATTACTTATCCTGTATATTTTATAATCTAAGGTAATAATAATAACTTTAGGCATTGTTATTTCCATTTTAGGCATTGTTATTTCAAAAAAGGCCTGCTTTACGAACAATTTTTGAATAGTAAAAGTGCATTTTACGGCTTACACGTATACAAAAATAAATTATTGTATGAAGTTTATAGAGAAAATCATGGCATGTTTAGTAATTTTCAAAATGTCTAGCGGGTTTAAAAAAATTCAAAAATTTATATATTCTACAATTAAGTTTGACAGTTTTGCGTAAGACGTTGTACATACACTCAGGCTGAAAGCCCTCGCTTCGCATCGGGCTTCAATATAAACCGCAGGCGTAATCTTCTACTTTCAGCCCTCGATATGTAAATAACTATACTTTAAAAGGTGCTGAATACTCTAATTTTTTTTAAAACTAGTCTACTAATCCTTTTTAATATCTGTTCGAAAGCAACTTAAAAACAATCTCTCTCTTACTATTTGACTTGATTGATCTTAACATATGCATGGTTTCTCTAAAACTGTTTGTTTTCGAAAAGACAATTTACAAACTCAATATAAAAATGTTGTAATACATTTAACATTATTTTAATTTTATTATTTATAATATAAAAACGAATTTTGTGAAACTAGACCAAAGAAAATTTTTTAAAACAAAAATTAAATATTTTCATGCTAAAAGAAAACACAATCAAAAATTTTTATGTTAAAGATTTGTTTTGATTTTTGCTCAAAGTGTTTTTAAAGCTTAGATTAAACCAGAAGAAACATGTTATGAATTACATGGAATAAGTTGTTGATCTTTTGTAGTGGAATTACATTTAACTTCTGTTTTAAAGACTATTAGTGACCCCGACCACTAATGTCTAAAACATAAATCAGGTCAGGAAATTAAATAATTCCCAAAAAAATAAATTGTTTTTGATATCTGAATATTTATTTTGTTTGAACTATACTTTGTGAAAAAGTGACAACAAGGTATATCTGAGTGTCTTGCGACACTTTCGCAGTCATTATATATTTTCTTTCGTAAATGTTCTGAAAATAACATAAAATAAATTGTATGTGTTAAAAGTTGATCTAGAAGATAATCAACCAATATTGTTAATTAAACTAAATGTATTTTCGTAATAAAACTTCACAAATTTTAATATGAACAGAAAAATGTAAATTTAAATATTAACATAACATTTCCTCTAAATTGACGTTGTAGACTAAGAGAGTTTAAGGGTGTCTGGCAGGGGGTTTTCAGTGTCTGGCAATGGGTGACGTGACTTCTAATACTATCCCGAAGAATATATAAAAAAATTAGCTTTATACTTTCACGAAACTTTGGATGCCCCTTTGGAACTTGCTCCCTGCCAAAGCCACTATGATCCAAACTTCATATGTCCCTAATCGTTCCTACCTGAGTAGGAGGTACGCGCAGAGAAACTTTCAGCTTTTATAAAATAACAAAGGTCTGGCCGTCGCGGGCTCTTAATCTATTTATTCTCATATCTAAATATTGTTTTCCTTCAAATGTACCAAAAATAACAGTTACAAAAATTAAACAATAAATAAAAACCGTTTAAAACCAAGGTCCCACAACAACATGTGTTCTAAGGTGTTGATGGACACAAATTTCTTTTTTTATGTTTGTTTTTTAAAAATGGTTAACTAAACAATAAATCCTATCCCATAATAAAATATGACATAGGCATTTCATAATAGAATAAAGGAAATATGTTTTTTATTTCATTTTTTATTTCATTTTTCATATTTCCATATATTTAATATTAAGTAATGTATCGAAATCGAAATTGTACTTTATAATATTTATGTGTATGCCGCGTTATAGCATTCCATGCTTAGGCGGCTATTAAAATTGTTTGATAATAAGCAAATTAATAAAGAAAAAAAAAATAAAATAAAGGGTAAAAAGCAAATTTAAAAAAATTAAATTACACGAACTAAACTAGAATTAGGTTGCTAATAATCAAGCTAGTGGCATATTCCTTAATCAAGTAACGATCTGTCTTCCTCATGATTGAAGCTCAAATATAGGATTGTATGAATGCTCGTTATAGCACACAATAGCGTGGCCTCTAAGATGTCACCTTGGCAAGTGATATCTCACTGATATTGCCAGTGGTAAAAGAAAGACAGTGAACTCTCTACGTCAAATTTTAAAATCCCAAAATAACATTTGTTTTAACAAAAATTACAAATGAATATAAAAATCTTGATTTTAATCAAAAAAATTAATTCAAATTGTCAAAATGAATACTGCACTGAATAAATATAAGTGTTTTATATATTGCAATTTTCTTGGTTGTTCACATGGAATCTTTTGATGGGTGAAAATGCGACAGAAGAGAATTTTATGTGTAAAATTATAACATAACTTTCTTTCAATTTTATAAAACTTTTAAATAATAAACAAATTTATTAAAGTAATAAACAAGAAAATTTTAACAAATTGAAATTTATTTTCTTAAATTTGTTTATATTATTTTGTGAATGAAAATTGGCGACGTTATATGTAAATGTAGAGCAGTCATGTTGAAGAGGATATAAATTAAAATTACAATACTGTATCTTATAAATTAAAATAATTGCAAGTTATGAACAAATCTAATTTTGGTATATATTATAGAGTAAATTAAGTCAAAATTTTATTTAATATTATTTTACTTTTATTCGGAGCTGAAGTGTAAGCTTTATCACTTTTAAATTTATAATATAACACTAACAACATGACAAAATATTTGTTATTACATATATAGTATTGTGACATTAAATGTAACAGAAATAATAGGCAGGTTTCTTTCATTCAATGAAATTTTAACAAAGTTAGCAAAATTGTGAACTCAGTTAATTAGGCTAGAATTAAGACCTATTCTTATGATAGTGAAATCGTAACCTATAGGATTTTTCTGTTTCGATGATTTTTACGATATAATTTTTATCGTAGTACTTCGTTTTGAATCTGAAGTTTACGATTAAAATTTTTTATGGTATACGACTAAACAAGTTTTGAATCGTTTCTTTTGAACATACTATAATAGCACTAATAGCACTAATCGTAATATATCATACTTCCCCGTCATAAAATTCCAATCAAACGAGAATCGTCATCCCTTGTAAAGATAAATAAAAGTAAACAAAAGGCCTGTTTGCATTGGTTTTTTTGCACTTTTTAAATGAAAATGAATGGGTTTCATTATTGATTACAACGGAAACGGCCTTTTCGTTTTTGTTTGTTTTTGAGAAGGATGCATCACTTATAGTTTTTAATCGTCTCCTATCCTCTTTCACCGATAGATCAAGAAACGATCTTATAGCTTCCTGTCGCAAAATTTAAATCACTTTTGGAAAACAACTTTGGTTAAAACTGTTGAGACTTATATTAAAATATGAGTTTGTTTTTATATAATTAAATGTACAAACAAATATTTATTAAAATCGAAATAAAATTCTGATGTTAAAAAACAAGTTGACATATAGGCAAAATTTCAATTCTAAAACGTAATGTTGTCAGGTTGCAGTGACTGTCTATGATCAAGACCAGAATAGATCCTTTGCAATACCTAAGCATGGTCTTCCTATACAGCAAGGTTTCTAGATATTTTGCTTGTTCGATATACCACCCCCCCCCCCCCCTGAACGAAAACTACAAAATTGAGAATAATTTTGTTAATATGTTAAACGTTGTTGGTTTAATTAACAAATCTTTAAATATTTATGGCATCACCAAAAAGTCTGAAAAAAATTCAATTTTATTTAAAATGTTAACGCTCTGTCGGGCTGGTTGGTTAAGTCATTGCAAAGAAATTGACATCAAGTTTATTTTCTTATTGGATCGGAATAGTGGGGAATGGTTTAATGAGAGGTAGTATGATTACAATTCCAATGTCATTGCAAAAACATGTTTTGAATATAAATACTTGAGAAATTGTTGATAATAAAACATTAATAAATTTTAACTAACACACTTTTCACACACCCAAACACAAAAAACATTTTTCTAATTAAAACTTAAATATACTAACCGTCTCCACTATTAAAATTAAAAACCGATAAACACAATTATTAAAATAAACTAGGCTGTCCTACTTTTCTATTTAAAACTTGGTGATACCAACCATCTTCATCATTGAAATAGTAAACTAATAAACACAATTATTATAAGAAACCAGGCGGTCTCACTTTTCGTTTTAAAATTTTAAGATACCAAATGCCTCCACTATTAAAATGAAAAAATTAATATGTAACTATAATTATTAGAAAAAACCGGGCGGCCCCACTTTTTTTATTTAAAACGTTAAGATACCTACCGGCTCCACTATTAAAATTAATAAAATGTAGTTATTAGAAACAACCAGGCGTCCCCACTTTTTTATTTCAAACATAAAATAATTAATAAGTATTGTAAACGCAGGTTTAACGCAACTCAGTTTATTGTTTTTAACCTACATAAAGTCATTATTTATTACCTAACAGATTAACAGTCTTGTATAAATTATCAAATCGTGTGTATTTGTTTATATTAACAAACTCCTCGCAATACAATTATAGAAATATAAATGGCGACGTACCGATATAATATTAAATTTTATTATTTTCTATAGAACTAGTCCAGGTATCATTCCTAAGATGCCAGTCTTATTGTTTCCTTGAGCTTTTGACCATGTAAACGAGCTTCCTTGTTCTACTTAGCAGTGAATCCAGCTCTAGGCTCCACCACATATAGGTTTCTGTTTGGCCCTAGGTTTGAATAGAGGAAAATAGCTCTTAGCATTAAATGCATAAGTATGTACTTTCTTTTCTTTAAAGGAGTTTTCTTTAAAAGGCAAATATCAATAATGCCATTGGGTCTGTTGTGCAGCAGTTTATTGAAGTAACTTGCAGCAAACACACAGTTTCTTCTCAACTCATTTTAATGACGCTCATAAATAGAGAGCGAATGACAAAGAACTCGCAGCATACTCAGGACGTTAAACATTTTAGGTATTTAGTAGCGGCTCGTAAATTTATACTATTCACTTACTGCAGTAAGCGTTTGTTTTTAACATAATTCGGAAAAAATAATTCCTCTCCAATTTCGCCACCTGGATTTCATTTCAATTTACCACTTCAAAGCTTTACCAGCATTTACCACCATATTTCAGATGTCGACAATAGTATTGGATGTGGTCATCATTTGCATTGTCCTTCTAATGCAAATAGGTTAATCTATTATGAAACGATAAGAGGGACCATTCATTCAATTCAATATTTGCAATTTCGTTAGAATGTTTGAATGCATTTCATAGTTTTTTACATCCTGATATTCAAGTTTCGAATAAATTAACTAAACATGTTGGCCATTTAACCAGTTCTTTAAATAAATATGTAAAATCAAGATGCAACATTGTATAGTTCCTAGTAACACTAACTAATCTTTACAACCATAAAATAACGTCATTTTGCGACCTTCAATTCAGCATCCAACATCAGACAGTCTTAAAGACTCAAATATTAACCTAAATGGGGAATCAATATTTAGGTTCTTACAACGTCGGAGGAAGACTTCTGATCGTAAACCACGTTATTGTCAAATCTTTTCCCATTTATAACTTAATTTGACATTTACTCTAACGCAAGAAAACATAATAATATTGAATTTAAACAAAGAATATAAAACGCAATAATGATAATATTAATAACAATAAACAAAAGAATAAAATAGTATATTTACATTTTATAAAGTGAATAATTCAATTTAACTCAAGGTTTTTTTACCCTTCCTCATTCCCATGCTCTAAACACAAAATAGTAAAATTATTTGATACTTCGCTATGTTTTTCGTTAAAAATTTTTCAAACTTCCTGTCTCTGTGAATTTTTCAAAAATTTCAGAATGTAGAGGGGAGGGAAGAGCTATCTTTAAGTTACACTTTTTGACAATAATTCCAAAACAGTGAAGCGCAAAATTCTAAAAAAATTTCAATATATCTTAAATTTGGTACTCTTTCAAATTACTCCTAACTTTGAGTCAAAAGAGCTTTTTTACCTACTTCCATACATCCAAACACAAAGAAGCAAAACTATGTCCCTATGTTTTTCGTTAAAAATTTATCAAACTTCCTGTCTCTGTGAATTTTTCAAATTTTTCAGCAAGTCAACGTTAAAACGTAGGGGGAGCATACTTTAAGTTACAATGTTTTGACAATAATTCAAAAACTCTGCACGGCAAAATTCTAAGCAAAATTCAATATTTCCTAAATTTGGTGCTATTTCATATGACACTCCACTCATTTGGGTCACAAACACTTTTAAACCCTGCCTCATTACCATCCCCTAAAAAAAGACTAAATTTGTCTACATTTTTTGTTAAAAATTTATCAAACTTCCTGTCTCTGTCAATAATTAATTAATTATTTAATTAATTAATTAATTAATTAGTTAATTTTTGAAGTGAAAACTTCTTTAAGCGTGTTGTGCGATTTTCTATGGGGAAAAATTTACATATTTGGAGTTATCATCACGGTTAATAAATATATTAAACATAAAATACCTCTGTCCGGTCATAAAGTTTCAAATTGCAATATGGATATTGCGGTCGACTGAGGTTCTATAGGCCGAGAGTTCAATTCCCTGGAGTGGAACATTTTTTTCTTGTTTATTTTTCCATATATAACATACCATTAACATACCATATAACATTTCATACATACCATTAAAATTTTTGCTTTTTTATTCATGAATTCATAAAGATCATAAAAATTTCTTTTAGCGCATTTTAAATTGATTGATAATCCAGTTTTTTAAGGTTATTGCTACTGTCTTTTTCCGTTTCTTTCAAATTATTATCATTTCGATATTAACAAGAAAATTAATTATTTTTTTGGCAGGCAGTGCTAAAAATAATAAAATATTGGTTTTCCCATCATTATTTCCCATAATTTCATTTTAGTACAGTGTGACATCAATACGAAGTAAAATTTAGAATGCATTCAAGCGATTTTTTCGACATCTAAATATTTTCTTCAGTTTTTAAAAGAAATTTTTTGTGGTTGTTCTATTTGTTTTATACTTTTTGTTGCTGTTTTTTTTCTATTTTCTGTTGGTGATTGTTGTAAGATTTTTGAAGTGAAGACTTCTTTAGAAAAAAAAAAATTTATGTATTCGAGTTATCGTCACGCTAAATAAATATTAAATATTAAAAGAGAATGAGATAAATGGAAATCATTTGTTATTTTCTTATTCTCATTTTCTTGATTTATAATTTTTTTTTCTTTTTCATTGAATTTGATTTTTTTCGGTTTAAGTGTGGTGTGTAAGTGTGGTATAGTAAGTAAAGATTTTGTTGTATTTTTAAGTAAAATAAAAAAATTCTTTTATAATATTTGATTTGTGTGTTTTTCTTTATACTTTTTAATAAAGAAAACGCAATTGATTGTATGGATGGGTTAGTTTTATACGAATCTCAAATTTCAGGACCGTAGGATTGATATAATCGATAGAATGGGAAAAACACGTTTTACCTTCACCAATTGGGTTCTTTATAAAAAACGGAACCCTAAAAACAAACGGCATGTTAAATAATTAATTTTGGTGAATCAAAAAATTAATATAAATTTTATAATATTTTTGGTTTACCTTATTTAATAACGGTATACGGATATTTAAGTTTATTTTTATTCGCCTACATATTAAAGTGTTCCTTTATTACTGTGTTTTGTGGCCTTGAAGTGTCATTTTGTAATGAAGCGCTGATTCGTTGAACATCAACGAAGTGGCATAGCAGGTCGCGTACCTTGCGATATTTATTTACAGCCCCAAACTAGCTTCAGTAAGTGGGATCGAACGAAGAATACCTGCTGCTCCAGCACAAATAACAGTATTGTACGCGTATTTCGATATGTAAATGGATCAAAGAGAAGCGAAGTGGAATAAGCAGACTTTGGCGACCCCCTTATACGAAAAGAACCGCGATCACCACGTCCAATCCCATAATTCTTACACATTCACACGCTCTCGCACTTCATCCACTCACTCACACATACACACATACTCACACACACATGCACTCATCCATGCCCATACGCGCATTCACACTACGCGATACAGCCAAGCTACCATATTCAATCAAACAGATTAGCTTGATTTCATTTTCATGATTGATGATATGTATGATATGAGATGTTCAACCAGAATATCAACTATTTTGGTTTCCGTTGTAGAATAGTAGGCAAGATTGTTTTTTTTTTCTGGAATGTTTTATTTGAACCTTCAGAAGTTTTTTCAGGCTCAATTGCATGACGAAAAAAATGTTTAGGAAAAGAATATCAGATGACGAAAGATCTTAGGCTTGAAGGCTTGAATATAATAACAAAAAAATTTAGGTTTAACAAAATTTAGTGCATGACTTCGTTGTGAGAGTGGATCTTGGTTTAACTTGTCGGTAACCGATTGTAATGCTTTCAATGCAACATTTCGTACATCAGAATTTACTAAAAGCTGTTCAACAGCTTCTACTAGTATAGACTGATCATACTTGTACACCCCATTCCATGAATCCATTAATGATGTCAATATATCTCCGTGTTTTGGAATTGTTTTTAGTAAAATCACATCAGGATCACACATATGTTTAACAAACGAGATGCACATCCCCAAATGCCGTTGTAACATTTCTTCCGATTTCGTTCCAAGTTTAATAAAAATAATTTGGACTAAATATTTGTATGATAATATTTGAATGAATATATTCCTTTTTATCCGCAATATCTTCTTTCACTAATCTAATCGTTACTGCTAATTCACGAAGTTTGTTTTTCAATGCATCATCAAATTTACGATAAACTAAATCATTTTATCGATTAAATATTAATAGACCATCCATTTTTAATTTTAATCACTTTTAAGTTTGTTATAACAATGAAATTTTTGTTTTTAATAATTATGCAAAATTCTTGTTCACATGCTTCCAATTGGATTATGACAGTCATACGCACATGCAACACATATACTCGCACATACATACCCACGTCCACACATCCATATACACACTCATACACCTACACACACACATCCATAATCATTCATACATATAAATAAAACAAAACTAACATATGACTCACCACAAGGTTAATGCGGTTTCCACTCCATGTCCTTCAAATTAGCAGGTCATCCCCTCAATTTTACTTCCATCGTTACACATTGTAAATGGAACCGAGTTCCTATATATAGTAATCTCCTTTTTGCACAAAACTACAAGACTCCTTATTCAATCCAGGATTTACTGTATCTTCAAACTCAAAAGTTTCTGTAGCCTTTTTACTACAAGCACAATAACAGCGTCTCCAACCCAATTTCAATACGGTAAAACATTATGATATTTATAACAGCACGCATAATTTTTTTGGAGCACAACTAAAGCTTGGTTATTTTAAATATTCTACAACAAATTTTCAATTACTATTTTGTGGCAAACAGTACATTCCACCTTAGTTATGATAGTATTATTTCTGTAGTATCCACACACAAAACATGAAACCAAATCGACCGATCGTCAATGGCGGATGGATTTAACAAAAAAACTTTTGCCGCTTTTTATTCACCAATTTTTTTAACTTGTCAATAAAAAACATTATGTTTGTTTAAAATTTTACTTATATAATTTTTATACACCAAATTTAATCTATGGCGGATGGCCACTACAGAATTTTCCACAACAAAAATAAATATATTTATATCTTGTTTGTAAAATTAGATGAAATATTTGTGGTAATGACTTAACAAAAATGAACACTGTACAATAACTTAATTTTTCTATTAATTCAATCTAAAATTGTACTATTGACCTTTGCAAATAATTGCACTACAACATAAATCTTTTTTTTTTGGTTTTAACATTATTTTATCACATTTAAGAGCATTCTAATAATTGAAGTAAATATTTTCTTATTTTTTTTTTTACAATAATTTATCAACATTCAGTTGAGTACCTTTACGGAGCTCCCAAAAATAAGAATTTTTTAATCGACAACACATGCAATGTGTAAATATGTTCATCAGCCGAGAATGACACCAATCAGAAAAATGGCAATAGACTAAGAGACAGAGGCCTCTATCGGCCGGTATTTATAGCTCGAAAAAGGCCGTTTTCAAACGACAACAAAAATGGGGTAGTCATTATCTGGTAGATTGAATGAAATCCTCTAAGGAGATTGCACATCTGTTTCGTAATAAACTTGAGAAAAAAATATAGTAAGAGATGATTACGAATTAAATGTAAGAAATTGTGTTAAAAAAAAAGAATAACAAAAACAATTTCAAAAGTTATTGACATTAAAGCAAACGAACAGTAATATATTAAACTCAATTTATAAATTAGTGCATGTGCGAAAGTAGGACGACTCTAAATTACGGAGATTGGACAATTGCTTCGTAACAATTTTTTAACCATATATTTTGTTGTTATAGTTACGTCCAAAGTAAAAAACATTTGTATTTGTTTAAATTCTTTAAAAAATAGAAATGTTTATCAAAGCAACCTTTCAATTCAAAATATCATAATCCAATCAAAATATTTGTTATTTTTTGTTGTCATAGTTATACGACTTGTTGAAAAAATTAACAACTATTTTGGTCAAAGCTACTTGTTCAACATATTTTTATTTCAAAATTTCAAAATTTTTTAATTTTGATTTAGATTAGACAATTTTTTTAAAAATATTCTGCTTGCGGCGAATAAAAAATAATATATGACGCATGGACGTAAGCCATTTTGGACTTATTTTGAGTGCAAATCTCAGCTGCATTTGTCCCTTGTCCGGTCAGGATTTTCTGAAGGTATAAAAGTTTTAAGTATTTTTAACCATTTTAACCATACTAGGAGGGCCCGGCATGCTTCGCTACGCTTATAAATAAAGTTTTTGCGTAGACATTTTGTTGACGTAGAAGCAATGATTTCAAAAAGTGGTAATGAGAAATGCTAGCATATAATTTTTAATTTTTCTTTTTAAATATATGAATGAAAAATAATCAGAACTCTAGCTGATCAGTTCAGATATATGAAAAATTAGCGATCAAATAAGTTAGAAATCAAATAAGCTTACTTGAAAACTAATTTGATCGCTAATTTTTCCTATATCCGAACTGATCAGCTAGAGTTCTGATTATTTTTCATTCATATATTTAAAAAGAAAAATTAAAAATTATATGCTAGCATTTCTCATTACCACTTTTTGAAATCATTGCTTCTACGTCAACAAAATGTCTACGCAAAATCTTTATTTATAATCGTAGCGAAGCACGCCGGGCCCTCCTAGTTTTTACTAATATACTACGCATACGATACGTTTATTACTACCCACTACCAAAGAATATATAAAAAAGAAAATATAAAAAAATAAATTTCATCATTCATGAAATCAACATTATTACGCATATAGTCTCTTTTATTCCGACGACTTGATCTAACCTTTCATGTACGAAGACATAAGAAGACTAAAATGAAATTCCATCTACCAAAGAATATATAAAAAAGAAAATATAAAAAAATAAAATAAATTTTTAAGTTTTAAATTTAATTTCGTTTTTGTATGTATGTAAACTTATAATGCATATGTATATAAAAAGTTTTTCGAATATAATAACTTTTTTATTTATGATCCGAAAAATCCTCAAAAATCTCTAAAACCTAAGTTACAGTAATATCAGTTAGCACTGAAAATTTGAAATTAATCAAAATTCGAATAAAAAAGCCTTAGGCTACGCATACGATACGTTTATTACTACCCACTACCAAAGAATATATAAAAAAGAAAATATAAAAAAATAAATTTCATCATTCATAAAATCAACATATTACGCATAAAATCTCTTTTATTCCGACGACTCGATCTAACCTTCCATGTACGAAGACATAAGAAGGCTAAAATGAAATTGCATCTACCAAAGAATATATAAAAAAGAAAATATAAAAAAATAAAATAAATTTTTAAGTTTTAAATTTAATTTCATTTTTGTATGTATGTATACTTATAATGCATATGTATATAAAAAGTTTTTCGTATATAATAACTTTTTTATTTATGATCCGAAAAATCCCAATCCCAATCCCAGAAATAGGTTACAGTAATATCAGTTAGCACTGAAAAGTTGAAATCAATCGAAATTCGAATAAAAAAGCCTTAGGCTCCACAAAATTTTGCGTTAGCGTATTAATATATAAGATTCTAGCAAATCAATAATTATTTACTGAAATTGCAAATGCTTCAAGTCTCCGCCTATAACGATTAATTAATAATAATAATAATAATAATAATAATAATAATAATTCCCAACGACCAATTACCCTTCCCTTCCCGCACGCGGGGAGTCACCATCAACATTATTATTATTACTACAACTATGAATCATAGAAGATGGTGTCAGACAAACTTTAATACAATGAACAAGGACATGAAGGGAACAAGAAGTTGGGTCTACTTAGTACAAGCAGATTAAAAATCGGTCAAAAACCTCAAACAGTAAAAAAATAAATAAATAGTAGATAAAAATGGGAGTAAAATTAATTAAGGAAAACAACACAACTAACACAAAAAAAGAAAGAAAAAACATATATAAACAATTAAAACATACACATGTGGGCATATACATACACATATAAAACACAAAGATATACATACACATACTCACGTACTTACATACACACACACATATAGATATACGTACCCATTCACATTCCAATGCACACATGTTTATAAATATCGTCAAAAGCTGAAAGAAAATTAAACATTGGTAAGAGGGATAGAATAGAGGAGTACTTTTAGCGATGATTTACTCAAATTGTAGTCAAATAAGGGGAAATTATGATTAACTTCACGCAGCATCCTTGTAAAAGGCTCGTTCTGGCCGTATTTAGTTTTGTGGAGTGGTAATCTAAATGCGGGTATCGATCTTAAGTTACGTGGATTCAAGTTAAAATTTATCGTCTCAAGAAGGGCAGAGGAGTCGATTTCGCCAGTTAATACTTGGTGAATAAAGACAATGTCAGCAACAATACGTCAGTTTACAAGTGCTTGGAGCTTAATTAAATTTAAACGATCGACGTAGGGAGGCAAAATGAAATTGTCCATCCTTGGCAGACCTCGCAGAGCAAAGCAGAGAAATCTGCGCTGCACGCTCTCAATTCTATCTATATGGATTTTGTGGTGTGGTGACCAAACTTGGCTAACGTTTTGCAATTAAATGTTTGAAGGCCGATGATGTAAACAAAAGTAGTCCTCATAACCTCAGATCGGTCACAATCTTTAGAGGTAGATCTGTACGAAACTAATATCATGAAACATTTTGGGACGAAAGAAAGTTAAGATGGAGGAACTGAAGTTATTTCTTATGTTCTGTTCTTATCTTGTATTGTTTATAAAAAGCAAACAATAATTGTTTAATTATTATTGATTGTTTAATAATTATTATGATACATCTTTGAATTACACTTTTTTTCATCAGAAGCTAAAAATGGTCCAATGAGTAGGAAAATTTTATCTTAGATAACCAATTTTTATATTTTGTTTGCACAAACAGTGAATAATATGGAAAACCATAATAGCACATATAGTAACCAATTTTTGTTTTTTTAATATTTTCTCTTACGTTAAATTTATATCGCACATTTAATTTAATCCAAAAAAAATGTTTATTAATATTCAAAATGCAGATTATTATACGTAAAAAAACGTAAATCGAAAATCAAAATTATCATTTTGCAGAAAACCAAAATAAACCGAAATAAAAACAAAAACATAATAGAAGTTTCTTTAACGATATAAATTTTCTTTCTGTTTTCTTCTTAAGTTGTTATAAATGTTCAACGATGATCTTAAATTAGTACTTGGGTGGATTTCAAATTGAACTGAATATATCGGCAACAAATATAATTAATTCGTTTCTATTAATTTAATTTTTATTAACATTTTCGGTTGCAACAATAATTAAAATAAAAAGTTTTTTGTTTTGCTGTGTTAAATTAATTAAAATATTTCTAATTACAATAGAAAAAGTAAAACTGTTTGTGATCATTTAATCAAAAAAAACAAAGGGGACATTAAATAAAAATGAGCCCCAAATTATATGAATTCGCAGTAACATTAATACGTGATTGTCCTAAAACACCATGGGGAATACGTCTGGTTGGTGGAAGTGATTTAGATACACCTTTAATCATTACAAAGGTACTTTAAAAATTTTAATATTTTTATAACTTTTCTTGTCTCCTTTGAGTTTTCACTCAACAACTAAATACGATTATTTATCTTAAAAGAAAATTTTTCGTTGCTATGGAAATTTCAAGAAATGTGAAAAACATGGGAAAATGTGTTCAATAAGTTTTTATTCTCTTTTATTTTTTTTTGTTGATTTTAACGATAATGTTATTGTTAAATGGATTTTTTCGAGTTAAAATTTTTGTTTGAAAGTGTTTTTAATTTATTGTTTAATTCTATTCTCAGATTAAAACAATAAACAGTTTTTGATGAAATTTGAAAACATTGAAGCCCAGTTTTTTTTTCGTTAAATTAAATGATAAATTTTAAGTTAAAACTAAGATGGGAATAAATTTTAAAGATAGGTAGGTCTATTTTCACCTAAGTATTACTTTTATTATGGTTTATTTATTTAGTTACTGATTAATTTAACCTTGATAAACCAAGATGGTCGATGAACTGCATTAGCAATATCTAAACCAAATTTTTTAATAAGCCAAATTTAAATTGTATCATGAAATTTTTTCGTCGCAAAGTTTAGATCTTTAGTTAGTGCTAATTATTTTTAATTAGCTAACAGATTTTTTTTTATACGATACAGATGGTACTGAAATTTTTAGAGAAGTGCGTAATATGGGCTTAATATTTTTAAATTGCATGTTAAAAATTAAAAAATTAAAAGATAAGTGCTACACTTGTAATATACATAATTACATGTTCAAAATCAAATAAAAATTCATTTCTGAAACATTGATTTATGATCAAGTTTCTTGTAACACATTTTCGTTTTAAATTTCTATGTGAATGAGTTGTGTACCGACTCATAGTCTTCATAAAGTATTCTGTATTGTAGATAAACTATTTAATGCTCATTAATTTTTTATACAATGTAAATTTAATTAAAATGAAATTATAGTAGCCCTTTGCTTTTTATTACTGAAGAGAGGAACAAATATAAAATTATTGTTTTGTATATAACTTTAAATGATAAGGCAAATATTTAGTTTTATTGTGTTGCGCTGATTTGCGCAACAGAATAATATTAACAAATGATTGTTTTATTCTGTTAAGTTAAGACTAATAGCGCACAAAATCATGGTTCTAAAAAACCAAAAATAAACCGACATTTATAGTTGTCGAAAGGATAACAACATTTCCCTTTTCATTAAAATTATATAAAAACAATAAAAACAAACTAATGCGCATGTGTTTTTCTCGAATAATAAAAAGTCAAAAGGTTACTATGACTTCATTTGAATTAAAATTCCAATATGAAAACATGAGTTTTCATATGATTGTTTTTGTAGCTCATTTCATTTTCAAAATACCAAATTATCGAAAAGGTATTGAAATTGAATAAAATTTATTTAATTGAGGGAAAAAATTTTGGTGCGAAACAATTTCTTTTAGTTCGACTTTCATATTTTTGTTGTTCTTTAATTTTTTTTTGTTTTGGTTTTTCAATATATATTCTTTCCAATAATTTTATATTTTAACATTTATTAACGGCTACAGAATAAAATGAAGAATTGGAAGCTCTGTAAAAAATACCAACATAAATTTCTTTATCCTGCCGACAACTAG
Source organism: Diogma glabrata (assembly GCA_963693315.1). Classification (NCBI taxonomy): domain Eukaryota; kingdom Metazoa; phylum Arthropoda; class Insecta; order Diptera; family Cylindrotomidae; genus Diogma; species Diogma glabrata. The sequence goes on from OY856186.1 coordinate 402,429,506, forward strand.
AAATACAATAGGTTTATTTTTGTTTTTTACAACCATAATTGTGTGCATTATTACGATTAATAGGATAAAATTGACAGCGTTTTATTCTGTTGCGCGAATCAACGGAACACAATAAAACAATTTATTTGATTGTATTGAATACTGCAATAAATTTTGTTTGACTGTATTTTATAAAAAAATTAATAAAAGTAATTTATTGTTTAAGTGTTTAATAATATATTTTACTCTCGAGCAAAAGTTTAGAATGCAAGTGAGGCACAAGCGAACATTTTAAATGTGCGAGAGGATAATATTCATAAAATTCGAACCCAATATTACATTTTAATTTTTATCATTCCGAGAGAGTAACATTATTTTAATTTAAATTGAATTATTTGAATATATGCATTGGGTGGTTTGAACAATTATTACCATATTTCTTTGATTGAATTGAATAGTTAATTGAATGGACTAAAGCTCTACGCCTTTGCTTTAGCTCGGCAATTTAAAGGTTTTATCATACAAATCTATGCCAAGCGCTTGTTTGATGATCTTAGGTCATCAATAATATGGAGTATACCAGTGTTTGGTAACAAAAGTTTTAAAAGTTTTTAAAAGCTATTAAATCGACCACGACCTTGTGCGTTCTTTCAAATATATTTTAATTTTTGTTCCAGACGTTGCAAAAATTTTTAGAGGAACAAAGAACTATGACGAGCATGAAGAGTTCTGATACTTTGTTTCAGATATGAGTGAATTGTGCTCAATTTAAAAAAAGCTGTATTGATTAATATACTTGATTAATATACTATTACATAATATATTAATGTCTTTGTCTGATAACAAGATAATACACTGAACAAATAATCAAAATAAGGTTTTAAAACGTTTTCAAAATAAAGAAATTGAAAGGATTCTCCACGAGGAGAGGAACGATATCAAAATCACAGGAGGTAACTCTAATGCGCCTATTGAACAAAATGCAAAACATAAGACACATCAATGGGCCAAACATCAAGTATCGTAACAAGCACAAAAATGACTTTTGCAAAGCACAACGAGTTAGTTAAAAATTTTGTAATTTAGTTTTCTCCTAGCTCTTTCGTCTCTCACAAGAAACTCCAGTATGGAATGCATAGCGTTAATTAGAATTGGTAGCGTTAGTTAGAGTTAGTGCTACAAAAGTTAGAGAATGAGGGCTAGCTTATAAAAAGAAATATTGCAAAGTTTTTCAACCTTCCTTCGAATTGACCTAACTCTCAATTTAATAAACTTAATTCCGAAATCTCCTTCTGGATTCGATCATCACTGATTAGTAAGCAAAACACCAGGTTTTATTAAGTATTCAACCCATCGGTACAGCGTTTCGTTTACAATTATTCATTTCACCTTCCACTTAAACTATCGCAATTTTAATTATATCTTTACACCATCATCGGTCTAAAATAAAACTAATCATAATATTGCAAGTGGAATTCCTTTTATACAATTTTGCATAATTTCTCGATTGTTCGAGGTCACTTTCTGTACAAACCTCAAGAAAATCTAAGAATATTTGATAACATTATTTTACCTAACATGTTGATTTGATTCATAAAATAATTCTATTTTATTTCATGTTGTTGTTATTGTTTATCTTTAACCCCTTTTCTTGGAAACGTGTGACGTTGAATACAATTTTTATTTCATTGTGTTTATGTAGAATCGTAACAATATATTAATTATTGAAGAAGTTTTTGGTGCCATAAGTTTATCTTCGTTTAGAATAATAAAAACTAATGTAGTTTTCGGTTAAATTTTAAATAAGGTCGGATAAAAATAAGTTAAGGTATACGAAATACTGGTATACCTGGTTGGTGACTGGTGGTATATTGGTCTGTCGGATTTCAATACCGCAAAATCGGTATTGGAATTTCGATTACAAAGAAACCGAAAAACACGAGAACCAACCGAGGAGGCTAATGCATTAATACATCTCGAATCTCATCTCATCTCAATCACACATAATCATGAATTGCATGACATTTTTAGAAGATGTCAATTGACATACAAGATAGCAAACAATTGAATCGAATGGTGTGTTGATGGTCAAAGCAATGAGTACTAAATGGTAAGAGCACAGAAAATACATTAAAACTGTGAAAAAAAACAAAGAAAAGAACACCAGAAGTGAAAGAGAAATTGATGAAAAGATTTGAAGAAATACAGTTGAGATTTTGAACGTAGACCGAGAAGATCAACCCACAAATCTAGGGTAAACCTAGTCAGTACTGGCGTGTTGATATCACTTAAAGTTTTCGTGTTACAGGATGTCAAAAATGAAGTAAATTGATATTGGAAAAGGAATGCATGGCTGATGATTGGTCGAATGACAAAACCCATTAATCAGATGTTAACGCTTGTATTATCAATCTTCTGACTAAATTCTCCAAACTAAGTAATAACTCAAGATAAATTAAGACATCTTAACATAACTTTTTTTACAGTAGACGATTCAAGATATCCCTTAAAGCTTTTACGACAACCTTCTCATGTTCATGACAAAACTATTTTTAACTATTTTGCCTGGCAGTGAATTAGCTCTGACCCTCAAAAATAGTAAGAAGAAAGTAATTAAACGTTTTAGAGGCAACACTAAATAATGGGTTTGCCATCTCGAATGTCTTTCATGGTCCCTTGAAAAGAATAGTTCTGTTTTTGTTCTCTATTTTGGTTCTCTCAACCCACTTTTGTGTAAAAACACAATTACTGAAAACATTTCGTAGTACATCTGACACTTCCGGAAAGCCAGTATTAATTTTATTTTCTATTTTTTTCGCCTAGTTATGAAAAAACTAAAAATAATTCACAAAGGTACGAAATCAATAATTTTGTACAAAAAAAATTATGCGGACTTCTTTTTGGCTCGTGCAATGGAAATTTTTTTATAAAGTTAGAGAGTTGGAATTTAGTGGTCGGGACAGCTGATCTAGTTTGTTATGAAGTGTAATTCAAACTTCGTGATTGAGAGTTGAACCATTTTCCCACACGCATTAAATTTACCTAAACCGAAACTTTCATAGTTGCTTTCGTTTTTCCTTTGAACGTAGTTTCTTATACTCAATCCATAATCGTCATCTACAATAGTTTCCGTTTAAAAATTATCCTAAAATAGTTGTGTGCTATTTCTCAATGTAATTTCCTATATTCAATTTGTAATCGTTAATCACTATCAAATTGTCATAAAACAGTTGTACAATATCATTGATTCGTAATCGCGCTATTTTCATATATAATTCTTACAATCATTATTATTCAATAATTTTTTTTTATGTAGTTTCCTATTTTAATACCCGTTGGTTGTAAGAATTCTTTAGCGGGTACAATAAAGCGAAAAAAAAATTCCCTAAATTGAATTCGCTCTATTTCCCAAAAGATAAGAGGAATCAATCCATGGATTACGTCTCGTTCATCGTAGTGTCATGAACTTTTTGAGTTGCTTTTGCTTCATTTTATAAAATGTAGCTTCCTACAATCGTTTCATAATAGATATTTCTGTTTATAATTCCCTTCCAATTTTAGTACCGGTTAATAGTGAAGATTCTTTTAGTGGGTACACATATTTAACGAAAGAGAATAATCAATAAACAGACTTAGCGTGATTATCGATTCGTTGTTGTATATAACGGCGTAACTTTAACTATATATACGTGGTTGAAGACATGAAGTTTCTCTTAGTTTGACATTATGTCTACCAAGTTCACAGCTGTTGGTGTTTTGTTTTTTTGACGTCTACACGTCGCGTGTTTAATGTCGTGTATTTTATTAATTAAAATTAAAGGAATTAATCCAGCGAATAATTAAAGAAAAAAATCCAGTACAAAGTTCAAGAACGATAGTTATAACCCAAGTTAAGCTTCCTTGAATTATGTTTATGATAATGTGAGACCGGAAAACCAAGTAAAACGCATGTGAGTTTTTCTATCAATTGTTGGTTTGGTTATAACTATTGGTACAAACAAAACCACAGCTGATGACATAATTTTGTTCATAAAAAGAAAATTAGTCAAATTAAATAAAATGTCCTTTCTTGTGTTGTGATAAAGTTAATAGTAAATAATAATATACGAATGTAGAATTGCTGTGATAACACTTGTTTTCTGTTTGAACTGTGATAAATAGAACTACAAATAATAATTGCATTCTTATATGAAAATAAGCATAATTCTGTGTTAGCATAAATTACAAGTATATGTGAAGAAAGATAAATTTAACAAAGAAACTATTACATAATAGAAAAACATAATCATAATTTTTTAATTGCTGGTTGTAATTTGGAGATTGTCTATGTTTCTAATAGATGTGTTATTAAAATCCTAATTCCATCTATTCAAAAGCTTTGTGATATTTTTGTGATAACACTGGTATCAGGACGAAATGAATCAGTGAATTGGGTGCTGGAGTGTGATTTACCGAAAATACTTGGCCGCATGTTACAATTATTTCCGGCGTACTGACGGTCTTAATACGTTTCCGGGACAACCATTTTGTTTTTTTGTGATCATACATTATCATCATCATTCCTGTCGAATATTATGATACTTTTCCGGTAACAAGAGAAAAAGGGAAAAGAAATAATTACTGATCATCAACACGTTCGGATTGCAATAATTTTTTCATCGTCGTCGTGATACTGATTACTGAGCTCACCGATCGATGAACTGTGGGAGGATGAGCGATTAATTTTGAACTATTGAAGGAGGATCTGGCCAAGCTATGGGGTGAGTCGTTTTTAAATATATATATATATATATATATATATATATATATATATATATATATATATATATATATATATATATATATATATATATATATATATATATATATATATATATATGTATATATATATATATATATATATATATATATATATATATATATATATATATATATATATATATATATATATATATATATATATATATATATATATATATATATATATATATGATGTGGGAGTGTATGCATGTATGAATGTGGGCGTGAGTGTGTGGACATGTGCGTGTATGCATGGGGTGTGTATGGGTATACTATAAAACAAACCAAAATGCTTATGAATTGTTTTTTTTTAAATTATTGATTAATTTCTAATAATTATTATTCAAAATTTAAACAGCTTATAATAAAATCATTAATTCTGATGTAATTAATAACGATAAAACCTAGCACTACTATTTTTCTATAATACTATAACTTAGAATTTCTACATTAAACAGAAAAACAACAAAAAAAACAATATTACATAGACCATTATCGTTTAATTATTTGATTTAATTCGGAAGGTATACTAAATTAAAAAAAAACATAATCAAGTGAAGAACTACTATCAATTTAAGTAATAAAGGAAAAAACTGTTAAATTCTTTTCTGTTGCTAAACGAATAAAACAATTGCATTTAAATATATTTTACGTTTAAATTGATATTATTTTGTTTCAATTTTCGAAATTTATAACATTTTTTTTGTTAAAAAAATGATAATGGATTATTTCACGTGTGACTAGACGTGAAAGCATGTGAAGGTGTGCTGTGAATTGTAGGGGTTGGACGTAGTGATCGTGGTTCGTTCTTACACGGGGGTCGCCAGAGTCTGTTTAGTTCACTTGTTCTTTTTCTTACATCCGTTCTTATCTCATGCTACGCGTACTAAATCGGTATTTGTGCTGGAGCAGCAGGATTTCTTTCTCGTCCCCATGGACTGCGGCTGGTTTGGGGCTATAAATACAACCTCACTAGGTACGAGGCCTGCTATGCCACTTCGTTGTTAGTCAACGAAGCAGTGCTTCATTACAGGTTGTTTTAAATTAAAAAGTTGGAGATTTGAAATTAAACGAGGCAAACGAGTTGGTTTTGGAATATGAATTTGGCCAGTTGGAGTGTGGGTAGTTAACGAGTGATGTCGCAAAGTTCAAGAGAAAAAAATTACTTTAATGTTAATATTAATTTCTTAATTTTGTGTGTTTCGAAATCTACCTTTATTTTCCTAAGCAAGTGACTGAAATGTTTTGTTAAAGGAAACTAAAAAAAATCAGAAAAATCAAAAGGTTTTTAATGGTGGAAGATGACAAGTGTATGTGAATAGAAATAAATATGAAACCAAAAATAAAAAATAAATTAAAATAAATTAAATGTTAAAACTCTTGAACAATTAAGCTTATTAAAGAATGAGAGCTAAAATCGACACAAATATGAAAACCGAAACAAAATGAGTAAAAGCGATGTTTACCTAATTGAATTAACTGTTCGATGTATTAAAATTAACTGTAACATCAAAGTTAAAGTTTATTAGTTTCTTTGAAAAATGGGTACGTGATATAATTCAAGAAGACCAAAAACGAACTAAAACAACATCAGGATATCACCATCAACAGGGAAGTTGTTTTTCTGTAATTATAATTTGGCAAAGCTACCAAACCTGGGTGCTGTTTGATACACCCATTTTTTTATTGAATAAATTTTTTTTAAATTTGCTTGTAAAGTGGTTTGTCGATGGAACCCTCTTATAGAAGTAGCTAACGGCAGGATATATTAGCGTACGCAACCATACAGTAGAGCTGCAGGGTCTTCCATACCTCAAACTACAGTAGCACTACTAAGGGCTCGATCTCATCAAATTATATCAGTGAAATAATGATGACTTGCGTAATATTCAAAAATATTGAATGTTTGGAAAATAAAACTAAAATTTTGAAAATTGATAAATTAGTGATCTTACGACACCTGGGTGTCCTTTAGTAAGTCGTTCAACATAAAATATTGAAATAATTCGAGAAAGAGTTGACCGTTTTCTAGAATTGAATATTTTAAAAAACTCTCTACGATTTGTTCTCAAGATTCACATTTCCATGTAAACCAAGTTCAATTGACTCAAGAACTCTGCTGACTAGGAATAGCACAGAGTTTTACGAAAAAAAAAAACATTTTCAGCGATGACGCTTATTTTCATGTTGATAGCTTTGCTAATCGTTAAAGTTGTAACTCTCGAGCTCAAAAACTTCGCGAGTTTTTCTTTAAGAAACAAACATATCGAAAATATGTCATTGTTTGACATGGAATTTAAGGTAAAAGCATCATCGGACCATTCCTCTTCGAAAATGTTGTTTAGACAATGGCCGTTAATGGTGCTCGATCGTTAATCATGCAGAAAATTTTATTGAAAAATATTAAATTCGTGTTTCAATTCAAATATTGTTGATTTTGCAGAGGTAAAATAAAATACACAACCGTATTGTATGAGCTCTCACAGAAAGTTTATTTAATGACATTTCATGTTAACATAAATTAGTTAGTCTAATGTTTTTAAATTTTAACACCCTCACTTGTTAAATATTAATTTTATAATGTATACTAATTTAATTTCTAAATCAGGAGATTATATAATATAAGTACATAAATTCAAAGCTTTAAAAAAAAATCTGAGTTTTAATTACATATTTCAAAATAATATTCTAACATAAACTAATATTCAGAAACTTTAATTCAAAAACAAACAAATATATATATATATATATATATATACATAAGAATTAAATATTTAACATAATCCCATTTCATTTATACAAAAAGTGTGTTTATTCTTGGAAACCGCTTTTGTCAGATTATCAGCTGCCATTTGATCTGTTGATATAAAAGTAACATCCAGAATATTGTTTTCAATTTTTTCTCGGATGTAATGAAAACGTATATCTATATGTTTAGTTCGAGGTTTGAATCCGTCCGATTCAGCTAACTTTATAGCACTCTGATTATCGCAGAAAATTTTAATAGGTTGTTTCAGAGAATCGTCTAGTTCTTCACCAAATTGCTTAAGCCAAATAGCTTCTTGTGCAGCTGAAGAGAGAGCCATATACTCAGCCTCAGTGGTAGATAAAGCAACAGTTTGCTGCCGACGGCTGTTCCATGTTATAGCACCATTAGCAAATTTAAATAAATATCCAGTACAGGATCGTCGTTTATCAATATCGGATGCCCAATCGGCATCAGAAAATCCCACTAAATTACCATCTCCAATATTTGTATAGCGCAGTTTATAATTAATTGTACCACGTAAATACCTAAAAATTCTCTTCACTGCTTTCCAATGTAAGACACCATAGTTTGAATTAAACCTGCTCACATCATTAACAGCAAATGCTATATCTGGTCGCGTACACTGAACCAAATATAATAAACAGCCAACTGCTTCTTGATATGGCATTTTATTGTGATCTTGACCGTCTTTGTTATCTGATACCATATTAATTGATAACTTCTGATTGTTGTCACTCGGAGTTGCTACAGATTTACAATTTTCCATGCCAAAACGTTGTAAAATTTCCTTAATATATATTGATTGATCCAATTCAATATAATTATCTGTACGTGATATCCGAATGCCTACACAATTTGATGCACTACCCATATCTTTCATTTTAAAAGTAGAACTTAACGAGTTCTTTATTTGCTCCAGAACAATCGCATCTTTCCAAAAAATTAGAAGATCATCAACGTAAATTGCCACCAATAAATCTCTATCTGTATTAAAATATACACATGGATCCAATTTTGATTTACTTAAGCCGAATGATTTAAGAGCCTTTTCTAATTTAGAATTCCATTCTCTACTTGCCTGTTTTAAGCCATACATAGCCCGATTTAACTTACAAACTAAGTTGGTATTATCATTAAAACCTTGAGGTTGTTCTATATAAATATCTTCTTGTAATTCACCTTGTAAAAATGCCGTAACAGCATCCATCTGGTGAATTTGCAGATTACGTTTGATCGCAAGAGCCATCAAAAAACGTATAGATGAATATCGTACCACAGGCGAAAAAGTTTCATGGTAATCTATACCGTATTCTTGTGAGCAACCTTTTGCTACTAGCCTTGCCTTATAACGCATAATATTTCCATCATAATCTCGCTTCGTTTTGAATACCCATTTAGTTTTAATTGGCTTTTTGTTAAGTGGCAAAGTAGATAACGTCCATGTGTTATTTTCTTTGAGCGAATTTATTTCTTCACTCATAGCGGCTTTCCAACATTGTGCATCATAGCGTGAAATTGCATCTTCGACTGTAATTGGATCAAAAACATTATTTTTATTTAATGAAAAATAACTTACACTGTCATTGTTTCTGGTTTGACGAGTTATTCTTTTAGGAATGGTTGAATCAACTGTTTGGAATCTTACATCTGGAATGTAATCAGGATCTATTATGATATCGTCTGATATATTCCCAACGATAGTCGAATCATTTGATGTTGCAAAAGAATCAATTTCTAATCCTTCAGCATTTACATTCAAATCTTCCTCGCTAGTTTCATCTTTTACACCAATGTTGAATGAGTCACTTGCCCTCACTTCAGTGAATTCCTCCATTATAATATTGTTAGAATCTCTTGACTTAAATTCTAATTTTTCATGAAAAATTACATCACGACTTATTATGAGCTGTTTTGTTACACCATTTATACACCGATAACCCTTTGTATTAGAATCATAACCAACAAATATCAATTTATTAGATTTAGAATCGAATTTTTGTCTCTTTTGTTTCGGTATATGAACCATCACATATGAACCAAATATCTTTAAATTCGATATATTCACTTTATTGCCAGTCCATATTTCTTCAGGTGTCGTATTTAAAACAGAATTAAATGACCTATTTATGACGTATGCTGCCATGTTAATTGCTTCAGCCCAATAAGCTTTACTTAAATCTGCATCAAAAAGCATGCACTTAGCTCGTTCAACTAATGTCCGATTCATACGTTCTGCAATTCCGTTTTGTTGTGGACTATAAACATTTGTTAATTGATGTTGAATCCCATTCACTCGACAAAAACTTTGGAATTTATTTGAACAGTATTCTGTCCCATTATCAGTTCGGAAAATTTTAATTTTACGTTCAGTTTGGTTTTCGATCCACACTTTAAAATTAATGAACGTTTCCAACACTTCTGTTTTTGATTTTATGAAATAAACAAAAACTTTTCGTGAATGATCATCAATAAAAGATAAAAAATACCTGGCATTTCCAATTGATAGATTCTCCATCGGGCCACACAAGTCCGAATGTACTATATCTAAAATATTTTCACTTCGATGCTCACTTCGTTTAAAAGGTATCCGACTTTGTTTACCTTTTGCACATATTTCACAATATTTTATCATCAATTCATCATCATCAAAACGTAAACCATCAACAATTCCATCTCTCATTTTGCATAAACTACTATAGTTAATATGTCCCAAACGTCTATGCCATGTAAGAGCACTATTATCTGCAACGCTGGACATTAAACATAAATTTGTTTCACTTTGAAATTTATAAACACCATCTTTTGATTTACATGACACAAATTCTATATTATTTTGGTCATACACTGAACAACCATTTTTATTAAAAATAATTGTATTGCCTTTCTCTACAATTTTTGAAATTGATAACAAATTTGCAGACAGTTCTGGCACATGTAAAACTTTATCAACTTTAATTTCAGAGTCTTTCAATTTCAATACAGTATTTCCTATACCAGCCACAAGCATTTGTTGATTATTTGCTGCTGTAATATCACCAATTGACGCATCTTGTTGGTTAGATAACAGGTTTACATTTGGTGTCATGTGACTTGACGCACCACTATCTAAATACCAATCATTTGCTATATTTGTTGGAAATAATACTGCCGAAAAAGCACGCTTGCGTGATTCAAAAATTTGGTTTCCAGTGTTTGAATCACTATTAATTTTATTCTTTTTACAGTTTTTACTAATATGATTTCTACCACCACACGTATAACACTTAAAATTCCGCGGTTTAATTTTCTTATTTAACTGAAGTGTATTTTTCCTATTATTATGACCGAAAAACGCACTTACACTAGAAGTAGTAGAAAATTGTGTGTCCAATAGTTTTGTTTTAATCATGTCAGCATCAATTGTAGCAGTACTACCTTCAAAACTCATTATGAGTGGTTTAAACTCATCTGTTAAACCGGCTAACATTATTGCACCAATCCATTCATCATCAATGCCAAAACCAATTCCCATCAGTTTATTGGATATACCGATTATTTCGTCAATATAAGATTGCATGTTGTTACATTCTTCCAAACGAATTGATATTAATTTACGTAATAAACTAATTTTACGCATCCATCCTTTATCCTCGTAGAGATGTTGAAATTTTTTCCACATTTCAATGGCTGACTTGCAATTTGTTATATGGACATACAATGACGTGTCAACACTCAACACTATCCTAGACTTAGCTTGGCTTAACTTTTTGACATCCTTCTCTGCAGCCACATCCTCATTTTCTTTACTGCTTATAATACAGTTTTCCCATGAATTGGCTTCTAAATAGTTTTGCATTGCAAAACGCCAAATATGATAGTTTTCACTTCCTTTCAATTTATCAATATCGAATTCACCTTTCATCTTTAGCTATACAAACTCAAACTTGTGCTAAACTTTGATGAAATGTTTTTATTAACAAAATAATAAAAATAACAAACACACACAGTATTTGTTCTTGAATTTCGATAAACAGTTTTTATTTATGACATATAATTAAAATTTATTTTAATTAAATAAAAACTTGTGAAATTAATCTGGGCCCATAACCTGTTGATTTTGCAGAGGTAAAATAAAATACACAACCGTATTGTATGAGCTCTCACAGAAAAAGGAAAGTTTATTTAATGACATTTCATGTTAACATAAATTAGTTAGTCTAATGTTTTTAAATTTTAACAAATATAATTCCAAACAGTTCAAATTACATCACATTTCTCGTTTGCTTGTGATTAACAAAAATATGATCGGTAGGTAATGCTAAAAAAATATGCAATATCCAAATCCAAAATTTGTAGAATATTAAGATGAAATAAAGTAACATAAAAATTCAAACAAATCTCTGTGAGCTGTAACCAATGTTGTTTTCAATAAAGTTGCTTCTGGTTCTACCAGAAAAAAATGTTTCGAGCTCAAAAAATCTAAAAAAGGATTTTAGTTTTGTACAAAAATACTCCATTGACATCAAGCCGCTACTGCGGGTGTTTTGATACACTGAAAAAAAATTAAAGTAATGACAACCTCATGTTGAAGTTAACAGTATATTATTCAAAACAAGAAAAAAAAATCTTAAAATAACTTCACGGTGACTCAGACAACTACAAATAAACATTTTCCTGACAACAGAATGAGGTTTGTTTAAAATATAAAGTGTTACATTGATTACATGTAACAACAGTTGAATAAAGTTAATAACTATTTCCTTGAAAGAAATTTACTATAATATCATGAATTTTGCATTTCGAAATTGGTTGAATTGTGTTTAATTTTTACAGATACATAACGTGCGGTTGTCTCAACTACACTGTTCTGTACTTGTACTGCTGTTGAATCAATTTCAGGGTTTGATTCGAGATATTCGACTCTGAATCGAGGTTGTGACAACAGCAATTCGATTTGAAAAAGAACATGTGTTTTTCCATTGGATATATGAATGGGCCAAGTTTATAAAAAGTGTTTAACGATTGGTTTTAAAGAGAGCCGTTTTCAGATATTTCACTTTACTGTACGCATGCTGAGATGTCATAAAATCATATAAAAATTTGCGTCTATCAACACCTTAGAAAGCATGAATTGTTGTGCGACCTTGTTCTTAAAAGTCTTTTATGTGTTATTGTGACACACATTGTAATTTCTACTACCAAACACATTTTATTTTAACAAAATAGCGTATCATCAAAGAATATTCCATAACTTAGAGTAAGGGATGGAATCTTTGATTGAAAATACTTCATCCGTCAGCACCCCTAAGATATCACTTTGGCTGATGAGATTGCACTGCTATTGCCAGTGATATACGATATCTCAAGATAACTCATATGCCAATAGCAGGGATAAAAGTACGCGTGATTGTCACACCCATAGATCAACTATTTTAAATTTTACAAATCTTCCTGCGGCAAGCTAAGTAAATTCAGTGGTATTAATGTGCATTGTTGCCGTTTGCAAATCACTATCAGCTAAGTGCCACCATTTTTAATTAGTTTATTTATCATGATTGCCATCCATGTTTAATCATACATAAGCTATGCTTCTTTGTATAGAATTTATACGATTTTCGTCTCGAAATTGTGAGCTTTAATATAATATAATCGATATAATCCATATAATCGATGTTATCAAGTATCAAGTTACAAGTATTAAGTCTTCACTTAATTTTAGAAACATGTATTACATATAATTCCAAACCAACAACATATTTGGTGAAGATGATAAAATTTGTAACATCAAGATGTGTTAAATTCCAATACATATAATTTTGATATACAAACGTAATTGTTTCAGGTAATACTATATTGCTTACGTTATTTTTAATTTCAAAAAAATTATTTTCAACAAAAAAATCATTGATCAAAGCAAACTACCATTTAAAACGATAATTAAATAAAAAGCAAATTAAGTGTACACAACAACTTCTTAAATTTTCATGATGATTAATGTATTAATGCATAAAGGACAAACAGACATACTTTCAATTTTATATATATTCAATATTTATTTAGCATGATGACTCAAATGCAAATTGCAAAATACAGTAGCAATATAACTTTAAAAACTACATTATAGATTAATTTCTTAAAATTCGTAAAAAGAAATTTTTATTATTTTTATGAATTCATGAATAAAAAAAATAATTTCAATGGTATTTAATAAAAATTTTAAAAAAACAATAAAAAAATATGTACCACACCAGGAATTATTGAACTTATGACCTACAGAACATCAGTCGAGCGCGATATCTACATCGCAAATTTAAACGTTAAAAAATGATAGATGAATTTCATATTTAAAAAACAATATTTTTTTGTTCTTCAAAAATGCATATTAAAATTGGTAACGCGAATATATAAATTTTACTCCATACAAAATTTCATAACGAGGCTAAAGAAGTTTTCACTTCAAAAATAAAAATAAAACAAACAAAAATTAAATTTAAAAAACTAATTGGGGCTCGGGCGATTGCTTTATTTAACTCAAAAGTGTGATAGGAAAACAAAAGCAGTCTAGCTATAACTCTGAAAGTCAAGTGCTAGCATTTTTCTGATCTCCGTTCCCAGACAGGAAGAAAACATAAGATAACCTATGTTAAGAATTAAGATTTTAACATGAACGCCAGACCAATTTACCTGGTATCGATCCACCACACTACATCTACATTTCTGTTTCACAGTCTGCGCTCTCATCTAATGATTGTTTAAAATTACGGATAAAGGAAATAGAGCACAGCGTATGAAGAAAGTTGACCTAACGTAGAAACCTGAGCCTAATCAGATAGTCAGACCAGACCAGCCTGAATAACTGACACAAAAGTAAAGCAATATTTTATAAAACTTGCATGGTCATTATGAATATTAATTCGACAACATCAACAGTCTACCAAGGGGACAGGGGTGGTCTAGCTACTGCTCTGAAAGCAAATGTTAACAAAACCCGTGGTTTATCCCATTTTGGATCCACAAACCAACCAAACAAGTTATTTAAAAATTTAATCAGCTTTTTGAAAAAAAACTGACCATTATGTTGCAAATCATGAAATCGGTTGATTCGTACCCGATTACTATTATACGAGATTAACTAGAAAATCAATTGGTGAAAACTCCCCATTTTCTCGCAAGTAGTTGGCAATCAATTTGTCATGAACGTTAGTAATGTTTCGTCTGGTTTCAGTTTTGAATGGAATTGTTAACAAAGAGCATGAACTTAAATACAATGTTTCTAGCCATTAATAACATTCATGACTCAAAAAATGATCAACTCAGTGCAATTTCCGCTTAGAAAGCAAAAAAGGCGAGAGTAAGAATTTGAAGATTTTCAATTTAAAAAGAATCGACAGGATTAATCTAATATTAAAAAAATAAATATAGCCTTGACCTAAGCAAAATTTATTTTAATATATTTATGTATATATAATTAAATAACCTTGCTAATGTATTTATATAAATAAATAACACAACAAAAAACTTAAAACAATATATTTTAATTATACAAGTTTCACCCTTCATTAAGTTTAATTAGATTGGGCATGTGACTTATAAAATTTTCTTTTTCTTATCAATTTTACTTGTTATTTTCAATTTTACAACTTTTACCTATATACCTCGTAGATAAGATTAAAGAATGTTTCATTCTATTAAATTTATATTAATTCGCATCGTTTAAATATACAAATATGAGTTGGTTGCGACGCGATCGTTAATTTTTCATTCTCTAAGATCGTTTGCCAAAATATTCGTTAGTAGTGCATTTCAATTGTTTTAATTATAGAATTATGTTTAAATAATATACATATAACTGATGTTACATATATATATTTATATATGTAACAAGGGCAATAGAGCAAAATTGTTGTGCGTAGATATACCATACATATGTTGAAATGCGTTTATTTTTGTTATTAAAAAATTAAATCAACAGTTGGGAAATATTTATTTCAAAGTATAAGGCGTCTCCATTTTAAACTAAACTATTTAATTTTCATCTTAATATTTCGTTTTAAAATAAAGATTGTGATGATGAAAAATAGATGGCAGGATGTTTTGGTTGTTAAAATAATTTGATTTTATTGCTTTGGTTTAATAAATATGAATAAAACTTCTGTTATCATTATAAATGTTACTTAATTATTTTTATAGTTTTGTGGTTCATAATGTTTTTTGTTTCTGTGTTTATTTTCAAGACTAAACAGTGTCAGATTTAAACTATTTTAAATTCACAAGATTTTAAATAAAGGTGTTCATCAACACATGAGAGCTCATATTTGGAATTCATATTTGCCTACCAGATTCATCCTGTGTCGCACAGAACACGTATTGGATTGGGCATGCTGGTAAAATATCATTTTTTGTGACGCTTTTGTTTCAATTATGTCTCACAATCGTGAGGTTGACGCCTCGCTTTGCAAACTCCACATACCACTCAAAAACTTTAGCTTTACGTCCTTGCATCATAATCTACTATTTTATTCGCCTATATATTAAAGTGTTACTTTAATACTGTGATTTGCGGCGTTAAAGTGTCACTTTTTAACCATATATTTTGTTGTCATAGCTACGTCCAAAAAAGTAAAAAACATTTGTATTTGTTTAAATTCTATAAAAATAGAAATTTTTATCTAGTGTTTGCAATTTTGGTATCCGGGTACCCGGATACCCGGGTATTTAGGAAGATTTTTCGGGTATTTAATATCCGGATATTTTGGTCGGGTACCCGAACAACAAAAGGTCCAGTTTTTTCTCAATAAAATTTACAAAATAAAATTCAGCTCATTCTCTTTTTGCAAATTTGAATTATTCTTTATGCTGGTTGTTGACAAATGATTCTATTCTAACCATACAAATTGCAATATGTCCATAAACATTAAATCAACCACATCCGTAAACATTAAACTGCCCTCTAGTTAATTATTATTGTTTAGATTACGAAAACAACAGAAAAACGACGAAGAACACATAACAAAATTTATGGAATTTTAGTTCTTATTAAAGTTAAAATTAAGTTATAAAAAATTAGGGATCTTCATTGGTTATTTGTTTATATTTAGTTTAAAATAGAAACGGTAAATATATTATGATAAGTTTTTATTTAAGATTTAAGCTAATAATTAAAATAAGTGTCATCGAAAATTTGGGACTAGTTCAAGAAAATGTCATCAGATAAACCTCGGTGCCACGTAGTTGGATGCGCACGAATAATTTCAACTAAATGGGGGAAAACGTCAGCAAGGAAAAATCAAATCGGATAATGATGCGGCTAATTATAATATTGAAAATTTACAACTACAAGTTGATAAAGAGCTGAAAACGTTGTATGTAAATAAAGGAAACCGAAAAAATGATAGAAAATTTAAATCAATCGTTATTGACCGTGAAGCCAACATCCACTTTATCGGAGCGGGTTTTTTCTATTGCAGGCATTTAAAAAAGAAAATACGAAATCGGATGAGTACAGCTACCCTAAATGCTTTAATATTTTTGAAATATTATTTTACAATTAAAAATGATCAATTTTTAGTTTGCTACTGTGAGGTTTTTTTTATTGTTTTTCATCTTTTAATTTTTTTATAACTACCCGGGTTATCCGGGTAATCCGGGTAATTTGGAAAATACTAATCGAGTAACCGGGTAATTTGAAATCGGGTAATTTGCAATCACTAATTTTTATCAAAGCACCCATTTAATTCAAAATATCATTATCCAATTAAAATATTTGTTATTGTTAACAAATAACAAATTTTTAGTCAAAGGTTACTTTTTCAACATATTTTTATTTCAAAATTTATGCAAATTTATAATTTTGATATAGAATAAACATTTTTTTTAAATATTTTGCTCGCGGCGAATAAAAAATAGTATATGACGCACGGACGTAAGCTATTTTGAACTCATTGTGGGTGCAAATCTCAGCTAACGCCTCGATTTGCAAACTCCACATTCGCCCAAAATCTTTAAGGACGTAAACTTGCATCATAATGTACTATTAAACGTCATATAATTTTTTATTGTCATGCGCTACAAAATTTAGAAAAATTTGTTTGCATAGCAACGTACAAACAACAAACATAATTATTTAAAACTTCAAATTATTTTCTTGACATACTAGGATACATTTGTATTTTTTTGCATATAAGTATAGACTAACAAATTAAATTGTTTCGTAGTTTTTATAGCTTGTTAAGTGAAGCATAAACTCTTATATGCACCACTGGCGTTACTGGGTATTACACCCATCAAGCGACATCCATCCCTCGGGCCAGAGGCTCTCGGGCTAGATTACGTCGCTTTCCGGGCGCAATAACCTGCATAACGCCCTTAGTATATAAATAGCTATTACGTCCTCGTTACCGGGGCTGAAAATGGTACTTTACGCCCGTAAAACTAAATTCCATACGCTCTTCTACTTTATCACCTATAAAATAATAAAAATAACCATAATGCAAAGAGTATAAATGTTAAAGTAAATTAACGGTTAAAGTAATAAAAGCGGGCATTATTAATAATAACCGGTGATTATTAATAATATTCAAGTGTTTTGGTAATTGTGATAAAAATTGCACAATTATAACTTTAACCGGTTATTATTAATAATTACCAATGAGGTTTGGTAAATCTATTAATTTTAACACGTTCTACTTGAAATTTCTTGTACAATGCGTAATAAAAATAATAATAGTTTTCACAAAATTTCCGTCAGCAAATGTATAGGAGAAATCATCCGGATAAGAAAACAAGAATTTGATAGGGGTAAGGCTGATAACCGGAATATTTTATGTGTTATAACTCTAAGGAAAATGAAAACTTATATAAACTTGGTTCAAAACACGGCATTTTAAACCAACTGTACAAAAGGAATAATTTTACTGTCTGGAAGGTCCTTTCATTTCAATGAATGAAGTTCCAGTCAATGAAATAAGTCTAAGAAAATGTGTTCGTTTATATGCCAATTTAGGTGGTCAGCGGTTCAAGCATTACAATTGGAAAAATAAAAGCTTAACAAGTCGCTGCAAATGCAAACAGTCAAAAATACTTTGTAATTCGAATTGTTACAGCAGCTCTGTCTGACAAAATAAATAATTTGTTACAAATGTTTAAATATTTATTTGTAATGTAATCGGAAGTAATAAATAAAGAATATATCCTATAAATTATACATTAAGGAATCAGTTTTTATTGATTTCTTTATTTTTTTTTTATCTACGGGTGTGGTGTCACAACAACTTTGCGTGTTTCAGTGCCTGTGTAGTGCAAATAACTTCAACACTACTATATAATGTAAATGTATCGATGTAGTGATATATATTGAAGCCGTATTGATATAGATGTATGAAATGCAGTGCAAATATTTCCGATACACTATACTTATAAAATGTAGAGTAACTTGGTAGATGTAACAAAATGAAGTGGAATCTTTGATTTGGACACTACTATTTATTTTATAAATCAAAACTGCGTTGTTGTAGAAAAACTCTGTAATTGGGCTTTTTAAAAAAAAATATTGATTTTTTCATTTAATTTACTAATTATATTGATATTTAATGCGAAAAACTAAAAAAAAATTTTTTCAATTAATTATAAACAATTAAAAATTGATAAAATTTTTAAAAAAAATCACGTGACTGAGAACGCGCCACGATTGATCACCATTTTGTGACGTCATAATGTTAAAGCATGTTTAATAATGTTAAAGCATGTTAGCATAAAGTTAAAGCAAAAGGTTAAAGCATGTTAAAGCATTGTGACGTCATAATGTTAAATTTTTATTTTGATATAACTTTTTAATTATTGCGAAAAAAAAATAGTTTTGTTACAAAACTTGTATATGATCATTCCATTTATCACAAAAAAAATTTTTTTCAAAAACCCAATTGGTTTTACTAGAACTGCTATTGACATATGAGTTAACGTAATATATCATATACCACTGGCAATAGCAGGAAGTTATAATTAGGCAATGTATCATATGGAGGCTATCGGATGAACTTCTTTGCCTTTTCCTTCTTTTATTTAATTTTTATTTCTACCATCGTCATGAAATATTGGCCTATGTCCTATTTTGTTACGCGATTGGATTTATTGTTTAGATATCGATTCTTTAAATTAAAGTTTAAAATAATATGAACATTTGCATATTTGCATAAGAACGCATATTGTTTCAGGGCCTAGGTCTTAAATGGTTTTTATGTGTTGTGACACATATGGCAATGCCTACTACACAACACATTTTACTTTAAAAAAAATAATAATAATCCTTTATTGACTTTAAATTTTATAATACAGTTGTATACATTTAATAGTTTACTGAGATCAGCTTTTAATAGTAAGCTTTACAACAGATGAAATTAATTAGTATGAGTATTGCGAAAAATAAGTGAAAAAGAATGTTTATATTTTCAAATGCAGTTCAGTCTGCTTAGTAACTAATAAAAAACTTATATTTACCTAACCTACTTAAATCTAAACTTAAAAGCTACGTTGCAAAAATTAAGCGGTGGTAAAGCTAATGGCGTTTATCAATTCATTTTCAATATGATTTAATTTATTTATGTATCTATCATTAGCTTCTCTAGCAACTACATTGACAAGCTTTATATTTAATTCGTTGTGCAGTCTTAAAGTGCTATAACGTCTAGGGCGTTTATATATAGTTTTTAGAAATTTGTTTTGAATAATTTGAAATTTCTTTTTATGACACAAAGCAATATCCCACCAAATTGGTGCACCATAAAGTATGATATTAAGAATCACACACTTGTAAATTAGTGTCTTATTATGACTATTCAGTTTACTATTTCTGTTGAGTAGAGGATATAGACTTTTGAACAGTGCATTACATTTTTGTTGTATTTGAGTGACGTGTGTCTTAAATGTTAATGATTTATCCAAATAAATTCCTAAATATTTAGTTGAAGGTTTCCATTCCAAGGAAGAGTTTTGAATCAGAAAGGGTTGTTGTGGAAGTTTACGGGATGCTCTGCACCTAGTAAAATAAATAGCTTCACATTTTGATATGTTAATACTAAGTTTCCAGTTTTTAAAAAATTCGAGAATTTTAGTGAGGTACAATTGAAGCTTATTGATAATAGATACCGCCAGCTCATCTGACACAAATATTGCAGTGTCATCAGCAAATAATGATAATTTACATTCACTATCTCTTGGAATATCATTGATGAATAAACAAAAGAGCAAAGGACTCAATACGGCACCTTGAGGAACCCCAGCTGGAATGCTAAGTATAGAGGACATGGAATCAAAAATCTGGACAAAAAATGTTCTATCAGTTAAGAACGATTTTATGATTTTAATTAAAAATATTGGAAATCCATATATAAATAATTTATAGCAGACTGCGTCTTGCCAAACTTTATCAAAGGCTCGTTCAAGGTCTAATAATATCATTCCAGTAGATTTTAGCGAAGATCTATTAGATTTAATATGATTGACTACACGATGGATTTGATGAACTGTAGAGTGCCCAGATCTAAAACCAAATTGCTCGTTTATAATTATTTGATTGTCAGTTATGAACTCTTCCATTCTTCTTTTGATAATCTGCTCAAAGAGTTTTCCCAATGTACAAAGAAGACTAATAGGTCTGTAGCTTGTAGCAAGAGTGGGGTCTTTGCCAGGCTTTAAAACAGGAGTAATTTTAGCTTTTTTCCATTGAATTGGGAAATAACTTAGCTTCAAGCAGCACTCGAACATTATCTTAAGAAAATGGATTCCACTTTCAGGAAGATTTTTAAGTAAAATAAATGGAATATTATCTACACCTGGAGCTTTGAGCCTTGGAAGGAATTTCAAAATATCAGAAATTTCAGAAGGGTGAATTTCAGAAATTGGAGCATTGTTATCCAAATTATTGAAATTAGTGCAAAAGTCATTCACTTGTTCTTCAATTACAATATTGGAGTTTGGAATTTGATGAGCGTCAAGGAAGACATCAGCCAATACTTGTGCTTTTTCTGTATTTAAGAAAATTCGATTTCCAGTGTTGGGAGTAACTAATGGTGGAATGGACTTGCGATGGTTTTTAAAATGTTTAGTTGTTTTCCAGAAGTTTCTTGAACCATTATCCAAGCATTCAAGCTTCGTTTGCCATTTTTGATTATAAAGAATATTTATATGATATTTAATAATTCTATTTAGCAAGTTTATTGAGGTTTTAATGTGAGCAAGGCGACTTCTGAGGTAAGATCTTCTAAGCGAATTTCGGTGTCTGATAAAACTTAACACTTGATCAGATAATACCAAATTTATCAGTTGGAAGAACAGGCACAAGCGGTACGGATAGATCACGAGCTGAAGAAATGGATGCTGTCAAAAAATCGACTGCAACGTTGACATCTGAAATAGTATGAATTGAACTTAAATTGAAATTTTCAATTTCAGATGAAATATGATTCTGATAAATGCTCCAATTAGCATTTTTATAGTTAAAGTATTTACGATGGCAATGATCTACTTGATTATTAAATACTATTGAACAGAGGACTGGCAGATGATCGGAGCAGAGTGCTTGAATGGTGTTAACTTCGGATATCAACTGAGGGTTGTTTGTTAAAAATATGTCAATAATACTAGGGACTCCAGCAGGACTATAGTGGGTAGGATCTTGGGGAGCGATAACAACACAATCAGAGTTAATAGAATAATCATATAAAGTTCGACCACCGCGGTTAGTTCTAGGACAAAACCAGTTAGGATGCTTACAATTTAAATCACCACCAATTAGGTAAGGAATATTACCACTACAAATTTTTATAAAATCATTTCTGAGATGCTCAGAATTCGAATATGAACAATATACAGAAAATATTTTAAGTTGATTATTATCACTACTTATTATATTAATACCCAGGGATTCTATACAATTTAATTTAAGGTCAGGAAGAAGCGAATGTTTAATGCAATCTTTTATAAGAATACCAACACCACCCCTGCGAATATTTTCTCTATCATTACGATAAAATCGAAAATTAGGAATCGAAAATGAAATAGAAGGCTTTAAATGCGTTTCACTAATAAGTAATATATCAATATTAAAATTATCTAAAAACTGAATTACCTCAAATTTTTTATTTTTTATACCGTACGCGTTCCACACACAAATTTTTAAAGAATTATGGATAACAGACATATTTAATAGCAATATTAGCCATAACATCAAATTGTTCTTCTTTGGAATGGCACCCCCGAAGTCCTGAAACAAGTTCTTTGAGAATTTGTAATAACTCATGTGGTGCAAACAAATCATTTGTGCTATCTGAATTAATATTAATTGAATTTTCATGATTGATTGCATTTGTTTGAACCACTGTACTGAACTGCATTTTTTTGTTAACAAAATTATTATTATTATTATTATTATTAAAATTTTTATTGTTGCTTTGATGAGGTATTGAAGGAATAATAGGAAAATCCTGTTGTTGAAATGAAAACGTTGGTTGATTTGAAGGTCGACTCAACTTATTTTTTAGATTCAGATGATTTTTTATTTGAATGTATTTTTCTCTTTCTGGACAAATAATAGAGTTAGATCTATGATTTCCACTACAATTACAGCAAACATGTTTAGTAATATCGTTTTGTAAAGGACACTCCATATCATCAATATGTTCATCTCCACCACAGAAATTACATTTTGGCTTCATGTAGCATGCGTTCGCTCCATGACCATACATTTTACATTTATAACATTGGAGAGGACCTTTGCTGGTGGATCGACAAATTTCCCATCTGCACACTGTGTTATTAACAAATCTAATATTTTTTAATTGGTTCAGAGACATTGATCCCTTTTTGAAAGCAACAAAATACAGGGCATCTTCACTGTTTCGACGATATTTTTTAGGAATAGTTTTCCAAACATTAACAGGACTCAGGCCACTATTCTCGAGGCTTTTCTTAACTTCATTTGTATCCATATCATGGAGCCCACACAGTACAAATTTAACAAAACGATTTTCCTCAAGCGTATATGAGAACATACCATTGTTATGTTCTTTTAATTTAGTAAAAATTTTGTTATAGTCTGATAGGCTATATGTAAGTATTTTTATGCCAATTGACATTATTTGCATATTATATTTTGAAATATTTAGTTCCTTCAAAGTTTTATGAATCTCCGTTGAGGAAGATTTTGTAATTATTGGAGGAATTTTTTCTACAGGTTTTCTAGAACTTTCACCATACGGGGAACTAGTTTGCGATGTTTTTGCATATTTTGATAAATTAACGTTAGGCGGTAAACCTGCATACCTGTTTACTGTTGGGATGTCACTCATTTTAATGCCTTGACTCATCTGTTTAATGCTGCTGAGCGAGCTCCTAGGGAGGCTACGCATCTGGCGACTTATAGTTCTTTTATTTGTGAGCATCCACACACAATAATCACAAAACAATCAATTTTAAAAAAAAAAAAATAATAACAGAAACTATTGGCGTATTTAAATGATCCCCAATTTCTTAAGCCTCAATCTAATTAAAATTTTTATTTTTAGTTTTGGAGTGCGGTAAAATCACTATAGTAACAAATTGGTTTTTGTATATAGTTGCAAGGGTCCTTTTTGATTTTACATTAAAAAACTATTTTTCAAAATTTAACAGTTGTAAATTTTTTCTCTTTGAGGATGATCGAAAAATTGAAACACGTGTAAGAGATAATAATAAAATTAAAATTGTTTTTTAGAAGTTAGATTAAAATATATATTTAATATAAAATAAAAATATATTTGTTTTAAATTTTGAAAAATAGAATTTTAATGTAAAATCAAAAAGGACCCTTGTAACTATATACCAAAACCTATTTGTTCCTCAATCTAATATCCTTAATTTTAATCACAACGAATGAATACATAATAATTACGTTAAAGTGGTAGTTTTAATAAACTGTGATCAATTAATTACATTTACCAAACTGCATTGGAAATTATTAATAATAACCGGTCAATGTAATAAATGCACATAAATTAATCACTTGGACCAAAATATTTGGTTATTATTAATAATAACCGATTATTCACATTTACCGTTAACATAAACATTGAAGCAAAACATTTAAATTTATAATATTCCTTGTTATATCGTTCTTTTGAGACTTCTGGAATATGAAAATACCATGGAATTTTGTCTTGACATAATTTTTAAACATACGAAACAGTTT
Source organism: Diogma glabrata (assembly GCA_963693315.1). Taxonomy (NCBI): domain Eukaryota; kingdom Metazoa; phylum Arthropoda; class Insecta; order Diptera; family Cylindrotomidae; genus Diogma; species Diogma glabrata. Next base: position 402,454,252 of record OY856186.1, read on the forward strand.
TGAGACAAATGAATTATTGAATGTCAATTATGGGTCATTCTTTTACAAACTGAACACCTTTCTGACCGACACATTTTTGATTTGACTGAAATTATAGGTTTTATATCGAAAAAAAAGATATACGTGTTCGAGGATTTTTGTTTTGGAAAATATAGCAGTTCTAAAATTCGAGAATTTCGTGATTTTTGGCTTGACGAGTTATTTTCAAATATTCATAACTTCGGTTCTATTAAAGAAAGAAACTTCTAGTTTATTTTATTTTGAAGTTTAATGATGTTAATTTAAAATAAATCAAAATTAATAAAAGTTATTATTTTATTATTTTTTTATATCTTTTCATATTCCCTAATTATTAAATTACAATTTTAAAACAATTTTAAATTTAAAACAAAAAACAATAACATTTAGAAAAAAATTAATAAAAATTGATAATAAAATTAGATAAATCATTATTAATAAAAAGGGAATGAAAATTAGGGAATTTCTGTGATCTAAAATTATATCAATTGCAAAATTGATGACAATGAACTGTAAAGAAACTATAAATAACAAATTCCTATGATTATAAACAAATAAAATGTTCAAATCGATCTTTAATCATTGCCCCACTCACGAAATGAGTTTTTAATATGACCATCGTATTCGGGGTTTCATTTCCTATAAAAAACGTATTTTCAACTAATGGAGAAATGATTTTTACTGTTAGAAATAAATTAATTTATCGAGCGCGGGACGACAAAAAATTCCATATATGGTTCTTTTACACATCGAACAGATTAGGACAAAATGTGACTAAGACATTTTCGATTCAGCTGAAATTTTTTTTACGGGTTCTATAAAAACAAAAAGATATACTTGTTCGAGGATGTTTTTTTTTAGGGTTCCGTACTTTAAAAAAGTAAAAACGGTGGTGAGACTTCGGTATCCGTCCGAATTTCTACATAATCAATTTACTCACAAACTATAAGTGCTATCAAGTTGAAATTTTCTTGTTTTTAAATGTGTTTTCCCCCGCCTACTGAAAACAAAAAAATTCAAATATTTGTTTTCATCTTTACTTTATGAACATAGATAAGGAGATTGTAAAATAAAAGTTTTTTGTAAGGAATCGAGTTTGGTTTAGAAAAATCGAAAAAGATAAAAACATTTCAAAAAAAAATTTCATTCATTTTTCAACTGCATAGTTTTTTTGATATTGACAAAAACGAGTGTTGTTTTTCCTGCCCAGGTTTTTCCGGCTCATCATTTCAAATATGAAAGGTTAATTTTTTTCTAGTCCAAAATAATTTTTTTGTAATTTTCAATAGCGCAGTTTTTAAGTTATGTTTAAAAACGTGAAAAATTAGTCCTGTATTAGCCCATTAGTCCATCTTTTTTCGATGATGGGATAGGAAAAGCCTATTTTCATCACGCTTAATGCACTGTGAAAATGGGTTCTTTTTCACTGTAGCATAGAGAAACATATATAGAGAGAAATAACCTCTATTCACACAAATTGTATATGGAATGCTGATAATACAAATAAAAGTACAACCAGAGATGAAGGGTTAAGCAATATACAAATTTTACAAATTATACATTGCATTCTTTCTGTCTTATATGAAACAATAAACAAAGCAAATCAAAATAAAAAAATGAGAATTTATATTTGAAAGAGAAATATTTCTTTTGCTTTATTTTCTATTTTACTTTATTTTCTATTTTACTTTTACTTAAATACGAAAAAATACGATAATTATAAAATAGAAAATAAAAAAAAGTACTCGTATGTATGAGTGTTTAAATATATAATTTAAGAATTGTATTGAGATGATAGTTTTTTATATTTAATAAATATAATTTCATTCATTGATAATTTAAGTACTCGTATGTATGAGTGTTTAAATATATAATTTAAGGATTGTGTTGGGATCATAATTTTTTGTTTTTGTATATTGAAGAAGCAAATGATTGAATTTGTTATTTGGGTTACGAATTGTTTGTTTTGTTGTCAAGATTTTTTATTTATTTTTTCATCTTTTTTTAAATGGATTTGAACTATATTAAGTTTTTATTGTCCTAGGTCGATGACTAGATTTTAGAATATATCAATTTAGTTTGGTCAGAGTTTGATTTAAATTGATTCATTTGGTCGTGTTTGATATAATTACTTCGGTCTGAAAGACCTGAGATTACATTCATGAGCTCAAAGTGAAATTCTTACCCATGCTTTTTTGGCATTTCTCGACGTTTTAGGACCTACTGATTCTAAAAAAGCAACAAATAAAAATGTATGTCTGTCTGTCGGCCGGCCGTCCGCCGTCCGTCCGTCACAACCTACGAAATCTAGAAAACCGCTGAACGGATTTGAAAATTTTTCTAAAAATAGGATTACTCAATAGAAAGAGCCGAAAGGACGATGTGTTCGATAGCTGTACCGGAAGCGTGTCAAAAAAATCGTCAAGTGTGTCAAAACAAGGAAATTTGCATATTTTTTGCTTAAAAAACGTTCATTTTAAGTGATTACGAGTAGAAACATTGAATTTGGAGAAATCTTGATGGTCGGGATTGGTATGGGAGACCAAAATCTAGATTTTTGCATTATAAGTTTGTCAAAAAAATGTTGTCAAGTGTGTCAAAAGAAAGATTTTTATTTATTTTTTTACTCAATTTTTTGGAAAAAAATAAAATTAATAATATGTATGCATGAAAATATATTATTATTATTGAGAATTATGGCATTATAAGATTGTCAAAAAAATAATGTCAAGCGTGTCAAAAATGATTTCATTGATTTTTTTAGCCAATTTTTTGGAAAAAAAAATTTATGTTTTTATGAATTGGTTTTATTGAACTGGTTATAGTTTTTGAAATAGTTTTGGAATTTTGATAAAAGTTTGTATTTTTGATTTTGTAATAATTTTTGCTATATTTTTAGAATTTTGGAAAAACTTTGAATTCTTAAGAATTTTTGGAATTTTATTAGAATTTAGAAAAACTTTAAATATGTGATTTTATTCTAATTTTTGGAATGTTTTTGGTATTTTTCAATTTTTGATTTTGTTATAATTTTTATAATATTTTTAGAATTTTGGAAAAAGTTTGGATTTTTAAGAATTTTTGGAATATTAATGGAATTTAAAAAAGTTTAAGTATTTGATTTTATTCTAATTTTTGGAATATTTTTTAAGTTTTTATTTAAGTTTTACAATATTTTTGGAATTTGAAAGAAATATGAATTTGTGATTTTGTAATATTTTCTCGAAACGCTAAATGGAGATGATTTTGAGTAGTTTGCTGAGTGTATCATCTTTTCACTAAATTATGTTAATTTTTGATCTGTTATAATTTTCCGGCAACGTATTGACGTTTCGTGTTAGTTTTGAAATAAATTTCTAAACAGAGATAAAAAGTACTTATACTTTAACAAATCAAAATAAAAAAAGAGAAACATTTATATGCATTTGAAATTTCTTTTGCTTTATATTCTATTTTACTAATGAGACAACAAAAAATACGATGATAAAATACAATTAATAATTAAAAAAAAAACTCGCATGGATTAGTGTTTCCTTTGACATGTTTATATAAAGGTTTTTAGAATTCATTGATAATTTTGGTTTGTTTTTGTAAGTTAAAAATGGTCAAAATAATTTTTCAGTTTTTGAAGAATTTGGGTTACGCGTTGTTGTTGTTGGCTACATAGATTGATATTTGATTTATTTTTCATCTTTCAAATGCACTTTAACCATATGTTTAGGTTGTTGACTTTAGCCAATTTTTTTGGTCAGAAATTGATTTAATTTGATTTGGTTGTGTAGGATAAAAATATTTTTAAATTTCAAAATCTATGTATTAAAATTTGTATCAATTTAATGTTTTAAATTTGAATACATGAGTTCTAAAAGAATAGATTATGAAATTTAAAAATATTATTTTCCAATAATTTGTCTTATGATAACTTTAAACAAATTGGGTTTAAAGTAGTTATGCGGTTATGTGTTCTAAAAACTTTTTTACTTTATATGGCTCAAAAATACATTTACCTTAAAATTAATGTTTAATCATATCAAAGCGATACAGTAGATCGTTGTTTGTGATATAATTATAACACCTGCAGCCAAATTCTGTGACTGTGAAGTGGTAAAGTGTTAAAAATTTCTTTATTTCGATTTTATCACCAAATTTTTATCATTTTAACATTTTTTGCGATTCTATATGCAATTTATGTGCGATGTAAGTGTTAAAAAATCTTATAGTAAGCAGGCGACTCACTAAATATCAAACGTCAATGCATACAATTTCCATTGATTGTTTTATTTAATAGAATTATTATAAAAAATCCTTTATTTATTATTTTCAAAATAAATTATTTTTTGTGAACAAAATATAATGGTTGAGCGAAATTAATTTTTAATTGGATTAAATAAAAGATTTGTTCAATTAATTCGTGCCGTCAGTTATGCAAAGACATATTTATGAGAAATGCTGAAATAAACGAGATGTCAAGTATATTGCTATTTTTTGCAGATAAGACTTATTTTGACTCTAGTGGGGTCATAATTAAAGTTCTAATCTAACAACAGGAATTTATTCCTCTATTGCTCAAGAAATATAGATTTTGAAAGAATTCTATAATATCTCATTAGAAGTATGTTATATTACCGTTCTGGATAAAAAGTAATATTTGGCAAATTTTCATCACGACTACGATAGCAGACGTCGATCTTTTTAACAATATTCTGAACACACTCCTGCATAAGTGTTCAGATAGAGACCGATGACGTCTTCAATGGTATTGTGCTCTTGCATTATTTGTAATTGCCAGTTTCATTTTCAAAAAACATTAAGTTCAAGAAAACAATACATAAACCTAACACAAACATGAGCGTTTTGATACATGAAATGTAAATCTAGTTGACTGTATATACGTATATACATAAAGATATATTAATTCCGAACTACGGTCTAAAACACATAAATACCAATCATTTTGAATAACACAATTTAAACATCAATTTAACTATATTTAAATATTTTCGAAGTTAAATTTGAACAAAAATTTTTGATGTTATTTTGAAATCTTAAATAAACAAATCACATTGGTGTAATTGTGTTTTTTGACATAATGGCGTTAGCAACAAAAGAATTCATTTTATTTTATCACTAACCAAAAGTCAGTGTTAACTTTTCAGTTTTAACATTTCACTAATTTAGATTTTTTTACGGTGAAGTGATAAAAAATTTATCACTACACCGCTTCACAGTTACAGAATTTGGCTGCTGATGTTCTAAATAATATGATATAAGTTTATCCTTTGAGCTGCTTGTTTTAGGTAGATTTCATATAAAACCTACCTATTGCAATGGGAATTCTTGGAGTTCCGGATAAAATTTTAACAAAATGAATTTATTAGGCGTCGAGGAGAAACATATTTTTAATGCCGGGTGAAAAACACGTGAAATCAGCAAGGTCTGGAAATGAGGTTTTAATTTTGTATAATTAGAATTCGTTGACATCAATCAAAAGTTTTCTGCGTTTTTAGTTTTTTTTTAACCCTGTCTAAGATACAGGGTGTTGAAAAATCAAGAAATTGCTCGACCCTGGTGTATTGAAATGGCTCTACAGTCAAAACTACTGGACTGATTTTAATGTTATATAACTCAAAATGTATGTATTAAACAGAGCAAAATAATAATTCACATTATATGACCTTGAACACTTTCTTTTAGAAACATAACGGTAAAAAATTCCAATTCGATTTGTTTTTTTTTATTAATTTTATTGCAACACGCCTTAAAATGTTTCATCATAAAAAAAGTGGAGTTAAAAAATGAACAGTGTTTTTTGGATTTACATATATGTTTTTATAATAAATTTTTAATTTTAACTCAAAATAAATATTTTACACATTTTTTATCATTTATTTAATTTTACATTACTAAATTCCGTAGAGTTAGAATAACGTCTAGCTAAGATTGATCCATCATTTGTAGGAATGTATGAGTGATATCCTCGTGTTCCAGGAATTGTTTTTAAATTTTCGTATCTATCAGCTAGTCGATTTCATTTCGCAAACAAAGGAATCCCTCTGCATTATGTCACTATATGACAGTTGTGAATGAGGGATCTCAATAGTTTGACTGTTTGCAGGCATAATGGATTTGATTTCATCCGAACTCTACTGATGAAGATATTTATAAAAAACAACGAGATCAGACCAATCAGTTCATAACCAAACTTCTCTTCTATTCGTCTGTAATGGAAGACGATAAAAATGATCAATAATTTATTATCTATATCTCTATATTATGTTTTTATTATAAAATATATTATGAACGTATTATATTATATTATATTATATTATTTAATATAATCAAGCAACCATTGACTTCGGGTGCAAAACATTTTTGATAAAAATAATATTTTCATAAAATTGTTATTTTAAATTTAAATAATGTTGTAAGGATAGACTGCCTAAAAGGTACACAATCAAAAATAGTCATAATCATATCGGAAGCCAAACTATCACTACAGAGGGAAAAACAAGTTTGAAATGATACACAAAAATCAAAATCAAATTTCAAACCAAAATACAAGAAAAATCGGACCGATAACAAGAATCTATCAATTGAATATTGAAGGATCTAGCATTCGATAAATGCGAACATTTATCGAATCAACTAAAAGATTACAAAGTAGATATTGCAGTCATTCAAGAAACACACATGTCACCAGACGAAATTTTAGTTACCAGAGGTGAAATTCCTGGATATGAAATTATCGGAGCAACATTTCATAAATCGTATGGAACTGCCACGTATGTAAAATGTGGTCTGAAAATGTGAAACTAGTGGAAACCTCTTCAACAGACGATGTTTCTATCATAACAATTGAGGTTGGCGGAACAATTATTATGAATATATACATATACCAAACACAGCCTGGCCGACTAATGTTCTCCCTTCATATGATAAACCGAGCATCTATATTGGTGACTTTAACAGCCATCACACACTATGGAAATATCAGAATGATGACATCAACGGTATAACACTTGTAAATTGGTCTGAACAGCAAAACTTGCATCTCATATTCGACGCGAAAGACCTTGGTATTTTTCAATCCGGCCGATGGCGCCGAGATTACAACCCAGACCTATGCTTTGTTTCATCTAATTCTAAAGGTCAACCAATACATGCTTTAAGACAAATATTATTGGGTTTCCCACATTCTCAGCATCGACCAGTAATAGTAGAGGCTGGAATACAAATCCCGATGATACATTCAATACCGAAACCTAGATGGAATTTTTTAAAGGCTTCATGGCATTTTTCAAAAGATGCTTCTGAACGATTTATTCCCCAAGTTGCAAAGAACTACAAACGTTTCCTTGGCGCTACTCTAACAGCTGCAAAAAAATTCATACCGCGAGGCTATCGTATGGAATATATTTCAAGATGATTCCAAGATGAATATATTCCAAGATGATGAACAATTAGAATTTTAATCGGACTAAAACTTTTTAAAATTAAATATCAGAAGAATACGAATTAACGCCTCTTTGTAAATTTGATATATTTTAAAGGAAGGTTAGAACTATATTTAAAAAATAAAAAAAGTTAAAATTTAATTGATTTTAAAATTTTTTGTTAATGGAAGTTGTTTGAAAAAATGAAGAAAAATTCGAATTTCAGCCGTACTAAAAATCTTTAAAATTAAATATCTCAAGAACAAAAATTTCAGCCTCCTTGTAAATTTGATATATTTTAGAATAAGGATAGAACTATTTTCAGAAAAAAAATTAATTAAATTCCAATTGTTCTTTGACCCTAGCGCCATCTTTAAAAAAGTTTTTTTAATATTTTTATTTAAAAATTAATTATACAAACAATAAATTAATTTTTGTTTCTTGTCTTTAATTTGGCCTCAAGCTTCAAGCAATTTTATTTGTGTGTAAGTGATCTGTCCAATGTGTGACCCAAATATTTCGGATTATAGTTATGTGTAACTTGTGTTCCGTTAAAATTGACCCCACTCTTGGTTGAGTTGTTGGTAAATCGATCACGTAAATGTTGAAAAATAATGGTGCCAATACTGATTCTTGTGGGAGACCATTACTCAATTTCCTGAAAGAACTCTTCTCATTATTTCGATAGACTTGGAACAGGCGATTAGTGAGCATATTGTTGATTACTTGAGCAATTTTAAGGCATGGAATAATATTGAGCAGCTTATATATTAAGTCTTTTCGCCAAACGGTGTCATAAGCCGCTGTTAGGTCTATGAAAACAACAGACATTTTTATTTTTTTTTGGAACCCAAGTTCGATATAGTTGGTTAGTGGCAATACTTGATCTGTGCAATTGCGTCTACGTTTGGTAATATTGCAGTTTCCATTATGTAAAAGCGAGCAAGCCATTTTCTGATATTTTCTCCGCAATTTTGAAGGAATTCTGGATAGACATTATCGAAGCCAGCTGCTTTGCCCGATTTCATGTCCGATTATGAAGCTGCAATCTCTTTGATGGTGAAAGGGCGACAATATTCGGAAGATCTTGGTGTGTTTCGTTTCAAGTTTTTAAGATTTAAGAGAACGGTTTTTGAAAGTTCTTTATGTGGTTCAACTCTTGACATGTTTACTATCCTATTCGCTATTAAAATTGGATTTATGTTTGTTTTATCAGCAAATTTCTTTTTCCCAGCACCCAATTTTCGTATTTGACTCCATGCTTTTCTACTAGAATGTGTAAAACCCATATTTTCCATAGCAGACTTTCTTGTCGATTAGCATCTAAGGATCTTAATAGATCATCAGCTATTTCTGGGTCTCCACTTTCTTCGAATTTATTGAAAAGTCTTTCACTTTCCTCTTTCTATCTTGGAATATATTCCATACGATAGCCTCGCGGTATGAATTCTTTTGCAGCTGTTAGAGTAGCGCCAAGGAAACGTTCGTAGTTCTTTGCAACTTGTGGAATAAATCGTACAGAAGCATCTAAGTCTTTTGAAAAATGCCATGAAGCCTTTAAAAAATTCCATCTAGGTTTCGGTATTGAATGTATCATCGGGATTTGTATTCCAGCCTCTACTATTACTGGTCGATGCTGAGAATGTGGGAAACCCAATAATATTTGTCTTAAAGCATGTATTGGTTGACCTTTAGAATTAGATGAAACAAAGCATAGGTCTGGGTTGTAATCTCGGCGCCATCGGCCGGATTGAAAAATACCAGGGTCTTTCGCGTCGAATATGAGATGCAAGTTTTGCTGTTCAGACCAATTTACAAGTGTTATACCGTTGATGTCATCATTCTGATATTTCCATAGTGTGTGATGGCTGTTAAAGTCACCAATATAGATGCTCGGTTTATCATATGAAGGGAGAACATTAGTCGGCCAGGCTGTGTTTGGTATATGTATATATTCATAATAATTGTTCCGCCAACCTCAATTGTTATGATAGAAACATCGTCTGTTGAAGAGGTTTCCACTAGTTTCACATTTTCAGACCACATTTTACATACGTGGCAGTTCCATACGATTTATGAAATGTTGCTCCGATAATTTCATATCCAGGAATTTCACCTCTGGTAACTAAAATTTCGTCTGGTGACATGTGTGTTTCTTGAATGACTGCAATATCTATTTTGTAATCTTTTAGTTGATTCGATAAATGTTCGCATTTATCGAATGCTAGATCCTTCAATATTCAATTGATAGATTCTTGTTATCGGTCCGATTTTTCTTGTATTTTGGTTTGAAATTTGATTTTGATTTTTGTGTATCATTTCAAACTTGTTTTTCCCTCTGTAGTGATAGTTTGGCTTCCGATATGATTATGACTATTTTTGATTGTGTACCTTTTAGGCAGTCTATCCTTACAACATTATTTAAATTTAAAATAACAATTTTATGAAAATATTATTTTTATCAAAAATGTTTTGCATCCGAAGTCAATGGTTGCTTGATTATATTAAATAATATAATATAATATAATATAATACGTTCATAATATATTTTATAATAAAAACATAATATAGAGATATAGATAATATAGATAATTATTGATCATTTTTATCGTCTTCCATTACAGACGAATAGAAGAGAAGTTTGGTTATGAACTGATTGGTCTGATCTCGTTGTTTTTTATAAATATCTTCATCAGTAGAGTTCGGATGAAATCAAATCCATTATGCCTGCAAACAGTCAAACTGTTGAGATCCCTCATTCACAACTGTCATATAGTGACATAATGCAGAGGGATTCCTTTGTTTGCGAAATGAAATCGACTAGCTGATAGATACGAAAATTTAAAAACAATTCCTGGAACACGAGGATATCACTCATACATTCCTACAAATGATGGATCAATCTTAGCTAGACGTTATTCTAACTCTACGGAATTTAGTAATGTAAAATTAAATAAATGATAAAAAATGTGTAAAATATTTATTTTGAGTTAAAATTAAAAATTTATTATAAAAACATATATGTAAATCCAAAAAACACTGTTCATTTTTTAACTCCACTTTTTTTATGATGAAACATTTTAAGGCGTGTTGCAATAAAATTAATAAAAAAAAACAAATCGAATTGGAATTTTTTACCGTTATGTTTCTAAAAGAAAGTGTTCAAGGTCATATAATGTGAATTATTATTTTGCTCTGTTTAATACATACATTTTGAGTTATATAACATTAAAATCAGTCCAGTAGTTTTGACTGTAGAGCCATTTCAATACACCAGGGTCGAACAATTTCTTGATTTTTCAACACCCTGTATCTTAGACAGGGTTAAAAAAAAAACTAAAAACGCAGAAAACTTTTGATTGATGTCAACGAATTCTAATTATACAAAATTAAAACCTCATTTCCAGACCTTGCTGATTTCACGTGTTTTTCACCCGGCATTAAAAACATGTTTCTTCTCGACGCCTAATAAATTCATTTTGTTAAAATTTTATCCGGATCTCCAAGAATTCCCATTGCAATAGGTAGATTTTATATGAAATCTACCTAAAACAAGCAGCTCAAAGGATAAACTTATATCATATTATTTAGAACATCAGCAGCCAAATTCTGTAACTGTGAAGCGGTGTAGTGATAAATTTTTTATCACTTCACCGTAAAAAAATCTAAATTAGTGAAATGTTAAAACTGAAAAGTTAACACTGACTTTTGGTTAGTGATAAAATAAAATGAATTCTTTTGTTGCTAACGCCATTATGTCAAAAAACACAATTACACCAATGTGATTTGTTTATTTAAGATTTCAAAATAACATCAAAAATTTTTGTTCAAATTTAACTTCGAAAATATTTAAATATAGTTAAATTGATGTTTAAATTGTGTTATTCAAAATGATTGGTATTTATGTGTTTTAGACCGTAGTTCGGAATTAATATATCTTTATGTACATACGTATATACAGTCAACTAGATTTACATTTCATGTATCAAAACGCTCATGTTTGTGTTAGGTTTATGTATTGTTTTCTTGAACTTAATGTTTTTTGAAAATGAAACTGGCAATTACAAATAATGCAAGAGCACAATACCATTGAAGACGTCATCGGTCTCTATCTGAACACTTATGCAGAAGTGTGTTCAGAATATTGTTAAAAAGATCGACGTCTGCTATCGTAGTCGTGATGAAAATTTGCCAAATATTACTTTTTATCCAGAACGGTAATATAACATACTTCTAATGAGATATTATAGAATTCTTTCAAAATCTATATTTCTTGAGCAATAGAGGAACAAATTCCTGTTGTTAGATTAGAACTTTAATTATGACCCCACTAGAGTCAAAATAAGTCTTATCTGCAAAAAATAGCAATATACTTGACATCTCGTTTATTTTAGCATTTCTCATAAATATGTCTTTGCATAACTGACGGCATGAATTCATTGAACAAATCAACACTTACATCGCACATAAATTGCATATAGAATCGCAAAAAATGTTAAAATGATAAAAATTTGGTGATAAAATCGAAATAAAGAAATTTTTAACACTTCACCACTTCACAGTCACAGAATTTGGCTGCAGGTGTTATAATTATATCACAAACAACGATCTACTGTATCGCTTTGATATGATTAAACATTAATTTTAAGGTAAATGTATTTTTGAGCCATATAAAGTAAAAAAGTTTTTAGAACACATAACCGCATAACTACTTTAAACCCAATTTGTTTAAAGTTATCATAAGACAAATTATTGGAAAATAATATTTTTAAATTTCATAATCTATTCTTTTAGAACTCATGTATTCAAATTTAAAACATTAAATTGATACAAATTTTAATACATAGATTTTGAAATTTAAAAATATTTTTATCCTACACAACCAAATCAAATTAAATCAATTTCTGACCAAAAAAATTGGCTAAAGTCAACAACCTAAACATATGGTTAAAGTGCATTTGAAAGATGAAAAATAAATCAAATATCAATCTATGTAGCCAACAACAACAACGCGTAACCCAAATTCTTCAAAAACTGAAAAATTATTTTGACCATTTTTAACTTACAAAAACAAACCAAAATTATCAATGAATTCTAAAAACCTTTATATAAACATGTCAAAGGAAACACTAATCCATGCGAGTTTTTTTTTTAATTATTAATTGTATTTTATCATCGTATTTTTTGTTGTCTCATTAGTAAAATAGAATATAAAGCAAAAGAAATTTCAAATGCATATAAATGTTTCTCTTTTTTTATTTTGATTTGTTAAAGTATAAGTACTTTTTATCTCTGTTTAGAAATTTATTTCAAAACTAACACGAAACGTCAATACGTTGCCGGAAAATTATAACAGATCAAAAATTAACATAATTTAGTGAAAAGATGATACACTCAGCAAACTACTCAAAATCATCTCCATTTAGCGTTTCGAGAAAATATTACAAAATCACAAATTCATATTTCTTTCAAATTCCAAAAATATTGTAAAACTTAAATAAAATCAAACTTTTTCAAAATTCCAAAAATATTCCAAAAATTAGAATAAAATCAAATACTTAAACTTTTTTAAATTCCATTAATATTCCAAAAATTCTTAAAAATCCAAACTTTTTCCAAAATTCTAAAAATATTATAAAAATTATAACAAAATCAAAAATTGAAAAATACCAAAAACATTCCAAAAATTAGAATAAAATCACATATTTAAAGTTTTTCTAAATTCTAATAAAATTCCAAAAATTCTTAAGAATTCAAAGTTTTTCCAAAATTCTAAAAATATAGCAAAAATTATTACAAAATCAAAAATACAAACTTTTATCAAAATTCCAAAACTATTTCAAAAACTATAACCAGTTCAATAAAACCAATTCATAAAAACATAAATTTTTTTTTCCAAAAAATTGGCTAAAAAAATCAATGAAATCATTTTTGACACGCTTGACATTATTTTTTTGACAATCTTATAATGCCATAATTCTCTATAATAATAATATATTTTCATGCATACATATTATTAATTTTATTTTTTTCCAAAAAATTGAGTAAAAAAATAAATAAAAATCTTTCTTTTGACACACTTGACAACATTTTTTTGACAAACTTATAATGCAAAAATCTAGATTTTGGTCTCCCATACCAATCCCGACCATCAAGATTTCTCCAAATTCAATGTTCCTACTCGTAATCACTTAAAATGAACGTTTTTTAAGCAAAAAATATGCAAATTTCCTTGTTTTGACACACTTGACGATTTTTTTGACACGCTTCCGGTACAGCTATCGAACACATCGTCCTTTCGGCTCTTTCTATTGAGTAATCCTATTTTTAGAAAAATTTTCAAATCCGTTCAGCGGTTTTCTAGATTTCGTAGGTTGTGACGGACGGACGGCGGACGGCCGGCCGACAGACAGACATACATTTTTATTTGTTGCTTTTTTAGAATCAGTAGGTCCTAAAACGTCGAGAAATGCCAAAAAAGCATGGGTAAGAATTTCACTTTGAGCTCATGAATGTAATCTCAGGTCTTTCAGACCGAAGTAATTATATCAAACACGACCAAATGAATCAATTTAAATCAAACTCTGACCAAACTAAATTGATATATTCTAAAATCTAGTCATCGACCTAGGACAATAAAAACTTAATATAGTTCAAATCCATTTAAAAAAAGATGAAAAAATAAATAAAAAATCTTGACAACAAAACAAACAATTCGTAACCCAAATAACAAATTCAATCATTTGCTTCTTCAATATACAAAAACAAAAAATTATGATCCCAACCAAAGAATTAAGAGAATAGAGGAAATGAAACTTATGTATATATACACAAAAATATTTGAAGCTATTTTTCCCTCTCATTCATAGAGTTCTAATTGTCAAAAAATGTAAACATTTTTAAACGTTTGTTTTGGTTTGGTTAAATTAGTGATTTTATTAATTAAAGTGTTGATATTTCGGTGAAATTATAAATAATATGAAAAAATACTTTTGATTTAATAATAATTCAAAAAAGTTTTTAAAGAAAATAAAAGATTTAAGTGACTAAATTAAATAAAACTTAAATATGATGTGTGTCACAAAAACTTGTAAAAATGGTCACATCAGTAAAAAGAATGGGATTTCTTTTGATAGGTAATTAATATTGAAATCATAATATATTTTTCGATTAATAAGTTTTAAGTTACTTTAATATTTTCGCCAAAAAAAAATAATCTAAAATCAATGTAAAAAATAACAAAATTCTTGGTGTTTTAATTGTCAAACTATTGCCTTAATTGTCAAATTATTATTTTGATTTTTTTGCTTTGTAATGGCGTCTCATTTGTTTACGTTAATTTTGGGGGTAAAACATGAAGATAGTTGAAAAAATTTATGTAATTAAAATTGTTATATTTTAATATTAAATTTATTTTAATATAAGTTGATTTTTATGTTTTGATATTAATTGTAACGTAATGTTTTAATATTAATATCAATTGCATTGAGTTGTAGTAATTAGCTTTTTTTCATTTATAACTTAACCTTATAGAAAACAATTTTTTATTTCAATGCTAGATGCCATTACCACAAAAAAAACCAAAAATTAGATACAGATAGAATTTATAACCCACATACAACAATTTCAATAGATGCTAGACTTGTACATCGGGATAAAAACGATAAAGCAACTGATTGGAAGTATTTAGCAAGTCATTAGAAGAACATAGAACAGATTGTACTTAGAATAATGTAAGTTAATAAACATCGGATTTTTATCAAATAAAATTTAATAGAACAAATCTTCTAGCTGAAAGAGTTCCAAATGCAGAAATACCTCTGGATGTAATTATATTTTATATAACTCTTTTATCAAATAACATGCAGTGAAAATCCGCTAACCTAGTAAATATATTACAAAATTTCGTTTTTACAAGTTTTCTGTTTTTAAGAAATTATTTTTATGCTCATTTGCCAGGAAATGAATTTCATAATTTAAACAAAAGTAGCATATTTCTAAAAATTTTAAAGTTCATCAATCAAAATTTGAGTTGTGTGCACAAGATGCGCGTATATGAAGCGAAATTTCTTAAAGTTTAGACATTTAAATTCATTTTTTATTCAAATATTTTGATAAAGATTAAAACTAAATGTACAAAGCAAGAACTGAATCCCTGAAAAATTGGGTTCAGGTTCAGGTTCGGGTTAATCAAAATAGAAAAATTAGGTTCGGTTCAGGGTTCGGGTTCAAAATTTAGAAAAAGAGTACAATATATTTTATTTATTTGTCAAAAAACTTTATTTATTTTTCAAAAAATTCTCATTTAATTGAATAATCAATGTATTTTTTAAATTTTCTTCTTTTAAATTAGCTTTTGGTGATAACAATACAAATTTCAAAGCTGAAAAAGCCTCTCTACGCTTGCGTAAGAAAATTTTTTTTTTAATATTTATTTATGAACCCGAACCTGAATTCGAACCCAAACCGAACTCATTTCTTTTTATTTTAATAAATTTCCAGTAGGAAATAAAATTTTGTATTTATCTCAAACGAAAAGTGTTTTTAAAGGTACTCACTAGTAAACAACTAGCTCTATAGCTTGTATAAAGATTCTCGCTATATAATTTCAAATAAATATTTAAAAGATCACTTCTATATGTATCCAGTTTGTAGTTAGTAATTCTCTCTAATTAATCCTTTTCATTCCTCCAAGAAAAATCTTCTGACAAACTAATCCCAATAATGTAGAATTTTTTAAAGATGATAAATCAATTTTCTTGAATCATATTTTGGATTTCTTGAATTTAACGTATTTATTTAATTGGATGCAACAAATATTTAAATGATATAAATTCTTCGAAAATATGCTTCTAAAAAACCAAATTAATAACACGTTGAGTTTGGTTTAATTCATATTAATTTTAATGTATGAATATACACATCAATTAAAGTAAATAAATTAGATTATATTTCTCAGCAATAAAATAATATTAAAAACATAATAAGGAACTCCATTTTTTAACAAATTAATTTGAGTTTAATATCAACAGCAATTAAACTATATATTTAATTATATTTCGCAGCAATTAATTAATAAATTAAATTATAGCAGGAACTTTTAATTACAAAAAAAATCATAACTTTTTTGAAAAATGAAGAAGTTTTTATAATTGCGGAAAAATTAGAATTGAGAATTATTTGTTTTTTCAAATCTAAAAATCAAGAAAAAAAACATCGCATACTAAATTAAAATTTTTAAAGTTTAATTTAGATGTTCGCCACAGCTCGTACTTTAAAGTTTCACTTTTCGTTCTAGATAAATAAATAACTATTGTGATACAGATACTTCTCTTGTTTTTTTTTGCTTGTTTATTTTCAGGCACCTCAAAGAATATTCACTTCAAGAACAATTACCTACTGGAATCTCCTGGACCTGATATATTTTAATTTTTTATATTCAAAATTTTCTGACAGTTTTTTAATTTTTGTAATGTAATGAAATGTATTTTATGTAATATAATAATATGTTACGTAATATAATGAAATGAAATGTATTGTATGTAATGTAATAATATGTAATGTAATGTAATGTAATGAATGTATTGTACTGAAATATATGTATTGTAATGAAATGTATTATATATAAATTTAGTCACTAAAATATAAATTGTTTATTTGTTTAAGACCATTGAAATCAGTTCCATCGCAATCCCACAAAAACAATAAGAGGTAGTCCATAAATGACATCATATTCATTTTGAAACTTCTTTACACCTTTCTTCCATTATCATAATTAAATATCACAAAATGTTTTCCCATTTCCTAGCCTCTGTCGTTTCCTAACATTAGAAAAAAAAAGTTCTCCCGTAAATGTCTGATGTCGTTTATTAATGATCCTCTTAAGACCATTATTCTACTATCACAAATTACCATACAACACTATTAACGAATTATAGAAACGAAAATATAATTCAATCTTATCCAAAGTCCATCCTCAATTTTCATTTACAAAATCGTTTTTTAATAAATCAAAACCGAAGATTTAGCGTTTGATAAATTATTTTCAATAATGCTTCAATCAAAATTGGTAGGTAGGCATAATTTGTCAGATTATATCCCAAAACAAAATAACATATTCAAATATATTCAAAACATCATATTATACATATTCATATATAACTTTATAGTTAGGTAATATGCCCAAAAATAAACCCCACAATAATAAAAATATTTACGCCTCCTCTACTAAAACGCATGTGTGTTAGTAACAATTTGTTGGTGTGCAAAAATTGCTTCAAATTTTAACATCAATTTCACTTCCTCTATTCTCTTAATTCTTTGATCCCAACACAATCCTTAAATTATATATTTAAACACTCATACATACGAGTACTTAAATTATCAATGAATGAAATTATATTTATTAAATATAAAAAACTATCATCTCAATACAATTCTTAAATTATATATTTAAACACTCATACATACGAGTACTTTTTTTTATTTTCTATTTTATAATTATCGTATTTTTTCGTATTTAAGTAAAAGTAAAATAGAAAATAAAGTAAAATAGAAAATAAAGCAAAAGAAATATTTCTCTTTCAAATATAAATTCTCATTTTTTTATTTTGATTTGCTTTGTTTATTGTTTCATATAAGACAGAAAGAATGCAATGTATAATTTGTAAAATTTGTATATTGCTTAACCCTTCATCTCTGGTTGTACTTTTATTTGTATTATCAGCATTCCATATACAATTTGTGTGAATAGAGGTTATTTCTCTCTATATATGTTTCTCTATGACTGTAGTGTAAAAAGAATAACAAATTGTAGTTCCAATGGTTTCTCATATAATTTTACAAAGTTTTTTAAACAACGCAACCATGAAAAAATAGAATATGAATTTTTAATGTTATGTTGTCAATTTCTAATTTTATAATTTATAGTAAATATCGATTATATATACTAGCATAGAAAAAATTGCATTTCCTACTTGAGAAAAAAACGTTTTTCGTTCGTAAACATGTCTCACTCGATGCTAGTACGTCTCGTGAACAAATGTTTACTCACGAAAGAAACAATGTTTTCATTTCTAGGAATATATACTATTTTTTTCGACCCATAAAAAAAATTTCAGCCAAATCAAAAATGTGTCCGTCAGATTTTGTCCAAATCTGTTCGGTTTGTAAAAGAATGGCCCTTATAGAGAAAATGTCATGGTTAAGTTTTTGTTTTCTGAATTTTTAAATATTTAGCGAGTTAATAAAACTCAAAAATTGATTTATTTTACAATTCCATAGTGGTATTATAAATATCGGTTGTTAATGCCGGCCTAACAATCCGGCCGGCAGTTAACGATAGGAAATGCATATTGAATATAAAGCTATAAACAATAACAAACCAACATTCTATGACGCTATTTAGTATAAATATTAAACATCTACCATTAGCTCAGTACCAATGGTTAAACAATGGTTGAAATTTGAATTTAATATAGTTGGATGATTTTTGTCAAAAGCTTATCGTTATCAGTTTTAGCCCGAAGATTAGCCCGATTTTACGCCAATCTGGTTCAATAAAAGCAAAAAACAAGCAACATCAAAATATTTGTACGAAATTCGGCAAATGCAATTTCGAAAAGATTTTGACTTTTGACTGACAAAAACGTCAGCATTCGAAATTTTAGAATTTTACAAAATATGCCAATGAATTCACCACAAAAGACTTTAATATTAATAAAGCCCCATTTGTTTTAGGATTTTGTACTAATCTATCAATAAATATTTAAACCTTAGAAAAAATGTAGAATTATTACAAAATTAATTAGCTCTCAAACCATATTGAAATTTTAATTCTACTCTAAATAGCATATTATATAGTTTAACATAGAAGCACAGCTATTATATTTTATCCACGACTGCTATAGAATATATGTTTTCCATATGTATGTCTTCCATTGTACTGTTAAACATTCTCTCACTTGTTGTAGAATATACCGATCGTTAATATTCCATAGTTCGTTAAGTTTTCTTCATAGCAAAATCAATAAATTTCATTCAATGACAAAAATCATTTATTAATTACACAATATACTTTATTATATTTTACAAAATTATTTTTACTGTTTGAATATATTTATGATGTCTTTCAATCCAATCACAACCATTGGTCATTTATAAACAAAACGTGATATATCGTCGCTTTAATAATGAAATGACGTATACGCAAAAGTATAGTTTCGAGATATTTGAGTTTAAAGTTTGATGTGCGCATGCATTTGCATGGACGTTAATTTATAATTTATTAATTCTTACCCCCAGTCATAAAATAATTCGAAAATTTAAAAATGCCAATTCAAGGATACCCTTATGGGGAATTCAGTGCACCTATTATATAAAAACAACGTATAAATAGCATACATTGTTTCATTATTAAAGCGACGATATATCAATTGTTTAATACATTAACTTTTTTCCAACATTCAATATATTTCGTAAACCGGAAATAACCACTACAGAATAAACTTACAAACAATCGACGTTAAAGCCTCAAAAACAATCTTAACGTAAGCGAAAATGTTATGAATCACAATCACAGATATAATAATAAAAAGATTTCGGTCTTATTTGTGATTACTTTAAAACTATAATAAATTTCAAGATCAAATTGATTTTATAATTATTTCTATTTTTAAACATTTTACTTAAATTTTGTATATAAATCAAAAACATTTAAATTATTAGATTTTTTTCGGATTTTCAAAAAAACATCACGCATTCCGAAACTATTCATCACTAAATAAATTTCAATTCAATAAGATTTTTAAATTTATTCGATTTCCTAATTGATTTTCATTTTTTTAAGATGTATTAAAGAAAAAGAACAAACATTCTTATGGAATTAAGTTATAATTTATAAAATTTTTATTTTATTTACAGGTCTCAAACGGCAGCCCTGCAGAAGGACAACTCATTCGTGGTGATTTGATAACGAAAATTCAGGATTACGATAGCCGTGATTTAAGACATGATGATGCGCAACTACTATTCCGTAACGCTGATAATAAAATAAATCTAGTTGTACGTAGAGATAATAAAATTGCGTATCAAAGTTTAAGCAATGGTTCCTCAAGATGTTCCTCAACTATACCATTTCATAGTCCAGCAAATACGTTTAGTCCAATTCCATTACAACAATCATCAAATTTACCATATAGAGCTCCATCACCATTGCCACCGGGGCCCGGTAGCTATAAGGCAGCAATTAATTCACCTGTAACAACACTTCCACATACGATATTTCCAACTACTAATGAATCGGGTGGCTATGTTGCACCTAATCGTCCGGCTAGTCGTACCAGCAGTTGTTTTAGTCCAATGCCAACACGTGATCATCAAAATGAATTGGAAGAAGAAACAGCTGCTATAGTAAATCAGGTAACACAAATAAATATTTAAATATGCATAATTTTTTCTCTAGGGTGTATTTCTAATCAATCATATGTTTTTTTGTAACAAAAACATGTCCGAATTGTAGAAAACGATTTTTGATTTCATTAGTTTTGTTTAGGTTTTTGGCATTATTTCAAATTTAAATTCAATTAAATAAATATATTATTTTCATGTTTGTTTTAATTTTAAAATTTCAAAAAGAAAACAAAAATAATAATTAAGATTCGAAACGCTCATACACTTGCCTCTTTACTTGCAACATTAAATAATTCGTTTGTTTAAAGTATTTGTACGTACGTCTTTGTAAAAATCGATGACGGGTATTTGGTTTATTTTATCATGGTAGTAGATATTTATGTTTTTATTTCAATGTGTTATTATCACTACATCGCTCCCCTTCTGAACCGAAAACATTAGTGTTGAACAATGATATCTAAATGATTCAATAATACTAGGATTTTCGGCTGGGTTTTTCTAAAATTATAGAGATGTGATTATTGATCTGTTAAGTCAAAAGTCTGGTGTCTGTTGAAATTAATACCTTTATTTTGTTACGGAACTGCTTCCTGGAATCTAAAGTATTTGTATTTAAGATCGATTATTGTTGAATAATTCACGGAACGTGTTGATATTTTGTCTAAACTCTAGCTCAGTAAGTCACAGTCGCACGGCAGTTTTCACAAAGGGCTGCGGATTCAGAGTCAGAGTCGGCAGGAATTTTTTAGTAACTGGAGTCGGAGTCGGAGTTCAAAAAATAGTGAAAAAATTTGTTGACTCCGACTCCTTCTTGAAAATTATTTACTCCAATTTTTTGTTTTTTTTGTGTAGTTTATTTTTATTCCTCAAGGAAGATATAAAAAACAATCGAATAATATAAATTATTTTGGAATAGTTTCTTTTAAATAAAATTATTTTAAAAGTGGCTTTTTGTAATATCTTGATATATTAATTCTTTAATTCTTTGGTTAAATTTCACAATTTTGTTTTGTTTATGTTTCATGGAGGATCGTTGCCGATTCTAACTATCTTCGAATAACTACCTAAGTATCTTCGATTACTACTGTAATTCGCATCAGCGGTATAAAAAAAACTATTATGGCTGAATTTTTTAAGGTCGTTCATTACATTCTTATCGATAAAAGTACATCGGTGGTACCTCGGCTTTGCCAGAGGACCCCACTGATATACTCGAAACATTAAACAAAATGGTTGTTGATTTTGGCTCGAAAATACACTTGCAATCGTCCTGACAGGGCATTGTGAGCAGGACGAGGTTTGTCCCGTTTCGTTAAAAAAGAATTTTTGTGTGAAAAATATTGTCTAACAACAAAATATTAGAATTAAAAATTGCAAGCATGTTTGTGAAAGTAAAAATGAAACTTTGATTTCAGAAATAACACTAACGTTCCTTAGAACCACGATATGGAGTTTTTTAATGATTACAACTATTTTTAATGATTACAACTGTACAGAATATTTTGGCTGCTTTTTCTGTTAATATTTTATTTATTTCGTTTGTTTTTCTTGTTTTCTTTGTAAACCTTGAAATCACTATATGGAAGAAGTTCGATGTTTGAATTGAAAAACTTCAAATTCTTTGTCAAAAGGGCAAGACTTTGTTGGGACGTTTTAACTGACGAAACCGTGGAAAGTGGTTTAAGTTTAAATAGTAAGTTGGAGTTAGGTGAGGTATTGTGATACCTCAGGCCAAAAATCAGTTGGTCTAATCGTTGCTTTGTCTGATTCTGTTCATAACCTAACCTGATATGGTGTTCGTTTTATTGCGATACTTTTTGTTGATATTGGCATCAAGGAATTGCAATGAACGTCTAGCCTCTAGGCTTCTGTTAAAAATTCATCGTTATTTATAAAACTCGCATAATTTGATTTATTTGTAGTAAAAACTATTTGAGTTTTTGTAAATGATACCAGTGAGGACGGTCAAGTATATTTTCGATTATGTGTGAAAAACTTCGTATCTATAAATTTGTATATTTGTATATTGTATTGAAACTACTGTTACTGCTTGGCGAAACATTTTAAATATTTTATTTTATTTTAAAAATTCTTGTTTATTTGCAAAATAAAACAAGAATCTTAAAATAAAATAAAATACTATATAAATTTGTTACCAAATTAGATGTAACTCATAAAACATGCCCACTTATGTGACACTTCGCTTGACCGGGTCTGAATTATTTTAAACTATTTTCACTTCTAGCTTCACAAGTTATAATTATGAAAATTAAGCAGGTTTTTTAACGCTTTTGTTAAATTTTTAAACAACTTATGATATGGTGACTTGTAAGTTTTTGAAGTGAAAACTTCTTTAGGCACGTTGTGCAATTTTTTATGGGGAAAAATTTATGTATTCGAGTTATAATTTTTACAAATCACGAAAATATTTGTAAATATAAAATACCTCTATCCGTTCTTAATGTTTCAAATTGCCATATGGATAGCGCGGTCGACTGAGATTCTATATATAGGTCGTGAGTTCAATTCCTGGAGTGGGTACATTTTTTATTGTTTTTTTAACTTTTATTAAATACCATTAAAATTATTTCTTTTTGTTCATGAATTCATAAAAATTTCTTTTTACGAATTTTAAAAAATTGATCTATAATGCAGTTTTTTATAGTTATATTGCTACTGTCTTTTGCATTCGAGTCATCATGCTAAATAAATATTGAATATATATAAAATTGAAAGCATATCTGTTCGTCTTTTATGCATTAATACACCAATTTGGGAAGTTGTTGTGTACACTAGTCCAAAGGTAACTGGCAAATATTCTATTTTCAAAAACTGCACCTCAGGGCCCTCATAATTATCTTAAGGGATTTTGCCTAAATGTTGATAATTATTTAATTTGGATTTTATTTTAATATCGTTTTAAACGGTAGTTTGCTTTGATCAATGTTTTTCTTTTGCTGAACATAATTTTTATGAAATTAAATGAAAGATTTTTGAAATTTGTACTTTAAAGTGAACGAAGATTTAACGTGCCGTGCCGCCTAGCGGAAAAGTGAAAAATTATTGATTTCCAGCTTACACATTTCGATTATTCAACGGTTCAGCTCTCGATTATTCAACTGTTCAACTCTCTTTACTGGCAAAAATGTACGTAATTTGCATAAAATTTGTGGACCTATTAGCAACATATTGACCGTATAACAAAACATCGTGAAAAAGCCTCAAAATTCACACGCGCATAACTCCAATTCATAGTACATAAAATAAATACTCAGAAATTACTTTTTTATTCGCCTACATATTAGGGTTTCTCATTTCCCGTAGAAATTCAAATCCCGGGAAGCCGGGACAAAAAAT
Source organism: Diogma glabrata (assembly GCA_963693315.1). Taxonomy (NCBI): domain Eukaryota; kingdom Metazoa; phylum Arthropoda; class Insecta; order Diptera; family Cylindrotomidae; genus Diogma; species Diogma glabrata. The sequence continues at coordinate 402,478,470 of OY856186.1, forward strand.
GTCAAATTCCCGGGATCCCGGGAAATCCCGGGAAACGCTAAAAGCTAGATTTTTCAAATTAGGTGGTAGAAAAATGTGTAAAATTAAAACAGCACAAAAAATGCGCTATTGATTTTTAAATTTCCATTATTTTTCATTAGAAAAACTTCAAAAATTAAATATAAAAGAATACATAAAAACAAATCAAAAATAAATTCATAATACTAATTTTTAAACAATTTTTCAAAAAATTAGGTTGTCAATGGCGCCATCTCTCAATTTTGTCCGAATTTTCGTGACGAAATGTCCTGCCGCAGGAAAAGCTCTTTCCGATTCAATAGATGTCGGTGTGATAGTCATTAGTGCATTGCATAATCTAAATTATTTGTACTCTGCTTAGTTGCTTCAAAAATTACCAATTTTTCGTGATGTTTTTAACGTCATATGATACATGTTCTGTGAAACAAACAAACCAAAATCACAATAACAACGGTACTTCTCAGCCCCATAAGACAAAAAATATTGGACCCTCAGTCCGTATTTTGCAATTGAACATTGAAAGCATTAGCAAGTCAAAAACTGAACGTTATTAAAGTTATTATTTCGATATCAACGTTGTAATTCTGGCAGAAAACGCATGCAACAGATGAAGATCAACTTACCTCTAGAGGAAAAATTGTTGTAATTGTAAACTAATTAGTGCTATTTACCATCAAACATATGGATCTGGCACGTATATTAAGTCAGAAATCATGAATTGCACCTATTTACTGACACCAGACGGACAACGATATACATCTTATTGTTGTTGATATATCGATCACGAAGATTGTTAACGTAAATAAGCCACTAAATACAGCGTGGCCAGCTGATACTCTACCATTATTTCACCACCCAGCAATATAGGTTGGTGACTTTAATAGCCATCACAATCAGTGATCCTACTCAAATAACAATCCCAATGGCATACAACTAACTGACGGGACCAATCGACAACATGTTTCTGGTATATGATACGAAAGACATGAAAACCTTTAGATCTGCTAGATGGCCAAGTTATTACAATCCCGACCTCTGTTTTTCCACAAAAAACGAACAACGTAACCCTATTGCAATATCTAGGGCTGTCCTACAAGGTTTGCCACGCTCTCAACATCGTTCAGTAATTTTTGAGGTAGGTATTCAAATCCCACACGTAAACTCTAATCCTCAACCTAGATGCAATTTTCACAAAACTGGCTAGGCTAAATATGGGTCGGAGTTGGATGCAATGATTCACTAGATCCAACCCATTCCTAAAAATTACGATAGGTTCGTAGAAACCATCATTTTAACTGCAAAGAAATGCATCCCAAGAGACTTCCGGTGAAGAATACATTCCTGGTTGGAGTAGAGAGAGCGATATATATATTATTTGAGGAGCAACTTAGTGGTAGTGAGGCAGACGTGGTTGATGACTTAATATACTCACTGGACACCACGAGGAAACAAAAGTGGATTAACGCTGTTGAAAACATTGATTTTTCCCATTCTATTAGGGCAGCTTGGAATCTTCTTCGGAAGCCGGATGGCTCAAACTCAGTTACTCGTGCTAACAATGAAATAAATCCAGACGACATTGCAAATCACATTGTAAACATAGCTCGTTCCTCTATTAATCGCCTTCATAACAGAACCATTAAACATAAATTAAGAGAAATGAAGCGCAAGTTTTAGGTAGATTTCTCAGAAAAATCTACCTATTTTAAGTTTTATTGGTTTTAATTTGTTGTGTTCCTATGTGTCAAAAAAAAACCACACGAAAAAACCATGACACCATATGTGTCAAAAAACATTTTCCTAATTTTGAACGAAATTAATTACTACAGAGAGGAAAAGAATTAAAAACTACTCGATTTTCCAGTGAGAAAATTTTTAATATCTTTGAAAAAAGTAAAAAAATATGTTAATAAAAATTAGCGGGATACCCGGGATCCCGGGGTGAAATCCCGGGAAAACGGGATGAAAATTTACCCCCGGGATCCCGGGAAAACGGGATCCCGGGATCCCGTTTGAGAAACCCTACTACATATTAAAGTGGTACTTTATTACTGTGATTTGCGGCCGTAAAGTGTCACTTTTTAACCATATATTTTGTTGTCATAGTTGCGTCCGTGGTACTTTATTACTGTGATTTGCGGCCGTAAAGTGTCACTTTTTAACCATATATTTTGTTGTCATAGTTGCATCTAAAAAAGTAAAAAACATTTGTATTTGTTTAAATTCTATAAAAAACAGAAATTTTTATCAAAGCAACCTTTAAATTCAAAATCTCATTATCCAATTAAAATTATTGTTATTATTTGTTGTCATAGTTATACAATTATTTTGAAAAAAATAACAAATATTTTTTCAAAGGTTACTTGTTCAACATATTTTCATTTCAAAATTTATACAAAATTATAACTTTATTCTAAACAATTTTTTTTAAATATTTTGCTAGCGGCGAATTAAAAATAGTATATGACGCACGGACGAAAGCTATTTTGGACTTAATTTGGGTGCAAATCTCAGCTAGCGCCTCGATTTACAAACTCCACATAGGTCCAAAATCTTTAGCTTTACGTCCTTGAATCATAATGTACTATTTTGCTTTCGTCAATACCAACAATAATCCAAATTTTTTAAAAATTAAAAATTTAAAAATTGATAAAAACAAGTACGTTTTCAAAATAATATCCCTAACACCTTTAAAACAAAAAAACTCCATATAATCGGTAAACTTGTTTTTAGAACAAACACTTTCAAACTAATAATATATTCAAATAATAGTACATTATTTAATTAGGAGATAAAGTGATACTTTTTGTGTTGAGTCTATAGTATGACGGCCGACCGCAGGGAGGCCCACAATTATAGACGGAACACAAAAAGTCACTTTAGCTTCGAATTAAATGCACTATTTTTTCGGTAAACGTATAATTACTTCCCAAAAAGAGAAAAAAAACATTTAAATTTGTATGAATAAGATTTTTCTATCAAAGCAGCCTTTTCAAAATTTCATAATCCATACAATAATTCCAAATTCCATTATCCAATGAAACAGTTTGTTATGTTTTGTTGTCATAGTAACATACAATAATTCAAAATATCATAATCCAATGAGAATCAACTTATTTTTTGTTGTCATGGTTTTACAATATGTTTGAAAAACTAACAAACTAACAAATAACAAATGCTACTTTACAGCCTCCGTAATATGAAATAAAAATGGCGTTACTTTTGCTGTCGCTAGACGTTACTTTTGTGGTCAGGCTAAAAAGTAAAACTTTAGCTAACTCCCTAGCGACAGTAAAGTTAAACTTTACAGCCGTTTACGAGAAAAATGTATTTTTCTTGATAGAAAAAAATAATACTCGTCTGCAATTTTAGTATGTTTTGGGTAAATAATAAATCTCTAAAATATAGAAAATTAAAAAAAAAAATTTTTAAATCGGAATGTTTGAAAAATTAAAATTAAACAATATAATACAAATTTTTTCAGTGTAATATTTTTATAAAACCTTAGAACTTTTCAAACAAAAAAATTGAGTACAATCGGGCAAATCGTTCGAGCACAATTTAACTTTAAACTTTGCTTCTCTCTTAAATTCTTAACAATTTTCGAGCCACCCAGTGTTAAAACTATGATTTGAGTTTTCCATCTATTGTAATTGTTTATTGATTTTATATCTGACTCCAAATTGTAATGCGGTTTGAAAAAACTTTGAAAAGCTATAGCAGTTTAGTTGGCAAGTGGTAAAGCAAAATGGATTTGAGCTCAAATGACGTGGGTCAATTTTCTGAAATTTTTCAACGTAGTTTTTGATTGGTTAACATATATATTCAAATATATTTATATATTTATATTTATATAGTATTAAAATACTAAGTAAAATACGAAGTTAAAGGAAATTCAAACCACAGCGTTCATTTAGCCCAGCTATGTATAAAAAAAATTTGTCTGATGCACAAATAAAATAATTAATTTCTAACGGAATGTTTCCATCAATCTTTAGCTACTATTAAGAAGAACTTTTGTTCTTTATCAGCATCACCAAGGTCCAAGAACCTTAAAACCTATTCTTTTCGCACTAATTCCTCTCTATCCTCCAGCCACCATCTACACATAACAAATAATTTTGTGCGGGTGGCAGTTTTAATTCATTGTTTTTTTTTTACAAAAACTTATTGGAACTGTACCAAAATAGTGGGCGAGATAAATACGAAAAATACAAAATTAAATAACTCAAATGAAAAAAAAAACTGTTTCTGTGCCAGAATAATAATATTCTTTTTATTTTTTGATAGTTATGGCCCGTTTGAATATTTTCGAACTCCACTGGCTTGTGTCGTGATAAATAGAATTTTTATTGTATTTTCATGAAATTGACATAACAGTTTTATATAAACATTACTTGAATAACATATTAATAAAACTTAATGATAGAAGAAGTATTTTTAGTTGAACTAAATAATTATCATAACAAGCAACAGTCTATTAGTATGTATCGGAGACAAGCAAATGACATTTTAAACTCAACCATCGCTATTTGTATATGCTGAATGATAGTGTAGAATTTTGCTTAATAAAACTGAAGTTTATTTGGAAAAATCTCATCTATTCTACCAGCAGATGGTAGTTTCAACTTTCTTACAAAACAAAGTATGGATAGATTGGATAATGAAATGGTCAACAATCCAAAATTCATTATCACATAAGCTCGAGTAGTCGACTTGTTTTGAAATTGTTGAACCATTCACACACACCTTGTTACTCACAACTAAGATGACCAGATGCAGTTTCCCATCAATATATACAACAACATCTTTCGCCGTCCCTTTGGAAATTCTTTAGAAATGGTAACCGTTCAAAAGACTCAATCAGAATTTTATTTCGGAAACGTTTGTATCGAATTGATTTCGTTTTTGCCGTATATGTTCCATATAGGATCGTGGGCTGTCGATAATTGTCAATTTTAATTAACTCAGTTGTATGGTCGAATTTCACTTGAAGACTTAATTTAATCGATTAGTTGTATACGGTTCAGCAGCCCATAGAGTGTTTATCACCTTACTTACCAATTTATCAACTATATTGGTTGACTATCGATTAATTGAAAAAACGGTGTGATTATGGTTGTTAATGTTTTGCTTAAAAACACTTAAACCGTTTTCCGAGATTGAGTTCAAAGAGCTAACCACTAGGCCACTCAATACATAATCTCAACAAAAAACAAAACAAAGTTGAATTCAATTTCATCTCACCTAATACAATATTTCCATAACCAAACTAAAATCACTTACATCACTGTGATCAACATGTGATAGTAGTTCCAAGAAGAAAGCTCGACAAAACAAAAACAATAATAAAAAAATGTAAAATAATAACGACGATGATTATCCTTAGAATTTCTCATGATTTCCTTTTAAAGAAATTTTGAATTTACCTGGAACACTCTCGATATACATTAGAATTGTATTTAAGGAATTTCTTTTGCAAAAAAAAGAACAGCTTTAGTTGACATACGATTAAGTAAGAGAGCGATTAATGCGATTGTGTATCAGATGAACATTAAATCGTGTAAATAAAAAAACATTTCGTGTTATATTTTGGACGCTGTGTTTTTACTGAAAATTTCTATGAACAACCGGTAGAGTTTCTGAAGCTACTGAAGAAATATTCTAGAGAAGAAATATTAATTCCTGTACTGTTTTCCAGTTGTTGGGAAACAATAAACTTATTGAATATTTAATAAAAGCTGGCATTTTTGCTTACTAATCAATGATCGTCCAGAATCCAGAAGTAGATTTGGAAATTAGGTTCATTGAATTGAGATTTGGAAATTTTGAGGAAAAGAGAAAAACGTTACAAAAATATTTACAAAATACAAATAATGTAGAAACATATATACAAAACAATTATTATTAATTATTTAAAAATTAATTCAGTAAACATTTAAACTTTTAATTTTTTAATAAGGAATACGAAAAAAATTGTTTAAACGATGTTTCCAACTCCAAGCCCTAAACAAAAATGACAATAACAATATGACAACTTTTCGACACACATTTTTGCTGTTCAGAAAACAGATTATCTTATTAATTAAAATTAACGATTTCTTTTTCAAAACCAAAAAACAAATAAAATTCGTCATTGAAAACATTCCAAAATTCTATTTAACTAAAAAACAATATATCAAAATTGTTAAAAAAAAAATTAATTTTTGCTCTAGAAATTAGAAAACTAACAAGTATATTTTCTTAATAACTGAAATTTCTCGAAACAAAACGAAATTTTCTTAATTAAAATTTAGTAAAAGCAAAGCAAAGAAAAATATGTCCCATTCGCAACAGGTCACCACTTCTCCCACTTTACAGCCGACATTTGTTTTTGTTGTTCAACGAATTAAGATCCTCCTACTCCATAATTTATTTATAATTTTTATTTATTTATTTTCAGTTTTATTTTTTTATTATATTATTTGATCCATTTAATAATAAATTTTTATAAGAAAATGAATAGAAAAATTGTTTTAGGGGGAAAATAAAATTTGAAAATTGAAAATGTTGAAGCCATTGCTTTAGTTAGTTGTGGGAATTATTACATTAAAGATCAAATAAATTTAATTTGTCATAAATTTTAATTAATTTTTAAGTGTAAAAAATTATTGATTGAGTTTTATTCTCCAGGTTTGGGATTAATTAATTAATTGTGTTTTTCGTAAACGTTCTTTAAATAATAAAACAAAATATTGTGTTTTAGTGTTACCATATACAAAATAGAGATTAAAGAAAATTGAATAAAAATTAATCGTATTAAAAAAAAATTGTTTATTAAATTACGTAATAAAATTTAATTTTTTTCGATTTTCTTTTTTGAAACAAAAATTAATAAGTGAACAAAAGTGTAAATATAGTTATTTTATTTTTTTTGTAGTTTTATATCGAATAAATATTAAAATAAAGACAATAAATTTTGAAGAAAATGGCCACATATTATACATTTAGACATGGTCCAACTAGCAAATATCAAAATAAAGGATATAATCCTTTCAATGAAGAAGCTATTGCATATCAAGTAAGTTGTAAACTATATAAACAGACTGATGAGGAATATTAATATTTGGTGTTCCAGAATAATAAAAAATTAAGTTTAGTGCCAATTTTTATTTCGACGAAAGATTATCTATTTTTATGAATATAACAAGTTAAAAGTGAAAAGTGGCATACAGATTATATATGTGTTATTTGAAGCAACTACTGACTGATTATAGAATCCACTTCACCCACGCTTATTATTTTTGGACTAAGTATACAATCTAGCAAACAGTTTTTTTTTATAAAACAAGAAAATTTTATAAATTTGTTTTCAAATTAATACAGTTGGTTGTAAAGAATATGTTCGTTGATTTACTTAACGCAATTTGTATTATGTGATGACATATAACAGGGTGTATCACTGGTTGTTTATATATTACAATGGTAAACTTGTTTTCCGAATATGTTATTTTGATCATGAGCAAAATAAGTATACTTGTCTCCAGCGCTATTACAATTTCATTATTGCTTTAAACAAAATGGAGCTTCTGACACACAACGTGAAGAGGTGGAATTTTTGTTTATAGCTCTAAAAAAAATTATACTGCAAGTTTTATCCATATTTTTAAATTTCAACAAAATCGATTAAAAATATTCTTAACTAATTATAATATCATAAACTCCAAGAGCTATGATACCAAAACTAATCAACTGGCATTCTTGTTCGCGTCTATCAATTTCTAGTTTATTCGGTTTACGCGATATTTCAAAAACCACTCGTTTGATTTTAATTTTAATCAATCGCAAAAATGCTATTTAACTAACGGTAAATTGCTAAAATGCGAACTGATCGAAAATTTTATGCTAAATGTTTTCTTTTTAAACATATATTTAGTTAGATTGTCAAAAATAAATTATATTGTATGCATTGCATTCACTATTCACTTTTTATTTGCAATTTTTCTTCTTTTTTTCAATAAAATGTACAATAAGTGTCACAACAACACACACAAACCCATTAAGATCAAAGTCCCACAACTAAAAAATAAAAAAACAAAAAAAAATGTGCATCCTTCAACATCTTAGAATGCATGTTGTTGTGGGGCTTGACAGCGCTGTACTATTGAACGTACACCAAAAATATTAAATACATTAAAAAAACTTCTCCAATAGTCAAAAATCACACGAATTAAAAGGAAAAAGTCCAAGCGGCACGTATATCCGCTAGAAATAGGTAGATTTCGAGATCAGACAGTTTTGTGTACCAGTAGAATCTGATGTATCAGATTAGTTTAAACAAAACAAACTAATTTCAAACAGATATCAAACAAATTTTAAAAAGAAAATTAGCTACCTACAAGCAAAATTAAATCCATCCAATTTTGCAACAAACAAATATCAAATCTACCACAGAACATGTGTGTGACAATTTATGACACAAACCTACTCTATATAATATGTCGTGCAATTACTGCAAAATATCAAAATAGTTTATTTCTAAGAAAAAAAAATGAATTTCTTCTATTCAAATCTTTTATTTTTTTGACTGTTATAAGGTTGACATTGACTGTTATAAGGTTTTTGGAAATTGTAGTTGGGGATTGTTGCAGACTTTTTTGTTGAAGCCAACAAGTCAAAAACCTCTAACTGCAGAGGTTTATATTTATAAGAAACGGATTAAAATGTTTTTACAGATTCTAAATTTATGAAGATTTTAAAAATATTAGTATCCAAACGGCCGTTACAACGGATTAAAAAAACCACTTTTTTTTCTAGTATAAAGCCTATAGTTCCTTAACCATGTGTCAGATTTTTCTGATTTACGAACTCGTCCAAGATATTAATAAAACACACATTTCTAAAAAAGGTTTTTTGATCTGGCTCCACAAATGCAACCGTGAGAGCGCCGGTTGATTTAAACGCCTTTTGTGTTTTACAAGCTTTTTTGTTGGAGCCGCTCACTCAGAAACCTCCAACTGCAGAGGTTTTTTTTTTTTTAAAAACTGATTGAAAAGGTTTCAAAGATTCTAAATTTATGAAGTTCTTAAAAATATTAGAATCCAAACGACCGTTATAACGGATCTAAAAAACAGAGTTTTTTTCTAGTATAAAGCTTCTAGTTTCTTTACCATGTGTTGGATGGGGCTGATTTACGAACTTGTCCAAGATATTAATAAAATGCACATTTTTAAAAAAGGTTTTTTGATCTGGCCTTATAAATGCGACCGTGAGAGTGCCGGTTGTTTCAAAAAAAAATTTTTTTTTGCAAACTATTTTGTTGGAGCCGCTCACTCAGGAACCTCTAACTGCAGAGGTCTATTTTTAAAACAAATTGATAAAAAAGATTCCAAAGATTCTAAATTTGTTAAATTTTTTGAAATATTAGTATCCAAACGGCCGTTATAACGGTTTTAAAAAATCAATTTTTTTCAGAAAAAAGCCTCTAGTTTCTTAACCACGTGTCGGATTTTGCTGATTCACGAACTTGTCCAAGATATTAATAGAACACACAAGTACAGAAAATTTTTTTGATCTACCTCAACAAATGCGACCGTGAGAGTGCCGGTCGTTTTCGTTATATCTCATATCGTTTATATATATATATATATATATATATATATATATATATATATATATATATATATATATATATATATATATATATATATATATATATATATATATATATATATATATATATATATATATATATATATATATATATATATATATATATATATATTTTGTAAAAGATGGTTTTCTTGGGCGTTTTTTAATTTGATAAAAGACAATTTTCTTTGGTTTTTGGCCCGTTGTTATTATTATTATTTTACGTTTCGGCGAATTACCACGCCATTTTCAAAAATCTGCAAAAATGTACAATACAATGTCACTAATTATATATATAACTAATATACTAATTATACAATACAATGTCACTAATATATATATATATATATATATATATATATATATATATATATATATATATATATATATATATATATATATATATATATATATATATATATATATATATATATATATATATATATATATATATATATAAATTTTTTTTTTTTTTTGTTTTTTCGTCTCCGCTTTTCATATATAGTCGTTTGGCACAAAAATTTTTCCGAAATTCCGAGATGAAGCCCATTGCAATAGGTAGATTTTTATATGAAATCTACCTAAAACAAAGCTGAAAATTCCTTTAGCTTTCAAACAACCCTAGTTGGCTACGATTTAAAAACATCACTTAAAAATGTTTCCTTCTGTCTTTTGATAGCATCTCATTAGTTTTAATTTTGATTTCAATTATTTATTAAAATATCAATAGAAATATGTTTTTGCACGAGTTGTATATAAAGTACAATTCCGCTTCTCTAATTTAGGGGAGCGTATTGCAATTTTTACTCCCTAGAGATTAGAAAATAACCAATCAGGACAACAGTGATTGTTTTCATGGTAACAGAAATATTTAAGGTTCAAACACAATAGATCCGTTCCGTTCCGTTCGTTTTTTATCCGCCTCAATCCGTTCGTTTTGTAAAACACAATACAACCGCTCCGTCTTTAACTATCCAAAAACTTATATTTTATTTATATTAATATTTTTATGTATTATTTTATAGATCTGCTAAATTATATTCATATTTTATGAAATTTGTTGAAATCTGTTCGTTTATATAAATATGTAGAAAAAATAAACAATATTTGAGGTTATGTCTTCCGTAAAAGTTTGAATTTGTGTTTAGTGTCCGTTCCGCTTTTTTCCCCTCCGTTGATTGTGTTTTAATTTCCGTTTTACATATAAACTGACAGTTCAAATATAACGGAGCGGACGGAACGGATCTATAGTGTTTGCACCTTTACGATAAATTCAAACAAATTTGTACAAAAACCGCCTACTAAGATCAACATTAAAAATTATAACTTTCGTGTTCTTAAAATGATTAGATTTCGTTTTTAATACATGCGTTCCTTTGGAACAAAATAGCTGCTCAAAGCAGCGTTTGAGTAGATCACCAATGGAACGCCGGAAATTGGAAATTTTTTGAAATATAGCCTCACAATTTGATTGTTATCCAAAAATTTTATATTGGGCTGATATTTGGATCTGACTGGTCCATTTTATCATTAAAAATACCAAAACAAATTTATAACGGATCTAAATAAAATCGAAAAATAAACTGCTTTTCAACTACACAACTTGTTCGAGGTAGAGTAGATCAAAGCAAATTTGAGTAAGTTTGATCTTCAATGGAACACGCCTAATGTCATAATAGGCGCTTTCCAATCGAATGAACTACTGAATGATTCACTTAAACTGAATTGTATTCCAGAATTTGTATATTCCAATGGTAATACTCAGTTTACACTGAACGTAAACTGAGCTACTACAGAACTGAATTGAATTGAATAAAGAAAGTGAAGGGAAAAAAGGTTCATCAGTTCAACATATTCACATTTTTTTATTTACGGTTTGTGGTCAAACGTTAAAAATAATAAAAAAATTAAATCGGAACATATTTGTTTGTGACTAAATTTTCAATTTTAGTTATACATTTTTTAAATGTCAAAACATTGCTGTTTCCTGTTGTTTTGGCTCTATTTTTGATGATTTACTGAATATTAGACCAATTGGCTACAATCATTTCCTTCAGCAATTCACTCGATTGGAAAGAAGCTTATAATAAAAAATATTATACATCGAGAGAGAGCATGTCATCTTTCTCAGTGATATGTAAACCTCAAACTTCGCCCTCGGACTCCAAATATACCCCGGGAGAAAAACATGCAAATGAGAAAATTTATCAGAGAGAAAATTTAGTAACCGGGAGATAATTTATCAAAAGTCCTTACTGAGTATGACAATGTATGACAATGCAAGCAATATGAAAGGAGAATATAAGCTGGAGTCAAAGTCAAATTTAGTGTGTTGATGCCTAGTGGTTAGCACGCTGGACTTCAAACTCGGAGGACCCGGCTTCGACTCTCATCTAGGTCAAAGTGTTTTTAAGCAAAACTTTAACAACCATCAATCAACACACCAGCTTTCCAGTTAACCGGTGGTGCACTAATATAGTTGATAAGCTGGAAAAACTATGGGTTGATTACCCATAAAAAAACTAATCGATTAAACTAAGTCTTCAAGTGAAACTCGACAATAAAATTAAGTTAATTGATAAAATTAATACAGGTGAGGGACACTTAAATTACAATTAATCAATTTAAAACAATTACAATTTAAAAATTAATCAGAAGACGCCCAGCGATACGATTAAAAGTATAAAAGTCGTGAAATACCAGATAAAAGAAATTAGTCTTGCTCGAAATGAACTTAAGAATATAGCGTTTGCACAGGGCCAGCAAAAGTTACAGTACGGCGCTAGGACTTGGACTTAAAGGATATTTATGTGTTGTTGTGACACATATAGAGACACAAAAGATCAACTACCGATCTATTAAACTATGTAGCGCATTGTTGGAACAGCCTATTTGATAAAAGTGGTGAAACATACGTTATCGCTTTAGACATCTCCAAGGCATTCGATCGAGTCTGGCATGCCAACTTAATCAACAAGCTCGTTGCGCATGGTGTATTATGAGGTTTATCTGGTGATCCGTGAAGGTCCACCAGTGGTCGCGCACACTATTTACCCTGCCGCTAGCTCGATAGAGCGAAGGTTCTAGCGACCTACCTCACAACACAAGAAATTATAAAATATAAAAAAACAATGCGTGCCTTAAAACAACACCCACGATATCCAGAAGGGAGATCTGCCATGGCACAACTCGCCCTATAATCTTTACACTTAGCCACTCATGATCTTTTAAAAAAAATATATAAATACAACAGAACAACAATAATAAAACTTCCCTGCAAGTGTTGTCCCGCGCTGATGGTCCACTCAATAGTGGCTTTTCTGCATGTTTTTTTTTCAAAATTAATCTACAACAACAAAAATTTTTGCTCTTGTCGTTAAACCCCACTAATCCAAAAAAAAATTCTCCATTGATTTTAATCCTAGAGAATTTTATTTCCATATATAAAGCCGAAGTATCATCCGGGCAAACAAAATTCAAATCACTTCTTGCACTTCATTAATTTTTTTTTATTTCTCATTCGTGGCACCGGGGTGGTTAGTGGAATAAAACACCATATGTTCATGAAAACACAATATCATTTTAATTAAACGATAAATTTTCTTATTATCGAAACGTTTCCTCACTTTACAAAATTTCTTTTTACATAAATAGTTCATTTTCTTTCTTTATATTAAAACAAAAAGAACCAATATTATTTATTTATTATTTCACTATTTAAATACTTTATTTAGTTTGATGAAACAGGATAATGCTAATCTTCTATCACTTTGAACTCAACCAACACTACCACTTGTTGTCCCACTTTCCAAAAAAAAAACAACAACAACAGGTCGTTCCAACTTTCCAAACCCCAACTCATTAGAAAAACTCAAAAAATACAACTTCTCAATTTTTTTGTCATATTTTATAAATTTCTTTAGTTTCCCATAAAAAAATAGAGGAAACATAAAAAAATTAATATAGAATTTCGGCAGTGTCACGTGTTCTTCTTACACAGTAAATATAATGTTTTATTTAGAAATGATGACTTTGCACTTGTTATTGCACAGGTTTATGCACATAGGTGGGTTGAAAAGTGTGTGAAAGAGTAAAAATTATAATTACTTTCTCGAACAGACTTTATAGTATATTACTATAAGCAACGAAGAAGGGAAATTAAAGAACTTTTGACACAAATATCTTGATCATACAGGGTTTTCATCCCAATGCTGTGAGGCTGATTCAAAATTTTCTATCCAACCGATACATTTCGGTCTCCTTAGATGGATTTTCGTCTGAGTCTAAAAAAATTAACGTTGGTGTACCCCAAGGCTCAGAATTGTCCCCAACCCTATTTTTGATTTATATCAACGAATTGCTGAAAATCACCAGCAACCCAATAAATAGTTTTGCAGATGACAGTACTCTGCACAAGTCGTTCGAGCCCCTTCCTTTAAAAGGTAAAATGCACGAACGAATTAATCCTGCCCGGAGAGACGCTGCCATAAACGTGAACGAAGACCTAAAAAAAGTTACCAATTGGGGTGCCAAAAAACCTGGTCAATTTCAACTCTACCAAAACACAGCTGTTGATTGTTTCCAGATCAAAGACCGAGTTCCCCAAAGATATTTTATTCAGTATGTGTGATGAACCGATAGGTGAATGTAAAAACATTCGTTTATTGGGTGCCACAGTTTCAAATGACCTACTCTGGAACGATCGTGTAATGGCGATGGCGAAAAGCGCGTGCAGAAAACTCGGCCTCCTAAATAGATTCAAACAAATTTTCACTCCATACCAATTGCTACATGTTTATAAGTCCTATATTCGTCCCTGTATGGAGTACTGTTGTCGTGTTTGGGGTGCTGCTTCTGTTTCCATCTTGGCCCTCTTGGACTCTGTTCAAAAGCGGGCTATACGAATTGTGGGTGATCGAGATTTGACATCAAAACTTGATTCCCTACAACATCGTCGCACTGTTGCTGACCTCGTTGTTTTTACAAATATCGCCATAAACAGTGCTCAGATGAAATCAGCAGCATCATGCCTCAAACTTGTTCTTACCCCCGTTTCACTCGGCAATCGGCTAGCGCAACCAGTCAAAAGGTTGAGTTCCCGCGCTATCATACTGGCAGATCGCAGAAATACTTCTTTGTCCGAACTGCATACAAATGAAATAGTTTGCCGGAACACTTAGTCTCAGGTGGTTTCAATCCGCAGAGGTTTAAAAAAAGCGTTCATCAACACCTTAGAGCGCAAGTTTTTGTGGAACCTACCTACGTGTTAAAAGGTATTTATGTGTTGTTGTGACACATATTGTAAACCCTATAACACAACACTTTTTATTTAAAAAAATATTGTAAAGCCTACTAGCTAGACAACACATTTTATGAAAAAAAAATTAATTTTATTTACCTAATAAATATATTTGTATAGATATTTATTAGACTGGTTGTTTAAAATTAAATTTTCTCAGAAGCCCTCTAAAATAGTACATTATGATGCTAGGACGTAAAGTTAAAGATTTTGGACGGATGTGGAGTTTGCAAATCGAAGCGCTAGCCGAGATTTGCACCCACATTAAGTTCAAAATAGCTTACGTCCGTGCATCATATACTATTTTTTATTCGCCGCAAGCAAAATATTTTAAGAAAATTTGTTTATTCTAAATTAAAATTATAAATTTTCATAAATTTTAAAATTAAAATATGTGGAACAAGCAACCTTTGACAAAATATTTATTATTTTTTCCAAATTATTGTGTAGCTATGACAACAAATGATAACAACTATTTTAATTGGATAATGAAATTTTGAATTTAAGGGTTGCTTTGATAAAAAATTTTATTTTTCATAGAATTTAAACAAATACAAATGCTGTTTACTTTTTTGGACGTAGCTATGACAACAAAATAAATAGTTGAAAAGTGATACTTTAAAGCCGCAAATCACAGTAATAAAGTAACACTTTAATATGTAGGCGAATAAAAAATTATTTTTGGTGAAAAAATACGAGGGTATTTTTTTAAATAAAAAGAACAGATGATTTTTTGATAAAATTGTAGATTTTTTTAAATATATCATTAAATATGCCGATTTTAAAAAAATCGTTTTAACATTTTTGTAGGAAATTTAATTCTCTACGATAAAGGTCCCAGTAATTTTTTACCTAAAACGTATACTTCAGATAATATTTTAAAAAAGACTTGCAAATCTTTGTAACTCATAAAAAACATAAATAATAAGGATGATAAAAATAGTACTTTGTGTATCTAGTTGCACAAAGTTGATTTTTTCCGCACGCGTCGTAATTTCGTCCAACGAGGCGAAGCCGAGTTAGACAAATATACGACAAGTGCGGAAAAAATCAATTTGTGCAACGAGTTGCACACAACGTTTTTTGCAATTCCGAAAACACAATTAAACAAAATTATTCTTTAACCAAATTTTTCTACAATCAACATTCGTATTAAAATATAAGTAAACATTTCTATTATCAACTTAGCATTGAGACAATTTTCTATGAAAAATAAAACAGTGCGGAAAAATAAAACATTGCGGAAAAATCTCACTTTTTGATATTGTTGACAATATCGAAATACGTTGAATTGTGATTCGGAATTGCAAAAAGCACTATTTCTTTTCTTCTGCTATGAAATAAAATTTAATCATTAAAAGAAAAAAACAAAATTAGTACTTTTTCGTCATATTTGTTTTTACGAGTTACGGACTAGCTAGCCTAGGACCTTTTTTGTAGAGAATTAAATTTCCTACAAAACTGTTTTAAATCTCCATATCATGAGATATTTAATCTACAATTTTATTAAAAAATCAACTTCGATGATTTTGCCGTGTTCTTTTTATTTAAAAAAAAAATAAAAAATGCTCGTGTTTTTTCACCAAAAAGAATTTTTTTAGAAAAAGTCTGAGAAAATCTTATTTTTAACGGCCAGTCTAATATTTATATAACTAATACACTTAAATTATAATGATAATAAATCAACTTATTATATAATATAAGATTAAGAACATGACAGATATAATTCTTGAAATATTTGAAGTAGTTGAATTTTAATTACTTTTAGTCATATTTCTGCAATAACTTATAAGTGTTGAAACTTTTCTTTCTGATCAAAAGTTGATCCGCACACTTTGCAAAATAACTGATAACGCTTTTAATAAATTTTAAATTCACATTAAACATTGCACAAAAACATTATTTGGGCAGTCACCAATTTGTTCAAAACTTGGCCAATTAACCACGTACCAATATTTAATTAATATCACTTTCTTGGGCTCGATTGGTCAGGATTCATTATTTGTTCGTTATACACCATCCGTAAACTGGCCAATGCGGCTAATCTTTTTACGGTGCCTCCTACTTCGTCACACGCATGTTTACCATGTGATGATGCAAAGAAGTTCCATTCGGCATTTATGTCATGCATCATGCTTCATACAGTCAGAAATCGTAACTACATGCACAGGTGCTCTAACTTCTTTGATTCCTCATCAATATAGTATATGAGTATGACAAATGGATGAATGGTTGCTTGAGCATTGTTCCTTTGGAAGCCAAAATTACAAAAACAATGCATTGGTTTTCTAAACAAAATTCTTTTATATGTCGTAAGTAGTAAGACAGCAATATAAGAGTACCTTAAAAGTTTTGGTAAATATTTAAGTAAATAATCAAAATTTATTTGGAATTATTGGAATTGGAACTCAGAACCTACTATTATTTACATGTCAAAATATTAAACCAAGTAATGTTCCAGTTTGAGTTGAACATAACCTCTTATGTTTTACTCATGATAAGATATGCTTGACAGCTCGTTTTTTTCTCACTCTTTTATTTGTGTGACGTCACTGCGTGATATTTTACAAGTAGAAATAACAACAACAAAATATAAAATTGGTTATATAGTGACGTCACGTGAAGAAAGAGAAAATAAAGAAAAAAAGTTGCGAGCATATCTTATTATTCTTTGTATTAGTTTTACTATAACTTCTGACCTCATATCAATCCCACTCTCAAATTTTCAAAATTTCTTAACTATAGTATATTAAAAAATATATGATTTTTTCAAAATTTAAAAAAAACACTATCTTTGATTTTTTTTCAAAAAAAGATTTAAGAGATTTTCAAAAAAAACGGTTTTGAACCAACATAAGCGAGTAGCATATTAAATTACATCTTGAACCATTCTCTTTAAAATGAGGGCTCTAGCAGCTCTCTAGGATGTACACAACTTGAGATATTTAAAATGACGATATTCGAAAATTTTTAAAATTAATTACACAAAAAAGCAAAGAGATAAAAAATTTTTGAAAATAGTTTTTACTTGTTGATTCATTGAGAACATTTTCTATGAGTTTCATAAAAATATAAAATGGTTTTTTGAGTGACTAGTTGGTTTGACCTGGAATGACCCCAAAAACTCTCAATAGTAAGTGGACTAAAGAGTAAAGTGGACCGTGCGTAAGTCATATAACCTCAGCCACACAATTTTCTTTTACAAATTTGAACTGTCGAATTTGAAAGTTGAAGTGTCTGTCCAAAACGCAAAACAAATATAATTTCGCCTATTTTTTTTTAAACTTCTTTAGGCGCGTAGTGCGATTTTCTATGGGGAAAAATTTATATATTCGAGTATCATCATCAACATAATGTGTTTAAATATAAAATATCTCTATTCCGTCGTAACGTTTCAAAATGCAATTTGGATATCGCGGTCGACTGAGGTGTTAAAGGTCGGGAGTTCAATTCCTGGAGCTACTTAATTTTATTGTTTTTTTTAACTTTTATAAAATACCACTAAAACTATTGTTTTTTTATTCATGAATTCATACAATTTTCTTTTTACGAATTTTAAAATATTGATCGATAATGCAGTTTTTCAAAGTTATTGCTACTGTCTTTTTCTGTTTCGTTCAAATTATTATCATTTCGATATTAACAAGAAAATTAATTATTTTTTTTTTAACCAATAATAAAATATTGGTTTTCCCATCATTATTTTCCATAATTTCATTCCTGTGAAATAAAATAAGGAAAATAAAAACTACTATTTGAATTTCTCTTTAAATATGAGTTGACATATTCATCACAAGAGATTGATTTAAACACAGTTTAAGGCTGTAAATAATTTACGGTATTTAAATTGATCGATAGTGTAGTTTTTTAAGGCAATTGCTATTGTCTTTTAGCACAGTGTGACGTTAATTCGAAGTAAAATTTAGAATGCATTCAGGGGATTTTTACGACATCTCAATATTTTCTTCAGTTTTTAAAAGAAATGTTTTGGCAGTATTCTAAACCAAAACTTATTTGAAACTTATTTGTGGAGACTTCCTTATTTAATTAAGTAACTAGAGGTGACTTATTTGCAATTTTTTTTTCGTAGAAAAATCTAATTTGATTTGTCAGTATCAAATATTGTTTTGTACTGTTTATGTATTGTATATTGTTTTGTCTGTTTGCTAAATGATTTTACGGAATAAAACTTCTTTTTCGATCCGTAATAAAATTAATATAATAATTTAAAATGAAAAGTTTTGAAAACTCTTTAATTGATCAAATGAAATAAATAGTTTTAATTAAATTTATTTTCGAATTTGATTTACGTTGCTGTCAAATTAAGTATGCTAAATCATTTAGAACAGCTTTTAAATACTTATTTAAAATGGCGCACATGAGAAAATCTTCATAAATAAGTTTCAAATAAGTCGTCGTTTAGAATGCAGCCCCAGTGGCTATTCTGTTTTTTATCCTTTTTGTTGTTCTCTATTTTCTGTTGGTGATTGTTGTACCATTTTTGAAGTGAAAACTTCTTTAGACGGGTTGTGCGATTTTGTATGGGGAAAAATTTATATATTCGAGTCATCGTCACGTTAAATAAATATTAAATATAAAATAAATATTAAAAGAGAGTAAGATAAATTGTAATCATTTGTTATTTTCTTATTTCTTATTCTCATTTTCTTGATTTATAATTTGTTTTTTTTCTTTTTTATTGAATTTGATTTTTTTTCGGTTTAAGTGTGGTGTGTAAGTGTGGTATAGTAAGCAAAGGTTTTTTTGTATTTTTAAGTAAAATAAAAAAATTCCGTTTCTCATATTTGATTTGTGTGTTTTTGGTAGTACGAATAACCTAAGCCCTGAAATTGGGGGAAGTGCAGTTAGCGTGGTTTACTCTAAAAACGCTATGTTATATCCATTCTATTATTAAAAATGAGATTATTTTTTTACGGAATATTCAGTGAATCTGTTGTCGATACCAGAGCTTTATTTAACAATTAAAATTTTTTGAGAAAAAATAAATTTTAAAGAGAAAAAATTTTTTCCACGCTAACCGCACTTTAGCCCTGAAATTAATGATAATATACAGGGTGATTTTTTTAACCTGAAACTTTCAAATATCTCGAAAAATAGGCACTCTACGGAAAAAATGTCCATATTCAAAATTTAATCATTCCGCGGGGGAAACACATTAGTGCAAAAAAATAGTCCCCCACCCCCTTTTTGTAGGTGGGTGAGGGTAACTTTGAATCTAAAATAGGAACCCCAATTTTTTATTGCATATACGGAATCTATGGCTAAAAGTACGTACGATTTGACTAAAAAATTTTGTTCGATTCATGATAGATGTAAATTGGCCTGCCAGATCACCAGATCTTACTTCGCCAGATTTCTTCTTGTAGGGCTATCTCAAAGAGAAAGTTTACAAACAAGAACCAACAACACGTGAGAATATCCTTGTGATCTTATATCCACACAACTTACACAATTTATGCAAGGCAAAACACAATTTGTGTCTGTCAATTTTAAAATTTGTGTAATTTGTGGAAGGATTATAAGAACAGCATTTGTGCAAGCAAAACTTCAAATTAATTTTGACACATTGTATATGCACAAAAATTAACTAAATTTAAGTTAATTTCAGACTAAATTAAATAAAATATATCGAAAATGTTAAGAAAATTATATCAGCTCTTAATTATAAATAAATTAACGATATTTAGCACCAATTTTAATTTGTTTTTGTTTACATAACCTTATACATAACCCATTTGACATATGTATGTCAAAACAAACTTGCACAAATAATTTTAATCTGCCACAAGAAAATTTTTTGTGTAATTTGTGTTGCACAAATTATACAAATTGTGATTTTAAGAACAGCAATTGTGCACGCAACACTTGCCGCAATTAATATAAGAACAGCAATTTGTGTAAGCTGTGGAATTTGTGTAAGTTGTGTGGATATAAGATCCTACCTATGATTGGGCGAATCAAAAATGCTTGTGCCGAAATTCAAGCAGACACACTTCTCAGTTGTGTACAGTCATTTGAAGAGCGGATTAATAAGTGCATTGAAGTTAAAGGCCATCATTTTGAACACTTATTTTAAGCTAAAATTTCTTTATCACTCACCAGCCATTTACATTAATAAACTTTTCACAAAGAAAACGTGATATTTTTTATTTCAAATGTATTACAAAATCGTAGGCATATGTTCTTAGTAAAAGAAATCGAAAAAATTGAATTTCGTCGATTACAGCGCCATCTATCATGAATCGAACACATTTTTTTAGTCAAATCGTACGTACTTTTAGCCGTAGAATCCTGCAATAAAAAATTGGGGTTCCTATTTTAGATTCAAAGTTACCCCCGCCCACCTACAAAGAGTGGGGGTGGGGGACTATTTTGTTACCTTAATGTGTTTCTCCAGCGGTATAATTAAATTTTGAATATGGACATTTTTTCCGGAGAGTGCTTATTTTTCGAGATATTTGAAAGTTTCAGGTTAAAAAAATCACCCGGTATTATAAATAATTTTACTCTCGTTCTCTTGATTCATATTTTGGTTTTTCCTTTTTGATTGAATTTGATGTTTTCTCAGTTAGTAACAATGTGGAAGTGTGGTAAAGTAAGTAATGATTTTGTTGTATTTAGGCGATAAAAACCCAGCATTTATAGTTTTAAGTTTTCACTTCTGTCTGCAGTTCTCAGGGCTGCCTTCTTTTTTATTTAAATTTTATACTGCGCGTCCATTTTAAATTGTTATAAAGTAATAGTTATTTGTGCCACTAGGACAAAAAATGGTGGTTTTTGCAACAAGTAAGAATGTTGCGAAAATTTGCGAGAATACTGCGATCTTATAGCCAGATCAAAAATTCATTTTTAGTCCCAAATTTTTTTCTCCAACCATTGTTTAATCTATTATTTAAAAAAAGTTTATTACAATCAAAATACGAATTATATTTAATTTATATCTGAAATCATGTCCTATAATCATTTCTTTATTTCTATTATCAATTCTTTATTCAAACTTCTATTTTTGTTCTGCACAGAAATAAAGATTAGTTTACTTTCCGTCCTAGGACAAAAAATTATTACTTTTTGAACGGCTACAAAGACAACGACATATGACATAGTTTTAGTAGAATAAACCAAAGGAAAAACTGTCACTTTTAGTTCGGTTGGAGAAAAAAAAATTATGTTTTAGCTGTTGTTGTTGAGTTTTTACGTTGTTATTGTAGACTGTGAATGATACTGTGAGGTATAAACCAATCGGAAAAAGGAATTTTATATTCATTACAAAAATATAATTTCTGATTGTCTGAAAATTCGTGACACAAAAAAAGTCGCACATTCATCTAGCTTCACAAATCGTACGTTAATCGATATTAAAGAAAAAATTTCATATCATGAATTCGTCCTCATGACTGAAAAATCAAATTTCCCAAGAAATCAAAAAAAAGGTTCTAATTAAATATAATTCATTAAATATCAGTCCATTTTATTTAAATAAACAATCAAAACAATAAAACAAACAAATTAAAATATAAAAGTGAGAACATATTAAAATCAGTGAAAAACTAAAACAAATTAAACCTAATTTTTCTGAAGACATGTTGTATCACTCAATATACTTGAAATTAATTGTTTATCTCTTAACGCCTGATTTACTTCTTCCTCATCCCACTCAAGTCCAACTTTACATTGACGTGGTTCTTTTTTCTTCTGTAATTTAATTATTCCACGAGTCTCAACTAAATCACAAATTCCAACGAATTCGGATTGATCAACGGATAATATATTTCGTTTCTTGCACACTTTCTTGTAAACATCATGCAAACGTCCAATTGTTATATCTTTATTTTTATCATGTTTTAAAATCAACAATAATGCACATATTAAAATTTTTTGTTGCAATGGAAATGAATCTTCAATATCATCGTTGAGATTTTGTGAAGTTCCATAAATATTATTTATAACCGAAACGACTTGTTTTAATTCGACAGGTGTTGATTGGTTGTCGTCCAATGGTGTTATTCCTAAATCAGCTAAATCTATAATTTTCGATGTATTTAATGATTGCTGTTTTTCTGTAATCTCAATAACCCTACGACCTATATCCAGCGCTCTTCTAACATCTCCAGAGATCGCCGCAACTTTACCGGCTAGTAACTGAATTGTAACAGGTGGGAATAATTCTAATACGTTAGCTTCTTTCAATCGATCCGTAAAAATATCAATAATTTGTTGCTTAGTATATGGTGAAAAATGCATAAGTTTTGGTTTCAAATTTAATTTTGTATTCAAACGAGGCAACATACGGTCTGTTAAGTCTAACGCATTCGCAATTCCAATTAAAATAATTTTTGAGTTTTGAATTGTCGGCCATTCAAATATTGAATATAAAATTGATTGCCGTTTTGATATCAGTTGATCGATCTCATCCAGAACTAAAAGTATCATCTTATGATTTGTCATTAAATAATTTTCAATAATTTCCTTCCCTTTTGTTGCCGTTGATAGCTCTAATTTCAATTCTTCACAAATATTCCTATAAACGTTATTTATCGACGTAACGGATGTACAATTAATATAAATTTTTTTAAATTTATTCGTAACATCTGGTGATTTCAATAATTTAGTTAAACAAGCTGTTTTACCTGTACCGGGTGGTCCACTTATATACAAACTTCCTGATTTCTTGCTATTACAATGTTCTATTAAAAATTCGATTAACTCATTATATTCTTTTTCACGTCCCGGTAGTTTATTCGTTTCATTTGTATTCAAAATTTGTCTAGCTTTTTGATATTTATTATTTTTGGCCTTATTCGTCAATTCATGTACACCGGTTTTCATTTCATCTTTATTTGAATTTAACTTTAATTTTAGGATCAATGATGCAGCTCCAGTACCCGGTGATAACGTATTTTGAGGAACACTATTCACTTTTTTCTGTTTAGGTGGAGTTGACTCAATTTTATTACAATCATTGTCATTACCATTGTCTTCATCATTAGAATTTATATTTTCTAGTTTCGATTTTATATTTACATCTGATTTTATTTTTGTTCTAGATGATTGTCTTTTCGTTTTAGAACTCATTATAAAAAATAAAAATATAAAAACACTTTTAACAAAACAACAAATTAAAAAAATAAAATTTTATTACAAAACATTAAAACGAAACGAATAATTTTACATTGAAATTCTAATGAACAAAACAAAAATTGCGCCAATCATATGTCAAAAAATTTTATTTTTCTGACAAACGTTTATTCAGCAAAACTATGTTTAAAATGAAGCTAGTAATAATGATTGCTGAATTACGTTGTTAAATAATTTTGAAACGAAAAGACAGTACGGTTAAATTTATCAAATCGAACTAAATACTTTAATCATAAAAATTATTTTGTTTAAATATTTTAACAGATGTGTTAGAAGTTTTAAACAAGAAAATTTTTGTAAACAATGACGTTAAAGTTCTAAATATAAATAAATACCAGTTTTATATTTGGTTAGAGTCAGCTTATTTTTTGATTGGTCAAGTATGTTTTATGGTTTATCATATTGTATTTCAAATATGTATTTTTAGTGTAAATTTTTCCAAATTTATGTCGAGGAAATTGAATATTATGTTTTGTTTTGTGATGAATCTAAATCTGTATATTTTGTATATATCTAGTGAAAAATGTTTAAGCATTAAATTTGTCAACGAAACATATCTCCAAATTAGTAAGATGTTGATACAGATAATAAACGTATCCGCCAAGTGTCTTGCAGTTACGAAACGTAACAAATTTTCTGTTTTTTTAAATATATGTAAACACGCTTGTTTAAAAATAAAATCTAATTTTTGTTTTTGCAATTGCTTCAATAGACGTTTTTTCTTTTACAGCTGTGTATATATTTTACCGAGAGAGTAGATCGTAAAGTAGATTGTACGGTTTGATTGATATTATTTTAGTGCCGAAATGGAGAAAATCTTAAGGTTCTATTACGTGACAACCAGTTGCTCTGACTAGGGTAGCTTTTTTTGTTGTTCATATCGCATAATTTGCAATGAGGCGATAACGGTGTATTTTTTTTATGCTATACTATACTTTTTATTTATTTATGTGAGTGACCACACGACTCTTGTACATTTACACTGGCACATTATAATGATCCGGTGGTTGAAGCAGACTTAACTTTAAGTAATTGAGCAGAACATGGGATAGAATTCTTCCTTGTGGACATTAATTTTCGAGAGCCATCTTGTAAAGGTTTGTGACAATGCTGAGTTGAATAGGTTTAGTACCAGTGACTTGCGTCATCAAAAGCTCATGTGAGATCTAGATCGATAAGATACTATGTGATGTTTTCGAATCTTTTTATTTAGACTCCACTGTGTTGCATGCTGTGCCCTTTTCTAAGCCCATATTTATGGGTGGCTAAGATGAAATATTCCTCTAGTATTACGAGTATCACAGACTCCGTATCATTTGGGTAATTGTTGATAACCGCAATTGGTGTGTAAAATTTGTATTGCTTTACAAGTTTTCTTGGATTTGGTAGACGTATTATTCATCTGACTATACATAGGCTATACATAGGCATTTCTCAACTATTTAGGGAGCGATTTAACAAGCTTGTGCATTATGATATAATATTGAGGACTATGTTCTTTAGTAATAGATGACACATGGTCTGATTCGAGGTTTATGGAGGTTTTGGTAAACTACGTCAAACTGTCTAGTGTTTATTTTTATTTTCTTAATTATATCATGCAATATTTTTCTATACCATATTTTATTATGTTTTATTTATTTATTTATAGGATTTAGTTATCCATAAAGAAATGACGTAAAAAACAAACAAAAAAAGTACGTTTAACATATCAGCAGCCAAATTCTGTAACTGTGAAGCGGTGAAGTGATAAAAATTTCTTCGTTTCTTTTCATTAAAAAACTTATCACTTCACCGCTTCACAATTACAGAATTTGACTGCAGAACAAATGTTGTTGTGGGACCTAAGTTTTAACAGATTTGTATTTTGTATGTAATTTATTTTGATACATATTGTAAAACACAACACATTTTATTTGAAAAAAAAAGCATTAATTCTTTTAGAGTTTTTTAATTAATATCAGTGCTTTGAGTTACGGCGTGTGTCAAAAATACGTCAAAAATATTCCTTCCAGCAAACAATCATATTAATGCTACAACCGTAGCTATTCAACGTAGCAATATTAGCAATAGTGGACGTATAAGACCTTCAAGACAGTTCGGTGCAATCAAAATATGACACTCTCAAAATAAAATACACATTTCATGTCGTGATTACAGAAAAAATCCACATGTGTTACGGTCGTATCCATTCCGGCAACAATGTAAAAAGTGTAATTTAATATAAATTGTGGAACGACTTACCTAATCAGCAACGTTGGACCATTTGGAAATTAAAAGTAATTTACGTTTATTTAGCCCACATTTACGTTTATTTAGCCCAATATTGGACTTATCGAAATAACCACCCATTTTTTTAATAATTGCTGCATAAATTCTTGACATTCTCCGACTAATTTTTCAAGACATTCTGCATCCAAATTATCCCACACTGACTGGAGTATCTCACAGAGATGAATAATAGATGCAATATTTGTTTGTCGAACCTGTCGATCCATTTCTTCCCAGAGTAATTCGATGGAGTTGCAATCAAGAGTTTGTGGTGGCCACTCCAATACTGTGACCACTCTTTTCTTTTCCAAATTCTTTAAAAATTGCGTGCATATTTTTCTTTTATGTTTGGGGTATTTATCCTGCATAAAGACTTATTGATTCCGAAATATTTTCTTAGCAGATGGCCCAACTTGGGTTTCTAGAACGTTTCTATTCATTTCCTTATTCATAATCACCAGAATTCTGTGCAAGCTACTTGCCGCCAAAGCATCTCCATACCATAACGGATCCTCCACCATATTTCACAGTCAATCAAGTCATCTTGTACAGTCATCTAAATCATTCTCCATCTCTGCGTAGTACGGAAATTCTTCGCTTGGTTCCAATCATTAGAAACTGCGATTCATCGGTTCACATGGCTTTCCATCACTGTCGATGTGACCAATCTTTGTGTGCCAGTGCCAATTTTAACCGTTTTTCCTTATTTCCTGGTTAAATGAATGATTTCCATGCGGCAACTCGTTCATTAAGACCTTTTTCTCGAATACAACTTTTTATTGTAGACACACTAACTTTCGGATCATGGAATTGATTGTACTTCAGAGTAACTTCGTTAAATAGATGTCTATTTAATAGAGTGATGCTCTCTTTTTAAATTTCTTGACGTTTTGATGTATTTTTTGGGCAGCGAGTTCGTTTTTTTGAGTCGAGAGTGTCTGTAGCACGATAGCGCGCAAACGTACGTTGGAAAGTACGTTTAAACTTGAGAGTATCCTTCTTCGTGACAAACAATTATTCTCTCACGTTGAATTATTGATAACTCTTATCTTTTAATCATTTTATCGCTGAACATTGTAAAAAAAGTCCTTTATAGACTAAGATTAAAAAAAAATAGATTTACCGTTATTTCTTGATATAAATATGTGTGTACGCTAAGGAACCTCAGTTTATTAGAAAAAAACACAATAATTTTAAATGCAGGTACATTAATTACTTTAGCAAGATATTTAAGGAATTTTTTGCCTATTTTCCAGATATGTTTATATATATTTTCTTAATTTTTTTAAATCAATCCTGAGATATAATTATATGTTCAAAAAGTTTTGGTTGTTAAGACAAATTTAAATATCTAAAATAGTTGCGATATGTATACAACTTCAAAAGTTATTTTGATTTATTTAACATGCCTCATACTTTCTGCCCCTACTGTATTTCTAAAAAAAATCATATTTATTAGCAATAATTATAACACCAGCAAGATATTTTTCTTTATATATTTTTAAAATTTTGTTTCAAAACGAAACTACTTTTTGCACATGTATATATCTAAAATAACAATCACAACATATAATTTCCTTTTTTTTTCTTTTATTTCTTTTATATTGAATTTTTTTTTTATACCATTAAGGTTAAGGACATTTTTATTTCAAATTTAATTTACAACTCAACTTAAATTTGAAAATGTTTTTCCTTATATAATTTTTAATTATTGTAAGCAGGAAGGAATGAAGAGTTGATTGCATGAAACAGGTGCTCGTTATTCATATTGTTTGTAATCAATACATTTACAATTTAGAACGTAGCCAGTTAATAACAGATTGTCTCATTTGTTTCCATAACATTCCTCTTGTTTTCCTATCGATTTATAAATGCAAACTAAACCAAAGTAAGAACCACCCGTTTGCCAATTAAGAATACAGGCAAAGAGAACTGAAAACGTTCATGTATTCATTATGTAAATATTTCATTTCTATTTATAATATTTCGGTTCATTATAATACAAATGAAAGAAGAGAAATCTAATCATAGCAATACTTTTGTATCATTTTTAACTTATTTAAACATTGCAAATAGAGTGCAAGTATACATAACAAAAATTATTATAACCTTGATGTTATAAAAAAGTCAGAGGTGTGCCGATGATTATTGATAAAAATGTTAGTGCAAAATGCATATTATAGCCGAGGGTAAGGCAAACAGTTATTTGTATGGTGATCTGTTAAATGTAAAATTACGATAATGCAAAACATGTAGTTTGTTAGCTCAAGAATGGAAAATATAAACTGTGTTAACGTTAAATTCAGTCTTTCCTGTTAGCCCAACTTTTTTGGTTGTTTGAAATGTCAAGCCCTAAGTTTCAGTCAACACACCCTGTACAGAACCTTAATCGTAAATGATACATGTTTAACAACACGTAATTTAGCGGACATAGCAAAGAGAGTAACTGGAACAGTTGGATGGAATTTTCTCGCAAGTTCATCGATATTGTGATGATAATAAAATATTACCATCTCCGAAGTTGTGATGATAATATGTTAATCAAATCAAATCAAATTTAAACCTATAACGTAAAGCTTATACCTCTTCCGGGTCATTTATAGGTCTATTTTGTTGCAATGGAGATCAATAGACTGAAACTGTTTTGCAATATGGAAATTTCGAATTTGGTAGTTACCAAGCTCGTACACGAAATGTTAAGCTTATGGGAATTGAACATCATACTTGTTTCTCCTTGTTTTGTTCTGTATGTGCGATAAAATGGTAATTAACTGACGAACAAAAAAGCATGCAAGCTGGGACTTACACTTTTCACACTCTTCATTAAAGAGTTTCCAAGAAGAAAATATATATGTATGTATCCTGTGGATCGATTAGTATGGAAAATGTAAGGGGTACAAAAAGCGGAATAGACTAGGATTGTTAATTCGAAATTTATAGATGCTCTAAAAAAGCGAGTCCTCTAAATCTATATGTATTTCAATCTTCATATTTATTAGTGTTAAAAGTTAGTTTTGTATCATGTTTTGTGTCTTGTATGACTTCCGCTGAATGCTGTGTTTTTATATGAAATGCGATGTTGTTAATTTGCCGTCAAAAAGTTTGGCACTTGAGGTTTAACATCTAAACAGAGTTGAAACTGGCTGTGTTTGGTGAGTTCTGTTATTGTTGACTATAAAAGAGCAGCAATACACTATTAAATTTGCATTCCAATGCTTGTTGTTTGCATGATGTTTTATCGTTTAAAGCATATCGAGACTGAATTAATTCCTTCGAAAAAATTTCTGGTAAGTTCAACGTAAACAATTTTGACGACCGCTGAGCAGACTTTTGAGTAGTTTCGGTGATGATAATAAAACTTAGGACGGTGCTACGACCTGCATTTTATCTACTAGTCGTGCTGGCTCGTTTGAGAAATTGAAATACTTGCCATGCCACAAAATTTATCATGTTTTGGAAAAACGACCCTCACGTACCCTGTAGTACTTGCCCAAATATGCAACCAGGAAAACTCCGATGATGGGAACAGCCGATTTTATTGAAACTTAGTATAATAAAAAATAATACCAACTGATTTTTATTTTGTTCTTAGTTTTGAGACAGGCTGAGTCGAAATTTGTTACGAATTTTAGAAGCAAGGAAAGTATGGTTAACCGATTTCAAAAACTTCTATTTGTTTGAAATGCATGTTTTTGTTTTCTAAGGATTAGTCTTTTACCCAAAACATACTAAAATTGCAGACAGAGGATTTGTTTTATTAACGAGATAGCCCATTTGAAAATTTACAAACAAATAATATCTATAAAATATATAAATTACTAGCAAAAAGGTCTTGATTTGCATTTTTCTCGAAAATAAAAAATAACACTTTAACGTAATTTTAATATGTTTTGGGTAAATAATAAATCTTTAAAATAGAAAAAAAAGATACTTAAATTTGAAATCACTATGAAAATTTAAAATTAAAAAAAAAATAATATACGAATTTGAATTTTTTCTATCAGTGTAATATTTTTAAAAAGTCTTACTTTCAAGTATAAATTATTTTTTGTATTTTTTAAAAAATTGTAAATCCTTAAACTCACTCAACCAAAAAAAAAAAAAAAAATAAAACAAAACTTTTCACTTTTTAAAATAATTATTTTTAATTTAAAATGCAAATTTAATTTCAATTCTTTTTTTTTTTTTTAATAACTTAACTACATGTTTCGAGATACAATATCTCATCTACAGGTTGTTTGTACAATTAAAGAAATTATGGTCACAATACTAATATTTATACCTAAAGAACTTATTATCTACTTTTTTGAATTTATTGTTCTGGGTGTAAACTAATTGATGGAAAATTAAACAATTAAACAAAATTAAAAAAATTAAAAAAAAATCAAAAACGAAAAAAGGATTAAAATACAAAACAAAGAGAAGAGGAACAAAAAAAAATTTTTCATATATAAAAAAAAAAAACTGAAAATATTAAACAAGAGGGCGGGTTATGGGTTTAAATTAAACAATGGAGATTGGATTTTAGCATCTTCTAAATTCATCAGGTGTTCTGTTTTTGCAATATAAAATGATTCATATGCATCCAATTTCTATTTGTTTATTACAGGTTTGATTATTTTTGAATTTCTAAAATCTATTTTATGGTTTGATTGTATCATATGCGCTGCTACACTGGATTTGTGTGTTTGTTTTTGTAAAGTGGCTGCTCTGTGTTCCTTAATTCTCGTCTCATAGTCCCTTGATGTTTGTCCTATATATACATCTTGACAATCCTCGCACTTGATTTGGTAAATGCCGGATTTACTATTTGATCCTTCTCTATCTTTAAAATTATTTAGCTGGGTTTTTATGGACGTAGTTGGTCTTGTTACTATTTCTATTTCATGCTTGTGGAAGACTTTCTGCAATTTATTTGTTATTTTTGGATAAAACGGCAGACTTATTCTTTTGTATGTTTTATGTTTATCAAGTATCGGAGAAAGATTGGTTAGTTGTTTCTTATGATGTTTAACTCTATGCTTTTCAATGATTATATTTGCAAATTCTATTGTATAACCGTTAGCTATTGCCGCGTTCTCTATGTATTTAACTTCTTCTTGAAATTCTTTTTCTTCCATCGGAATGTTGTACAAACGGTGGGCCATGGAATGAAATGCAGCTTGCTTGTGTGAAATGTGATGATGTGAATCTGAAGTAATAAATCTATTGGTGTTGGTTTGTTTTCTAAATATCCCAAATTTAATTTTATTTGTTGGTAGTTTGATAATTCTGATATCCAAAAAGTTTAAACAATCATTTTCTTCTACTTCCAATGTAAATTTAATTGTTGAATGTTGTGAATTCAGTTTTTCTAGTACTGTTGAAATATCTGATTTTTTAACAATTGCAAAGATGTCATCCACATATCTATACCATATTCTTGGAAACAGGCTGAAGTTTTCTTTAAGATTTGATTCCAATTTACTCATGAACACATTACTAATATATGGGGCCAACTTGCTACCCATCGTTGTTCCAGATGTTTGTTTATAAAACTTTTTTCTGAACTGGAAAAAGCTTTGGTCCATGCATGTTTTAGCTACTTTTGTTAAAGCACTAACTAGTGGATATGGAACGTTGTTTTTCATGAGATGTTCTTCAAGGTATCCTATTGCTGGAATCACTGGGATACTGGGAAACAGCGCGACTACATCAAAGGAAACAAGAAGTTCGTCTGGATCCAATATTATATCTTTTATGTTGTTCACTAATTCCATTGAGTTTACTACGCTGAGACCTTTAGGTGATGGTATTTTGTTAACTTGCTCTAGGAACCATTTAGCCATATGTTCTGTTGGTGTTGAAATATTTGATGCTATTGGTCGCATTTTATCGCCTGGCTTGTGAATTTTCGGTAGACCATATAATTTTGAAACTTTTGGATTCGACACGTTGAATTTAAATTCTAGGAAAGGGTTTTGTAACAAAGCTGACACCTCTTTTGTAACTTGTTTTGCTTGTTGAACCATTTTATTCAATGGATCTCTTGTGTTACCGTTTTTCCATGTGTGCTCGATGTATGGTCCTTCTTTGATGGTATTTAAAATTCTTTGATCATAATCCACTTTGTCCATAACTACAACAGCATTACCTTTATCAGCTTTAGTAAATATGATATCTTTATTCTCTTTGAGGGAGTTAATTATTTTGTATGGTGTTGATGATTTTGGTTTACTGTTGGCATTTTTGTTTCGCAGGATAACCTTTTGCGTTTCAAATCTGATGTTTTGTTTGATTAAATTTTGACATCTTGAAATTCCTGATTCGATATCTACAACTATATCTTCTACGGGAGGTGTTCGTGGTATTGTTGCGAATTTTAGACCTTTGTTAAGCATGTTCAACTGTTTTGGCGTTAATTCTGTGGATGACATATTGTGGACGAAATTTGGTATATCTGGTACTGTTTGAATGGATATTGTAGCATTTCTTGGTTTAAGATTGTTTATTTTTTTCCTATGAATTCGATTCTGTTTTTTATATATTATTTTAATTCTTCTTTGGGTGTATGTATCAAAATCCAACCAAAAGCAGTTATATAAAATGCTTTCAGTGTAATACGTTAGAATTTTTAGGTGATTGTAATATATATTCAATTCCAAACTGTCTAGTTTTGCATACTTTGTTTTGATTTCTTCTCTCAACCAATTGATCTTTGTGTTGATTTCTATTTTCTTTGTAATATTGTTGTTTGTTGCAAATTTAACTTTCATGAAATTAGGGAAAATTTTTAGTTTTTTGCATCTTTTTAAAAATTGAATGTGTGTTTTCAGCATTGTGGCCTTGATCTTCAACTGTACATATTTATCCAACTCCTTTTTTTGGATGGAATCCATTTTAATAAAATCATTGATAATATCGGAGTGACTTGAGTGATCCATTATAAGTATAAATTATTTTTTGTATTTTTTAAAAAATTGTAAATCCTTAAACTCACTCAACCAAAAAAAAAAAAAAAAATAAAACAAAACTTTTCACTTTTTAAAATAATTATTTTTAATTTAAAATGCAAATTTAATTTCAATTCTTTTTTTTTTTTTTTTTTAATAACTTAACTACATGTTTCGAGATACAATATCTCATCTACAGGTTGTTTGTACAATTAAAGAAATTATGGTCACAATACTAATATTTATACCTAAAGAACTTATTATCTACTTTTTTGAATTTATTGTTCTGGGTGTAAACTAATTGATGGAAAATTAAACAATTAAACAAAATTAAAAAAATTAAAAAAAAATCAAAAACGAAAAAAGGATTAAAATACAAAACAAAGAGAAGAGGAACAAAAAAAAATTTTTTTCTGTGACGGGAAAAAAGTTTAACATTTTACTTCTGCTGACAGGTGCAAAAATGCTACTTTTCATAAAATACTTTTTTCCCCGGGAAAAAAGTATGTACTTTTTTCCCGGATAGATAAAAATATATATCTAAATACATATATACACATAAATGATGAATATTATGAATATTTATGAACATTTATGACTATTTTAATGTTAATGAAAAGTTATACCGTTTTCTTCTTGATGTTAATAACTGGTTTTGACAAATAAAATGAAACTTAATTTTAAGTTTTTATTCAAGAAAAATTCGTATGGTGTGGTGAATATACATATTGTAATATTTGTTTAATATTATTTTTTCAATAATTATATTAATATTTATCCAGTCACAGAAAAAAATAGTGTATTATACACGGGAAAAATTGTAGATTTTAGCTCTCGGTTTTTTGTCTCCCTCCGCTTCGCGTCGGGAGACAACACAACCTCGAGCTAAAATCTACTACTTTTTTCCCTTGTATAATAAATAACTATTTCATATATAAAAAAAAAAAAAACTGAAAATATTAAACAAATATTAAACTGAAAATATTATCTTACTTTCAAACAAAAAAAATTATTAAAATCAGTTAACCTGTTCAAACACAATTTAACTTTCAATTTTCCTTGTCTCTAAGTTTTTTTTAATGAATTTCAAGCCACTCTGTGTCAAAGCTATGTAGTGAAAAATTAAAAATACGTTTAATGAAAATCGGGAATTCTTGAACCTGACCAAATTTTTTATTTTATTGGTGTCTTGATTTGATTTTCCATCAATATGCGGTTTTGATGTAATTTAGCTTGTAAGCTATTGGAAAAATCGAAACAGTTTTGTCAATCCACTCGGGGTTTTTTAGAAAATAAAAATAAAATAGTTGGTGAAGACAAATTTTTAGGATTACATTTTTGTACAAAAATAATTCACAGACCAGGCGTATTTTTCTAAAAACCAAATCACAATTTTTATAGACTAAGCGACTGTGTAGTAGAATTTTACTTAAGGCATCGCAAAAGTGTTTTATTTGAAATAAACAAAACCATTTAAAAATTAAAAATAATGAAGTTGGGTGCGTTTAAACTAATTGGTTTTTTATTTGCCTATAACTACATAGCTATTGCCAAATTAATTATTATATTTACATATATATAAGTTTCTAAATTTTTAATTTTTGGGTAGATTATAGTCTTTGAGTTTTAATAACTTCCAATATGGAATAGAGAGATTATTTTTGAAAATGCCTTGTCCACATGATGTGAGTTGGTGTTGCAGTCTGTTTTGATATCCATTTTTTGTTTACTATATCAACTATGTTATAGTTCTGAAGTGCATGAGAAAGAGATAGAGAGATGTCCATAAAATAGGAGAATACACAAGTATATACCTTTTTTTCTATAGCTTCCTCATAATTCGCATCCTGAGGGTTTAATCGCTTCAAACTAGCATAGTCAAAAGATCTATGATCAGACTTATGAGTGCTGGTATGGTATGATTGAATTTGATCGGAAATTTTTATACGAATCGAAAATACTACGACAAATTTTTTCCGACGTATGATTTAAATGTTTCGTAATATTTCCGATTCTCATATAAACGTACCCATTTAGTACAGAATTTAAAAATGTCAAAACCTTTTAATATTCGTATTTATTATTTGTTTTGCGTTGATCTTGATAGAATATATAGTTTAAATGGCGAGTTTAGTTTTTTTATGATTATGGATAGCTTTTCCATTGTAAAATGTTTATTAAACAAATGTAAAAATAATATATTAAAAAAACATAACGTATAACTTAATATAATTTACAACAAAACGTCAAATATAAATTTCCGACAAGCAAAAAGGATTCGAAAATTTTTCCGACAGAAATGTTCGAAAAATACTTACAATCATATGCCATTTTAAATTTCCGAATAGTTATAATATTTCCGAGTCGAATTTTTATTCAATCATACCACCACTGCTATCTACGTTCGGGCGTTGCTAGAGTCCCTTTTGAACAGAACATTCCAGATCTTTGTACAACGACCAGAATAGAGTACCTTGTTCTTTGAGGATTTCATTATTTTAAGGCGCCAGTTATTCGCTTTGGTGTGTTCTATCCCAAGAGTATAAGCAATATTTCTTATCCATCCCCTTCACTGTTCCACTTAACTCTGTTAGTGTTACGCAGGTTTAACCAGCGTAGAAGTAGAGTTTCGGAATTTGGTGCCCTTGTACTCATGAGCTCAGTACTTAATTATATGAAGAAAGATGCGATTTATGAAAAATGTTCTACTTATCATCATCCAAGATTAAACAAGCCCAATTACAATTAATTAATAGTTGAAAAAACTGTCCAATAATATGAAGTGTTAATAAAACGAAATTAATGTCAGAAACTTAAATAAAATTTTGTGTATTTTCTCAGAATTATTTTTAGAAATCTTATTCATTATAGTATATAGTTAAGAAATTTTTCACATCGAAATTATTATAAGAAAATGAAAAATCGTTATTATTTATTTGTTGAAGGTCAAGTCAAAGTTAAATTATTTTTTTCTTTAACGAATTTTAAAATGAAAATTCATAATTTTTGTAATGAAAAACAAAAAAATTTAACGAAGATATTTTTATTTTTTATCAAAACGAAATTATTTTGTTTCTTGAAATTGTGTCAAGATTGTAAAGTTTTTCTTACAATGAAACTATTTCTATCGTAATTGAACTATGAAAATTAAAATAAAATGGCCCGTGACCTAGATATTTACATATGTGATATAAATTGACTATATAACGTTAATGAAAATTAGAAGAATAAAACAATAAATTTATTGATATTAAATTTTTTTTTCGTTTTAGCCCTACCGCACTACTCCTTTGATTCTTCCAGGAGCCAAAGTAAAAAAGGATAATGTTCAAACAGAATCTTATTTAAGGCATCATCCTAATCCAGGAATGAGATCTCATCCTGTTTATGAATATCAAGATGTTGTTATGAAACAAAAGGTAAGATTTTAGATGTGTGAATTGACATTCGACAACTAAAGTACCATATGCTGTGACAGACTAAGATTTACAAATATAATTCGTTAAAATGCAACAGCACTGGTATAGCCGGAACTGAATTTTTAAATACTAAGTTGAAATTCGAGCCATGTTTTTTTGTCCACAATTTACTAATTTTGTAAATGATTTTACCTAAGATTGACCTTGTTCGAGCGTACTACCAAATACCAGTTGCTGCAGAATATGTATAGTCAACATCCAGTACAACCCCTTTTGGAGTTCATAAAAATGTCACGCGGTCTGGCAAAAACAACAGACCTTTCAGCATCGTATGGAATCACGCAACAGCTGCATTTTACTAACGTATACATCGATTGGTAGCAAGCTGAACATCTTATTCCAATTGTCTCACAAATTACGATTTCATTTTCAATTAGATAAAATTGTGACTATAAACGAACTATCACAACCAACTTTTATTATAGACCCAACCAAATTGATTGATTAGTTATTACCTTTCTATTCTCCACTAAAGGAACATGGTTGTGCTCCAGGATCTAAACGACAATTAACAAAATCAAAGCTGCATTAACTCAGGTTTTTTTTACTCGCTCATCCATTAGAACATGCAGGAATTTTGTGAGGAAGGGGAAGTGTGTCCAAATTACTCAACTTTCCAAATACCCGACTAGTCGAATTTTTCTTTTCTTTAATACTATTGTACTTTAATACTATTGTAATTTTTGTCAACAATTTTGGACCTCATTTTAAATAAATTGGAGTTAAAATAAAAATTCATACCAAACATATTTCCGTTTCACATTGAAAGCATCTAAAAACAGAAAATAAAAAGATTTTAATTGACAGATATTCATTCGACAGATATTCATTCGACACAAACTGAAAACTGAAAAATAAATTTCGTTAGGAGTTAGAACAAACGTTTCCACTAAATAAAATTTACAGATCAGATTAGTATTTGATCGGTAATTTGTTTAGCAGCTCTTGCCACGGTCAGTTTTTATTAAAATCAAAGGAAGGGATTAATTATAATCTAATAAGTTCTCAAGTGAAATAAATGATAAATGATTATATTTATTAATTTTAATTACTCTTGAACTTTGAAAAAGAAATAACCAGTTCTCACAGTTCATTTCTACAGTTATAAACTGTTTTTGCCCACTACTACTGAAAATTGCAAGCATTTGTTTTTATCTGTATTTTACAGATAGATAAGGAGATAGTAAAACAAAAGGTTTTGTTAAGGAATCGAGTTTGATTTAGAAAAATCGAAAAAGACTAAGATATCAAAAAAAATTCAAGAGATTATCGACTGCTTAATTTTTGATTTATTAACAAAAACGTGATTTTTTTCCTGTACCCATCCCAAACCCCCCCCCCCCCTTAACTACAAACATTTCAAAAGAAATTTTTTTTTAAATTATCAGAAGATTGAATAAAAACTATATAGCGGTCGACACATCATTTAAAATGTAATTTGGACGGGGTAAGATAGTGGACATTGACGAGTGGTGAATATGAAGGTGAATTTTTTTCTTGT
Organism: Diogma glabrata; assembly: GCA_963693315.1. Classification (NCBI taxonomy): domain Eukaryota; kingdom Metazoa; phylum Arthropoda; class Insecta; order Diptera; family Cylindrotomidae; genus Diogma; species Diogma glabrata. Next base: position 402,516,756 of record OY856186.1, read on the forward strand.
CCAAAATATTTTTTTTTGTAATTTTCGAAAGCACCAGTTTTCGACTTATTTTCAAAAATTGCGAAAATTTTTTCTTGCTCTCCTCCCTTAACTTCGAACATTACAAAAAATTTTTTTTAAATTCACGGTTATAAAAAATGTTGTAAAGATTGAATGAAAATTATAGCGGTTGACTCATCATATAAAATGTTATTTGGAGGGGTGGGAGTAGAAATTTCAAAAAAAAATATTTTTGATCTTGACGAGTGGGATGTCATATGAAAGGTGAATTTTTTTCCAGCCCAAAACAATTTTTTTCGTAATTTTCGAAAGCACGGTATCCGACTTATTTTCAAAAATGTCTTCTGTTTTCCCTGCTTAGCTTCGAACACAATAAAAGGAAAAAACTATAGTCGTTGGCTCATCATTTAAAATGTAATTTGGAAGGGATTGAGAGTGGAAATTTTGCTTTTTAAAGCTCTTTAGGTCTTCTATTTTCTCCCGACTGTACAGGATTATTACATTTGATTTTCAATTTTGTATCTTTGTAAGTCTCAAAGTGTGTTTATTGAATTTTAAATTTCAGGTAGCCGATACAGTATTGAATCGTGTTGTTGGCGAAGAGGCCAAAAATGGCAAAGTTGTTCATAAACAATTTAACTCTCCAATTGGATTATATTCAGATCAAAACATTGAAAATACAATTAAACAAACAGTACCGTAAGTATAATTTAAATTTACACCTAAACAAAATACTAAAATTATTATATTTTAAAAAATTCGTATGCCACATTCAAAATATGTTAGTTTTACATTGTAATTGTTTGCTTTCACAAAAACAAAACAACATATAATTACAGCTTACACTTGCTTCGAAGCAACGAGCTTTAAGAATAAATTAAATTAGAGTTAAATAAATTAAGTATTTTCTAATACAAAAAGATTCTACTTAAAAAACTTTTGAATGTGGTACTTATATTTTTTTATAAACAAAGCACAACAATCTTCTTAATACACAATTACATATTTTACAAATTGAAACGATTATTTATCTTTAAATCAATATAATTTTTTTAATAAAAGAAATTCAAATTTAGATTAAATGGATCAGAAAACCGTCCCAGACCATCAAAAGTTGAAGGGTAATTTTAAAATTAAAAGAAAACATATATAAATATTCAAAAAAGCACATTTTATTCTGGGCTGTGTATATACTAGTTTCTAAAACAAAAAGCTTTTTTCACGATTCTAAATCTCATAAATTTCAAAAAGTGCTTTTCATGTCGTAATTACCTCCAATAACTTCATTTTTCATATGTAGAACAAACACAAATTTCGGTTATAAAAATATTGCATTAAAATAATTATTTTTGTTTTTTGAAAAGTTTATTTTACAAACTAAGAAAAACGAACTTCGGAAGTTTCAAAGTTCCACATTCGAATATTTGATTTTTTCATATAAAAGATTTTAAAATTGAGAAAAAAAAATTTCTCGCGTAAAAAAATTATCGCTCCGCCTTTTATTGAGACATATTGACCTATAAATACCTGACCTATAAATATTATTTTTTACGTCAATTAACGACTTAGGTACAGAGAATTGTCAAGTTGCCAGGTCAATAACTGATTAACTTAGTAGGTCAAGGTCACTAACCAAATAAATTTAACTTAAAATAAATGGGCAGGTCGTTCATCTCATATAACGGCAGCCCAAGTTCCTTGACTGTTATTGACACGAACTACAAGTTGAAAATGCAATTTTGAAATTGCGGATACTTCTTGAAAACTAAATTTTTTGACAAAAAAAAAATTTCCTCGGTAAAATCTATCATTACGTCAAATGTAAAATATTATTTTTTATACCCAAACAATTTTTTTTTTGATTTTTGTAAATATGCCGACTCGTTACTAAATGGAATAGTATCGACAAACATTTTACGCAGTTAATTAAATAAGTATTAAAATAAATTAAAAACTACACAAGACATGATATTTTGATAAAAAAAAAACTGAAATCCTGAAATACGATATCCTTTGATTCCTTTTAAAATGGTTTCATTCATTGCATTCGTATCATTTTTTTTTCTATTCTACTCGTATATTTGATTAACTTGTTTGATTTTTGTTTGTCAAAATATCATTTCTTTGTTGAACTATTTTTTTTTTTTGGTAAATAATATAATTAAAAAGAAAAATTAAAATAAATTTTATTTTATTTTTACTAATTAATTACAAAATAATAAATAATATAAAAAGAATATGGCTGCATAATTAATATTAGTATTTTCATCGATCTTTCTTTCCTTCACCAAAAACAACAAATCCTGGAGCAACAAAAGCAACTACAATTATCTACCCCATTATCTCCTAATTATAAAATTTCAACATCATATCCTCCTGTTAATCCTATATCACATCCTGTTCATATTAATCAACCCCAAACAAATTTGTATAATATTAAAACTATTAACGATCATAATCAACCGAGACGAGATTTTTATTAATTGATTAATTAATTAATTGATTTCAATATAATAATTATTATTTGTTAAATATTTTGGTTTATTTTGTTTATATTTTATATTTAATATTAACTTATTTATTGTGTGTTTTGTTGTAATATTTGTAAGACTGTTATATTAATATTAACCCTTTGTGTTACTGTTTCATAGAAAATTAATTAAAATTTCTAATATCCTAAAATAAGCAGTGTTTCTTATGTTTGAGTATTCCAAAGTGTTAGTGAAATTTAATGTAAGATTGAGAAAAGCAAAACTGCAAAGTTGTGTTGTGCGATAAGCCATTCGTTGGTGCGAGGAAAAGTTAGATTTCGCCTTTTTTTGCCAAACATCGACGGATGTAAAAATAATTTGAATAGAAATAAAATAAAATTCAACAGAATTTATAGAAAACTTTAACAATAATATCAAACAATTTGTAAACATGCAGCTAAATTTGGTTATGCGACATCTCGTGCAGCAGAGCTTAACAGAATTTGAATATTAACATAATTCTCATGTTTGTTTTTCTATAAATAACTTGTATGTTTAATCCACAATTTTAAGCCCAAAGGGTTGGTGGTCTCATAAAACAATGTCACTGTATAAACATTTCCTTCAAAACTAATTTATTTGTTTGTTTTGTATTTTCGTCTTGTTTTAATGTGTATCACCCGAAACATGATTGATTAATTAATAAAAGATATAAAAATAAAATCCGAAACTTAAATCAGATTAAAACAAAAATCACCTTAAAAAATAAAACAAATTTTATTATCTAACTTTCTTTTTTTTGCAAACCTTTTTTCTTTTTTGTTCTTTTTATTTTGTTTTCTTGTTCTCCTCCTGCCTGAAAAAAAAACAAAATATCCATCACGACAAATTTTGTTTTAAAAAACAAACAAAACTACCACCAAAAAAAAAACATCTTTAGATACAAGAAGACCGTTGTTTATGATCCATCAAAGAGTGAAACCTATCGAGTTTTTCAAGAACAAAATCATGGAGATTATGTACAAGAAGTTTCAGCACCTGTTCAGCATAAAGTATATAGCCCAAATCGTTTAATTCCAGGAAAGGTGAGTTTTTGAAAAAAAAATTAATGTTCCAATTCTGATTTTTATTTACTTTTAGAGACCAGTTCCTCATCATCCACCAGCTCAACCACAATACCACCATAATGTAAGTAGTTGAACAAATAATCACTACTATAGGTTTTGTAATTTATCAATTTCAGAAATAGCTGAAAACCTTAGTTTAACAAATAGTGCAAAAATGTAGCTAATAAAAATCAAAACTAGACAAATATCCAAACAAAAATGCAAATGCATCGTAAATGTAAATATAGTGCACTAGTGCGTAACATACTTATTACGTTCGTGCTACCTAGGTATTTTTATCATAATAAATACACAATTTTAAAACAATCTGCATCAATTTCTTTGTTCTTTTTTTTTTTTCGACCATTATAACCGTTTATTTATTATTCGGCGTGACGGTTCAAAATTATTTAATTGTTATAATTGTCAAATTTTTTTAAATTATTTATTTTATTTGTATCGCCGATATTTCGATAATTATTTTATTTTTTCAGCTTTGATTTTAGACAGTTTGGTTGAAGCAGATTGCTCAGAAGCCTCTCAAAGTAGAAGTCTGCATTTTTAAACAACGATAGAAATATTTTTTAAAAACTCTAACTTTAAAAATTTTACCTAATTTACAACAAATATTTTCAAAAAATATTTTTGATCTAGTTAACAAATGCGATCATGAAAGTTATGCTATTTCCTATGAATAATTTCCTAATATTCCGAATAATTTCCTAATATAATATATTTCCTAATAGTTCCATCAAGCTATAAAATGAAAAGTTTTTCTGCTGGAAACCCAAAAAACCAACATAAAAACTATCGAAGCTCTCACTCGCACAAGTTAGCTACTAACTATTTATCCATTGGATATGACATGTTCAAAACAACAGTGACATTGTTCCAAAATGTATTTTCCCCCAGTTTGAAACAATTCACTGTTCAACAGTTTCCAATTTAATAATTAATTTTCGTTTATTTTTAAGGTAAATTCGCTTGGTGAATCAAATGAAACAATACATCAAAGTGGATCGTTCAAACGTCTCATGAACAGCGTACTAGGTGAAACTCAATATTAAATGTTCAATAAGAAAAGAAAACTTCTATTAAAATTTACCAATCGAAACAAACTAAAAAGTCATCAAAACACTAGTTTTAATTTCAAAGCAATAAAACTATTATTAATAGAATGAATAAATAATTTTGAAACAATAATATTAAATATTTTAATAGGGATTAAAACAAGCGAACAAATAATTTGTGAGTCTACATTTTTGATTAGCATACAATAATTATTTAAAGCGAAACAAATTTACATAAAAAAACTAAATACAAACTATATACAAAAAAAAATAAAATATATAATAAATTGCTTAAAAAATAATTATATTTATTTATTAATTTTTTTCTCTGTATTTTAAAGAAAATATATAATTTATAAATATTTATTTTATCAATATAACTTAAAAAAAAACACTATATTTATTTATTTTTTTTATTATTTAATTTCAAATTACTCGTAGATATATTTTACTAAATGTATCACGTTGAAATTGAGTGTAAAATCTAGTCAGTCAAATTATTTAATTTTTAACAGCAGAAAATAAAATAAAATTACTATTTATTGTTGATTGTTTTTATGTTGATAAAAATAATGAAATTATGTAAAACGAATAATTATTATAATAAAATTAAATTATAAATAAAAATTAAGTTTATAATTTATTGGGGATTTTTGAGATCAATTAAACTCAAGTAAGTAAAGGAGTAATAGGAATTTTTTCAATTCATAGGTATGGTTTGAAGTTTCTCAGAAAAAAACTCCACTTCACATTTTTCGTGTTTCGGATGAATTTGTGGCGTATGTTAAAACTAAAAAATTTCAATTTAAATTTTAATCTAGTAGTTAAGAAAAACAGAAAACAATTTAACTTCACTTCTTGATTTTCTAAAAATTGGAAAAGAATCTATTTTTCCCTTGATGTTTTATTTCTATATTAAATTCATTAAAAAATTATTCTAATTAATGGAAAATTGATTTAAAATAAAGTTAGTCAATAATTGTGTTTAGAATATATTTAAACTGTGTTAATTTGCCATAAATATGATTTTGTAAATATGAATTAAATGTTAATCTTGAATATTGATACATAACTCCTACTTAAACTGTTTGATTTAATTTTGAAGATATTTATCATTCAATATATCCATGCTCTATCAAATCATAGTTAGAGAGGAATTTTGAGAACTGAGCAAGTAGAATGCTAGATTTGGAGTAATTTAAATTGTCTGATAATGGAAAACTGAATTTGATGAAAAATTGAAAGATATTTCCAGAGGGCGGTTTATATCAGGGTTGTTCCTTTACGCGTAATCTAAAATAGATTACATCACATGTAATCTATATAATGTAATCTATGTCATCTATGCAAATTTGGCGTAATCTATTAATTTTGATTTAAGAAGAAATTCGTGAAAATATTGTATTATCCCTACTGAAAATTTTTTCTTAAAAGACATGATCAAAAATATTGTCAAAAACAAGATCTTGTGATCTTGAAAAAAGTTAATTTATTGCTAAAAAATTTTAGAATTCACATATCAATTAAATAGATTACATTATAGTTTACATAATAGATTACACGAAAATATCTCGCGTAATTTACACGTAGTCTATGCGTAATCTATACATGTAAAGTAATCTATTTTGTCTACGGCACAACCCTGGTTTATATTAATTTATAATTGAATATTGTCGTTAGAAGAAAGAAATTTAAGTGAAAGTTCATTGAAGAAATTGAAGAAATCATAACTATTTAAGATAAAGAGCAATTCCATCCCAAAGCAATCACTTTTAGCTAAAATCTGTCCATCAAATTTTTTTTGCCTTAAACTATTTTCATTCGGTAGAGTATCGAAAATGGTTTGGTAAAAAATTTTTTTTGTTTCGAGAAACCCTTGGTTATCCTGTGCTGGTATGGCGTAAAATCGCGATTTGTGCTTACACGCGTATCTTGAAAAAGCCATTTCTGAGCGGCTGAACCGATTTTGACGGCAGTAGGCGCGATTCAAAGCAGAAACATAGTAGTTTCAGGGAAAATATTTATCTGAGCATGTTTTCATAAAACATATATGAGAAAATTGGAAAATGGTTAGAAAAATCGTAATTTGACATAGCCTGAAGTGAAATTTCGCCCATTAAAAAAAAAAACTTTCAAATATTAGCTTTTAGTTTCCAAGTATAAAAATAGGGATATTTTTCGTTCTAAAGTAATGATTTTTTAAAATTTTGTCCTACATAATAGGACTTCATGAAGCTTTAATCCAAATTTCACGCTCTTAAAGCTTAATAAACTAAAAGCCAAAGACAAACATCTTGAAAAAGATAAAAACGAACTATTAAAATACTTTTTTTTAATGAAAAAAATATAATAAATAAATTAATTAATTAATTGATTAATTAAACCACTTAATTTAAACACTAGAATACTTATTTGCATAATATTTTTTTTAAATTTTTTTATATTAAATTACAATTTAAACCCAACACCCAAATATAATAGTGTAAATATAATAATAATTAGTAAAACAACGTCTTTTTTCACTTCAAAAACTTTATTTATTTTTAACACCGAATATTTTCTGTCTCTAAGAGACCTTCTTCTTGGGTTAATTGTTAATTTTGTAAATATAATGATAAAAAAGGAAGAAAAATATTAGAACTTAAAAAACAAATCTTATTTATATTATTAAACTAACTGTTTTTGAATCAACTGCATAAGAAAATCTTTTGACAGTCATTTTATCTTATATATTAATACGCTAACGAAAAAGTGGAGCCTAAGGCTTTTGTGGAGCCTAAGGCTTTTTTATTCGCAGATGGATCCATTTCAAATTTTCACTGCTAACTGATATTAGTGTAACTTAGATTTTAAAGATTTTTCACACAAATCGGATCATAAATAAAAAAGTTATAGACGAATGAAATTTATTTTTGAATTTAAGCGAACTCCCCCATATAATATGAAATGGACTTGCCCAAGCCATATTTTTTTTCACAAAAACGCGAAACTTTGTTACTTTGTTATTATGTACGACTGCTAAAAGTGTGAAAAAAACGTAGATGGAATGAGATTTTTGTTTTCTTTAATCTGCTCTACACAATGAAGCTAATGTTGTGGTGAATGATGAAATTCCCTTAGTAATTTTGAGAGACTCGTTCAAAAAAACACTATATGCCAATGTTGAATGAGAGTGAATGGAGAGAATGCAGTGAATAATAATGGACAATTCAAGATTTTTTGAATGGATGGTATGTTGGTTCGACTGAAGCTGCTTGGCGCATATTTGAATTTCACAAAAACGCAAAACTTTGTTACTTTGTTATTATGTACGACTGTTAAAAGTGTAGAACAAACGTAGATGGAATGAGATTTTTGTTTTTTTTTTAATCTGCTCTACACAATGAAGCTAATGTTGATTTTACGAATGATGAAATGAATGATAATAATGATGGAATGAATGCTGAGCTGATGTAGGAATGAATGTTGTGAATGATGAAGTGAATGTTGATGATATGAATGGTGTTATGAATGCTGTCATGAACGGTGTCATGAATGGTGTCATGAATAGTGAAATGAATGGTGTCATGAATGGTGCTAATGGTGAAATGAATGTTGTGAATGAAGAAATGAATGATGATTTAGAATTGAATGTGGTGAATGATGTAATAGAAATTCCCTTAGTAATTTTGAGAGATTCGTTCAAGTGTGCTTTGAACGTGATTCCGGGTAACTAAATAAATTTAAACAAACACAAATGCTTTTTACTTTTTTGAACGTTACTATGACAACAAAATAAATAGTTAAAAAGTAACACTTTAAGGTCATAAATCAAAGTAACACTTTAGTTTATAGGCGAATAAAAAAGCATTTTAATATTTCGTTTTATCTTTTTCAGATGTATATCTTTGGCTTTTAGTTTATTAAGGCTTATGAGCGTGAAATTTGGATTAAAACTTAATATAAAGAACCCTATTTTTGTAGGACAAAATTTTAAAAAATCATTACTTGAGAACGAGAAATATCCCTATTTTTATACTTGGAAACTAAAAAGCTAGTATATCAAAGTTTTTTTTTTTTAATGGGCAAAATTTCAGTTCAGACTATGTTAAATGACAATTTTTCTAACCATTTTCCAATTTTCTCATAGAATTTCTATGAAAACATGCTCAGATAAAAATTTTCCCTCAAACTACTATGTTTCTGCTTTGAAACCTACTGCCGTCAAAATCGGTTCAGCCGTTCAGAAATGGTTGCATTTTCAAGATACGCGTCTAAGCACAGTTCGCGATTTTAGACCATACCAGCACAGGATAACCAAGCGTTTCTTGGATCAAAAAAAAAATTTTTACTAAACCATTTTCGATACTCTACCTAATGAAAATAGTTTAAGGCAAAATAAAATTTTGATGGACAACAGGTGATCGCTTTGGGATGGAATTGCTCTAAATCAAATATATTATTATATAGCGCGAATCTCAAGCTATAAATTCGAACCTTACTCGTCAGTGCCTGGCTCGAATTCTTAGGCAGACGTTATAAGTCCCAATCCTTATAAGTTTATAATATTAATAATGGAACAAAAGAATAGATGACTCGCTCATTCAGGTAATAATTTTATTTAATAGTTTGGAAATCGTATTTTCATTTTTATTTTATTTTCATTCTAAATTTTTTCACAAAAAAAATGTGACCCAAAAAATGACATTAGTGTGATAAAATGTTGATATCAAGACAACCTATGTATATTTAAATTATGTTTTGAATACATGGTTAGTTCTACCCTGATATTGTATTCAAGTCTCGTAAATATGTTATTTTCAAAGAGAACAACAGTGGCAAGATGTTGTTGTAACATCACTTTTGACGATTCTATCGTATTTTACGCTAATCGGTATGCTGTAACACAAAACGACTGTCGATTATCGTATTTACGACAGACGTTTTGTGTTACAGCATACCGATTAGCGTAAAATACGATAGAATCGTCAAAAGTGATATTACAACATTTTGCCACTGGTTGTTTTCATTTGTGTAACTGTAATGCAACGTTTTAATTCAGATCTCAAGAATACTTCAGAAACATACGATGGAACATTTTCTATATCATTTAGTGCAGTGTTTAACAACCGGTGCTCCGTGGGCCGTTAATGATCTGCATAAAAAGTTTATTGGTACGCCAATTATATATTATATCTTTATATTTACCAGTTACAATTTTATTTTATTGCGTTTTATGCACTCCTTCAATATGAATACTATTTCACAAATTAAAAATTATATTTTCATGCAGGCTTGTTGTTAGGGTATTTTCATGTAATTTTACAAAGTTTTTAAATCAAAGCAACTATGAAAAAAGTAGATATGAATTTTTGAATATTATGTTGTCGATTTCTAATTTAATATATTATAATAAATATCGTTTAAATATTTACTACCATATAACGTTTTACGTCTACGTGAATTTACACTCACGAAAAAACAGCAAAGTATAATATATATTTTTTTCGGCAAACGGCTGTAAAGTTTAACTTTACTGCCGCTAGGGAGTTAGCTAAAGTCTTACTTTTTAGCCTGACAGCAAAAGTAACGTCTAGCGACAGCAAAAGTAACGCCATTTTTATTTTATATTACGGAGGCTGTAAAGTAGCATTTGTTATTTGTTAGTTTGTTATTTTTTCAAACATATTGTATAAACATGACAGCAAAAAATAAGTTGATTCTCATATTATGAAATTTTGAAAAGGCTGCTTTGATAAAAAAATTTAAATGTTTTTTTCTCTTTTTTGGAAGTAATTATGACGATACAAATTCATGTTTATAAAAAGTTTGATGTATTAATTTCATATTTATAAAAAATTTAAACGTTTGCCGAAAAAATAGTGTATTTAAAAAGTGACTTTTTGTGTTTCGTCTATAATTGTCGGCCTCCCTGCGGTCGGCCGTCAAACTATAGACTCAACACAAAAAGTATCACTTTAGCGTGTAACACAAAAAGTATCACTTTAATTAAATAATGTACTATTAATATCGTTCTCACTCGTAAGAGTAAAACTTTGTTTTATTTCACTCCTTTGGAGTCGATTTTATTATTTTCTTACATTCCATATGCAGAAAGAGAAAATTAGTACTTTTTCGTAATCGTAATCTTTTTCGTAATTAAAATACTTGCATTATTGGACAAACTATACAGAAAAAAATTTTTATTTTTAATCCGAATATAAGCATCAAACCTGAAGCAAAAATTACACACGTGAGTGTATTTGAAAAAAAAATTATGCTTCGGGCAATCACAAATAAAGGTTTATTTTTGTTTTTTTTATAACTATAATTGTGTGTGTTATTAGTCTTAATATAATAAAATAAACAGCTGTTAATTTTATTCTGTTGCGTGATTGCTACGGAACACAATGTTAGTATTTTATTGGGTGAGTGTTTAATGATATACTTTATTTTTCGAGCAAAAGTTAATAAATGCAATAGAATATAATTCATAAATTTGCAATAGAGTAAAATTCATTAATCACGAACATTACATTACAACGTTTTATCCTTCCGACAGAGTAACATGTCTTAATTTCAATTAAATTATTTTAAAATTCATAGGCAAAACAAGTAAAACGAAAAAAAATAATGAATTTTGTTTTATTTTTTTTTTTGTACCATTAATTACATTACAACAATCAAATAAATTTTATTCACTTTCGATACCTATTTAATAGTATTTTATTTATTTTTGTATTTTGACCTACAATTAAAGACATCAAAGTTCTAACTATTAATACTAGTAAGAATTAAGAAACTAAAAAAAATCATAAGAAAATAATTTTTTCCCAATGGAAATTCAATTCAATTTAATCGTAGTAGCCTTTTCCTTTTTCAATATTCGATATAGTGCCATACGCATTGTAGTAGGGGAGCCCGGGATGCTAAATTTGCAGTAACTAGAGCGTCATAGGGACTTATTGGATTGTGAAGTTTACGTTCTAAAATGAAAAAAGTTTATGTCAAGTTTTCCATTATAGTGGGGGGGAGAGCGTGTAAGAATTTTTAAAAATGTAAAAAAAAACAGTCACATAAAAATACTCTAGCGCGTCAGATATTCATAGAGTATATGCGCTTTGTCTTTCTGATAACCGATACATATAAATCTGACGATTAACTAAAGGGAGGTGGGCGTATAGAGAGGTGGAAAAACAAAAAAAAAAAAAGTTATTCGAGCGTGTCAGATATTCAAGGTTTATGTAAAGTGAACTCAAAAAAGTGTCCTATTTAAATGACTGACGATTTAAACGTGACCAAAAGTCATGGCTGATTTTGAAAAATGTAAAAATAAAATGTGACCTTGAGATACTCGAGCGCGTCAGATTTTTATGCAGGGGGATCAACTTGATATCTTCGTCCTCCAGGATGATAATCTGACAATTATATGGAGGGGTACTGTTCGTCTGACAATTTTAAAGTGACAATTATTTGTCGTTTCTATTTCTATGTAATTTTTTTCAAAAACTGTATTTTTAATCTACAACTGTAGTAAATTTAATAGTTAAAAAGCATAATTTACCATTTTGTTTTATGTTACTAGGATTATCTCAGTTATATTAATGCTTTTGGATTGAAAATTACGATTACTACAATTAATGTAATATGAAATATTTGACAATTGATTTTTCCTGCAATTAAGCGAGCAAACATTTACTAGATTTTGGAGTGTTTTTAATTTATTTTTAAACAGTGCATGAAATTCACAAAATAACTTATAAATACAACAAACAAATCAAAGCGTCTAGCAGCCACCAAAAACGTGTACACTATGGTGATCAGCTGAGATGGCGTCATGCCAACAGACGCTCTAGTGGAGTCGGTGCGAGAGAGTAAGAGATAAAGAAAGAGTGAGAGAGAAGTGAGGAGTGGAGTGAGGAATACACAGCTCTCAGCATCTGTACGCTCCATCTTTTATTGACGATTTTACCTGAATCGCCCCATGAAAACTGTCAGAATATATGTTTTCCGTAATCCTGATAGGATTACCTTCAAAATTAAAAAAAAGTTTATCGCGCTCGAGTATTTCAAGGTGTCGTTTTTTTTTACACCTTTGTGACTCGTCTATTTCCTTATGTCACGTTCAAATTGTCAGATTATTGAAATATACACTTTTCTGGATCTATTTAACTTACCTTCTCTTAATCTGACGCGCTTGAGTTTTTCTGACGATTGATTTTTTTTTACTAATCTGACGGGTTGCCATCGACGCACCCCACTACATTAAGGGTTCATATTTGGTAGGAGTACATTGCAGGGTGCAAGTTTTCTCCCCATATGATTTTCTGACGCGCTCGAGTAACTCGCAAAATCCCCGCTTGGGCTCCCCTACTATTGGTTTGAATTTATTGTTTTTTATATAATCAGAGTGAAAATGTTTTTGTTGATTTTTTTATAAAATAAAATCAAACAAATTTATTTCAGAGTTTAATACAATCAAATAAATTGTTTTATTGTGTTTGAAATTACATTATGTATGCAAGTGTGAGCAAGATATAAGCTGCACTGCCGTCCATCTAACATGAAATATTTCGACCTTACGAAATAGAATCTTAAAATATTTAGTGGTTCGTAGCATGAAATCAGTTGAGTGAGAAACACTGATTTAGTGAATATACAAATAACTGTATATGATGACCAGCCAAAAATAAAATTAAAATAATTTTTCTCGTGATATTAGCATTTTACCAATTTATCGTCATTTTTCAAAATGTTGGCTTTTATAGTTTTATCTTTTACAGTTTCGTAATTCATATCAATTTTCTGCGTCTTTTAAAAAAAAAGCGTGAGTATCTCATTATTCTCACATTATTGTAATAGTTTACCCTGTATCTTAAAATATGACAAACTATAATTTTACTTCGGTCTGAAAGACCTAAGTATTACATTCATGAGCTAAAAGTGAAATTCTTACCCCCACCTTTTTGGCATTTCTCGACGTTTTAGGACCTACTGATTCTAAAAAAGCAAAAAAAAATGTCTGTCGGTCTGCCGGCCGTCACAACCGACGAAATCTAGAAAACGACTGAAGGGATTTGCAAAATTTTGAATTCTAAAAATAGGTACACTCAATGGTAAGAGTCGAAATTGCGAAGTTTTCGATAACTGTACCGGAAGTGTATCAAAAAATCGTCAAGTGTGTCAAAACAAGGAAATATGCATATTTTTTGCTTAAAAAACGTTCATTTTAAGTGAAAATGAGTAGGAGAAAAGAATGTGGAAAAATCTGGATGGTCGGAATTGGTATGTGAGATCAAAAACTAGATTATTGCATTAAAAGTTTGTAAAAAAAGTTTTGTCAAGTGTGTCAAAAGAAAGATTTTTATTTATTTTTTTACCCAATTTTTTTGTAAAAAATTAAAAATAATTATAATTCTCAATAATAATAATAAAATTTCATGTCGTACAAATAATTAATTTTATTTTCCCAAAAAATTGGGTAAAAAAATAAATAAAAATCTTTCTTTTGACACACTTCACAACATTTTTTTGACAAACTTATAATGCCATAATTCTCAATAATAATAATAAAATTTGACATGAAATTTTATTATTATTATTGAGAATTATGGCATTATAAGTTTGTCAAAAAAATGTTGTGAAGTGTGTCAAAAGAAAGATTTTTATTTATTTTTTTACCTAATTTTTTGGGAAAATAAAATTAATTATTTGTACGACATGAAATTTTATTATTATTATTGAGAATTATAAGTTAGACAAAAAAATAATGTCAAGTGTGTCAAAAGAATGATTTTCATTTATTTTTTTAGAAAAAAATAAAATTAGTTATTTGTATGAAATGAAATGTATAATGAACATGAAATTATTATTATTGAGAATTTTATTACATTGTAAGTTTGTCAAAAAAATATTGTCAAGTGTGTCAAAAAAATGATTTCATTTATTTTTTTAGATAATTTTTTGGAAAAAAAATTAGCTGTTTGTTTACCTAAATTAATTGAACATGGAAATTTTTGAATTTGTTATAGTTTTTGAAATATTTTTGGAATTTCGGGAAAGTTTCAATTTTTGATTCTGTAAGAATTTTTGGAATATTTTTAGAATTTTGAAAAATTTTAAATTTTTGATTTTATTATAATTTTGGAAAAAGTTTTAATTTTTGATATTGTTATAACTTTTGCAATATTTTTAGGGTTTTGGAAAAATTTTGAATATTTGAATTTTTAAGAATTTTTGGGATATTATTAGAATTTAGAAAAAAAAATAGAATTTTTGAATTTTGGTATATTTTTAGAGTTTTGAAAAAGTTTCAATTTTTGATTTTGTAAGAATTTTTGCAATATTTTTAGAATTTTGAAAAATTTTAGATTTTTGATTTTATTATAATTTTTATAATTTTGGAAAAAGTTTTAATTTTTGATATTGTTATAATTTTTGCAATATTTTTAGAATTTTGGAAAAAGTTTGAATTTTAAGAATTTTTGGAATATTATTAGAATTTAGAAAAAGTTTAAATATTTGATTTTATTCTAATTTTTGGAATAATTTTAGAGTTTTGAAAAAAAAAAACTTTGAATTTTATATATAGTCGAGTAACTTTGTCGCCTGAGAGTATTTCTGAGATTAAGCCTTTCAAAGTTTTAGTCCAGTAACTTTATACATCACAAATCCGGTAGTTCTGATTTTTTGCAGACTTGTTTATGATGTTGGCCTAATGAATAATTCAAGGTTGTGACCTCGAGCGCCGAACTCAGAGACAGTTCTCCTATCATATTGTAGCAAATTTAGTCTACTTTAAAAACGTCCTAAGAAAGGTTAAAGAAAAAACTAGTCCTTAAGGGTTATAATCGACAAAATTTGAAACAATAACGATTTTTTTCGCGGTTATTTCGATTTTTGACGAAGTTGCGTTCGGCTCTCGAGGTCACAACCTTGGATCATTCATTAGGCCAACATCATAAACAAGTCTGCGAAAAATCAGAACTACCGGATTGGGGGAAGTGTAGGAAGGCGGTGGC
The DNA here is from genome assembly GCA_963693315.1 of Diogma glabrata. Taxonomy (NCBI): domain Eukaryota; kingdom Metazoa; phylum Arthropoda; class Insecta; order Diptera; family Cylindrotomidae; genus Diogma; species Diogma glabrata. Next base: position 402,532,403 of record OY856186.1, read on the forward strand.
TATTTTTGATCGAAGGTCTGCAAGGTCACAGAAGCGAGTTAAATAAAATTAAAATAAAAACGCATAATTATATAACCTTGTTCACGAAGATAAAATTGAAAGTTTGATCCTTTATAACTTTTGATCCTTTCTTTCCGCAAATTTTTTTTTTTCATAATAAGGATGCAGAGGACCTAATCTTTTCATTTATCTAAAAAAACTCAACTTTTTATTAACGGGGATGAAATAGGATTGTACCGTTTTTTGTATGACAATTTTACTTCGGTTTTGAAAAATTAATTCGGTTTTGAAAAAACCAAAATATTGAATTCATGAGCCAAAAGTGAAATTCTTACCTCCACTTTTTTGGCATTTCTCGACGTTTTAGGACCTACTGATTCTAAAAAAGCAAAAAAAAAATGTATATCTGTCTGCCGGCCGTCATTACCTACGAAATCTAAAAAACCGCTGGAGGGATTTCAAATTTTTTTTTTTTCTAAAAATAGGTATAGCAATAGGGGGTCCGAAAGGACGATGTGTTTGATAACTGTACCAGAAATATGTCGAAAAAATCATTAAGTCTGTCAAAAATAGCAAATTTTCATATTTTTGGCTTAAAAAACGTTTATTTTCAGTGATAATGAGTAGTAAATTTGAATCTGGAGAAATCTGGATGATTGACATCCGTATGTAAGACCAGGACTTTGATTATTGTTTTAGAAGTATCAAGTATGTAAAAAAAATCGTTAATTGTGTCAAAAGATTGATTTTCATATATTTTGTTTCCCATTTTTTTGAGAAACATATTATGCGAAACATTTCTTCGGTTTTCGAATAGAAATATATAAAACATAAAAGTAATTATTTGGATGACATGAAATGTAATTGAACATTAAATATAACACATGAAGTGTGTCAAAAATTCGTTAAGTGTGTCAAAACAAGAAAATTTACATTGGTTTTGTTTAAAAAATGTTCATTAATAAGAGAAAATGAGTAGGAACATGGAATGTGGAGAAATCTTGATGTTAGATTATTGCACTACAAGATTGTCAAAAAATTATTGTCAAGTGTGTCAAATAAAATTAATTATTTGTATGACATGAAATTTTATTATTATTATAGAGAATTATGGCATTATAAGTTTGTCAAAAAAATGTTGTCAAGTGTGTCAAAAGAATGATTTTCATTTATTTTTTTAGAAACAAATAAAATTAGTTATATGTATGAAATGAAATGTATAATGAACATGAAATTATTATTATTGAGAATTTTATTGCATTATAAGTTTGTCAAAAAAAATTGTCAAGTGTGTCGAAAAAATGATTTGATTTATTATTTTAGCCAATTTTTTGGAAAAAAAATTTAGCTGTTTGTATGACGTAAATGTAATTTTACATGAAATTGGACATGGAAATTTTTGAATTTGTTGTTTTTTTTTTTTTGAAGTAAAACTTCTTTAGGTGCGTTTTAAGAATTTTGCAACGGAAAGACAAAAAACGAATATAATATTCGGCAAATATACGATACAATTCAATTATGACACACATATAAATGTCGACATATAAATGTCGGAAGTAGTCATTTGAACAGATATATATAACCATATATATTCATCTCTATCATACTACAGTCTGATTTTGAATTTTAAACATATACATGCACACAATTCCAAAAAAACTTAAGTAGAAATTTAAACACAATAAAACAAAAAAGAAATTAGAAGTAAAAAAGGCAAACGAATATTATGTTCGGCAAGTATGCGACAATTCGATTATGTGTATTGTATTTTTTATACGCTTACTCAGTATCGTATTAAACGTTATATGAGTTGGACGTGTCGATCTTAGATTTAAATATCTAATAATATAATATTCGTAATATTTTATTGAGTTTCGTAATTTTTTTAATTTATATTTTGAATTGTTTTAGTTTTTTGAAGTAAAACTTCTTTAGGGCTGGTTATTTTTTTTTTTTTTTTATTAATCAGTTAGACATGTTTAGCACACTAAATATGAAATATTCATTATTTAGACTCTTTGAATATCCGAAGATACCATGTCAACTATAAAGGAATGGAAGGAATGGGGATATAGGGATAACTATACTAATTTTTTCAAATGATGATGGACATTTTCTTTAAATGCCTGAGGAGAAAATTCATCGGGACATACAGAGGAGGGCAATGAGTTCCATAATTTGCCACTCTATTGAAATAGTCGTTTTGGAAGGACACAGTTCTACAACGAGGTATTTGTACAACAAATGGATGGGCTAACTCGGCAGCTCTTGTTTGTCGATTATACTGCGCACACGATGGAAGAATATTTTGAATTTCCTTAAAGGAGAATTCGCTAAAGTTATATTTATAGTAGATTGACAATTCAGCCACATTTCTTCTGTGCTGGAGTGAATCAAGCTGGTCCGTTAGTTCGGTATTACCAATCAACCGTATTGCTTTCCTCTGTACAGAGTTTAAACAATTTATTGTTGACTGACAAGCACCTCCCCAAACATGACAGCAGTACTCCATACATGGACGAATAAAGGACTTGAAGATTAGCAAAATTTGCTCGGGATTGAAATACTTTTTACATCGACTCAAGAATCCTAATTTTTGCATTGCAGATTTAGCGAGGTTGAACACATGTTTATTCCATTTCAGGTTATTTTGAATATCCACTCCAAGAAGTCTAACTGATTCAACCTCATGCAATTCCTCTTGGTTTATTTTAATAGGAAAATTTTTATGTCGCTCTATTCGTGAAAGACGGCATAGTTTGGTTTTGGTTGGATTAAATGAAACAAGATTACGATCACCCCATTCCATTATACGCTCCAGATCTTTGTTGATGGAATCAATTAGCAGCTCTCTATCAGTGGTAACTGCAGTATGAGATCGAAATTTAGGAGATGCATGTGATGCATGTAATGTGCTGTCATCAGCAAAACTATGGATTGGGTGCACTGTGGAAATAAGTAAGTCATTAATGAATAGAAGAAACAAGGTTGGTGAGAGTGCAGAACCTTGGGGAACTCCAGCATTGGTTGTGAAAATATTGAATGTGATACCATCTAAATTAACATGAAATTGGCGACCTGTAAGAAAACTATGAATCCATGAGACAGTAAGATGGTCTATGCCATAAGATTTTAATTTAGCTATAAGATTTTTATGCCACACTTTATCAAATGCTTTAGAAATGTCAAGTGAAATACTGAATGTTTCACCGTGGTTTTCCAGCGATTTGTTCCAGAGATGGGATACGTAGGCTAACAGATCACCTGTTGCATGACTTCTACGAAAACCATACTGCTTATCATTAATAATTCGCGACATTTCCAAATAATCTATTAGGTTGTGGTTTAGTACATTTCGTAACAAGTGGAGAAAGTAAGTTATTTCAGCATTGGTGAAAGTTTGTGCACGAGCGATAACGAGTGCAAACAATTCACCAATTCTGAAATAACTTACTTTCTCCACGAGTTACGAACAGTGCTTTTCATAATTTCTTTGTGCTTTTGCTTTCGCAGACTGTATCTTGTTTGACGAGAAAAGTCTAAAATAAACCAGTAAAACATTTTCCGACGGTGATTGAGCTTTTTTCTCTTTCATCCAAGAGCAAAACGTGTTGTATGTTGCTAAATATTTGTCTCTAGACTTGTCCGGTAGAAGCTCTAAATGAATATTTGCAGCAGCTTCACCAAATTCATTAGGTCCACCATCACTCAAGTCACTTGTAGGATCTTCCATTTGTGTTTTGTTTCTGTTTCTGCTCTGAATCAATTTACAAGGAAGTTGAACAATGAACTGAAATAGTTTGTTTGACAGGAATCACTCGCGTACTTTGATTTAAAAAAGAAAATTTGAGGCCAAAACTTCAGCAGTTACGATAAGTAATTGACAGCGGTTACGATATGAACTTATCTAAACTGCTTTGATATTGACAGCTTTTGCAACGCTGGACAATTAAAGCAAAGTGTACTTTTTAGAGAGAAATTATGAAAAACATATTTTTCAAATATTTTAGCCAAAACCGACAGAATTGCAATTGGTCTATAATTGTTAGGATCTATCTTACTGCCTTTCTTTGATATGGGTTGAACGCTGGCCAGCTTCCAAGAATCGGGAAATATTCCGGTTTTATAAGATAAATAGAAAATTTTTGTTAAAATTGGAGCTAGTTGCCTAGCAAAGTTTTTAAGAATGAGGGGTGGAATACCGTCTGGGCCAGCAGATTTGTTGATATTGGTAGAAAGAAGCATTTTCCGTACAATATTGCAACGAAAAATAATTGGTTTCATTTTCGTTACAACTGGGGGAATGAGTGTAGGAGAATGGGGGGGTTCAACTAGTTTGAGTTTTCTGCGAAAATACGACCCAAAAGATCCGCTTTCTCTTTCGAGTCGCTTACAGGAATGTCATTCAGAACTAAGGTTGGAATAGAGGATCAAGTAAAATTGCTCTGGACTGATTTAACTGCCTGAAAGAAACTACGTGGGCCAGATGGGTGCTCGGCGAATTTCTTTGCTTTCTTCTGGATAAACGCGTCTTTGTCCAAGTCTATTTTGAATTTACTAATATTTCTGGCTTTCTTATAGGCGCTATGGGTTTCAGGTGTTTTATTAGCGTTATACGTCTTGAATGCTTTGCGTTTATTCCTCACTGCCTCATCAACATCCCGTGTGAACCAAGGCTCAGTTTTAGGAGTGATTAATCGATTTGGAATAAAGCGCCGCATTCCTTCTTTTATGATTTCAGAAATTCTTATTGCCGATGTGCTAGAATCTTGATCAACACAACAAATAGTTTTCCAAGGTGTTTCGTCATAAAAGTTTCTCAGTCCCTCCCAGTCAGCGCGTTTATAGTTCCAAACCCGGCGAGGATTTGCTTTAATTTGTGTCGGTGATGTAAATTGCACTATTGCTGATATTAGTAAATGGTCCGATGTTCCGAGGGGTTGTTCGACTTTTGTCTTCGTAGTATCTGGTTCGTTTGTCAAAAACAGATCCAGCAAATTATTGTTATGATGTGAATTGTCTGCGATTCTAGTGGGACACTCTATCATTTGCGTCAAACCGTGATAAACTGCGAGTATCAGTTCGGCTTGTCGTCCTACGTCGTCAGTGCGCGATGAATACTTAAGCCATTCTTTATTATGAATATTAAAGTCTCCAAGAATGGCCAGTCTTGCTTTGGGGTAGTCCGTTGTAATCTTGTCTAGATTAGCCGATATTTGATCGAAAAAGGGACATCCTGGGGGAGAATTTGGGGATGTATATAATCCTATTATAAACATAGTTTCATCAACACCTGAGATCTTCAGTACTATAGAATTATGGTGCTTAGAGTTCAACTCGTAGGCCTTAATTCTCATACATGAAAGTGAATCTCGAACAAATACACAGACACCATGCTTGTTATAAAAGGAATGTTCCAATTCGTAACTAGGTATCCGGTATTTATCGGGATCCAACTTCGATGCTTTGCCACTAACAATTGTTTCGGTAAGAAACAATATGTCAGGTTTATTTTTTTCGATGTAGTGATGAACCTCGTTTAGATTCGAATTGAGACCTCTTATGTTGGTGAAGTCAATGCTAAGCTGTTGGTTCACTCTGCGGCCATTTTGTTGAGACAAAGACTTACCCTTTGACATTGCAGGCATAGCTACTGAAATTCGGCCAGGCCTAAATTTCAACACTAAACAGTACAAAAGAAACTGGGTATCTCTGTCACAAAAACACGGTAGCAGATTTCATGCAACAGTAGCACGATAAGAGAAAAGCAAAAAAAAAAGTCCAAGCGGCACGGATATACGCTAGAAATAGGTAGATTTCGAGATCAGACAGTTTTGTGTATCAGTAGAATCTGATGTATCAGATTAGTTTAAACAAAACAAACTAATTTCAAACAGATATCAAACAAATTTTAAAAAGAAAATTAGCTACCTACAAGCAATATTATATCTATCCAATTTTGCACCAAACAAATAACAAATCTACCACAGAACATGTGTGTGACAATTTATGACACAAACCTACTTTATATCATATGTCGTGCAATTGCTGCAAAATATCAAAATAGTTTATTTCTAAGAAAAAAAAATTAATTTCCTCTATTCAAATCTTTTATTTTTTTGACTGTTATAAGGTTGGTATTGACTGTTATAAGGTTTTTGGAAATTGTAGTTGGGGATTGTTGCAAACTTTTTTGTTGAAGCCAACAAGTCAAAAACCTCTAATTGCAGAGGTTTATATTTATAAGAAACGGATTAAAATGTTTCCACAAATTCTAAATTTATGAAGGTTTTAAAAATATTAGTATCCAAACGGCCGTTATAACGGATTAAAAAAACTACTTTTTTTTCTAGTATAAAGCCTATAGTTCCTTAACCATGTGTCAGATTTTTCTGATTTACGAACTTGTCCAAGGTATTAATAAAACACACATTTTTAAGAAAGGATTTTGATCTGGCTCCACAAATGCAACCGTGAGAGCGCCGGTTGATTTAAACGCATTTTGTGTTTTACAAGCTTTTTTGTTGGAGCCGCTCACTCAGAAACCTCCGACTGCAGAGGTCTTTTTTTTGAAAAAAACTGATTAAAAAGGTTTCAAAGATTCTAAATTTATGAGGTTTTTAAAAATATTAGAATCCAAACGGCCGTTATAACGGATCTAAAAAACAGAGGTTTTTTCTAGTATAAAGCTTCTAGTTTCTTAACCATGTGTTGGATGAGGCTGATTTACGAACTTGTCCAAGATATTAATAAAACGCACATTTTTAAAAAAGGTTTTTTGATCTGGCCTTATAAATGCGACCGTGAGAGTGCCGGTTGTTTCAAAAAAAAATTTTTTTTTGCAAACTATTTTGTTGGAGCCGCTCACTCAGGAACCTCTAACTGCAGAGGTCTATTTTTAAAACAAATTGATAAAAAAGATTTCAAAAATTCTAAATTTGATAAATTTTTTGAAATATTAGTATCCAAACGGCCGTTATAACGGTTTTAAAAAATCAATTTTTTTCAGAAAAAAGCCTCTAGTTTCTTAACCACGTGTCGGATTTTGCTGATTCACGAACTTGTCCAAGATATTAATAGAACACACAAGTACAGAAAATTTTTTTGATCTACCTCAACAAATGCGACCGTGAGAGTGCCGGTCGTTTTCGTTATATCTCATATCGTTTATATATATATATATATATATATATATATATATATATATATATATATATATATATATATATATATATATATATATATATATATATATATATATATATATATATATATATATATATATATATATATATATATATATATATATATATATATATATATATATATATATATATATATATATATATATATATATATATATATATATATATATATATATATATATATATATATATATATATATATATATATATATATATATATATATATATATATATATATATATATATATATATATATATATATATATATATATATATATATATATATATATATATATATATATATATATATATATATATATATATATATATATAGGGGGAAGTGGGGATAGTATAAACATGGGGCAACTGTAAACAGTTTTAATTTCCCTCACAAAACATCAATCAAAAAATTCGGCAAAAATATCACAGATGTCGCTTCGATCGATTACACACACCAGGAGAATTTGACAGCTGAAGTCAGTATTGTTCAAAAGTTATTGGTGAATAGATGTTTTGGCAACCCAAAAGTAAATATTTTTTTTTTTTGTAAAACTCGAATAACTTTTTTTACCATCATATGTTTAAAAATATTCCAACATGTTTTGATAGCTGAAATATTCAAGAAACATAATATTTCTTTGTTTTAGCCAAATTTTAGATCTTGGAATATTTTTTCAAAACATAACCCTAAAATCGCCACGTGGGGCACATATAAACAAAAAAATTTTTGATAGTATAAACGCGTTTATATGTGAAGCATGGTATGGTTATATGGTATACGTGTGGTTTCCCGTTTCACTTTTGATATTGATTTGCAAAACCTAAACATACGATGAGATTGAATTTTTGCTTTTTTCTTTATAATTTTCTACCTGAATTTATTGAGGTTTTACAACAATCGAAAAATATTTTTTTTTTTTAAAGAAATATATATGTTATATGCTTATATATATTGTTTGAAGCACAATAAATAATAAAAAATTTTAAAAAAGGTACTTTATGAATTTTATTGTGGTGTTTTTTGGGTGTTTATATGTGCCCCATACAAAAATGCTCATTGTTTATAAGTGCCCCACCAGTGGGGATACTTTAAACGAGAAACATAAATTTTTTGAAATTCAAAATTTTATACTTAATGTTTAGTTACGTAATTAAAAAAAATAGTTTTTTGTAGTAAAGATATGAAATTTTACAATGAAACAGTTTTTAAGTAAAAATATTTTATGGTTTTAAAGTTATTGAGCTTTAAGTAAAAACTGTTTATACCATCCCCACTTCCCCCTATATAAATTTTTTTTTTTTTGTTTTTTCGTCTCCTCTTTTCATATATAGTCGTTTGGCACAAAAATTTTTCCGAAATTCCGAGATGAAGCCCATTGCAATAGTAGATTTTTATATGAAATCTACCTAAAATGGGGACACAAAATACACTAACAAAATTGAAGAGTACAAATAAAGGGTTATAGTAGTCATTGTGGTCATGGTGGCCATGGTGGTCATGGTGGTCACGGTAGTCATGGTGGTCATGGTGGTCATAGTGGTAATGGTGATCACGGTGTTCACGGTGGTTATGGCGGTCATGGTGGTCACGGTGGTCATTGTGTTCATTGTGGTCATGGTGGTCATAGTGGTGATAATGGCTATGGTGGTTATGGTGGTCACGATGATCGTGGTGGTTACGGTGGTTATGGTGGTCATGGTGTTCACGGTGGTCATGTTGGTTATGGTGGTCATAGTGGTTATAGTGGTTATGGTGGTCATGTTGGTTATGGTGGTCACGGTGGTCTTGGTGGTCACGATGGTCATGGTGGTCATGGTGGTCATAGTGGTCATGGTGGTCATGGTGGTCATGGTGGTCATGGTGTTCACGCTGGTCATGATGGTCATGGTGTTCACGGTGGTCATGATGGTCTTATTGTTCATGGCGGTCATGGTGGTCATGGTGGTAATGGTGGTCACGGTGGTCATGGTGGTCATGGTGTTTAGAGTTTGCATCCCGGGCTTTCCCGGGCGGGAAAAAATATTTGTGTTGATTAAATTTGTTTTGTTAAATAGAAAAATGAGTGGTGTAATCTTTGCACGCGGTTGAAATAAATTTCTTTGGCTACTGTGGCAGGTATTAATAAAAAGATGAAATATAAAATAAATATGTCATATTGCAATTTAGAGTTGCATTTCTTGATAATATAATTTGCAGCATGTGTAATAAAAAGTAATATTTACATAATGTATTACAAAGTCAATTCAATTATTAACATAACTGAAATATGAAATTAGAGGTTTATGACAAATTTGCTAATTTTTTTGAAAAATGCATCAATTGTTGTACCAATTGTTAAACTAAGTGGACATGTATTCATCGTGAAATTTAATTTGTAATACGTTGTAAGACTTTGAAAAACATGTAAATATGGCTTTTTATTACACATTGTTGCAAATTATATTATCAAGAATATTAGAAAGAATTTCTAAATTTCAAAATTGACATATCTATTTTATTTTATATTCAATATTTTTAGTAATACCTGCTGCAGTGGCCAAAGAAGTTTTACTTCAACAGCGTGTAAAGATTACGCACTTCATTTTTTTTTTAATAAAATGTGTTGTGTAGTAGGAATTACAATATGTGTCACAATAACACATAAAAACCTTTTAAGACCAAGGTCCCACAACAACATACGTTCAAAGGTGTTGATGGACGTAAATCTTTCTTTTTTTGTTTTTTTATATTTTTTGTTAAAGAATGGATAACTAAACAAAAAATCCTATCACTGACAAAATATGACATAGGCCAACATTTTGAAGTTATAGTTTTATAGTTTTTGAAATGTTTTTGGAATTTCGAAAAAAGTTTGTATTTTTAATTTTGTAATAATTTTTGCAATATATTTAGAATTTTGAAAAAAAAATATAGGATTTTTGAATTTTATATATATATTTTTAGAATTTTGAAAAAAAGTTTCAATTTTTGATTTTGTAAGAATTTTTGGAATATTTTTAGAATTTTGAAAAATTTAAAATTTTTGATTTTATTATAATTTTTGGAATTTTGAAAAATGTTTCAATTTTTGATATTGTTATAATTTTTGCAATAATTTTAGAATTTTGGAAAAAGTTTGAATTTTAAGAATTTTTACGAATTTTTAAAATATAATTAAAATTTAGAAAAAGTTTAAGTATTTGATTTTATTCTAATTTTTGGAATGTATTTGGAATTTTGAAAAAAGTTTGAATTTTTGAATTTGTTGTTATTTTTGCAATATTTTTTGAAGTTTGGAAAAAAGTTTTTATCTCTGATTTTGTTATAATTTTTGGAATATTTTAAGAATTTTGAAAAAAGTTTGATTTTATTTAATTTTTACAATATTTTTGAAATTTCGAAAGAAATATGAATTTGTAATTTTGTAATATTTTCTCGAAACGCTAAATGGAGAGATTTTTGAGTAGTTTGCTAAGTGTAACATCTGTTCACTAAATTATGTTAATTTATGATCTGTTATAATTTTCCGGCTAAGATTTGATGTTTCGTATTAGTTTTGTGATAAATTTCTAAACAGAGATGAAATACTTGTACTTTTACAAAGAGATTTATGTTTGATATACATCGCTGCCGATAACTAAAACCAATGTCCTCAAAGTTTTATGCCGAAAACTATATCAAAATCCTTAAAAAAAACCGAAGTCTTGATATCTCAGAGCTTGATAGTTCAAGCCCCTCCATATTTTATTCCTTATGAATTATGATTTTATCTTACAGAACCGAATGTGAACATAGGACTTTTGGTGGAAAATTATTACATTACACGGTACAGCAACAATTATCGTGTCTTTTAGAGAAATAGATAAAAAAGAAAACATTGCTGTCAAAAACAAATGTGAGTGCATTAAAAAACTATTTAAATATGCAACTTAATTTTATTTTAATTTTTATTATACTCCTTATTCAATGATCGTCCAATTACCATGCGTCTGATTTCCGAAGTTCCACCTCCGATTTCAGTTAGCTTTGCATCTCGAAGTATTCTTGCAGCAGGACAACTATTCCCATATCCATATCCACCTAAGATTTGAACTGCATCAAGTGCCACTTTAGTCGATTTTTCACCAGCGATTAAAGCAATCCCTGCACAATCTTTTGAGCTTACTTTGCAAGCACAAGTTGCTGATCTTGCAACACCATATAAATAGCTACGGCATGCACTTAACGCTGTATGCATATCTGCCATCTTACCTTGAATTAATTGAAATTCACCAACTCTTGTTCCAAATTGCTTTCGTTGATGTGCGTATTCAAATGCAATATCACAAGCAGCTTGCATTAATCCTACTGGTCCAGCAGCTAATAACAATCGTTCATAATCCAATTCAGACATCAAGATATTTACGCCCTCATTTTCTTTTCCCAATATGTTTTTAGCAGGTACTTTACAATCCTTAAAATTTATAGTAGTTGTGTTACTACCACGCATTCCCAGCTTATCATATTTATCTCCAATTGAAAAGCCTTCAAATTTGTTTTCAACGATAAATGCAGTTATACCACGTTTCTTAGCCGATGGATCTGTCTTTGCAAACACTACCAATATATCAGCAATTAGACCATTTGTCACCCAACATTTTTCACCATTTAGAATATAAAAATCATCTTTTAACTCTGCTTTTAATTCCATTGATAAAACATCACTACCAGCATTTGCTTCTGTCATTGCAAGACCACCAATATGTTCTCCACTGCAAAGCTAAGTAAAGTAAATAAATTACGAGATTTAAAAAAGGAAGTTATTAAACTATGCAACTTTACCTTAGGTAAGTATTTTTGTTTCAATTCCTCATTACCATTTCGATTTATTTGATTAATACATAGACTAGAATGGGCTGCATAAGCTACTCCGATTCCACCACAAGCTCGTGCAATCTCCTCCATGATAATAACATGATCTAAATAGGTTTTTTGCGTTCCTCCGTATTCTCGGCAAGCTGTTACTCCCAAAAAACAATTATCACCTAACTGCTTCCAGAACTTCCTTATATTTTCGAAGGAATCAACACGATCTATTTCTTGCGCATGAGGAGCTAATTCTTGCTGTACTAGTTCGAAAACCGATTTTCTTAACTACAAGAGATGTAAAAATTTAATGCAGTGTGGAAACAAAATGACTTGAACGGAAAACATTGAAACTCAAGTGTTCCGTTTCATTGGATGCGATATTTAGGTAAAAAGGTGAAAAGGTAAAAGGTCACCCGGTTTTACGTTTAACCGGAAATCAGCAAATTCATTTAACGAACTGCGGAAAGCTCAAAAACGCAAGACAGTTTAAGATATTTTTGAATTAGTATAGGTGTGTAAGATTTTAACGTAAAACTTAAATCAATAAGGATTATTTTGTGAATTAGTTTCCGGAAAGATGTCTAGATAAAATATTCAAAAAAATCAATACTGCAATCAATTTTTATGGTATAGCTGATAATTCGCAAAATTGAAAATAAAAGAAATGAAAGAAATGAAAAATTTACCTGTTGTTGATCTTCATCTAATCCAAATATGCTATCATCAATCGGATAAAATGACCCACATCTCTTAAATAGGCTTGTACCAGTTCTGAAGCTTTTTACACAAAGGGCTGATATTTTAAATGACATCACAAATCTATTAAAAAAAATCTTTTTAAAAAATACAATTAACGACCCCGTTGTTTTTTATGCTCAGCCTACTAGACTATTTTTAATTTGCACTACCCATCATAGGTTTAGTTTGAATTTGAATTGATCGGAGTGTACGTTAAAGTTTTTGTAATAAGTTTTTACAATTAGGCCCGCTATACACTTGAGCTAAGCTATGCGAACTATGTTTTTTGTATATAACGTAATCAAATGGATGACTATACACAGCTATAAGCTTAGCTCAAGTGTTTAGTCATTCATTTGATTACGTTATATACAAAACACATAGTTCGCATAGCTTAGCTCAAGTGTATAGCGGGCCTTAAGTTTATGTATAATAATATGTATGCGTTCGCCAAAACCCTCTATATAGAAGCCTTCTTCATTTTTTTAGCACAGTAAAAATCGTGAACTTGTAGCGCTATTTTGAAATTAAAACTCAATATAAAAAAATTCAAAAAATCGCCAAAACGCTCATAACGCCATCTGGAAAAATGAAACTCCTTATGAAAAAAATTACAATTTAATAATTTTGTTTGTTCAAACTTAACAAGTATTATAATAAATTTCACTGATAAATTAAAATAAAATCGCTAATTTCTTGTTAACTAATAGTTTTTATTTACTATATACGTATTTCGAAAGCTATGCTTTCATCGACAGTAGTATATATCAAAATTGAAAAAAAATTAAAAAAAATTTAATCAAAAACACTATTTGACTATTTGACCATTTTTTTCATATGGCAATGTTTATTATTTATTGTAAATGGCGTGAATCAGTAGGGCTATGATTAAGGAGGTTTTGCGTACGCACAAGAACAAATTGGAACATTTTTTGACGCCATCTTTCAATTAGATTTTATTTTACCAAAACTAATTAGAATTTATTGTTATTTTTGACACTTGACATTTATTTTCAATATAACAACAGAAAAACATTCTTTAAAAAATAAAATATTGAGAAACTTATTCATAATCAGAATAACGTTTTCACAATATTTTTTTTTTGGAATGTACGAAGTGAAAAATTAATTGATTTTAAATTCAATAATTACTATAAAATATCAATTTATCATTTTATCTAGCATGACCCACGGCTGTCATTTTATCTGTAAAAATATTTTATGGAAAATGCTCAATAATTCTAACTAATGCGCATGTTCATTCTTCGAATATTGAAAAAATCAAAGGCTACTATGATTAAATTGATTTAAATTTCAATTGGGAAAAGACTAGTTTTTCGACTGTAAAATTTAACTTTACTGCCGTTGTTGTAATGAAGCGCCGTTTCATTGGCGAACCAATGAAGCTGCATAGCAGGTCGCGTATCTGGATGAGGTTTATCTAGCCCTTTGACTAGCTTCAATCATTGGGGATCGAGTAATAAATCCTGCTCCTTCAGCACAAATGATCAGATTGTACGCGAAATACATGATACATACGGAATTGAGAAGAAAGCAAGTGAAAGAATGAGACTCTGGCGACCCTCGTATGCGAAAGAACCACGATCACTACGTCCAACCCCCATAGTCACTCAGACATTCACACGCTCTCACACTTCCTCCAATCCCACACACACACACACACACACTCACCCGCCCCACATGCACACAATCACTCATATCTAAATCGACGCTCATAAGTTTAACATTTTAACATATGCATCCTTCACATCCACTGCAAAATAATTTGAAATAAAAGAATCGGGTAGACTAAGTCGAAAAGCTCGTTAGTGATTGAATCAGATAATAATTGAAAGGTCAATCAGTCAAGTCGTATTTTATTAACTGTCCTAAAAAGATACATATAATATATTTTCAAAGCAAATAAACTTAAAATAAAAATCAATCCGATTGCTTATAAAGAATTATACAAATTTTTATTCAAAAATGCATTATTTTGAGTGTGCTAGTGACAACCCAAATTATATCGATGGTCAAACACTGTGCAATTCATGTTTGAAAAATATAAGCAAGCGTCAAACAATTTTCGTGTGTGATGAATGCAAAAATAGTTATCATGCTGTTTGCAAAAAAATTGTTGGTAGCCACATAGAAAGACTGGCAAGAGAAAGTTACTGGTTTTGTTCTCCAGAATGCAATTTAAAAAATAAAGAAAAGAAAAATACTACTGATGAGAATCTACGCACTGAAAAGTCTAGTCACTCAGAAGCTAATCCGAAGATAGGTGATTCTCCTGATGTTTTGGTAAAGATCGATATGATTTTAATAGAAATAGGCAAACTTACTTCTAAAATGGGGGAGCTGAACGAGTCGCAAAATTTTATGAACCAGAATTTTGAAGAAATGAGGTTAAGATTAATTGAAATTGAAAAAGAAAATACATCTTTCAAGAATGATGTATTGGCACTGCGAATGGAAAACAAGGAACAAAAAGAACTTATTTACAAACTGGAGTCTAGTGTTGATATTCTTCATCAGCAGGAACTAAGTAACAACTTAATTTTGGCAGGCCTTCCTAATACTACTGCTGACCCATTGTTGGTAGCCAAAAACATATTGAAATCAATAAATGCAGAAGAGCAAACTGTTGAAATAGAGTCTGCGGAGTACATGAGGTCCAGAACTTTTAATAATATAGATAGCAATGCAAGGCAGAATCGAAATTTCGCTCCGGAAAAATTTTTTCAACTTCTTATCACATTTAAAACAAATGAAGCCAAAACTGCAGTTTTGCAAAAGAAGAAACAAAAAAAAATGGTATTTCTTGGTGAAGCTGGTTTTTTACAAAAGGAGCTGGAAAACAGGCAAATATATTTTAGAGATCACATCACTCCATTTAGATCTATGCTTTATAGAGAAGCATTGCAATTGAAAAAGCAAGCTAATTGCCAGTATGTCTGGATAAAAAATGGAGTTATATATTTTCGGCAAGCTAGTGGATCTAAGGTGTATTCAATTTTGTCACGGAATGATATCATTCGACTTTATAATATTTTTCAACTCTCAATGTATCAACAGAAGTCATCCAATCAACACTTTATCTCAAGTAAGTCTTAACATCACTAAAAAACTATGTTGTATTCATTTAGTCACTCATATCACAGCCGTTCTAAAATGCAAACAGAGATCAAATCTTAAAACTGGTCATAATTGTATTGTTTACATTTTTAAGTCTTTTTGTAATCAAGACTAGTAATTCAATTCACTGTCAAATTAAATACTTATGTTTCACTAGTACGACATCTACCTTTTATTCTGTAAACTTTTTTGTTATTATTGCTATTTTTCATGCTAGTTTGTTGTTAGAAAAAATATTTGAAATTCACGTTTTTTTATACACTCTGATAAACTTTATATATGTTGTTAATTGTTATACTAAAACGAACTATGGACACATTATTGGTAACAAACCTTGCTTTTTTATCTACTTTTATCAACAAAGTGATTATAAACACCTCGTTTATAGTAAAAACCTAGCTTATCGACCCATAACAATTTATTTTGGATCTATTCTTCGATGTAAGTTGGTTGTGATGTTGTCCTATATAACTGTAGAGCAAACTCTTTAATGTGCAACAACGAAAATATAAACATAAATGACCTTAACATTAAATTTCATCTACATATAAATAAAGGTATAAATCTCAATAAAAAAGAAATCAATATTGTCTATTTAAATTGCCAAAGTATTCGAAATAAATTGTTTGATATAGAAATGTTTGTAAAAAACTTAAAATGCGAAATTGATATATTACTGTCCTTACGGAAATTTGGATTAGAGAAGAAGAAAATCGATTTTTTAACTTTAAAAATTACAATGGATTTTTTTCTAATAGGGAAAATGGATTTGGTGGCACAGCTATTTTTGTTAGAGAACATATTAGTGCTGTCAAAATATTTAGTACCGATGATAGTTATTGTCAAATACTTACGGTTAGGCTAATAGATAAAAACTTGAACCTCACATCTATATACAGATCGCCAAAAAATAGAATTACCTTTTATCCATTGATGGAAAATATTATGGACAAATTTAAAAACTCTATCATAATAGGAGATTTTAATATTAATCTGTTAGATAGTGAAGATAGTGCAGTTAAAAAATACATGGACCTCATAAATAGCTCTGGCTTTATGATACTGAACAATATATCTTGTCATTATGCTACAAGAAATAGTAACTCTATTAGAACTATAATAGATCATATTATTACCGATCAGTTTACGTACGCCCATGACTTTTCGTTAGATGATATTCTCTTCCTCCCACAAGTTCTTGCTTCTGCGTATGGATACAGTCAATTCGGACAATATATTAAATTCGTCGACCAAAACTGTTCTTGATTATAAAAATATTTTTCAGGATTCGTGTTGGCTTTCTGTTCTTAAATCCACAGACGTTGAAACTATGGTTTGCAATCTTTCTACAATAATCAAAAATAATACCAAAAATGTACTGACTAAAAAAAAAACTAGACAATAATGAGTGGTTTACGGATGAAGTTAAAATTTTAATGAAAAAACGGGATGCGTTTTTTAAGCATAAAAAAAGAATGCCAGAAAATACGTATGTTAGTGAGAGGTACCGGTACTATCGTTCACTAGTACAGTCAAAAGTCAAAGAGGCCAAACGAAGGTATTACGATTCCCAAATTGAAAAAAACATATCTGATACAAAGCAACTGTGGAAAAACTTAAAATGTATAATATTTAATCACCAAATGAACAATAACAGTGTGTATTGTCTGGCTTCTAATAACAAATGCGTGAAGGAACCAGAAGAAGTGGCAAACATGTTTTGGGCAAACCAGCCATCTTCCAATCCCCACTGAATCTTCATTTAATTATTTTAAATACAATATTTCAACACCATTAATTATGTCTCCTGTAACTGGCGATGAAATACGTCAAATAATTCATAATCTAAATAACAGAGCTGCAACTGGCAGGGATCATATACCACCAAAACTTTTGCAAAAGGCAGTAAATTACATAAACACTCAATTGGCTTTAATAATAAATAAATGCTTAAAAGAAGGTACATTTCCTAGTTGCCTAAAAAAGGCTAAAGTTATTCCCGTTTATAAATCAAATAATGCTCTGGAAGTTAGCAACATAGACCAATTCCAATTCTTCCTAGTATTTCAAAAGTTTTTGAAAAGGTTATAGTGAGCAGATTCGAACGCTTTCTTGAAGAAAACAAAATAATGTCTACTGCTCAGTTTGGGTTCACAAAAGCGTCAAACACCAGTGCTGCTTGTATCTCTTTCACCGAATTCATTTCTCTAAACATAGATAAGAAAAAAAAATGCTCGTGCATTTTCTTGGATATAAGGTGTGCTTTTGATACGGTTGATTATGATATTATTTTATACAAACTCAGCACACTTAATTTAACTCCTAATCAGCTTCTACTATTTAAAAATTATTTACATAGGGATCAAGTTGTGCAAATCAATGGTATATGTAGTGAAAGAGGTGTTACAAGTAAGGGAGTACCACAAGGATCAATATTAGGCCCTTGTTTATTTAAATTCTTTATCAATGACATCACCTTATTAAAACTAAATGGGCGTATTCAGCTATTTGCTGACGATGCAGTGTTAATGTATGCAGAAACATGTGTAGAACAATTACTTCTTCAAATGCAAGAAGATTTAAAAATACTAAATAAGTGGTTCGATACCAACCATTTGATATTGAATCATGATAAAACTAAATTCATGATTTTTAACTCAAAGCATCGTGAAGCAGAGACTTTTAACATAAACCAATTGATTTATAGTTCTTTCACCATTGAAAGAGTTACTAAGTTAACATATCTTGGCTTAACAGTGATTGATCAATTGAGTTGGTCACCTCATGTTGATAAATTGAAAAAATCCATTATCTCTTATATTTTCGCCATAAAACGATCAAAGCCCATGCTTTCCAAATCGAGCCTACTTTTAATATATAATGCATATACATATTCACTCACGGTTGATGTATTTAAATGTTATATGGAGTAGATGCGCAAGATACAAGTTTGATGAATTGGTGGTATTACACAAGAGAGTCTTGAAGTATATAATTGGTGTTCCCATTAGATATTCAACAGAGAAGCTTTATAGCCAGTTTCCGTCACTTCAAACAATTACAGAGAGAGAACTAGTAACAACCATATACAAAATGGTAAATGGGCTTGTCAGTAATAGCGCTGAATTTAAGAATGCGAAAGATCAACATGAACACAACACAAGACGCCAGTCACACTATCAAGTACAGACTTTTAAAACAACAGTCGCCAAGAGTAAAAAAATTTAACGATCTTCCATACGATATAAAGCACGCACAAAACCTTTTGCAGTTTAAAAAAAAAAATTAAGGAATATATCAATTGAACCCGCGATACGTTTATGTTTCATTTAGATTTAAGTGATGATGATTGGGTTTGAATTTGAGTAAATACCATTGGCGTAACTAGGACATTGTTCTAGGGTGGGCCTGGCCCCAATAATATTGCTGAGTAAAATAATTAATAAAGTTTCGATTTTTATTTCTTTCTTTTAATACATAACGGGTGTGTCAATTTGAGGTTAGTTTTCAAATTTACGGTTATTTATATTTTTTTGCTAGATTATTTATGTTAGGTTAGGTTGCAGTGACTGTCACCAAAACACAACATCAGGACGACATACTTAGACCAAAATACGTCGGTTGTGATACCAAAGAATCTCGTTCCCCAATTCGAACCATTTGGTTTGGTTTGGCTTCTAATGAAGTTAAGTATTTGCGTGATATTAAAATTATCCAGGTCGGTGAGAGTTTTAAATTTGTGCGTTCCAAAATGAGTTTGCCGTATAATGGGCGAATGCTGGACATGTGCAAAGTAGATGAAACGCTGGTTCCACCTGATCCTCCTCCTTACAGCTCCTGCAAATCAAAACTTGGGTGCTTTCCAAGGATCCACAAACCAGTGATGACTTTAACAATGAACTAGTTTTCTGCTTACTCCAGGTTATAAGTTTTTTGGAACGCTGTAGGTCTAGTCTAGAAAAGATTTATCTGCTTATCTTGCAGCTAATGGTGTTTGACCACCGACCTATAGATTACGCATTTAACCCTGTCATAAGTTAGTTGTTTGAGAGGAGCAAATGACTCGCTTAGAGCTTCTATTTCTTGATCTTTGAAGATCGAGTTCAGTCCTTTGCCTAGAAAATCCATCCGCTATATAGTTGCATTTAACGCCACTGTGACCCGGCACCTATATAATATGAACGGTTAAATTGCTGGTGGTTTAGTGTCACTTTTGACGTCGTTGCTACTACATCTACCGATTCGAATGCAGTTATTCGTGCTTTGTTGTTTGCAGTTATTTATGTTTATATTTAAATATATATTTGTGTAAATAATAAATCTTTAAATTATAAAACTAAAAGAAAAAAATGTTCTTTTTAAAATCGACATGTTTGACAAATTAAAATTGAAAAAAATCATATAAGATTATAAATTGTTGATCAAATTGTTGATCAATATGATATTTTTATAAATCCTCACTTAGTAACTTTCACACAAACAAAAATTATACAAAATCAACATTCCTAGTTTCTAAATTAAACTTTACATTCCTATAGTCTCTAAAACTATTGAAAAAATAAAAATACTTCAAAAATAACAATTCATTGTTTACAGTAACATGCACTCCCCTAACCATTGAATGCAGTACTGTGCACAACGATCTTCATTTTCAGCCATACAAAATTCAGATAATTCCAAAAATAAATCCATCAGACTTCGAATTCCGTCGTCAATTCGCTAATGGTCATACAAACAAACGGGGCTATTACTTCTACTTAGGCGCCAAGATTTTTTTATCTGATATAGAATCACTCACTGAAACGAATAAAACCAAAACGAGTTGTATATCAGCCCCGGGGTCCAAAATACAGGCCTTTGAAAAAAGCAAAATCCATTCAAAATAATTACAGTTTTGAAAAGAATTTTTTCTGTTTTTTTAATTTTTGCTTTATGTCCTATGTGCTTATAAGATAAACAGATCACAACTGTCCCTTTTACTAAATTTTCTTATTTTCGATAAAAAAAACAAAAGAAAAATCCACTTGCGCTAAAAGGTCCAATCTTGCCTCAAATGCTCATAACTCATAATAATTATAACCCCTAAGGTTATAATTATTGTTTTTAAGTTATTCATGTTGATTCTTTGAAATTGTATATCAAAAATAACATTTAAATTGCAACATTTGGTAAAAAAAAGTGTATTTTTATACGATATTTTTTGTTTCAAAGGCCTATATCTTGGTCCCCGGGACTGATTTTCAAAAAAAAAATTTTGTAATTTGCTTATAAAAGTACACTAAAAAAAATTGGCTGGCACCTAAGTAAAAGTAATCTTGCCAAACAAACTTCAAACTACAAGTAGTGTTGGTGTATCGGTGTGGTTGTAGGTCTTATGGAGCAATGAGACCGGATTTTTTTAAAACGAAGTCTATATTGTTCTTATTGCGATGTTTTTCGCTGAACAAATTGGAAGGTGTGGTTTTCCAGAAATTATGAATTCATTTGACATTCTGACATCTGGCACATCACATGTTGGAAAGAAAATGTTTGCTTTTTTAAACTTCGCTACTATGGTGAACCGATAAGATAAACGACCATTTTATAGATACTTTTGTGGCAATATTATTGGTAGTGCTTATTAAACTTCCTTATTAAAATTAAATGAAGATCAGTGATATAAATAATATCATGAATAATATAATTGTACGTTTTGAAATAATTTTGAACAGCTAATTCCTTAGCAAAAAAATACATTTTCATTTTCCCTAACTGTTATATATACTTCATGAACTTTGTGTTCTAGGGGGGGCCAAAATTCGTCTAGGGGGGGCCGGGCCCTCTGGGCCCCTACCTAGTTACGCCTATGGTGAATACAGACTTTTTTCTTGGTGATGTTAAGACTAACATATATATAATGTATTAAGATATTAAGTTTCGTTTTGTTTTTGTTATTTGAATTTATTTAAAACCATATCAAAACTTATTATATTAAAATTAATCTGAATGCTGCGTATGAACCGAATTGGTTTGAGCAACATTGATAAAAATTGTAAAAATTTATTAAATGTATTATTAAAGAATAAATTATAATATCAAATAAAAAAAAAATCATTTATTCGATTATCGTTCTATCAAGTTAAATCCATATATATTATTTCATAAAAAAAAATGGTAACAATTACTGTAAGTTTTCTGAAAGGAAAACGCCCGCGCATTTAAAATTTGGAATGCACCAAACAGAACTAGACAAAATATCATTGGTTTGTTTTACTGTATCTGGTTAGCACTTACCGCTTGTTCCGTAAGACGTAATGTAGTGGGATGATAGGTCCCTTTGCTAGTTCGTAACATAATCGGCATGTCCAGACCTATACTCAAATCATCTTCACCAAATAATATCATCTACATCAAATAGCAAGATAAATTCATTAACCATTATCTGCCTAAAATCAACAATCAATTGTTATTAACCACTGTCTAAAAGTTGAATCAAATTAGAATACCAGAATCCACCAACAACGGCAGATCTTGGTTTACTGTGTTGGGAGTAACCGAATAAAAACAGGTTTGACTTCAAAAAAAAATTATGTATCAGCAAGTAGTATCTTAATCATACCTCCATACGTTCACATACACACACCATCTACATCCCCATACACTCAAGCATACATACATACACACCAGCGTCCAGGTTCGATAAATTGTTTTATCCTTCATTCCATTTTAACATCCATACACATATAAATTTCACTGTGGTACATTTTGTGGTTGGATACAAAAAATTATTGTGGATACAAAAAAAAACCAAAAAAAAACCATGGCGGTACTTGAGAGTAAAATATTTCCAGCATCATAACGGTAAAGTAATTTTAAATTGTTTCGGGGTTAAGGGTAAAAACACCCGTCGGTGATTTAATTATTTATTCGATTATGGGTGCAATGAGCGAACTTCATATATCATTTCCTGAAAATGTAAGTTTTCCAAAAAAAATAAAACGAAATCCCCCCCAGCAGTTACAAGTTGGAATGCAGAAACGGAGCAAAAACAAAACTATCATACTACGAATTCCAGTACGTTCAAGTCATATACCGGGTTGATGTTATTGCATGAATCACCGATAAAATACATAAAATCAACTGGTTAAGGTAAGTTAATTTTCACTACCAGAATCCACAAATACCGATACATCTTGTTTCGAAGTTATGGAATCTATTGAACAACAATAAATACAAAAAAAATAAACCAGGTTATCGTCAAACTTTATTTTAGTGTAACAAAGAAAAATTTTAGTAGTATATAATTCCTGTTACAATAATAATATACAATTGTAGGCACATCTTCATGATTAATCACCGCCACCTTAATAATTACATATACCCCATGAGGTATAGTGCTGAAATTTAAATCGGTACTTCAATGAATATCATGCACACTCTTATACTCCCGCAAACATCCCCCACACTCAATCACTTACGCTCGTCCATGTACACTCACAGATATCGTCAGGCTTACGTCCATCCTTCTATACACACATATTTATAATTAAAAAGGTACTCACCCATGGTATGTCTGGAACTCACCCCTCTCCGTCCATGTTATACTATCAACCTTAAGATGAGATCATCCAATATCAGAACAGGCGACCTTTGACACGTTAAACAAATTATACCAACGGTATTCGAGGGGTCGTCGTTAAGCAACAACACTGGTGTATTAACTAGGTAACCGTATTGTTGATTCGTCTCATTAATAAATTACTGGTAGCATTTAATGCCTTGACAACCAAGTAACAACCAAGAATAAACGGCAGGCAATATTAATTATCGTAGTAACACGACCGCGGGTCGTACGGTTAGATGTCCGACCTTAGTTAATGCCGTTTAACACTAGTTCGGCCACTTATTAGAACAATTTTTCACAAAAGAAATATGGTGGTCTGATACAACTTTCACCGAAAATTAATATTTGCACAAGTTTTGTTGAGTTTTTTATACATTAAAATTTTTATTTAACAATGTAAACTTAATGCTCATAAATTAATAGAACTACTTTTCTCGTTAAACAGGAATCATGGCAATTTAACTAATAAAAATCTGAATGTGACATCTACGGTATAATAAATACTTTTTCTATGCTAATCCCGTATGACACATCACTATTAAATAACCTTAGGTACAGCTAATTTTGGACACACACGAACATATAATTTTCTTTTTTTTTTGTTATCTTTCTTTTTTGGTTTGGATTTTTTTATTCTAACACTATACTAACACACATAATATATAAGTAAAATTTCACTAGCATTAATACAAAACTTTAATCAGAAACAATTTACTAGACATTTAAAAGAAACTTTTCTTTGCTTTTCTGCAAACAATAAATATTTAATCTGACATTTTTTTTCCAAACCACTTGTCACCATATTCCAATTAGATCCAGAAGAAAACTAACTACGAACACGAGTCACAATAGCATTGGAAAGATAAGAGAGCGAGGCTAGATGTTCGCTCATATTTATATGTCAATAACAACGAAAATGATAAAGCAGTTTCTAGGGGAAATTTTATTTACGTTTCTTCGTTAATTATTAACCCATTAAGAAGTACGTACGGCTAGTTTGTAATAGAAATTGGAAAATATTTCAAAGAGAAACATTATTTACAAAACATTTGAACGAAATATATATGCAAATAACATGAGTATGGATGAATGCGAATTAACACCCGATTTTATAATAGTTTTACAGCGATAAGGGATTATAAACCAAACATAAGAAACTGCAATGGGGAACATTATTATAGACGAATAGACGAATAGACTAATGATTGTAGAAAATCTATATTGATTAGTGGAACCATGAATACAATTTAAAAAAAGGAAATTACATTTGACAAATATTACCCATCTATTTTAATAATTTTTTGCAGTGGGAACTATAGTAAATGACGACTATGGATTGAGTATAAGACACTAAAAAAAAATGAAGACGACCATAAAACCAATATGAGGATTTATGTTAAAGGCAAACTTAGTGAGAGTGGGACAGTGGTCTGAATTACAACACTGGAACTTGAATTACCCGTCGTTACATTATGGAGAATGTTAAAGTCCGAGTAGAAATTTGTCAGGCTCAAGTAAGGCCCTGATCAGGTTTGCCCTAACCCGGATCAGGCATTGGTAGGGCTGCCTGATTGGACCCTGATCACGAGTGTAACGCTTTTGCCCTATCAGGTCCTGATTGGGATTACCGGATCAGACCCTGATTGGGATAATCGGATCAGACCCTGATTGGGGTATTCGGACCAGACCCTGATATATATTTATAGAATATATACATAAATTAGTCAAATTAAAATAAAAAAATTACAATGGAAAAAAATTAAACATACATACCATCTTAATCACTATTATTATAGTCTTTCAGCCGAGAAGCGATAACTAAAATATTCATGAAACGATTTTAACTATATATTTCTAAAATGGATAATACTCTAGTGAATTTTAACCAATTAAACTTTCAGGTAGGGGTCAGATACGAAAAACCTGATCAGGTCTGGATATATTCAAATAAGGTTAACCCTAAAAAGGTATTTTAAATTAGGTCCGGAACAGGCCCAAATCAGATTGCCCTAATAGGGATCGCCCTTGTAGGACTGACCAGGCCCTGATCAAGCCCTGACTGTATTCAGGTTTTCCCTAACTAATTTCTGCTCGGGTTAGTTTTTTGACATATAATAAAAGCGGCTTCAAAGTAACGCCATGTTTTGCATATTTTTACGGCGGCAGCGTCAGTAAAGTAACGTGATTTCCTTTCCATTTCTTTGCAGCGGCAGAACATTGTCGCCATTTACATTCCATTTTTTTACGGCGGCAGTAAAGCAACATTTCATTTTGCATGATGACTTCGATCAGTTGAAGGAATGATAAAACGTTGTATTGGGTTCGAGTTTAATGAATTTTATTCTCTCGCTAATTTCTAAACTTTTGCTCGAAAAATAAAATACATCATTAAAACTCAATTAAATAGTATTATGTTACGAGCTGTTAAGTTAGTAAAAGTATTAACATGTTTCGTAAAAATATATATTATTATTGGAAGCTAAATATAAAAAAATTACTACGATCCAGTTATTATGATTAAAGATGATCTCTGATTTAGTAAGACAATGGTTATTGCTTCTTTAGTGTTAAAGTTACTCCTAATTTTTACCGTATTCTTTATTTAATGAACGTCCAATAATCAAGCGACGAATTTCAGATGTACCAGCGCCAATCTCACACAGTTTTGCATCTCGAAGTATTCTACCAACCGGGTAATCATTTATGTACCCATTTCCGCCTAATATTTGAACTGCATCTAGTGCCACCTCAGTTGATTTCTCAGACAAATACAATACAACCCCAGCACAATCTTTTGAGTTCACTGTACCAGTACTTGCTGATCTAGCAACAGCATATAAATAGCTGCGACATGCATTTAACGTGGTATACATATCTGCCATTTTTTCTTGAATTAATTGAAATTCACCTATTCGTGTGTCAAACTGCTTTCGTTGATGAGCGTATTCAAATGCAACGTCACAAGCAGCTTGCATTAGTCCAACGGGCCCACCAGCTAAAACTAACCGTTCATAGTCCAATCCAGACATTAACACATGAACCCCAGCATTTTCTTTACCTAATATGTTTGTGACGGGTACCTTACAATCCTCAAATATCAATTCAGATGTATTACTACCACGCATTCCCAATTTATCTAGTTTGATTCCGGTTGAGAATCCTTCAAATCCTTTTTCGACTATAAATGCTGTTATTCCGTACTGATGAGGCGATGGATTTGTTTTAGCGTATACTACTAATACATCGGCATCTGGTCCGTTTGTTATCCAAAACTTATTTCCGTTCAATACATAGTAATCACCTTTCTTTTCTGCTTTTAATTTCATTGATAAAACATCACTACCAGAACCTTGTTCTGACATTGCTAAAGCACCAAAATGCTCCCCACTGCACAGCTAGGTATACAAAATAAACAATTATTTTTAAGCAAATACAATAGCTTTAATATTTTTATAGCTTACATACCTTCGGCAAATATTTTTTTTTCAATTCTTGACTACCATTTCGATTTATTTGATTAACGCATAGGTTAGAATGTGCTCCATACGATAATCCTATTCCTGCAGAACCTCGTGCAATCTCCTCTACAATAATAACATGATCTAAATATGATCCGCCAGTTCCTCCATATTCTGGACTCGCCGTTACTCCCAAAAAACCACTGTTTCCTAAGTTTTTCCAAAATGCCTTCAAGTTTTTAAATGAATCAACGCGATCTATTTCTTGTGCATAAGGAGCCAAATCTTTTTGAACTAAATCGAATATTGATTTTCTTAACTAAAAGCGATACCAAAGGATAAAGGCTATTAAGCAAGAATAGTTGATCAAATATACCAAATTGAATAAGATAAAAACTAAATAAAGATTAAAACATTTAGCATGCAAACAAAACTACGTGATTGTTCTGTCTAATAGCATTTTTGATTCTCGATCTAAAGGCCGATGGTATGAACGCGAATAGAAGATAAATCCTCGGACCCTCGGATATTTGTGCGTTTCTAAAATTTGTTTTTTGATATAAATTAATAGTAAACTCGATAATATTATAATATAATTATTATGTAATTAATTTACGTTTTCAAATAATTGTTTTTAATTTATAATTAAATTTATTTAATAGAAAAGTTAAAGAAAAAGTATTGTCACTTATAAAATATTGCCATTAAACTGCAATAAAAACAAAAATACAAACATTCCATTCGTGTTCATACAATTGTCGAAAAATAAAATTCTGGGATGAAGATATAACTTTATTCACGGATTTTCCATCGTTGTTTATACAATCGGCCCTAAGTTTTGACCTGAGAACGGGCGAAACTCATTAATTTTTGCATTCTTTTAGCAGTTAAATAATTTTTCAAAAATAGAATGCAAAACACATCAAATCGTTTTTTAGAACCGAAAACGCTATGAAACAACAAATAATTAAGAAACGATGGAATTGGAATTTGGATGGTTAAAAAAAGTTTAGATGGAAAAAATACTAGATGCAAGGATGTAAAATTAAGAATTTTGGACTTATAGAGTTTGCAAATCGAGGCGCCAGCTGAGATATGCACTCACATTAAGCCCAAATTAGCTTACGTCTGTGCGTCATACACTAATTTTTATTCACCGCAAGCAAACATTTAAAAAAAAATTGTTTAATCTAAATCAAAATTGAAACTTTGTTGAACAAGTAGCCTTTGACCAAATTATTTGTTATTTTTTTAAACAAATTGTTTAACTATGACAACCAAAATTAACAAATATTTTGATTGGCTTATGATATTTTGAATTGAAAGGTTGCTTTGATTAAGATTTTTATTTTTTATATTATTTATACAAATTTAAATGTTTTTTACTTTTTTCGATGTAATTATGACAACAAAATACAGAGTTAAAAAGTGATTCGTTACGACCGCAAATTACAGCAATTAAGTAACACTTTAATATGTAGGCGAATAAAAAAAAGTTTAGCCTCTTTTTATTAAAGTTTCAGTGGAATAAAAGAGCCCGGTTTAAAGAAGCATTTTGAAGAAAAAGAAAAATGACATTATTTTGATAGCTTGTAGAAAAGTGAGTATTCATGTTTATAATTTTAGGAAAAATTTTTAATGCCAAAAATAATGTGATAATTTTAGCCTTCGGTAAGAGAACATGGTTGATTTGATCGAATTGTCACAAGGACTGCCTTTTTGGTTTGTCAACTCCTACCATTAGATTGGTTCCTGCTACAACTCCTTGACTGCCGAACAACCCTCGACGAAATTTCGCTGAGCTTAGGTGAAAGGAGCAAGTGCGCAATTCAACCAAGTAGATAATTCTGTAGCCGTAGTAGTGAAATATTGTTCTCTTCTCTGAGAGACTATATTACACTGCTAAGCTGTTATATCCAAGAGGCTGTGATCCGAAAAGGACCGGACAATAAGTATAATAATAATATTTTTCTTGAGTTAGATACCAACATTTTTTCAATATTCTATTTCCTTTAATAAATATGAAAACTTTTCATTTCCTTTTCTGATAAACTCCGATTACAGAGCGTGGAAAATTCATATCAATGCGATAATCACTTTGAAGAATGTGTTTGACCCATCCACAGACTTCACTAAATGTCAACGTAAACGTCAACGCTTTTTAACAATTTCCGGTTAGTAAAGATCCACCAGAACGAGTGCATAAAATCGCCGGTTTTCAGGGTAGTCTGCGCAGCTATACCAAAACCTTGCCAATCGGTACAATATTTGGAGTAAGATAAGTAACTTTCAACAAAACGTGAAATTTGGCGCAAAACAATCCAGAAAGGCTTTCAATGCCAAACTAGTTACAAAGCTCATTCCGGTTAGACCAAAATGACCCAAAAGAATATTGAGGTCTTCAGGTAATGCTTAACATTTAGTCGTTTATGATTCAAAGAATATTCTTACGTAAAGTATAATTTCTTTCTTATTCTCTATTTTTTGTTTGTTATTCTTTCCTATATCTCCCTCGAAATGTTAATTTTAATATTTTTGTTAAAATAACACGTTGCCAGCTGGTTCAACATCAGTGTAATCAAGCATTTCTAACCCACAATCCCTTATCCCGGCTTGAAACCTTTTCAGGGTGTTAAGCATCCTTACGACTTGTACCGACACAACTTTTGTCGTGAAATTGTATTTTATTTCATCGTCTCAAAGTTTCAAGTCCCTGTTATTTTGTTCTTTTTCTTATAAATTTTTAATCCCAGGTATCTATTTGCATGATGCCATATTTGCATGATATTTTTTTTTGTATTTCAATGAATATTACGACATTAAATAAAATGATATAATTAATTGTGTTGTTTATAAGTCTCGTTTATTTCAAAGATTGAAACAAACTGGTTAAGCTCAAAATTATTATATTTACGAAGGCTTTCATCCGCCACTTGTTAGAAAAATAATAATTTAAAAATAATAAATAAAAATATTGTAGCACAATAATTCACATATCGTCTCATCTTCGGTAATACTAGGGGGAGCGTTGTGGCGATATTTCCAGCTTCAACTTATTACAATGCATAAATTTAAATCCAACTAGAACGAAAATCCTGTTAAAAAGAAGATATAGAAAAGTCGCTAACGTTACCCAGCACAACAACCTGCTGGGTAACTAAATAATTTACCACAACAATTTTCTGTTGGTTTTTCTGTTGGTTAATAGTATTATTCTAGATAAACAAATGTAATAGATTTGTTTGTACTGTTAATATTTTTAATTGTAGTATTTTTACATTCACTTTTGATACGCCACTAGCTGCACTAAATCTTTGGGACATCATTTAACAGTAACTCATCACCTGAACTCCAAGCAACCAAAAACCCTTTCCCGCATTAAAATCTAATTTGGCTACATTTATGAAAACTCAAATTATATAATTCATTTAAAAGTATCCTTATACTTAATATGTACATATTAATTTAAAAATATATAAAATTACATAAATTCTTTAAAATATTTGAATCACTTATACTAATAAATGCATTTTCTTTTTTGTCTCATTGTTTCCGCAAAACTTGGAACTTATTTATATTCTTTATTTAGAGCACGGCCAATAATCAGACGCCGAATTTCAGACGTCCCAGCACCAATTTCGTATAGCTTAGCATCCCTCAGAATTCTTCCAGTTGGATAGTCATTAATATATCCATTTCCACCTAATATTTGAATTGCATCAAGAGCAACTTTAGTTGCTTTTTCGGCACAGTACAAAATAACTCCAGCACAATCTTTTGAGCTTATTTTACCAGTAACAGCGGATCTAGCAACAGCATATAAATAGCTGCGACATGCGTTCAAAGTTGTATACATATCTGCCATTTTTCCTTGAATTAATTGAAATTCACCAATTCGTGTGTCAAATTGCTTTCGTTGATGAGCATATTCAAATGCAACATCACAAGCAGCTTGCATTAGTCCAACTGGACCAGCAGCTAAAATTAAGCGTTCATAATCCAATCCAGACATTAACACATGAGCTCCAGCATTTTCTTTGCCTAATATATTTGTAGCGGGTACCTTACAATCCTCGAATATCAATTCAGATGTATTACTACCACGCATTCCCAATTTATCTAGTTTGATTCCGGTTGAAAAACCATCAAATCCTTTTTCGACAATAAATGCTGTAATTCCATGCTGTTTAGCGGATGGATTTGTTCTTGCGTATACTACCACCACCTCAGCATCAGGTCCGTTTGTTATCCAGAACTTATTTCCATTCAATACATAGTAATCACCTTTCTTTTCAGCTTTTAACTTCATTGACATAACATCACTACCAGAACCGGGTTCTGACATAGCCAAAGCGCCGAAATGCTCACCTGTACAAAGCTGCAATATATAATTCAATTACGATTTATCTTAAACTTAAATTTCGTAATTAATCTTACTTTCGGTAAATATTTTCCTTTTAATTCCTCTGTGCCATTTCGATTTATTTGATTGATGCATAAATTGGAATGCGCACCATACGACAATCCTATTCCACCAGCAGCACGTGATATTTCTTCCATTAAAATCACATGATCTATGTAATTTCCACCTGTTCCTCCAAACTCAGGATCTGCAGTTATGCCTAAAACTCCAAGTTCTCCTAATTTTTTCCAGAATGGTCTTAAGTTTTTAAACGAGTTATTACGATCTATTTCTTGAGCATTTGGAGCCAACTCATTTTGTACCAAATTGAAGATTGATTGTCTAAGCTAAGCAAAATGAATTTGTTTTTATTATTTAAGGTGGAGGAGTAACTAATTTTAAAGTTAATTAAATACAGTTTTAGAAATGTTTCGTTGCGGCTAATAGCAATATTTTATTAACCATAATACACCAAAAAATGCCATGTATTCAATTCTGAAACGGAGTTCGACGGCATTCGAAGAATTACAATTTTAGTGTTTTTGGTAAATGAAATACGGCTATTACTTGTGAGTTTAAGCTTAGTTGATTTGTATGTTTTGTCTTTTAAATAGTAAAAATTCTTGCTTAAAATATGTTTTATATTAAAAAATGGCAGAATATTTAAATTTTAATACTATTTCAGACAGGAATATTATTTTTCAACGATTAAACTATAAATTGATACACCGAGAGAAATTTTTACATTCTATTAACGAAGGTACATTCATTAAAAATATTTTAAGGAAATTCATTATATTTATTAATAAAGTTTTGTAGTAGAGAACTTTTTTCAATATTCTATAATTTTCTTTAAAGTGTTGATCAGTTTTTCATGAATTTGGCATAGACCCAACACAAACAAATTACTTAAACTCAAATTCAAATCTTTAAGGAACTATTATGTTAAAGCTATGATTATTCTTCAAATATAATAATATTTGTGAATTTTATGATAACTAAATAAAAATGTTTCATTAATAAAAAAAATGTTTTTTAAGCCACAAAATCCAAACTTTATGATTTAAAAATATTACATATCTTTAATGAACTCATATTTATGTTAATGAAATTTAATTAAACCTTCAAATGTCGAACAATGATATAATTTCATTGAATAAACGCTATGAAATTTGTCGATCAAATTTAAAAAAGTAACGGTCAGTTTTATATGATTCATTTTTAATAATATAATTTTAACGTATTAGTCAGGTAGTGTTAAATTAATTTCGCTTAACCTCTGGTTTTGTACCTACTAACAGACACCTGCCCAATAATTTGTATTAATAAATAAGAAAGACTCTGGAATTTAACATTGTAAATTAGCTATTAAAACCGTTCGCTTTGCGACATCAATGTAAATTAAATTTATAGTTTTAAATGTATTTAACAGATATATACTTTTAAAACTAAAAATCGAATGTAGCTTTTTATTAATTGATTTTTATTGACCTATTATTTTAAAATGGACACAACACGATGGTATCTTTTCGTTAAATTCATACAGTATCGTTAATTTATGCATTCGGTAAACTCATATTAGTATACATACATATCTGTACAGAAAACTTTTATCAAATCTGCTACATGGTACACATAGGGCCGAAAGATGTTTTATTCGTCAATTCTCCATATTTTAATCATAGAACCCCATTACAGGAATTTCGAACAAACAATTTTAAAGATGCATTATA
The DNA here is from genome assembly GCA_963693315.1 of Diogma glabrata. Classification (NCBI taxonomy): domain Eukaryota; kingdom Metazoa; phylum Arthropoda; class Insecta; order Diptera; family Cylindrotomidae; genus Diogma; species Diogma glabrata. The sequence continues at coordinate 402,565,508 of OY856186.1, forward strand.
AAGTTTAAACAAGTAACGTTATTCATTTCAAATTTGGTAAATAAATTTTATCATATTAATTATAATTCATAAAATTTGATGCCTACATAATATACCAATATTCTTTATATTAATTAATAAATAATACATTTTAAAAAAATTAATAAAATCTGTTAAAATTCGTCATGTTATAATGAAATATTGATTGGTTTAAGTAATATTCTTTAACCAAATTAACATTCTTCACATTTAAAGAACAAATAATGAAATTTTCGTCGTAATTTTTAGCCGAATATCTCAGAACGCTCTCAAATGTCTAGTGGTCAAGTTGAAATAAACTATATACTTACAATTTTAATTTTTTTTTTCTGTGTTATGGATTCTTGTACAATTGTAGTCAATTTGTTAAAAGAGTGGAATATTGCGGAAACAATTATTCAAAAATTCAAAGGTAAGTAAAATGTTTATTTATGGAAAATCTAAAGGAATACTTTTTTAATATTCCCTACAAAGTGTGTGTGTGTTCGTGTAAATTAACTATAACGTTTCATAAAAATAACGGCATCTAAAACCATTTTTTCTTATTATTCATGGTGCTCTTATTATGTTTTACGTGTATTGTGGAAGGATATACTAATAACGAATGTATAAAGCAGAAGGTGAATATTACAAGTGCATTTATTTAACTTTTTATTTAAGATAATAATATCGACGAAGAAGCACTATTTCTTTTAAAAACAGAAGACATCACTAAATTACTTTTGGGGGAATCACTAGGGACACGCATAAAAATTAAAAAAAAAATTTCGGACTGGAAATTAAAGCAGGTATAATTATTTTTATTGCATGTACTTTATGTTCATAGTTTAGCATGATTATAGTTATCACCACTTATCAAATCTACAACTACAAACATTTAATTTATAAAACTTTGGAATATTGTCGTTTGTTTAGTTAATTGCTTATTAACAAATTTATCAAAATTATTCAAATCAATATCTTTATTAATTTTTTTTTTTAATTTATTTTATTTTGTCCAGATATTTCGACTTCTTAGTCATTTTCAGTTGATCATGTGGTTGTGGTCATGTGATCATGTGGTTCAGTTGATCACAACAGAATTTCTAAACTTAGAAATTCGTCACTGCTGCCCAAACCTAAACGTTTCAGACGGTATGAAGAACTCTTAATTGAAAATAATTTGAAAGGTAAAGTTGAATCACATTAAAGATTGTAATAGTTACATGTAATTAGCAATATTGTTTTATTATAGTATTGAATACCATAGATGAGGATGTCGCACGTGATATTTGCCTAAATTTAAAGTATAATAGGGACTACAACAATCTAGAAGATATTCTAGAAAAATGGGTATCGTCAGCTAAATATGGATTGAAATGGATTAAAAATGTGAGTGACAAAAATATCAACGCGATTGTTAACGAATGGCCAGCTTACGCGCAATCATATGGTCCTCGTCTTATAGATATAGATTTCCTTGAAATGTATCCAAACTCTGGAAATATTTTACTTCAGTTTGATCGGTTCTGCAACAACATAATCTCAATAATGGATACCAAAATTGTGGAGCCCCTTTCGAAAAATATGTTTATTGAATATAAACAACAGAAAAATGTTTCGCCAGGTAATATACTACTGTGCATTTATTTGTTTTTACATACAATTTATAATACGTATTTATTTATAATTAATTACAGAAGCCCGATCTTGTGTGATTTTGTTGTTGTTACATGCATTGATTAAACCTACGACGAAAAAGAAGACATCGAATAATCAGTTCAAGAAGTTCACTATCAAAGACGCGCAAAATTCGTTTTTGATACTATTGCCAACAACGCAGGATGTTGATAAACATATTGAATCCCAAGTAAACCTTAAATGTAAGATTCAACCGTTTTTGTTTGTAATTGGCGTAAACTTTTATACCAAAAATCAGTACTTCGTGTACTGTGATTCAATTAGATACAAATGCGCAAGCCGTTTAACTGCCTTGGATTGTGTATTTAAATTATTTCAAGTGTTTGACTTGGAATATCCACCACAATCAAAATCAGTTTGGCAGTTCATTCAACAATTCTTCTATAGTTCTATAATATAGAGACTAAGTATGACGATGCATTCCCGGCGGTCAATTTATTAAAAGCTAAGTTAAAAAATAAAAATCTATTAGTATTTAAGTAATTTTTAACATTTATTTTAAATTTAGTTTTATGTATGAATATGTAATAGAATTTATCATTTCTATTTAATTTATTTTTATAAAAAATATAATGTACATTCGAGTATACGTACCGTACATATATAATTTAATATTTTGTTATTTAGTTTCTGATCTAGAAATTTATGAATTTTTATAATTTTATATTTAAAAAAAATATCTTAATTTTGAAATATAAAACTTTATCTTTATTTTAAATTATAAATTTGTGTTTCATTTTCAAATATGTATAAAATACTTTGAATAATAATTCATAGATGGCATTGGGCAACGAAAGGAGAATGCAAATAAGAAAATTCATTAATTCTGATTTGTATGGTTAATTAATTTAGTTAATTAAGTTTATTAAATATAATTAACGATAGTTTTTGTTTTCAATGAAAACATAATTACTTTAAATAAACTTCGTTAAACGATTAATTTTAACTTAAGTAACTTTCGTTATTATAACGAATGCTTCATAAACTTATCATTAATAAACATTCTTTAAAATAAAACAAAGTTAATAAGGTCCTGAATTATAGTTTGAAGAAATTTATTTTAATTTAAAAAGGTTTCATTAAAACAATCTTTGATGTTTGATTAACCCACGTATATTTTATTAATGAATTATTCGTGAGCTAAATACGAAATAATGTTTCTTAGCGCCAATGCAAGAATTCGTTAATTATATACAATTATTTTTCTCGGTGTACTTATGATCTCATATAACAAATAAAAAATACTGCGCATATGTTTAGATAAAGTATCGGGCTTTCAGGATGTATGTTTATTGTTTTGTCGCATATGTTTAGATAAAGTATCAGGATTCGATCACTGACTTTTTGTATCGTTACTCCATATCTAAAGTGTTTTTGGATGCCAAGGAAACGCTGCTTCCCATTTCATAAATTATTTAATAAACTTATTTAAACCTAATATACTGTTGGCTGTTGCGCTTTTTCCTCCTCTGAGGTCTAATTCTTAAATCGGTACACATAATTTTTCAATCTGATTCTGATTCGATTACTGAATAGTAAGTAATTATACTAGATTTTAGTAACCATACGACGTCATTATTTTAACAACAGGAAAATAGTACATCAACATTACCATTTAGGGTTCCAGAAAGTAGAACGGTTGTTTGTCAAAACATCCTATAAAACAGTGCGAAAAATATTACACAAGATATTTCTATTTAATAAAACTACTATTATTGAAATAAATGCCACTAATCACAATCAGCCGTACCCGATTTACACTATTATTTCATTTACAATATATCGCGTTTCGTATACAATTGTATTTCATTTCGTAAATGACATATTACTTCGGTCTAAAAGACCTAAGTATTACATTCATGAGCTCAAAGTGAAATTCTTACCCCCACTTTTTTTGGCATTTCTCGACGTTTTAGGACCTACTGATTCTAAAAAAGCAAAAAAAAATTGTATGTCTGTCTGTCGGCCGTCCGGCCGGCCCTCCGTCATTACCTACACTGCAGGGAAAACGGCTGGAGGGATTTCAAAAATTTTTTTTTCTAACAATAGGTATTCACAAGGGACAGATCCGAAAGGACGCTGTGTTCGATAACTGTACCGGAAGTGTGTCAAAAAAATCATTATGTGCGTCAAAAATAGCAAATTTTCATATTTTTGGCTTTAAAAACGTTCATTTTAAGTGATTACGAGTAGGAACATTAAATTTGGAGACATCTTGATGGTCGGGATTGGTATGTGAGATCAAAAATAGATTATTGCATTATAAGTTTGTCAAAAAAATGTCCTCTTCGACGAACACCAGCTGGTTGTTGTTGGGAGGCTTTTTTATCATTCTATCCAATGGAGCCCTTTCTACATGACCAAACCATCTAATCCGGTTGGATTTAATGAATCCGATTACATCGCAGCCTCCAAGAAACTCTGATTTCATGATTCATTCGGATTCTATACGGATTTTCAGCAACTTTACATGGACCATAAATTGTTCGTATGACCCTTCCTATCGAAAGATGATAAAATTCTACAATCGGAGGAAGACAGTATCCAGCTTTCACTTCCAAATGTAAGCACAGATCGGATTAATGCTTTGTAAAGTGTGAGTTTACACGACCGCGAAAGATGTTTCGATTACAGAAGTTTTAATATCTGCCTGCATGTCATTTGACGATGTTATTACAGACCCGAAAACCACACTGATAGTCACCGATGACAGATTCGGCGAACGGGATGAGTCGAGCAAGTACGACATTAGCTAGTATTTTATATGCAGTGTTCGACAGTGGGATGCCACGATAATTCGCACACTTTAGACGGTCACCTTTCTTATGTAGCGGAACAATGAGAGCTGTGTTCCATTCAGCAGGTAGTTCTTCTTGGTCCCAGATTGCAAGAATCAGATCGTATATACGTGAGACAGAGCTGCTCCTCTATTTTTCAAAAGTTCTGCGGGAATACCATCGAGACCTGGTTATTTGCCATTTTTCAGTTTTTTAATGGCAGCTTTCACTTCTTCTATTGCTGGGTAACGGTCTAAAATCTCCTCAGTTGATGGAGCAATTGCTGGACTAGCCGCATGTTGGTCGATGTTTTCGATGCAGCTCTTCATGTGTTCGCGTTTCTTTTTACGTAGAAGTTTTGCTGAGGCTTTCCTGGCGCATAGATAATCAGCTTGGGAGCTTCGGGTGTTCCTTGTTAACCATTTTTCTCGCAGTTTTTGTTTATGTTCAACGGATTGGCGGCATTCGTTGTGTGATTTCGGTGGTCGTTTTCCGATTGTAGTTTGTGCTGCGGCTATAATGGTTGATTGAAGCGTTTGCCATTCTTCTTGTATGTTTAATGGCATCTCAGAAGAGATGTCATGCTCTTCTATGTTTTGTGTTATTATTTCCTGATATCTATTCAGCGTTTTCGGATTTTTAAATGCTTAGACATTCCAGCGCACGGTCTTTTTTGCTTGTCTGTTAAATGTAGATGATAATTTGCACTTGTACTAAAAGATGACAAGTATATGATCGGTGTCCATATCAGCACCTCTATATGATCGAACGTCAGTTATACTTGTAGAGTGTCTCCTAGAGATCATGACGTGATCGATTTGATTTTCCGTTCTTCCGTCATTTGATTTCCACGTTTCCTTGTGAATTCTCTTGTGAGAGAAGAAAGTGCTGGAAATTGCTAGATCATACATCATATCCAGCTCGGCTCCGCGAAAACCGTTATTGTTGCTGGTATGATGCAAGCTGCTAGGGCCGATATGTGTTTTAAGTTCTGCAATCCTACCAATTTGAGCATTAAAGTCACCTACCACGATTTTTATATCGTGCCGCGGGATGTTATTGATGACTTCTTCGAGTTCTAGGAAGAACAGGTTTTTAATATCATCTGCTTTATCTTCAGTAGGTGCATGAACATTGACGATAGTTACATTGAATTTTTGGGTGCGGATTCTCAGTGTGTATTACCGCATATTAATTGGGCAGAAGTCGATAACATACTGATTCACGCGACGGTGTATAAGAAAGCCATCTCCAAAATCTCATATGTTTTGATGACCGCAATAATAAAGAATGTATCCTTTCGCTGTTTCATGGATTCCACTACCTGGCCATCTTAGTTCTTGTAATGCCACTATATCCAGTGTGTAGCTCTCGAGATGTTGTGTGTTTTAGGAGATCTCCAGTTTCCCATTTTTAAATCTTAGTCCGGGTACAGTTTCTGAGGTTGTTACAATAATGAATCCGAGATATTCCGAGGCCTGTGTAAAGGATTCATGACAATAATTTTTTAACGGAAATGGGGTGTAAGCCCTTCGCCCAACCCAAATTTTCGAGCCGCTTGATCCAAGACAGATGCCCGCTGCAAGCCACCTTTAACATGGAGAACAGACGCTTTCTACTCATTTATATAGCGAACCGCTTGATCCAAAACAGACGCCCGATCCAAGACAGACGCCCGCTCCAAGCCGCCCCTAACATGGAGAACAGACGCTTGAGTTGCACTGGTTTTATGGCGCCAATGACTCTTCTCTCAACTACACCAACCTAATTCTGTTAGCGTTGCCCAGGTAGCACGGGGTGGACGTAGAATTTCGGATTGTCGCTACCCAGTTTTCTGGACGTTTATGTTTAATATCAGCTAGATGTTCCTTTAAGCTAGAAACACAACACGGGCGAAATCGTCCGACGACGACGTTAGTAACATTAGAATACACAGGATACATACATGTCAAACACAACTACAGCGATAAACGAAAAAGTTTTTTTCGTCGGAGAAAATTTAGATTCTATTTTTAATTTATCGTCGGCGATGATTGTTGCCAGATGTCAATTTTATTTTTATTTGGCTGCAAGGGTAATTGTTAGTGTTATTGTGACAGTGCCGCCAACTGAAAAATATGATTTTCTGATGTTTTTCGCGTTTCTGAGGTTGTAATCGTTTTGTTTTGAGTTGTCAACTGAATTTTCAGTTTATGTTCAAATTTCGGTTTTATTCATTTATATTTTTTCATAATTTGTATTTTGTATTTTATTTTTAAAATTAGTTATTAGTAGAAAAATTATTATTTACTTATTAGTAAAAATTAGTTATTTTTAAAATTGAAATTTGTAAGATTCATTTTGACATAGAACAAAGTATTTTAGTTTATGCAATTTTATTTTTGACAGCTTTTCACGCTGACGTCTTTGTTGTGGTTACAACAGCGAAATTGTAGACGTTGTTTTTATCGTCCGACGTTATCGTCCGTGTTGTGTTTCTACCTTTAGTCTTTGTCCAATCATTTTTTGTGATAATCCTATATAAAATTGATCACAGTCATTGCAATTAATTTTATAAACACCAGGTTTCTTACTCGGGCTGGTTTTGATTTTGGAGGGGGCAATAAGATCTTTTAATTTATTCTGGCTATTGTTTACAATGGTGATATTGGATTTTTTGAAAATTCTCTGCAATTTGTTGTTGATTTCTTTATTGTACGGTATAATGCAATGCTTAATGATTTTTATTTGGATTCTGGCGTAAGCTTTGTGATGTTTTGTAACCGACTTTGCCGACGTTTTTTTTTTTAAATATTGTTAACAAACTCGTTACTGTAACCGTTTCTTCTTGCAATATTCTTGATGTTATTCAATTCCTTGATATGGTTTTTCTTTGATAGTGGAATGGTGAAAATTCTATGGATCATTGAATTAAAGGCTGCTGCTTTGTGCTGTTGGTTATGGTAAGAAATAAAAAACTTTTGGAATGTATTGTAGGTTGTTGGTTGATTTTCGGAAGATTTCCAATTCAATTTTGTTGTTGACTCTTATCGAGTCAGGTCCAAAAAGGATATTTTGTTATTCAATTTTGGTTCGTGGGTGAATTTGATGCTGAAATATTGATGGTTCAACACGTTTAAAATCTCTTCTAATTTATCAAACTTAATCACTGCAAAAATATCATCCACGTAACGGTACCAAACCCTGAGAAAATCCTTGTAGTTTTTCTTTAAATTCATTTCCAAACTTGAACTGGTGAGAGAGAATTTCCCATTGCCATTCCTTCCGTTTGTTGGTAAAACTTGGATTGAAATTGGAAATATGTTTGCTTAACACAAAAGGAGGTCATCATAGTATATTTTATAGTTGCTTCGGTAGAAACTTTTTATTTTATCAGCCAATTTCCTAACCTAAAATATCCAGAAGCACCTTTACGTAACCTCGTTCTATCAATACCAAGGATACCAGTAATATATGGACTCCCAAAGATCCATACACCTGGAAATAAGATGCGACCAATTGTATCCAACCTCTCGAGCCCAACTTACAACCTCTCAAAATGGTTGGTAAAACAGTTTTCAAAGTTAACACCGCCAACGGGACTCTACATCAAAAACTCAATTGAATTCTCACAACAAATTAATAACTTAGAATTACATGAAGACGAAATCATGGTCTCTTTTGATGTAATATCCTTGTTTCCATCGGTTCCGGTTGATATAGTTTTGAATATGTTAGGAGATTGGCTGATAAAATCAAAAGTTTCTACCGAAGCAACTATAAAATATACTATGATGACCTTTTGTGTTAAGCAAACATATTACTTCGGTTTTGAAAAAACCTAAGTATTGCATTCATGAGCCAAAAGCGAAATTCTTACCCCCACTTTTTTGGCATTTTTCGATGTTTTAGGACCTACTGATTCTAAAAAAGCAAAACAAAAATGTATGTCTGTCTGCCGTCACAACCTACGAAATCAAGAAACCGCTGGACCGATTTCAAAAATTTTTTTTTTCTAAAAATAGGTTTACTCAATAGAAAGAGCCGAAAGGACGATGTGTTCGATAGCTGTACCGGAAGTGTGTCAAAAAAAATCGTCAAGTGTGTCAAAACAAGGAAATTTGCATATTTTTAGCTTAAAAAACGTTATATTAAGTGATTACGAATACAAACATTAAATTTGAAGAAATTTTGATGGTCGGATTTGGTATGTGAGGCCAAAAACTAGATTATTGCATTATAAGTTTGTCAAAAAAATGTTGTCAAGTGTGTCAAAAGAAAGATTTAATTTATTATTTTAACCAATTTCTTGGAAAAATATAAAATTAATTATTTGTATCACATAAAATTTTATTATTATAGAGGAGAATTATGGCATTTTAAGTTTGTCAAAAAAATGTTGTCAAGTGTGTCAAAAGAAAGATTTTGATTTATTTTTTTACCCAATTTTTTGGAAAAATTAAATTAATTATTTGTATGACATGAAATTTTATTATTATTATAGAGAAGAATTATGGCATTATAAGTTTGTCAAAAAAATGTTGTCAAGTGTGTCAAAAGAAAGATTTTTATTTATTTATTTACCCAATTTTTTGGAAAAAATAAAATTAATAATTTGTATGACATGAAATTTTATTATTATTAAAGAAAAGAATTGACATTATAATAAGTTTGTCAAAAAAATGTTGTCAAGTAGTGAAAATAAGTTGAAATTAAAGAAGTTTGTGTTTAATTTAAGAAGTTGACGTAAAGTTCAAATGGATGGATATTAAAACATTGTGAGTTTTTTTGAATCGTATAATAAATGCTTTGCAAAACAATTTTTTTTACAGTCCAATCCAATCAATTTTTGATTTATTTTCATGGCAGTTTATGACAAAAAATAAACAAATAATTTATCTAAACAAACGTTTAATATTATAATAGTTGTTCAAAAAAGATTATGAATCAACAAATTATCAAAACAAGTAACAACCCACAAAAAATATATTTTTTTACCCTGCACTTTGCATAAACCGCCATGATTTTTTTTTTGATAAAAAAAACATGTTTTTATGAAAATAATAAATGAAAACTTAATTTGACTGTAATGAAACTGTTTTGCAAAGCATTTATTGATTATACGATTCAAGAAAACTCGAAAATGTTTTAATATCCATCCATGAACTTTACGCGAACTTCTTAAATTAAACACAAGTTAAAATTAAAGATAATTTTAACTTATTTGTGTTATTATTTTCACTCACCTCATTAATATTATATCAAAATTATGAACACATAATTTTATTAGGCTTGGCATTTTAATAATTGTATTAATTTTCACTTATGATTTTATGAAAATATTTTGTAAATTAATTACGAAAAAAATTATTTTGACGATATACTGTAGTCTCTCTTATTCTCTTTCCATACAAATTTTATTTTAAGTTATCTCTATATTTTTATATGCTCTAAAGCAAGCTACAGACCTACAATCAATTTGTCAATCAATTCGAAAACGAAAATAAACGAAATAAAATTTAGTGTAAAAATCCCTTAGATTATAAAATACACAGGATAAGTAATATCTTTTTAAGTTGAAGTTATTTTTATTTACATAAAGCAGTGTGCGCTTTTAACGTGATAGTATTTGCACTGAAAAAACACAGTAGCCTATAAATTTAATCATCGATGTTTTCCCTCGCTTGACCAAATATGCTTACAAAATAACCAGGGATGGTTAAAAAGCCGGCTTTTTTCATTTTGACCTCTCCAGGTGGATAAAATCCGGTTTTATCCGGTTAATATTAAAAAAGCCGGTTAGTTTGTTTTTGTATAAAAAAATATTTTTTTGTCATATTCGAAAAGCACACAGCTCCATTTATTCATACAGTTTTTTTATCCTCTAATAAATTAGATCTTTATCTAGAGTCTGGATCAGGGTTCGTAACTGAATTTTATTGGCGTGGCGAAACAATTTTTTTTCTAGTAATCGCCTGCCAATCCAATTATGAAAAAGTAGATTTGGCTACAAGAGATGAAAACGTTGCTTTTTCGTGAGTGAAACTTTTATTCACAGAGACAATTTCACGGACGTAAAATGTGTAAATAAAAATTTGTTCCTGCAATGTTTCTAGTTTTAGAAATTTGCCGTATTTTCCCAACTGTAGCACAACGCAAAGAAATTCCAGTCTGGCATCGCAGTTAATATCTGTCCTCTCATCAACTGCCAATGCAAAAACTTCAACAGCATGAAGATCAGATTTTAACTGTTTAGAAATATTTTCATGTATTTTTATAAAATATTTATAATTTCTTACGGTATTTGCACTTAACTGCATACTTTGGCTACGGGTGAGAATTTCATATTTGCTTTTAAAATTTTTGAAAAGTGTTCCACCACAACTTAAAAGAGTTGATTTAATAAATCCGTAAATGCTTTGCCATGTTTGGCAATATCTCTTGCTATTTTAAAACTTGCGGCAGTAATATTATTAGAAGTTTTAGTATATATTTAGTAATTTTATTTGATTGTTCATAAACCTTTTTTGAAGTATTCTTTTGTATAAAATTAAATGGCACATTTACAGCAGTTTTTTTCCGAGAATACCTCTTTTATTTGAGAAAAAATTTCGGTAATAATATTACTGTTGTATTTGATAGTTATTATGAACAAAATATGAAGGTGTTAGAAATAAACCGTCGTTTTCCTCATAAGAATACATAAGAGTTATCTTTGCAGTCCATCAGAATGCAAAAAATTCTTATGTATTCTTATGAGGTATTAAAACCTTTTAAAAACGATTTTCTGTATGAACGATTTTCTGTATGTAGTTGTCGAAAAGCTGGACTTTTTTGCAACGCAACTTGTAGTGGATGCTCCGGCAAAATCTCTCGTAATAGTGCTCCGATTTAGATCTGTTAAAATTTAATTTGTAGCTTAATAAGTTTTGGCAATATGGGGTAGTTTTTGCACCTAAATATAAAAGCACTTAGGGTAGATTTTGAAATGGAGGGTGTGTTGAGCTTAATTTCAAATTTTCAGGCAAATTGATTCAGGCATTTCAGGCAAATCGATACTGATTCAAAGAATTCAGAGGTTCCCTACTATTTTTACCGTCTTTTACTGGACTAACAGTAATATTTAACTTATTACAAAATATCTGAAAAAATCTTTTCTTTTTTATGATTCCTAAAACGCGAATTTAAAGACAATTTTGGACACAATTTCAGAATGTTTGCCGTGCCAGAAGAATGCCGTGTCAGACAAATTTTCAAACGTGCCAAGTCTGACACGCGTGCCACGTATTTGCGATTACTGGTCTAGATTATCTATCTTTTTAATCGCATAACAATTTAGTATATTTGAGATCAATTATAAAATATATCTGTTTGTCATAATCACTTCCTGAGAAATCATAATAAGAAAAAAAAAATTTCTTTCATCTTTTGGATAGTAAAGTTGTATGAAATAATTTTATCCGGAAAATCCAGGATAAAATGAATTAGCCACCCGGATACAATCCAGTGGATAAAACCGGTTAGGAGAAATCGCTGCCATCCCTGAAAATAACAGACTTATGTAGAAATTTTGTATTTAACATTTTTACCGATTGGAGAATGACCAACCTTATTCAATTTTATTTTATGTTTGTCAAAAGTATTTCGATTAAAATAAAACTGATAATATTAAAACTGAAAATTTGATCCTAACTAAAATTTTATCATGTACTAGGTCATTCAATAAGTCCGTAGGATGACACATAGATGGTACTAGAATTTTTTCCATATGATTTTTATTTAGTGTATATTATATATAGTGTATAGATATATATATATATAGTGTATAGATTTTTATTTACGTGTATAAATTTGCCAGCAATCTGACTATTTATTCGTGAGTTATAGCATTTTGTGTGAAGCAACTTTTGTTTTTGAAAAAAAATGGAAAAAAGTGAATTTCGAATTTTAATAAAGCATTGCTTTTTGATGAAAAAAAATACAGTGGAAACCAAACAATGGCTTGATAAACATTATCCAAACTCTGCTCCATCGAGACAAATGGTAGAGAAGTGGATGGCTGAATTTAAATGTGGTCGTACCAGCACAAAAGATGCAGAGCGCAGTGGACGCCCAAATGAGGCTGTTATTCCAGAAAACATAAAAAAAATCCACAAATTGGTTATGAACGATCGCAAATTGAAGGTGCTCGAAATAGCTGACATTGTAAAGGTAGCAGATGGTAGTGTTTTTACCATTTTACATGAACATTTGGGTATGCGAAAGCACTGTGCAAATTGGGTGCCGCGTGAGCTCACAGTCGACCAAAAATAACAACGAATCGATGCTTCGGAGGAGTCTTTGGCACTGTTAAACCGCAATAAAAGGGAATTCTATCGTAGATATGTGACAATGGATGAGACATGGCTTCACAATTACACACCAGAATCCAAAAGACAGTCAGCTGAGTGGACAGCAGTCGACGAACCGAATCCAAAGCGAGCAAAGACGCAACAGTCGGCCGGTAAGGTGATGGCGTCTCTATTTTGGGATACGAACGGAATAATATTCATCGACTATCTCCAAAAAGGAACCACCATCAACAGCGAGTATTACTGTGAACTTTTGGATCGATTGAAGGCTGAAATCGCAAAGAAACGGCCACATTTGCAAAAGAAAAAAGTGTTGTTTCACCAAGATAATGCACCGTGTCACAGATCGATGAAAACGATGGCAAAATTGAATGAATTGGGCTTTGAATTGCTTACCCACCCACCATATTCTCCAGATTTAGCCCCCAGCGACTTTTTCCTGTTTTCAAATCTCAAGAGAATGCTTGCTGGAAAGAAATTTAAGTCCAATGATGAAGTAATCGCTGAAACTGAGGCCTATTTTGACGAGAAAGAGAAATCGTACTATAAAAGTGGTATAGAAAAGTTGGAAAATCGCTATACTCGTTGTATCGCCCTCGAAGGCAACTATGTTGAATAAAAAAATCGAGTTTTGTCAAAATGTTGTTTTTTTCTTACTTATCCTACGGACTTATTGAACGACCTGTTACACTTTGGTTTTGTTTTCATTTAAACTAAATTTAAAATGAAATGGATATTGTTTATATGGTTTACTGTTTCAGGTTTTGTTTTTATTTAGAATGAAATTAAAATGAAATATATATTATTTGGCAGTTACTTCTTTCTGGCAATAGAAGAATAATAATATATTTTTTTTCTATAAATGGAAAGAGATAAAAATGCTGCATGGGACCCTGTATTTTTCTATTTATTTTTACAGGAGCCTTCTCTTTTGTGGAAATTATTTTCAATGCAAAATTTGAATTTAAAAAATAGCTTCAATTTATTTTATAGTTTTATAGTGTAGATACACAAATATTACTTATCCTGTATATTTTATAATCTAAAAAAAAATCCCCTAAATTTTATTTCGTTTATTTTCGTTTTCAATTGATTGACAAATTGATTGTAGGTCTGTAACTTGCTTAAGCCTGGTATTAAATAAAATTAAAAAAATTAATTTATTTTGAGTTACATAATTTTAAAAAAATTATAGTTAATATAGAACAATATGAACAAAGTTTCCAAAATATTAAAATTTTTAATAATAGTGATAATTATGATAAAGCTGACTCTCCATTAAGCTCATTCTCCATTAGTCTTTTTTCTCGTCTTTTTTATTTTGTGAAATAGAAGATATGAAAATCATGCAAGTGCGAAAGGAAAAGAGATGGAGACTTTGTATTTATTCCATGTCTTTTTTTTATTTTCCATGACTTTAAAAAAAAGAAAAAGTGATATATGTACTATAAAAAGTGTTCTACTATAAAAAAAAGTCTATAGAGCAAGACTGTTTTATGGAAAAAGACGACTTGTTACTGAAAAAATATATTTAAAATTACTATGCACTCTATGTTGGATACGACATTGTTAAAAATATGTAATAAAATTAGATGTTTATTAAAAATAATGGTGAAATGTCACAATTGCAATCCTATATACAATATAAAATATTTTTTCCATGAAAAATTGTGATATTCGTCTTACTTGCTCTTTAGAAAATTGATCATGGTTTTTCGTTCTATTTTGGCTAGAAAAAAAGATGAAAAAGACTTTTTATAGTATATCACTTTTTTTTTTTAAAGTCAAGCTGACTCTCCATTAGTCTTTTTCATATTTTTTTCTAGCCAAAATAGAACAAGAAACCATGATTAATTTTCTAAAGAGAGAGTAAGACAAATATCACATTTTTTCATGGGAAAAATATTTTATAGGATTGGAATTGTGACATTTCACCATTTGTTTAATAAACATCTAATTTTATTATATATTTTTAACAATTTCCAACATAGACTGCTAGATAATTTTAAATATATTTTTTCAGTGTAAAAGTCGTCTTTTTCCATTAAAAAAGTCTTGCTCTATAGACTTTTTTATAGTATATCACTTCTATAGTATATCACTTTTTTTTTTTAAATAAAAAGTCATGGAAAGTAAAAAAAGACATGGAATAAATAAAAAGTCTTCATCTCTTTTCCTTTCGCACTTATAATTTTCACAAAATAAAAAAGACGAGAAAAAAGACTGATGGAGAATGAGCTTAATGAAGTAATTTTGTATATTAAATATCATTTAAAATGGTAGTGTGCGTGTTACTTTAGCCGTGTTCGATTTGACTGAAACTACTGAAAAATTGAATACAACTGTTGTTGTTTTTTCATTTGTCTCAGTCAAATCGAACGCACCTTTTATATGTAAGTAACATCCAAATACGTTAATATTAGTTCGATTTGACTGAAACAACTGAATAATCTGAAAAATTGTATGCAAATGTTTTTGTTTTCTTTTTCAGTTTATTCAGTTATTTAAGTCAAATCGAACGCACCAACTGACGTTTGATATTTACATTGTTACAAAAACATTTCAATGAATAAATATGAATTTGTATAAGGTTAAAGATCGGTCACAATAAAAACACAATTTAATTAAGACTTAAAAGCACATAAATTAAATAAGATAACACAAAATCACCTGTTGCTGCCCTTCGTCTAAACCAAATATGTTATCATCAATTGGATAATAAGATCCACATCTTTTAAATAAATTTGTTGAACTTCTGAATTGACGAAGTAAGAGGGTAGATTTTATTAATGACATTATAAGAAATTAACTGATTCGATTAAAAAATTCCAACCACATTAGACCAAAACTAAAAGATAACTACTATTAAACTAACAAGCAACACATCATATTCGTATTCATAATTTTTTTCGTATTTTAAAGACGTTTATTTTTATTTTTTATTGAACACAATTGCAAAAATTTGTGTATTTGTAAAGATTTGCTAATCGTAATCTTTCTTTTTGTTTAGTTTATTTATTCGTTGATAATGTGTTTTAGTTTATGTGTATAAAACTAATGTTTTCTGATTGTTATTTTGTTTTGATTTGCAAATTCTACCAAATTGGAAAAACCAATACTTGAACACGTGTTGAAGAAAATATAGTATAACTTCAGTCCGAAAGACCGTAATATTGAAATTATTTTTAAGATCTCGCACCTCGACTTTAATGGATCAAAGGAGTTCAAATAACCAAAAAACGAACTGACATACCATTACACCCGTTTAATTTTCACGACGAACCAAAAAGCATTTAAAAGTCGGACAACAAAAAATCTGGTCGCTGCCATTCTAGTTGCCACTTAATGTTAATATAATGGCATACTCAAACCACCTACTTATAGAGACTAAAATACTGCCTATGAAAACGCATAATGATCTGCTTGATCGTCAGTACTTAGGATGAGCTGTCGTAGAAAAGAGGCGAGCTGTTTCCTACACCACCATTTCCGAGACAAATAAGAAACTGCTTTTAAATAAATCTTACAGTCCGGAAGTTTAAAATTCGCGGGACTAAACAACGACGCTTATAATAAGGTTCTAGACACGATTCAAGAAAACAAAAAATCATAGTGCGTGATGACCAACCAGTGTTAGAGTTAGTTAGACCGTCATAAAAGAATTAACCAAGATCGGCAAGAATGAAAATATCCCAACTTAGATCGGAAAGGTGTCGTTTGGTTATAAGAATACAATTAACATAATTGATGGTAGCCCTAATCGTTGCATAGGAGCACATTATATTTATTTGAACGCCAGCGAAAATGCCGACCTAGATGTATAAGCACTTTAAACAAACCCAAAGGAGCCGGTTCCCTTACTTGGCCTAAAAACGTCTGCTTATGAAGAGTAGCGTTACGACAACAAATACAATGCTTCTTGTCTGTGTTGTTATAAAAGTAGATTGACTGCACATATTATTGATAGACCAAAAAAATAATAAAGAAGCAACTTACCTTCGGGATTATTTTCAGTTCGGTCCAGGTCGATGTGATGTGCATTTGATTCACAAATCACATCCAATGCTGCCTTTGAACATTCAGCACACGGTTATTTACACTTTATCAGTAGAGATTCAACTTCTTAATTCTTATTGTTGATCGCTATAACCGTTGTCGTTATATCTGATTGTTATAGTCTGTAAATAAAACCATGTTTAGTTTTAGTTTGCCTAGAATAAAGGAACGAATTTCCCCTTGATGATCCGCAAACAACAATTTCTCAACAAAATTGTTGAGTCATCGGTCTAAGAACCCAGTCACTAAAACACTTGGTCTTGAATCAAGACAACGAGTTCATCATTTATTACGACCAAGGGAGCAGCAGTTGTTACCTTACAGTGGTGAAGGTTGACTTGCAGAAACTTTAACATGTTTTGTTTTCACATTCACAAATCACAACTATTGTATCTGATTTATCTGCGGTCAGAATCCTCAGGTGAATCACAGAAATTCACATCTCCGTATTCGTGGATAAGAAAACTCCGTATTCGTGGATAGAGCGTCGTTATCTACAGCATTAGTTTGAAACAATATGGTCTTAAATAAGGTTCATCTTTCGTTAACCGAGGTTCCTACCGATTCTAACACTCTTAACTTAGTTACTTCATCGTTATTGTAAGGTTTGCTGGTGATTTCTTGTTGATAACGATGATAGCCAATCAAGCTTGACTATCTGCCATTTAACAGTTTTATATTGTTGTTTTTCAGCATTTTCAAGACATTTTTTGGATCTTCGAATATTTTCAAGGATCCGATTTGATCTCTTCCAATTATATTCAACGGACAAGACTGAATTTAGCCGGAACTTTTGAATTTTAGCAGCCTTTTATGGCGTTCTGAGGTGACTTTTGGATACAGATCTCACGGCCTAGAGTTTGTAACTTTAGTAGCCTAGTAAACGAACGTGACTGTTTTTATGCAATTTCTCTTTGTCCGGAATAGCCTCAGGATCTTTAAGCATCCGCCAGAATTTCTGATTAGTATCTAGGAACCTGCCTTAATGACAGAAGTGTTTCAACTGCCAGTATCTCCAGTGTTGACATGTGCTAAAAAAGAATACTAAGAAAGATAGGCCTTATAGCCAGATAGGCCTTATAGCCTACACTACATTTCCCGAATCCTTAACACAAGTGAACTCTATTATGTTTAATAGTGTGCATAAGAACCCTACGGTAGCCGAGAAAACCAATGTACATCTATAGATTCCAATGCGTATCCTACGAGGAACAGCGGCAAATAAATTTACATCTACAGAGATCCCCGATGCATCAACAAGACATATTACACCTATAAATCGCCCGGTATCCAAGTACCTGCGGTTGAGACTGATTTACTTAAACGGGCCTCCAGCCAAGCTTACCATCGACGCGGGTTGCATTACACCTTGATCGGACCTATTTGCTAATCATTTCGCATGAATCACCCAACGCTTTGGTCATTTATTTATAGACTAAGAGCCCGCGACGGCCAGACCTTCGTAATTTTATAAAAGCTGAAAGTTTCTCTGCGCATATCCCCCACTCAGGTAGGAACAATTAACGACATATGAAGTTTGGATCATAGTGGCTTTGGCAGGGAGCAGGTTCCAAAGGGGCCTCCATAGTTTCGTGAAAGTATAAAAGCTAATTTTTTTATATATTACTCGGGATAGTATTAGAAGTCACGTTACCCAATGCCAGACACTTCTATCGTGGAAACCCCCTGCCAGACACCCTTAAACTTTAAAGTTTAAGGGTGTCTGGCAGGGGGTTTCCACGATAGCAAGTGTCTGGCATTGGGTGACGTGACTTCTAATACTATCCCGAATAATATATAAAAAAATTAGCTTTTATACTTTCACGAAACTTTGGAGGCCCCTTAGGAACCTGCTCCCTGCCAAAGCCACTATGATCCAAACTTCATATGTCGCTTATCGTTCCTACCTGAGTAGGGGATATGCGCAGAGAAACTTTCAGCTTTTATAAAATAACGAAAGTCTGGCCGTCGCGGGCTCTCAGTCTATTACCACAATGTATATAATTCATTTTTTGCACGTCGATAAAACTTCTGTTAATTTTTGGTTTTCCTTGTTTCGCCTCAATGTTTGATAAAAGAATATTAATGTGTTAAAGAATTTTTTGAACCAAAGTTGAAGGTGCTACAACAATTATAGTACTAACAACAATTTAGTTTTTTATGTTTATCCATTTTTATGATTACATCTTCTTTTTATTTTATGAATATGAAAAATAATATTAAAAAGTATGTTTAGCTTAATGGAACATTCATCTTAGCACTTTCATGACGAATAGCATTAACTAAATCGTAATTAACTAAAAATATAAAACGTAATCCAGATATTTCTATAACAGAATTATTATTAAGTCTTGTTTTATTTCCTGTTAGTAGTGGTACACTATCAACGTAAAGTGGTCGTTTCCCTTCATTTGTAATAAAGAAATCACCATTACTACGAAGTTTAATAGTACCTTGCTTACGGGATACTTTATACGCTGGTCCTTCGAGAGTGAAATCAACATCGACACTATTATCTTTAGTCGTTCGACCAAATGTTATTTCTCTAGATCTCATCAAATATCGAACCAAACGACCACGTAGCACAGCCAATGTTTGATTATCGAACTCAGGTGTAAATCCAATTCCTGTAAGAGAATCAACTAAAACTGTCCAACGATTTAGCTCGTTTTCAAGATGTCTAATTTCTTTCTTATTCTTTCGATCAGTAAGCGCTAATTCAATTTCAAGAGCATCATCTCGTTGATCCAGTAATTCTGTGTCGTTCAATAACTCTTCTGCGTCAGAGAAGTTTAAGATATGATCACCTTTTGGTAATCCTTGCACTGTTTGATCAGGTAATAACGAATATTGTTTCATTAAATGCCAATGAGTTTGAAGTGATTTTGGTGTACGGGCAGGATAAAATAACGATGGATTTTTCTCTAGAAGTTCTTTAAAATTTTCTAATGTGTGATTTTCAGACTGAAAATAGTAAATAAATCTTTCATATATATATTGATATTTTTCCCTATATTTAAGTTTTATATTTACACTTTTAATCGTTCCTAAAAGTTCTTCTTCTTGAACGGAATATAATGCTTTGCTCTGAACACTTTCAATTAATTCCGGATGTAAATTTCTCATTGCTGCAACGGCTATTCTAGAAATTGGTTCTTCATATAAAAGTGAATACCATCTTGATTGCATTTCTTGGACAGTAAATTTGCAAGAAAATTTTGTTGAACGATGAACCATACGCAGATCGTTTGTTTGTTGCATTCCGATTATTAAAGCTAAATCATCTATGGGTTTCCACCTCCCTAAATCTTTTGTTGATACCTGAAACAAACGAAAACATGTTAACAGATTATATTATAACGCCGAGATAAAATTGATTCGTAATTACTTCGGTCTGAAAGACCTAAGTATTACATTCATGAGCTCAAAGTGAAATTCTTACCCCCATTTTTTTTGGCATTTCTCGACGTTTTAGGACCTACTAATTCTAAAAAAGCAAAAAAAAATGTATGTCTGTAGGCTGGCCGGTCATTACCTACGCTGCAGGGTAAACCGCAGGAGATTTCAAAAATGTTTTTTCTAAAATTAGGTATACTCAAGGGACAGGTCCGAAAGGACGCTGTGGTCGATAACTGTACCGGAAGTGTGTCAAAAAAATCATTATGTGTGTCAAAAACAGTAAATTTTCATATTTTTGGCTTAAAAAACGTTCATTTTAAGTGATTACGAGTAGGAACATTGAATTTGGAGAAATCTTGATGGAAGGGATTGGTATGTGAGATCAAAAACTAGATTATTGCATTATAAGTTTGTCCTTAAAAATGTTGTCAAGTGTGTCAAAAGAAAGATTTTTATTTATTTTTTTACCCAATTTTTTGGAAAAAAAATAAAATTAATTGTTTGTTTGAAATGAAATTTTATTATCATTATTGAGAATTATGGCATTATAAGTTTGTCAAAAAAATAATGTCAAGTGTGTCAAAAAATGATTTCATTTATTTTTTTAGCCAATTTTTTAGGAAAAAAAATGTAGCTGTTTTTATGACGTAAATGTTTTGGACATGGAAATTTTTAAATGTGTAATAGTTTTTGAAATATTTTTGGAATTTTGAAAAAGTTTGTATTTTTGATTTTGTAATAATTTTTGCAATACTTTTAGAATTTCGGAAAAAGTTTTAATTTTTGATTTTGTAAGAATTTTTGGAATGTTTTTAAAATTTTGATTTTATTATAATTTTTGGAATTTTGAAAACATTTTCAATATTTGATTTTGTAATAAATTTTGCAATATTTTTAGAATTTTGGAAAAAGTTTGAATTTTTAAGAATTTTTGGATTACTATTGGAATATAGAAAAAGTTTAAATATTTGATTTCATTCTAATTTTTGGAATATTTTTGGAATTTTGAAAAAAGTTTCAATTTTTGATTTTGTTATAATTTTTGCAATATTTTTAGAATTTTGAAGAAAATAGAATTTTTGAATTTTATATATATATTTAAAATTTTGAAAAAAGTTTCATGTTTTGATTTTGTAAGAATTTTCGGAATATTTTTAGAAATTTTGATTTTATTATAATTTTTGGAATTTTGAAAAAAGTTTTAGTTTTTGAATTTGTAATAATTTTTGCAATATTTTTAGAATTTTGGAAAAGTTTTTTAAGAATTTTTGGAATATTATCGGAATTTAGAAAAAGTTTAAATATTTGATTTTAGAATAAATTTTTGGAATATTTTTGGAATTTTGAAAAAGTTTGATTTTATTTAATTTAACAACATTTTTGGAATTTTGATAATAATTTTCCGGCAACGTATTGATATTTCGTGTTAGTTTTGTAATAAAATTTTAAACATAGATAAAAAATACTTGTACTTTAACAAAGAGTTATGTTTGATATACATCGCTGCCTAAAACTGAAAACCATGTCCTCATAAAAGTTTTTTGCCGAAAACTATATCAAAATCCTTAACCCAGACCCAAGTCTTGATATCTCAGAGCTGTGAGATTTCAGCCCCTCCATATTTTTTATTTTATTTCCCAAAACCAGTGTTTTCAAATCATTCAATTATGTATATGCAATTCGGACAAAAAATTCTTTCTGCATTGTGTCACTATGACAGCGTGACGTGACGTCTCGACAATTTGGCTTTTTGCTTTAACTGACGAGTAAAGAGGGGGAAAGGACTAAGGAGGTGTATGATTTCAAAGTTATATCTAGTCCTATTGAAAATGAGCGAAATTACCGAGGATATACGATATGTGATGCTTTTTCACTATTAAAAAGACAAAAATGCTGCACGAACATGCCAAAAAATTGTGAAGTTTACGATACGATAAAGATGCTATAAGTGAACGCAGGACACGTGAATGGTTTGTTCAATTCCGTTCTAGAAATTTTGATGTTAAAGATACTACTCGCGTTGGTCGGTCGGTCACTAAAAAAGTCACAACTGGTTGAGCTAGATCGTGTCAGGCTGATACACTAAACATCAATCAACCATATGACAGTGTGAAATCTTTTCAAAAAGGTTGGTTAGGCAAAGAAGTTTGATTAACCGAATTTTCTTTCTACTGAAATGTCACTAAAAGTAACGAAATCGAGCCTTTTTTGAAGCGAATCTTCAAGTGTGATAAAAAATGGGTTAAATACGTAATATTAAACGGAAACGATCGTAGTCAATCTCAGCTGGGATACTGGCTTGTGGAAAGACTTTTTTGACTTCAGTCGACAGTGGGGCGATAGTATAATTAAACACAGATAGTTAAGGTAAGAAAGCGGATCCGATAGTACTACTTATAGTACGCATCTTGGCATGGAGTTGGCAGTCAACTTGCAAGACTGGTGCTCCGTATTCAACCACAATGGCGCTCCGTACTCAGCCACTGAGTAAACCAGAGCAGTTGTATATACCAGGGTAGTTGGAGTAGCATCTCATGTCGTGTCGGTCAGTTTGTGTAGTATATTGTTTCTCGTTTTAAGTTATTTTGACGTATTCTCTAGGTGGAGGTTAAAGAAAAAAGTTATATCGAAAGTAATTTTCATATATGTACGAACTTTAGTTGTTGACTGTATTTAAAAACAGTGCCGTTAAATAACACTGATAGTTCATATTTTGCAAGTTTGTTGTTTAAATGGAAGCATGAGCTCTCGGTTTTACTTAGATTAGGAAATAAGCTCCACGTTCGGAAATAGTCATTCATTATTACCAGATCAGTTGAAAGCAAATCTTCCAAGACACCCATGTCTTTGTTTTGAGTGACAAGGGTCCAATCGTCGGGGCAACCAAATTTCTCGATGTTGTATCAGGAGTGTCATGAATGTGTAAATTAAAAAGTAATGGCGTCAGGGTGGAATCCTGTGGCAAACCATGGTTAAATATTTAGGAAATACCACAAGAGTTGTTTAGATGTCCTTTTAATACACGATTAATAACCATGTTTTTGATTAATCCCGTCATATGCTGCAGTGAGATCAATTAAGACTGCGCCTGTTTTTAATTGTTTTGCATACCCAGATATAGGATGTTAAATCGAACATTTGGTCAGTGCAACTGCGATTGGGACGGAAACGAGCTTGTTCGACTAGAATCTTGTCACTCAAGATGGGTGATACGGTTTTATGATTCGTTCTATCAATTTATGGCATGTGCTCAAAGAGTGATCGTGCGACAGCTTTCTGGTTAGGTGGTTTACCTTTGTTTAGTATCGCTATCAGTTTCGTAGTCTTAAAATATCTTAGCAGATTGCCGATTACTAAGATATTCGAGAAAATTTTGCTAACCATTTTTTTATATTTTGTTTGAGACAGAGCTGACTCTGAGTTCTTCGCTAGTTAAGTAAAAGAGATCGCATACTTCGATGGAGACGAGCAATTGCGCTTCATTTCTCTTAAATTATGTTTAATGGTTCTCTTGTGAGGGCGATTAATAGAAAACCACTACATGTTTACGATATAATTTGCAATGTTCTCTGGATTGATTTAATTGTTTAATTGCATGAGCAATAGAGTTTGAGCCACCCAATTTTGGGTGGCTCAAACTCTGGTAAATTTTGGGTTGGACCCAGCTAGGGTTATCAACACGCACTTTTTACTCCGAAGTCTTCGGGTTTTAAGGTACGTATTCGGAGCTTCGGAGGAGGACTATTTCTTCGGATTTTTATAACATTTTAATAAGATGGCGTAATCGAATTAGAAAGTTCATTATTCGTTTAGAAAATAAAATTAATTTAATGAAAAACTTGTCGGGGATGTGTGCAACTATTTCTCGACACATGTGCAAGCGTTTCTTGGCGTTTTAGGTCACAACTAGTTTAAAACAGCAAAACAAAAATGTCCGTCTGTCTGCCGTCCGTTTTATTAAAAAACAAATTAGCTATCAGTCTTTATCAAACACTTAATTCAGTATATAAGCCGGAAAAAAACTGTACCATCTGGAAAAGTGGTGGAACAGCACCGATTTAACAAAAATTCCTGGATTCCTTAGACCGTCAGGACATTCATCAAAACTAACCCTTGCATTAGCTCGAAAAATGAGAAAATAAGGGTAAATACCCACCCCCCCCCCCCCCCCCCCCCATCCTAGAGCACCCCAAAAAGTAAGTTATAAATTTATTTTTGAAAATTCAAAATTTCACTTAGTAAATCGTCTCTCGGACTCGCTGATTACGAGCCCGGGGTACTCTTCAAAACCACTCCTAGAAGTAGCAGTGATTCAAAAAATTAATATATCGCAGGCATAGGAAATCGTCTCGGGGCGTTATCGGGGCCAATGATTACAACTCCGAGATCCAAAAGAAGTGAGGATAGTTCCAGCCCCTCAATACCACCCAAGTGGCAATGACACAAAAAATTTATATTCCGCATTGGAAATCGTCTCTCGGGAGTTGCCGGGGTCGCTGATCACGAATCCGGGGTACTTTTTTTTATTATTTTATTTTAGACAAATACATCTTTCAGTTGATATTTTTCATTTGCTAATTTGTCTTTGAAAAGAATTTTAATTTAACTTAGTTTAGTTCTTATCATGAATTCTTTTCTGGGACTAAATAGCATTTTACAATTCAGTTGCTCGAACCATTGTTGATTATATTGCAAAGTTAAACAATCAATGGATGTGCGATAAAATGCCAATAAAAATTTCATGTTTTCCGTTTTCGCTAGTTGATTAATTTGTAAGCGGAAGAATTTTATTTTCAAGAATATCCGAATATTCTTGCATGAAAAATCTAAATTTATGTTTAAAAATTCCCTTTTCATCTTTAAACCTTTATTACTTTTTTTAAAAAAGACAACATGGTATGCGCTGCATGGAGAGCAAAGTTGTTTAGATTTGACGTATTTATGGTTTGATTATTATTATTAAAAGAATACGTAGTAACAGACCTTAATTCGTATTAGTGTTTGTGTCATTGTGTTCTTGAAAAGTGTTTATATGTGGATGTTGGTGTATAAAACGTGAATCTTAAATGATTGGGGAATAAAAATATTTTTTAATATTTTGAATAGAGATACTCCAGAGTCCATAAATTTACGTAATTTTGCGGATTCGTTCAAAAGAAATTAAAGAATATTGATACATTAGTAGATGTTGGAATCTTTGTAAGAATTACATAAATATAAAAATAATAAGGAATTTGGAAAAACTGAGCCGCATTAGATATAACATGTTTTGAAAAAAACAATACACAGAATAACAAATCAACAAAAATAAATACAGTTAACAGACAAATTGTCTCTCGCTGGTAACGGTTTCCGAGAACATTTAAAAAAAATTGCTATCAAGTGCACTGAACCGCAACATTAAATCCAATTGATTGGGGGTTGGAAATTAAACGATAGCGTCTGGCATCCTATACAAATAACAGAAACGTCCTCGCCAAAAAGTATTATAAATGAAATAATATGTGGATTTCAAACTGGATGTGGATCAGCTTGTTGTTGCAGAATAGCGTATCCTCCGATTGACGAGTCAAACGGGGAACGAAGAAGAATATCTTACTGAGTTATTGGCACGATATCAAAATGTGGTATCATGGTGTATCATGGGCGACTTCAATATCAATCTACTTGAATCTAGTGCTGCAAACAACTGTAAATCATTCTTTGAGAAATTCGATGCCAAACTTCTCCATAATAACAAACCAACGCACTTCGATGTACATTATGGCTCTCGTTCCTTGCTTGATTTTTTGTTGTCAACAATGGTAGTCCCTTACCCCTGAGTGATCAATTTTGGGTTCCAGGAATTTCTAAGCATGCTTTGATATATCATTCCTTTGATTTCTATTCTCCTAAACTACCAGTAACTTTCTATTTTAGAGATTACAAAGCTGTCAATAATGCCAATCTTCTGGCTGATGCCTGTAACATGGATGTCAGTGATTTATACTTGACTAATGATGTTAATGTACAAATATCCGTTTTAAATTCGGCACTGCTTCAGCTCTTTGATATGCATGTACCTATTATACAGTTCACTACTCCATACCCTACCAATAACAATCCCTGGTATACTCTTGATGTTGTGAACGCTAAATCTACTAGAGATCTAGCATTTAGAGCCTATAAAGAGGATCCAACTCCAGATAACTGGAAAATCTTCGGCAAGTATAGAAACCGTGTTACACTTCTAATTAGAGATTCTAAGAAGACGTTTGGGTCTGCTTACTATAGTGTCGAACAACCTGTTAAACAATTGTGGAGCAAGATTAAACGATCATGTAATTTAGGTGACCAAAGTACTGACTTTAATGGACTCTCACCTGAGGAATTCAACTCCCATTTTGCTTTTCAACTATCTGGTCTAACTAGTGATAGAGTTGATGAAGCCATTACTGAAAATGAATTATCGTTCTCGTTTCGCAACGTTTCGTTGGTCGAAGTTTGGAAAGAAGGAGTGGAAAGTGGCTAAGGTTTTACCTGTACCGAAGTCATCTTCTCCTACAATACTTACGGACTATAGATCTATTAGTCTTCTTCCAGTTTTTTCAAAGGTTTGGGAAATACTTATTAAGCAACAAATGATTGAATTCTTAACTGTTCGTAACTATTTGTTTAGTAACCAATCTGGGTTTAGGTCTTGCTATAACACCACTACTGTAGTTATGGATATCACTGAGTTTGCTAGAGGAAATATTGATAAACGAAAAGCTACCATAGTTCTCCTGCTTGATTTCAGTAAGGCATTCTATTGACCACGCCATACTGAGTCAGAAACTTAAGGAACAATTCTTTTTTTCTTCCTCTGCATGCTATCTCATGTTCTTTAACAAATAGAAGTCAATGCGTCTCAATTAACAATGTTAACTCCACTTCCAAAGATCTTGTCAGGGGGGTTCCACAAGGGTCGGTGTTGGGTCCGTTGCTCTTCTACTTGTACATAAATGATTTGCCTTCCTGCATAAAATCTTGTCTAGTGCATATATTTGCTGATGATGTACAAATAGCATGTTCTGCTGATATTAATAACCTGGAACAATGCATCTCAAGTATGAACGTTGATATTGATGCAATTTGTTGTTGGTCTGCTCGAAATCGCATGTCTTAACCCATTGAAATCTCAAACGACAACTATTTATCGGATACCTATAAGAAATGTAAGTCCACTCATTATCAATGGGACTAAAATTCCATATGTAGCTAAGGTGAATAGTTTGGAAATGATTATAAACAAAACTATGACCTGGGATGACCATGCATTTAGTATATCTAGCAAAGTTTGCTTTCTCTAAGGAAGTTATATGCAATAAATGATTACCTCCCCCTTAACCTCAAAGCCAAGCTTGTACGTACATTAGTATTCCCATTTTTTTTTTTGTATGGATGTGAGGTGTATTCTGGGTGTAGTGCCGGGTGTTTCTATAAGGTTAAGCTCTCTTTAAATTCAGCTATGAGATTTATCAATTCTCTACGTAAATTTGATCATGTCTCGCAATATTCTAAAGCCTTTCTTGTGATCTTGACAAGTATTTTGAGGTACGAACAAGATTATTAAAAATCAGACCCCAGTTTATCTACATAAAAAACTTAATTTTATTAAATCGGCACGCACTAGACAACTGGTGATACCTAGACATAATTCCCTCCCAAAGGAGCAGTCATTTATGGTTCGAGCTTCCAAGTTATGGAATCGTATTCCCATCGAGATTAAGAATTTGACATCTCTCTACGAGTTCAAACGAAATAGCATGCTTTTCCTTGCATAAATAAGGAATGTTATCGCTTCTCTTTCCGCTGATTCGGTCTCTGTTATGGTTCGGTGGAGGTGGAGCAAGGGTGAGGTGTATATGGGAGCAAAACTTGTGCAAATGAAATTAAAAATTTTGATTTTTCGTAATGTTGTATCGTGTGTCTCTAGGTTGATTCAGCCTAGATTTAGAATTATTATTATAGTATCCAATTTAAATCTTTTTAGTTTTTAGTTTAGTTTTTCTAAGTTTTGAATGTCTATTAAAGGGCCAATGTCAGGGCCAGTTGTTTCATCACCGATTAAATCAACGGTTTGGTTAAATCTCTGATAACCGGTGAAAAAATTAAAAACTAGTTGTTTCATGTAAAGTTAAGGTTATCTCTGATTAAATATTTACCTTAACCGTTACCGACCAAAAATGGCTAATCAACTATTTAACCATTGATTATCTGTCATTATAATATATCTGTCAAACTGTAATTTTTATCTCGGTGGCTTTGTGAAATAAATAATTGTGCGCAAATTTTATTAAATAAATAAATTCAAAATGTTTGATTCAATATATAATATTAGTTGTTCTGATTCTTCTGACGAAAGAAGAAAATTAAACACTTTTGTAAAACATAAATTTCCATTAGTTTAGTTCAGTACTATTATTAAAATAAGGAAATCAGATAATCAACTTCTTAAATTTTATTTTAATTCAAACAATATGAATAATATGATGTTAATTGTACCTGTATTATAAAAATGTCGTTTCTGACAATAAATTATTATTATTATTATTATTATTATTGAAGAAATAATTAACTATGTGACATCAAGGAAAAAGAAAACCTTCCGATCAAGAGAAGATTTTTTTAGTTGGGATGATATAGATTTCGAAGCCAGGTTTCGGATGTCAAAAGAAACAATTTTTTGGCTTACAGAACTAATTAAACCAAAGATAAAAACTATATCAACAAAGTAAGTTCTATATTTAAAGAATACATTCATACTTTTAATTAAATTAAATGATAAATTTTCTTAGAAATCGAGCTGTTAGTCCACTGGATCAAGTATTGTTAACAATGAGCTTTTTTGCAACTGGAACAATACAGCAATGTACAGGAGATTTATATGGGCTACACAAATCTACTGTATGTAGAATCACAAAGAAGGTAACAAGAGCTATTGCCCAACTACGTCCATTATTCATTAAAATGCCAGATACAGAAGAAAAACAACAAAAATGCTCATATGATTTTTATAAAATGGCCCGATTTCCGAACGTGATTGGTGCAATTGATTGTACTCATGTTCCAATAATATCGCCAGGTATAAAAGAATTTTTAGTAGCCAATTACAAATTAAAGATTGTTTTTATTTCTATAGGTGGGGAAAATGCTGAGTTTTATAGGAATTGCAAAGATATATTCTCTGTTAACGTTCAAGCCGTTGTAAATGCAGACATGTCATTTATGGATATTGTAGGTAGATGGCCAGGTTCTAGCCACGATAGCACTATATTGGCTAAAGTGCGGTTAGTGTGGGAAAACATTTTTTTTTCTTTTAATAAATTTTTTTTTTTTAAATTTTAATTGTTACATAAACCTCTGGTATCGACAACAGATTCATTGAATATTCCGTAAAAAAATTAATTTCATTTTTAATAACAGAAAGGGTATAACATAGCGTTTTTAGAGTTTCCCACACTTACTGCACTTCCCCCCACTATATTTAATAATAGTCGATTAAAATGCTAAAATGTTAAAATTAAACGCTAATTCTATAACAAAAATCGAATTTGTAATGGCAGTTTTATTACTTTTGTTGTAACAATAAAATAAAATTTAAATTTCAAGCTATTTTGTTTTTAATTTCACGCCATCTTTTATTGTACACTTTAAATAAAATGTCATTTTATGTTCTAAAAATTTAATCACTGATTAATTTTAACCATTGTCAATTTTTGGATGAAACAACCGATTTCATTTTTAACCAGTGATTAAATTTAATCATTGATTAAACTAACTTCTGATTAAGAAAAAGTAACCGTAGATGAAACAACCGGCCCTAAGGCAGTTTGCCTTTTATTGTTTGCTTGTATGAGTAAATAAATAAAAATAAAATAAATAAAATCGAATTTATGGAAATTTAATGAAATCTTCGGGTTTGCATAAAATTTATTCTGCTGAGTGATCCGGCGAATCAGTTTTCATCTCGGACCCGTAGTTAGCCCAGTCTGCTTACTAAAATTCCATCTAGGTTGAGGGGTAGAGCTAACAAGTGGGATTTTGGTACCTACCTCCAGAATTACTGGACGATGTTGAGAGCGCGGGAAACCTTGTAAGACAGCTCTAGAATATACTGAGGTGGTTCGTTTTTTGGAAAAAACACAGGTCGGGATTGTAATAAATAATGTTAAAAAAGATTTTTATCGTAATTCAGAGTGTAGGGCGAGGAATTTATCTATTCTTCACACCCCAGCCTACATATTCTTCACACCCCAGCCCACATATTCTTCACACCCACACCAAATAATCAGATTAGGGAAAACAAAAAGACATGCCAAAACACACATTTTTAAGACCAGCCAAAATATGATTGAACTTGATTTTGATACAACAACCATACAGCTCGAACCATGCGCCATCTGACTACCATATATTCCTGTCGCTGCAAACTCTCTTGATGCAAAAATATACTATCCATCCATGGCAAAATGTTGTAGATAATAATGGCACTTGATTATGTAATAATGTTACATTTGCACTAGATTAAAATTGATTTGCAAATAAGAAAAATTTCATTCGAAAATTGAACAAAACGGCTATTACTTCTTATACCAGCTAATAAATGTGATTCGTGAGTTTGCGTAAGGGTACACGTTTATCAACCATACATCACCACCACCACCAGTTCAATATTTTTTCTCAGTTTCTTGATACATTTATATGTTTGATTTTTCTCCTAATTTATTTGCAGACCAATTTGTCAATTACCTCTCTCAAGCGACTTGAAAGTCTCACTCATTACAGTTTCACTTCGGTAGGAGATGCAACATCATCAGCGTATGCGATCATCTGTACTGTCTATTGACAATATATTTTTGTTACTCTGTAGTTCTTTTGACTGCACATACATGCCAAGGCTACGTTAAAAAGATTAGGAGAGATTGCATCACCTTGTGTTAAGTCAGAGTCGGTTTTAAACAATTTTGATATTTTGTTCTATACTCGTACACAGCACTGAGAGTTTTGAACTGTGGGTGGGACCCAAGTTCGCATGAATCGATCGGTACGGTAAGTATTGGTGATTTTCAAATTATTTGATGAAGCAAACTCGGTCAATCTATCGCCATTATCAATCGAATTCAAATCCAGGCAATGGTATCCTTCCACACCACTCAGTCTCGATTTCTAGCCTATTGAGAAATCAGGAGCTGCGTAAGTTCCATGTTCCGATTCGGTAGTCTAGTTATTTTCTATTTTCTTTTCCGGGTCTGATTCATTTTCCGATTACTAATTTTAACTAATTGTTTTTCCGGATGAGGGTATTAACCTCAAGACCTCATTCTGGATTTTGCTCTCAATACTTAGTAAATAAATTTCAGGTTATCGGAGGCCACCAACAAGGAGGTAGCTGAATAATGTTCATCCGACAGCATCCCCAACTTCCTAAGACATCATCTTGCCCATGGTAATTCCACACCGCTATTGTCAGTGGTATATGACATCTTACTAGAGTGCCCGGGATTATCACATCCGTAGATCAAAAATAAAATAAACTATTTCAGCCCTTCTTGGAGCTTTCCTCCATTATTTTTTGCCAAGGTTTAGTTATTAGTAAACTACTCTTTCCAATATTATTATCACA
The DNA here is from genome assembly GCA_963693315.1 of Diogma glabrata. Lineage (NCBI taxonomy): Eukaryota > Metazoa > Arthropoda > Insecta > Diptera > Cylindrotomidae > Diogma > Diogma glabrata. Next base: position 402,597,415 of record OY856186.1, read on the forward strand.
AAATCTTCAAAGCCAAAAAACGAAAGATTTAAGCACCTTATTAATCTTATTTTTAATAGATACGATGACTGAATTTCACAGATTCTCAAAATAAATAAAATATTCACTCACCACCTGTGCCCCACGATTTTTTTTATTTTTCTTTTTAACCAATCTTCTTTTGTCATTTACATTTGCATTCGAATTAACTTGCTGTAGTAACATTCCAGCAGGGCTAACTGACGTGGATGCTGTAGCTGTAAGTATTGATTGAGCTTGTGCAGCTAGATTTAATTGATTTCCATCCGACACTGGAAGCGGATAGCTTGAATTTGATGATTGTGAAAAACTTTGAGATTGTGTTCGTGCTCGTCCAACTCGATTGAATTGAGTTGGTGGAATTCCTAAACTATATTCAACAATTTCATCATCAAATCGTTTTCTTTTTATCGATCTTTGAGAACTGTAATAATAAAACATTAAAATAACTATCTAAATCTATATATTTCATCTAATACCTTCTTCGTTTTTGATCTGTAGGAGTTTCTAAATGTAATGAACCTGAAAAATCTGTTACTTCCGTTTTTATTGTTAAATTATGATCCATTTTGACGAAAATTTATTTGTATTATTTCTGGTTTACTTGGATTGTTTTAATTGATTTTATTTGACACAAGCATTTGCGTTTTATTTTATTCACCGAACTTCGAAACTATTATGGATGATTAAGTTTCATCAGTTTAAACTATGTCGCGATTGGCAGAAAGAATAATTTAATCATAGATAATTTGTTGATATAAGAAGATTTTTTAATTAGTTTTAGAGCTCAGCTCTAGCTGCCCTTCAGGGATAAACAAAGCAGATTATTCGATTTTTCTACAAAAAATTCTTTATACTGAGCTTAAAGTTATGAACAATAAGTTTTTTGTAATAAATACTCATTACTCAATATAATTTAACTTTTCTAAGAAATTACAATATATGAATAAATTTGTCATATTTTAAAAAAAAATAAATTTGTCATATTTTAAAAAAAAAGTTTGTTCCCCTATTTGTGGCGCTGCAGTGACGAACACTGTAACAAAAAATGCATTTATTTAGTGGTTCAAGTCTTGAATTTGTTCCATTCAAACGGTATCCATATATCTTTATAAGTTCGTTTACATAAACAGCTTCGACAGTTCCATACATTTTTTCAGACGGATCAAGCGTGGCTTGATTTTGGCTTTTAAACAAAAGTTTAATTCGAAGTTTTAAGTAAACGCGAGCATAATAATTAATAAATAAATAAAAACAAACAAACAATTGTTAAATATATTCATTTGTTGAAATACTTCAACTGTATTTAAAAATCTTAACAAACAATCGTTTTATAGACTGGTTGGTTCTTCTATTTTATTTTCACCTAAAATAGTGTTTTAATTAAATAAATTGTTTTAAAACCATAATTATTTTTCTATGTGTAAAATATTTTCTTATAAATTCTATTTATAATTTAAAGTGAAGTTATATACTATTTTATTGATAAAGTTTAGAAAAAAGACTTGTTTAAGTGCTCTAAGCTAGCTAATATCGGCAAACTATATGGATTTATATTTAATACAAAATTAAGCGTCTTGATGTATGTAGTTGTTTTTATAATTATACCTATCCTACATAAATTCTTTTATTATTATGAATGAATATGTTTTTATTTGAAGAAAAATTAAAATTAAATGTAGACAGTAGACGGAAGATTGACATTTCATAATCATTGAATCGCTAAAGCAATTAGACAGAGAAAGAAATGCATAATATGGTTTTGTTTTACTTTAAGAAGAAGTCGGATAGTATAATATGAAATGAATACAAAGAAATCATTTGTTGGGTGAAACTGTTTTGAAAAGTTGATGTTTTTTATTAAAAGAAAGTATATATATATATATATATATATATATATATATATATATATATATATATATATATACATATATATATATATATATATATATATATATATATATATATATATATATATATATATATATATATATATATATATATATATATATATATATATATATATATATATATATATATATATATATATATATATATATATATATATATATATATATATATATATATATATATATATATATATATATATATATATATATTATACGTATGTATGCATTTTTTTTTTACACAACACGCCTATCTTGTTTGGGTAAAATAATATCGTTGTGATTTGTGATAAGATCTACTTTTGTGTTGATTAAATAATTTATAGGAATTTTATAAATTTAATGTAATTTTATTTACGGTTGAATAATTAAATATAATCATACATATATGTATAATGTATAGCGATGTCTACACAAAGATGGCCTCCTTATGCATATGCATACATATTTTCATGTGCATAATGGAATACCAAAATGTACTATTATTGGAATAGATTGTGTTGCACATAATTTTATTTTTAGATTTTGTATGAAAGCAGATATGTGTTTACTTACTTTTTTTATTTCGTTTAATTAAATATGATGTTTACGTAATTTCGTATCATGTACAAAGGCCAATTTTGTTATGCCTCGTATACGACTGTCGCGGTAGTACGGTCATGACAATTCAACTGCCATAACATTGTGGCAGTGCTGTTCACACGGCATTGGCTTGCTCGACAGTTGTATTTAACAAGAAATCAAATCAATCAAAAATCAACACTGCAAAATGATAATGACAATTCAGACAGCTCCGTTCATACGATGACAGCTGCTGTCACTGTCACGGCAGGATTATCACACTGTAATGTTATTTGTACATGAACATCCATCAAGTCCATTTTGATAGTGCGACAAGACGGTGCGATAGAACTGTCATGAAAGTATATCTTCGTTCACACCATGCCAAAAGTCATGACAGTCGCTGTCATGATTGCAACTGTCGCGTTTACTGTCATCGTGTATAAGTGTGTACCCTATGACACTAAGACAGTTTAAGCCTCGTTGACACTAAGATTGTTTACAAGCTGCTAGTTGACGAGTTTAAAAGCTGGCGAGTTGATTGTAAAGTAGCCAACCAATCAACTTTCGGTAGATCTGCTAGCTAGATTGTAATCATGATTACACTAGGCGAGTTTACAAGCTGCTAGTAAACTCGCTGGATAGTAGATTGTAAACTATCTTAGTGTCAACGTCGCTTTACCATCTACTAGCTAGCGAGCTTACTAGCAGCTTGTAAACTGGAATTGTTAAATCATGTTCACTATATTAAACTTCACTATAGTTCCAGTTAGGGCTTCTCTCCCGGGATCCCGCAGTGAAAAAGACATGAGAAATCCCGGGAATCAAGGTGGATCCCGGGATTTCCCGTTGTTCTGGAATCTGTTTGATTTGTATGTTTGACACTATTTTTTTGAAGATGAAATGGACAATTGCAAGAATATTACATATATTATTGCTTTTATATTTCATTTGTATAATAAAAATTCGCTACAAAATCAATTCAATTTTGATTTAAAATCACAAAATATAAATTAACAACAGATAACGCGTAAATAATATTTCACTGGGCCAGTCAACCATAAAACTAATAACATTTTTTTTTAGCGGATCATTTTGTTTATTTTATGTGATTCTCCATTAGCTTTTTCTCGTCTTTTTTATTTTGTGAAATAGAAGATATGAAAATCATATAAGTGCGAAAGGAAAAAAGATGAAGACTTTTTATTTATTCCATGTCTTTTTTTACTTTCCATGACTTTTTTTTAAAAAAAAAGTGATATACTATAAAAAAAGTGTTCTACTATAAAAAAAATCTATAGAGCAAGACTTTTTTATGGAAAAAGACGACTTTTACACTGAAAATAGTAGTTTATGTAACAAGTACGCAAAATATGGTTTTAGCGGACGAATCGTAATGTTTCCGGACGAGGCGCTAGCCGAGTCTGTAATATGAAGATGAGTCTGCTAAAGCCATTTGCGTACGTGTTGCATACAACGTTTTTTTGTATTAGCTCTTAGGATTTTTTTTTCTAATTTATTGCTTAATTTGTATTCTTGCGTACCTAAAAATTTGATTTTTGAACAAAACTTATCAAAGCAATTATGATTATAATTTTAAAATAATTATAATATAAAATGAAAAACGAATTTTGAATCCGCTAAAGTGTTGTCATAACGACTTTAAGTACTAGGCCGCTAAAATACAATTTTGTGGACTCTAAACAGTTCTAAAAGTAATCATTTTTCGGAGCTAATACTAAAAAATATATTTAAAGTTATTATGCAGTCTATGTTGGGTACGACATTGTTAAAAATATATAATAAAATTAGATATGTTTATTAAAAACAATGGTGAAATGTCACAATTCCAATCCTATAAAATATTTTTTATTCGCCTATATATTAAAGTGTTACTTTGTTACTGTGATTTGCGGCTTTAAAGTATCACTTTTCAACTATTTATTTTGTCGTCATAACTACGTCCAAAAAAGCAAAAAGCATTTGTATTTGTTTAAATTCTATGAAAAATAAATTTTTTTTATCAAAGCAACACTCAAATTCAAAATTTCATTATCCAATTAAAATAGTTGTTATCATTTGTTGTCACAGAATTTGGAAAGAATAATAAATATTTTTTCAAAGGTTGCTTGTTCCACATATTTTTATTTTAAAATTTATGAAAATTTATAATTTTAATTTGTGGGAGTCAAGGAGGCTGACCATACTGTGCCTGCTTGATTTCTCGAAGGCATTTGATACAATCAAACATGATGTAATTTGCGACAAACTAATCAGAAAGTTTCGTTTTTCTAGGCCTGCGGCTTTAATGATTTTATCGTATCTCTCGCACAGGACTCAAAAAGTAAAAATCGACGACAATTTATCTAACGAAATCTTGATCAGTTCAGGTGTACCCCAAGGGTCCATTCTGGGTCCTCTACTGTTCTGCATGTATGTTGCCGATATTAGCGAAAACATATTAAATTGTAATTTCCATCTATATGCAGACGATATTCAGATCTACCTCTCAAGCAATCTGGATTTAGTTTCTGTTTCCGATTGCGTTAAAGCTATGAATGACGATCTTGCGAGAATCGAATGCTGGGCATCAGAAATAGGCCTAAAACTCAACACTGCAAAAACTCAAGCCATTGTAATCTACTTGAATACCACTTCATATAATTTAAATGATTTGCCGAAATTAATGTTGCTAAACAATCCAGTGCCATACTCGAAAAATGTAAAAAATCTAGGAGTCGTGATCAACAACAAGTTAACTTGGGACGAACACGTAACAAGTCTGTCTCGAAAAGTTTTTAGTTGCCTTCGCGGACTTTGGAGATTCACAATGTTTGCTGATGTCAGCCTGAAAAGACGACTATTCATATCGTACATCCTTCCTCATTTCTTATACGGGGATACGGTCCTCTTCGGAATGAGCAAGAAATGCGAGTATAGACTTCGTATGTGCTTTAATGCTTGTACCAGATATGTTTTTAAACTAAGAAAATTTGACCACATCTCTCCATATACTACGCGTTTATTGAGCTGTGATATACTCACCTATTTGAATTTCAGAACATGCTATTTCCTGAAAACCTTAATTCGTACTCAGAGTCCCACTTATCTCTATGAAAAATTACGTTTCTCATTTAGATTCTCAGATAACCTGAGACTCATCCCCGCTTCAAATTCATGCGTCGCTCTTAATAAATCTGTTTTCGTAAGGGGGATCAAACTGTGGAATAACTTACCGCTAGAATTAAAACGGACCGGGTCGAAATCCATATTCCTGGTCAATTTTGTAAACTTTAGTTACAGCTCAGTATATATCTAAGCGTATGGGGTGCTTCTATGTACCTCAGAGATGATGATTTTTCACAGCTTGTTGTGATGTTATTTGTTTTTAAGTATTTTAAGTAACGTTTATAATGTTTTTCTTTTTTAGTATATTTTAATATTTAACTTTACTCTGGCCTAGTCTGTGATACTCAAAATAACATTGTAATTAAAATCAAATGTATAAGTACTACGTACTTTCTTTTTGATATAAATAAATAAATAAATAAATAAATAAAAAAATAAAAAATAATTTAGAACAAACAACTTTTCTTAAAATATTTTGCTTGCGGCGAATAAAAAATAGTATATGATGCACGGACGTAAGCTATTTTGGACTTAATGTGGGTGCAAATCTCGGCTAGCGCCTCGATTTGCAAACTCCACATCCGTCCAAAATCTTAAGCTTTACGTCCTAGCATCATAATGTACTATTTTTTTCGCCTATATATTAAAGTGTTACTTTATTACTGTGATTTGCGGCTTTAAAGTATCACTTTTCAACTATTTATTTTGTCGTCATAGCGACGTCCAAAAAAGTAAAACGCATTTGTATTTGTTTAAATTCTATGAAAAATGAATTTTTTTATCAAATCAACCCGCAAATTCAAAATTTCATTATCCAATTAAAATAGTTGTTATCATTTGTTGTCATAGAATTTGGAAAAAATAATAAATATTTTTTCAAAGGTTACTTGTTCCACATTTTTTTATTTTAAAATTTATGAAAATTTATAATTTTAATTTAGAATAAACAACTTTTCTTAAAATATTTTGCTTGCGGCGAATAAAAAATAGTATATGATGCACGGACGTAAGCTATTTTGGACTTAATGTGGGTGCAAATCTCGGCTAGCGCCTCGATTTGCAAACTCCACATCCGTCCAAAATCTTTAGCTTTACGTCCTAGCATCATAATGTACTATTTTCCCTGAAAAATTGTGATATTCGTCTTACTCTCTTTAGAAAATTAATCATGTTTTCTCGTTCTATTTTAGCTAGAAAAAAAGATGAAAAAGACTTAATGGAGAGTCGAAGCTTTAAGATTTAAAAAATATATGTTTTTGTTATTTTTATTCTATATAGAAAAATTGAACTAAATTATAAATAATGAACCTCCTTTCCCTTTTAGTCAGTTAAAAAAATTTAAATGAAGATCGAATAGTAAATTGATGCTAAAAAATTTAATGAAAAAGAACTAAAAATAAATAAACTTTGAATTAATTCGAAGAATTATAGACCGGGAGGCAGCGTTGCAAATAGAAAAGTCATTTGATGCCGGTTGATTTTTATGTATTTTAATTAATTAGCTCCAGCTGATGATAAATCTGGCAGTCAGCTGCTAAAGTAGTGGGGGGTGTGGTTGTGGGAGACTTTTAAACTGGTAAAAAAAAACGAATTCCAAAAGTAATTTGATGCTGCTTCAAAATTTGTATGATGCATGTTTACACTATAACAATTGAAAAAAAGGTGATCAGCTGATTGGCGGATGGGGGATTATAGGTCAGCTCCTCGTATACATCAGTATAAAAATGCAATATAGTCAAGACCTTTCTGCATAGCATCTTGATGAAACTTTGGCAAATAATCCAGGTTCACTTGAAAATGGAAGATCTGAATTCATTTTAAATTTGGACAAAATGGCGGGGGGTCTCCCGAATACCTCTAAGTTTAAATTTTCAATAACTTCTAATCCCGATTTATGATCTTATGGAAACTTGGTATATAAAGTTTTAGCATTGTTTCCAATATTTCTGCATACCATTTTCCGGTTTGACACTTCCGGTTAAAAAGATTTTTTTCCAAGTATTTATCTCTACTGTAGCCTACAATTATCGATCGATTTTCATGAAACGTTGGTAAAAGCTTTCAAGTAACATGAGAAAGATTTTATTAGCTTTTGCAGTACATTGGATAAAGGGTTGGGGGTCCACCATACAACAGGTGGTTTTTTCCACAATGTTTTTTATGTTTGTTGGGAGCATAAAACATTCGTTCGGCAATGAATTTTGGCGACACTTTGGAAAAAGATGCAAATATGTATGTCAAGAAACTGATTAGTTTTTGAGCGATAGTGAACAAAGTGGTGGGGGGTCTCCCAAACACCTGTTTCTTTTAAAGCTTAATAACATCTGTACCTGATAATCGAATTGGATGAAACTTGGTACATAAACATTTGGTACGAATCACAAAAGTTCTGCATCCCAACTTCCGGTTTTTCATTTCCGGTAAAAAATTTTGGTACTCCCAACAAACATTGAAAAAATGGTGACACAATAAGCAGATGTTCGGGAGGCCCCCCACCACTTATCTCAATATTGTCCAAAAACTAATCAGTTTTTTGTCATTTAAGTCTCCATATTTTTCCAAAGTGTAACTAAAATTGATAAATGAATGAAGTCTGTATGCTCCTAACAAACTTTAAAAACTATGTGCGAAAAGTCAGCAGTTGTATGGTAGACCCCCGCCACTTTGATCAATGTGTCCCAAAAGATGATAATTATTTTTCAATAATTGAAACTTTTTCCATAAGTTTCATCATTATGAACACTTCATTATTGTAGATACTGAAAAAAACTTCGTACCAAATGTTTATGTACCAAGTTTCATTCAATTCGATTATCAGGTACAGATGTTATTAAGCTTTAAAAAAAAACAGGTGTTTGGGGGACCCCCACCACTTTGTTTACTATCGCTCAAAAAGTAATCAGTTTCTTGTCATACATATTTGCATCTTTTTCCAAAGTGTCTGCGAAATTCATTCCTGAACGAATGTTTTATGCTCCTAACAAACATAAAAAATATTGTGGAAAAAACCACCTGTTGTATGGTGGACCCCCCAACCCTTTATCCAATGTACTGCAAAAGCTAATAAAATCTTTCTCATGTTACTTAAAAGCTTTTACCAACGTTTCATGAAAATCGATCGGTAATTGTAGGCTACAGTAGGGATAAACACCTGGAAAAAAATCTTTTTAACCGGAAGTGTCAAACCGGAAAATCGTATGCAGAAATGTTGGAAACAGTACTAAAATTTTATATACCAAGTTTCCATAAGATCATAAATCGGGATTAGAAGTTATTGAAGATTTAAACTTAGAGGTATTCGGGAGATCCCCCGCCATTTTGTCCAAATTTAAAATGAATTCAGATCTTCCATTTTCAAGTGAACCTGGATTATTTGCCAAAGTTTCATCAAGATCCTATGCAGAAAGTTCTTGACTATATTGCATTTTTCTACTGATGTATACGAGGAGCTGACCTATAATCCCCCATCCGCCAATCAGCTGATCACCTTTTTTTCAATTGTTATAGTGTAAACATGCATCATACAAATTTTGAAGCGGCATCAAATTGCTTTTAGAATTCGTTTTTTTTACCAGTTTAAAACTCCCCCACAACCACACACCCCCCCCCCCCCCCCCCCCCCCGCAAGTCTGACGGCTGACTCTTATTTTCTTCATCACAAATAATTAATCTATCTATAAAAATTAAATTCAATCGGCATCAAATCACTAACCAAAATGCAACGCTGCCTCCCGGTCTATTAGTATAGTGATATAACATTACTCTGATGAAAAATATATCAATAAAACCAAAAAACATGGTGACATTAAAAATCATGAAAATCTTTGTATCCCAAATAGACGTGAAAATCTTTTGTATTTCAAACAATTGTCTGGTTGATCTCGTTTCGATCTATTTCTTGATGAAATTTGAAAAAATTTGAAATTTTTAAATTGGACAAAATGGCGGTGGACTCTCGAACACCTGTTTATTTAAATCTTAAGCAATTTCTATTTCTGGCTTTAAATCCTATTTAAACTTCGTGTATACGGTTTTAGTACTGTTTCCAATATTTCTGTATACCAACTTCCGGTTTGACACTTGCGGTTGATCTTGAGGACACTTTGACAAAAGATGGAAATATGTATGGCTAGGAGCTGATTAGTTTGTGACCGATATTGAACAAAGTGTGAGAGGACATAAGCATTTAGTACGGTTCACAACAGTGCCAACTCCTGGTTTTCCTCTTCAGGTGAAATATTTTTTTTTTAATTTTTTTCAGTGTCTTTATACACAACGTCAACACCACAACCTACAATGATGAAGTGGCTCTTAAAACAAATAGCTCTTAAAACAAATTTTGTATTGAGCATAATAAAGAAATCAAAATCAAAAAAAAAAGTAATTATGAGGAAATTTATGAAAATGGTTTCCAACTTCCTGTTTATCACTTCCGGTAAAATACATTGTTTTTCACTTTTTGTTCGCATAACAAATTGTATGTCTGTTAGGACACGCCTTCGCTTTTGAATCAATTTATATGTAACTTTAAGAAAAGATGTAGACTCATATCGCAATAAACTGGTTAGTTTTTTAACGATATTGGACCAAGTGGTGGAATCCCTCCGAGCCACTTTTTTATTTGTACTTCAATAACCTAAATTCATGATCATCGATGTTTATGTAACTTGGTACAGAAGCATTTAGTACTGTTTTCACCAGTCTTGCATCCCAACTTCCTGTTTGTCAATTCCGGTAAACAAATTTCGCAATTTTTTGTCCACAATGCAAAATGTATTTCTGTTTAAACACCACAGCCTTCGTTAATAAATCAATTTGGATGAAACTTTCATTTAAGAAGGGACTGAAACCCTGAAAAAATTTAGTTCAGGTTCAGGTTAATCAAAGGGTTCGGGTTCAAAATTTAGAAAAAATGTACAATATATTTTAGTTATTTTTCTAAAACTTTATTTATTTTTCAAAAAAATTCTCATTTAATTTGATAATCAAAATATTTTTTAAATTTGCTCTTTGTGGTGACAACACAAATTTCAAAACTGAAAAAGCCCTATGCTTATAGTCCCTGGGCCGGCGTCGATTTCATGAGACTATTGCTACATATTTTATACTTTGGGAGGCGCCTGTCCTTGACGAGCTCGAAAACATTTGTTCTGCGATTTTTCTCAAATCGCCCGCTTTTGCGTTCGGCAAGCTCCGAAAAATGCCGATTGCCCGCGATCTTGTAAATTGGCTGCCACATTTTTTTTTATCGTTGTTTTTTATAAATATCGTCACCAGCAGTGCTCGGATGAAATCAGGTCCATAATGCCTCAGACATATGTTTTTCCCCGTTTGACTCGTCAATCGGTTTGTGCAGGTGGTCGGACTGTCGAGATTACTCACTGTCATAGTACTAGAATGCAAAGGGATTTCTTTGTACGTACATCGTACAAATGGAATGCTTTGCCCGAATCAATAGTCTCGAGTGCCTTCAATCCACAAAGATTTTAAAAAAAGCGTCCACCTATACCTCAAGAGTCAAGACGCATGTTGTTGTGGGACCTGGGTCTTAAAAGGTATCTATGTGTTGTTGTGACACATTTTGTAATTCCTACTACACAACACTTTTTATTAAAAAAAAAAAGGGTAAGCTTGTCCGATCCGATCCAAAACGTGTTTGCTATTGTATATTGCGTCCGACAACTGGCATTTTGGATGTTTGGGTTGTCGGACTAGACAATAGCAGATAAATTTTTGTCGGACAAGGTTGCCCTCGTGTTCTAAATCAAATTTCCAACCCCCATAGTTAAAAAAAAAACAAAAATTTACAAGATCCCCGACAATCGACATTTTTCGGATCTTGCCGAACGCAAAAACGGCCGATTTGAGAAAATCGCAGATCAAATGTTTTCAGGCTCGTCAAGGACAGGCGCTTCACGAAGTATAAAATATGGAAATCGGCGCCGGCCCAGGGACTATTACTTGCGTAGGAAAATATTTTTTTATATTTATTTATGAACCTGTGCTGCGATTATGGAGTTTTCTAATTGTGGAAAAACTCACAAATTGTGACGTCAAGTTGTGTATGAATACGCATAATTTTTTAGCATTGGTTTTTGCATAGAATTAAAAATTCGAAATTGTCAATTTCGAATATGGAATAACGAACGGTTCCTTTCGCATAAAATTTTATTGACGAAATAATTTTTTAAACAATTTTTATTGACGAAATAATTTCGTAGTTTTAAACTCACAATTTGCCATAATCGCAGCACCGAACCTGAATGAGTTTTCGGATTAACAGGTTCGGGTTCATGGTTTATAAAAAGACCGAACCTGAACCCATCTGGGTTCAGGTTCTGGTTCGTTTTCAGTCCCAGATTTAAAGTGTAGATTTAAATGACAAGTAACTTTTACTAAAGTGACTTTTCTTGTTATAAATTTTCTTAAAATTACAACTAAGTAAAACCGGTGGCCACACTTAGTTATGAATTGAAGTGTTTAATGCAAATAAGCATACCATATTTTTACAACTAGTATGACAGTTCGTCAATTTATCATCGTGTCCCCTATATTCGTTTTTGTTATTTCGAAATTTTGGATAACCAAAAACATCAATTTCTTGTTTGTATATAATACCGGCATGATAATTGCATTAATTATTTCAGCGTAACGAAAATATTCTTTAGTTTTCTAAACATGACTATAGTAAAATTCTTATTATTTTCATACTGAAATATTGATTTATATATAAACGAAAAATAAAAATTAGGTTTATGATGTACTACTCAGTAGCCAGTACCATGTTGATGAAGTTTATAAGGTCGCGTGCGTGTTTTATTTTACAAAACTAATGTAAAATCAAGTGAGGTATAAGTTTTTGATTCAAGGTGATCATAGATAGCAAGAAAGGTTTTTTAATTAAAATACAAGTTTTGCATATCAAATAGTGTAAATAAGTAAATATTTATACTTTTATCAATGTATTCAAGTTCTTGTGTTCTCACGCATATTAGTTGAAGTGATTTTTTTCAAAAAAGTTGAGATTATTTAGGAATGAAAAACATTTCAATTACACTGAAGAAATTCTGTAAATTTTATTTTAGTGTGTTTCATTCAAATTTTAACATCAGTATCATCAGAATAGGTGTTTAATTTTTCGCTCGCTCAACAAAGCGAAACATTTCCGGAAATATTTTTTGTACATTAAATTATTTCGTTGATGTATAAAATTGTCAATTGTTTAAAAAGTTATCACACAATATCACTTTTTCATAGATCATGTGTCATCATAGACGAAGTAGAAGTAAATAATATCAACACATATTATTCTTATCCCTATGTTAACTGATATTTTAGTTAGCTCTTTAAGGTTTCATTTCTTGATTAATATTGAAGTAATCCTGTTTATTAATTTTTGTTTTAGATTAATGGTTGATGGCTTCTCTTCTGGTTCTGAAAGATCAGCAGGATTAAGAAAAAGAAGGTGAGTCAGAAAAGCTTGTTAATTGCATGGAATTTAAATATAATCCTAATGGATAGCATCAATAACTGGTTTGTTTTTATTTCTAGTAGCATTATTTTTTTTTGCACTTCTAATTAAGTATTTTTTAATGAATTTCATTCATTTAAAGTCCGAATGCCTAAAAATTAAGTATACGAATCAATTTTTAGCAGCTGTTTATTTAAATTCTATAAAATAATAAAGAAGCCAGTACAAATTGAATAAGGTTATCTGTAATTTTTCCAACAACAATTGTTTATACAAATTTAATTGATTAAACATTGGATTAATTTACGTAACATTTATTAAAATTTACACAATGAATATTAGAACATGTATGAAATATCGGAATAGACGATAAATATAGATAGCAATGAATCGGTTTGCTATAAATACACTTTCATTTTTTTCGGTTATGTAAATATTTAGTTTTATGAGTTGAGATGCATCGATCGTATATATTTTTTTGAAAATGATGACACATTTTACGACCGACATTAATTTTAAAGCATTCTACAGACCTACAATCACTTTGTCAATCAATCGAAAACGAAAATAAACGAAATAAAAATTTAGGATAATTTTACCCTAAATTTTATTTCGTTTATTTTCGTTTTCGATTGAATGACAAATCCATTGTAGGTCTGTAGCATGCTTGCATGCTTAACAGTTTGTCAAAAAATTGATAGATTCGAATAAAATACGAATCCAATTTTAAATCAATTATGAACTAATTATGTTTTTTAGTTAACTTTTTAAATAATTCTGCTCTTATAAAAATATTAGGTATAATCTGAGTTCTTACAGGAATTTCGAGCTATTGAAATATTCAGTATCAAGTATTTCTCTAAATAACATATTCAACTTTTACGTTCGTATTAAATTAATTACTATAAAACCACATAAGTGCATATCACTAACGCAATGAATTTATTATGCACCAGTGCGTAATGAAACAATAAACAACAAATATGATGCTTGAGATCTCGACAATTTGGTGGTTTAGACCAGTGTTTCTCAACCGGTGGTCCGCAGAAAAAGTTTAGTGGACCGCAAATTTCTTTATATTTATTACCAGAGTTTTGATTTTTTCACTCCTCAAAATAGTATTTACAAATAAAAATTTTTGTATTTTGAATATCGTTCTTACTCGTAAGAATAAAATTTAAATTTGTTTGATTTCACCCCTTTGGAGTCGATTTTATTTTTTTTGATTCTATTTGCAAAAGAAAAAGAAAACAAGGTACATTTTTGTTATCCCTTTATTTATTTTATTTATTTGAACAAAAATAAAGAAAAATAATTTATTCTTCAGTTCTTTCAGAACGAATAACATAGAAAAAATATTACATTCCCAAATACAGGAGTGAAAATAAAAAATCCTAAATCGAAATTAATATTCTCTTTCAAATACTCACAAATTTAATTTTTGCTTCAAATTTGATGCTTTCCTTTGTATTAAGTCGAATTAGTACTTTTTCGTCATCCCTATTATTTATGGTTTTTTTATGAGTTACAAAGATTTACAAGTTGTTTTTTCAAAACATTAGCAGAAATATACGTTTTAGACAAAAAATGGACAGAACCTTTTTTATAAAATTAAATTTCCTACAAAAATGTTAATCTGATTTTTTTTAAATCTGCATATTTCAATGTATATTTTAAAAAATCTACGATTTTATCAAAAAATCAACATCGATGATTTTGCGGCACGTGTTCTTTTTATTTAAAAACAATACCCTCGTGTTTTTTACCAAAAGAATTTTTTCTAGGGGGTGTCTGAGAAAATTTAATTTTTAACGTCGTCTAAAATACATATATGGTTTTTTTCTGCAAGCGCCTTGAGCAAAATTTTCACTCTCAAGCTAAAAGGATCATCACTTTACGCGCCCTTAATGCATTAATAGCCTTTAAATATATTGAAATATAATGTTGTTTTATTTTTTTATTCTACAAAAAAAAAGTACTTTAAAAAAAGGTCTGTAATAATATCTTAAAATATTTATTGGTCCGTAGCATAAAACCAGTTGAGAAACACTGGTTTAAACTATACAATAACCGTTTGACGATCTGTTTTTTTTTTCAAATACATTAAATATTTATAGTTTAATATAAAAAACAAACCAAACCATTCCAACCTTAAATTTATTTACGACAATCAAAATAAAAGCCATGGCGTGTTAATTCAAATATGTGCAAATAGACAAAACTTTTGTAATTTTATTAAAAATATTTTAAATTAAATTATTTTGAAAAACCACAGATTTATTAGAGTTACAAGTTAGTTTTTAATTTTAGAAAAAAAATTGTAGTTTTTCCAAACAAATTTGTTTTATAATGACGGTTCTATTTCGAGTTCTATTCTAAAACAAGAATATTCATATCTATAGAAATTCTCGAAATGATCTACTATTTTATTTCGATTCCAGTCTTATTTCAATTCATCTTAAAATCTTAAAATCAATTAACCAAATTTTAACCGTTTCTCAGTTAATCGCTTTGTTGCGTCACACATACATTAATACATGTGTCTATCTACATAAATAATAAAAATTTGGGTATGTGTAAAGCTTTCGTCATATAATGCGGTTGTTCAAATTTATAAAAAGTAGATTGGTGGTCTGTAGTTGTAGTGGAGAATATTTTCTCTTATCGTTTATTGAGATGATATATGGAAATGGTTTGACTAGCATTTTATATTGAAATGATATGGGAAAATTGTAAATTAAATGATTGGTATGTGATAAAAGTATAATTAAAAAGAAACAAAATTAGAAAATCTAGCTATAAAATTTTATCAAATTGTGTGATCAAAACATTATGTAAGTTTTAATCATAAAGCTAGTACATTATGTAAATTTAGATCAAATTAAAACATTGTGTAAATTTGATTCTAAAAGATTGCATTGAAGTTTTGGAGTGTGAGAAAAAAAAGTTATTTTCTTATACTGGGCGTTGTTTATATTACTGTTCTTGTTTGTTATTATACATATATCAATTTAATTATAATGTTTATCCAAGTATGCAAACAGCTATATTTAAAATGTTACTATGATAAATCGAATTTTGGATTGGGTTAAGAGTTTGTTTTGGAAAGAAGAAATTGAAATGACATTAGATGGTTTTCAATATTCAGAAAAAACAACATTTGTTATCCTTTATTTTTTTTTTAATGCTGTTCCTTGCTGGTTGACTTCCATTAAAGCTTCTTATTCAGAAAGATAGGATATTGTAATGTCTAGTGAAGGCGAGACCAACTCCAGTTTGTATTATAATGTCCAAGCCGATATTGTCAATAGAGTTATTTTGTATTCGCTGGGTTGTCGTAGTCGGTACTTTGATTCATACACCAACTGCGATGTAAACGGTGAAAGCGGTTGTCTAAAGAATATTATATCGTTATCATTAAGTGAAGTACTGTCAACGCTTTTGAAATAACTAACTCGATTTAACTTTCCTCGATTTTGGGGTGCTTAAAAGATGCAAAGCGGTGCCAAAAATATTATTTTTAGCAGGGTTGTTTTTTTAGCTAAGTTGGATAGTTTTCGGGCTGGATGTGTCTCATCAGATACAATTCGATTTAACAAGATTATGGAGTTGGCTGAAAGTATTTGTCTTCCTCGATCTATCACGAGATAAGAAAAACCGTGATAGATCACGTTGTTGCACGATTGATGATGATGCTAACAGGAATTTAAAAAGTTCACAACTCAAAATCGATTGTTATGTATTAAAAGTCCAACTCTTAGAAAGAGCGGAAATACCGTTTGATCCAGAAATGTTTTGTGTCTCATTGTGTGGCGGTAAATGTTAGTGATACGAAAAGCACAATTTATTGACTATTCGACCTCCGAAAGCTCAGTAGTTGTCAGCTTCATCTCCCTCAGTCAAAACCTCAGTAATACCTGTATACATCCGTCAAATGACGGATGTATACAGGTGTTACTGATGTTTTGACATCGTGTTTTTATAATTCTTCATACAAATAGTTACAACACCCTGGCGTGAACCACTGACTAGGTCATTCACTATGACAATAATCACAAGATAACTTGTATTTAGAATGTTAAAATTACAATGAATTTTAATAAACAATAAAACTCCTCTGTGATGATTGGCTTAGTGAAAATTGACTAGAAAAAATTAAAATTGAGATCGAACAATAATCCGAGAAGAAATTTGTCAGGGCTCAAGTAAGGTCCTGATCAGCTTTTCCCTACTCCGGATCGGATCAGGCCCCGATTGGGATATCCGGACCAGAACCTGATATATATTTATATATTATATACATAAATTAATCAAATTAAAATAAAAAAATTACAATGGAAAAAATTAAAACACACATATACCACCTTAATCACTATTATTATAGTCTTTCAGCCGAGAAGCGATAACTAAAACAAACATGAAAATATTTTAATTATATACTTCTAAAATGGATAATACTCTAGTGAATTTTAGCCAAATGAAATTTCAGCTAGGGGTCAAATACGAAAAACCTGATCAGGGCCGGATATATTCAAATAAGGTTAACCCTAAAAGGGTATTCTAAATCAGGCCCACATCAGATTGCCCTTGTAGGACTGATCAGGCCCTGATCACGCCCTGACTATTCATTTTTTCCTTAACTGATTTCTGCTCGGGAATTTGATGCTGAAATATTCAATGCTTTAAAGAATCAAATAAAAATAGATAAACAAAATTAAATTAAAACGAAGTAAAGGTTAAAATTTTTTCCCTAAATTAAATTCACAAATAAGTTTAGTATTCATTTTGGTAGAAATCCGTTTATGTTAATTACATATTTCAGCTTTTCTTTTGATTTTTTAAACTAGCGTTGAAAAACCACCACAAAACCATTTGATGTGTGAATTTAATTTATTTTTCTGTTTTTATCTTTTTCCAAAAAGTGGTAGTAATTTTTTTTAGTTATTTTTATTTGTCTTAAATGTTTCAAAAGGTTAACATTTTTCTTACGATTTTAGGTCATAAAAACAATTATCAAAAATTAAAAAGACCATACTAAAGGATCAGTTTTATTGACATCATGGTCCATGGAGGATTTACAATTATTTTAACCTAAAATACAAATAAAGTAATAAACATAAACAAAATACTCAGAAACCAATCTTAACTTATCTTCTTTTAAAGTTTAGTAAAACCCGAAATTTTTCTTTGAATATTTTTGTGTAATTAGGATGATTGTTTTGAGTTCTATGGGATGGGATGGGATAAAAATTTGAGATAAACAATTTACATACTTGAATGTATTTTATAAGTTAACAGTGACATTTCATGTATATATGTGTATTTCGAGAAATATGTGCTTTTGCTTTGTTTTTGAAGAAAATTTTAGTACAACACCGAAACCGTTGATCAATTATAGATTCGCACTTGATCGACTTTTTATATTACTCTAACCCAGTGCTAAAATATTTGCTTTTATTTTATATCTCCAAACATGCTACGTCAGTTTCACTAATATTGATAAATTTGACATGGTTGCTTTTTCACAAATATGCTTAATAATTAATTTTTAACATTTAAGTTGTCATGGAAAATTGCTTGGTTAAAACAAGCTATCAAAAACATTTAAAAAATGCATATTTTATTTTAAAAAATACGTTTCGATTCATAATTTCCACTGTAAAAAGGTCAAACAGAAAGCATATTTTATATTTATGTCTTAATATGGAAAGAATATCAATGTAACTTTCTTTACACAGACCAGTGTAAAATAAATTTAAATAAATATTGACTTGTTTTTAGTGAATTGTGGTTTGAAGTATTTGATAACATTATGTTTGATGTATTTAGTTCGCAAGAGCAATGAGATTCCACTAGTCAATGTGATTTCTTACAGATGCTGGCGATTGAACTCTATTCAGGCAACGATAGCGCCCTCAATTTTAGCTATGGTATATTCCTTAATGATGAGATGCTTTTGCTTGCTCGAAGATACGAGTATTCATATAACTAAATGTTGTGGCTTTTTAATTGACAAGGAGGGTACGTCACATGATCAATCGGAAGTGTGTGTGCACCCAGAAACATTAGTCTGGTCTGAAGATCAAGAACCGTTCCCTCCTCATCAGTCATCACCATTGCTGCTGCACAGTATTAATGGAAGAAAACACCCAGACTGCTCCCATGTTAGTCGATATAAGACAGGGTTCAGTAATGACACCCACAATCAAGCTGATATCTGCGATTAGTTGACCGTACCGTTCAAGCCAGATCTGCCTGGCAATCACAAAAGTGGTGCCCTTGGACCATCTTATATTTATCCGCGTATCCGCCTTCTTTTGGAGTAGCAGTTTGCATGAAGCAAATGGTATTCTCTCCTCAGAGAGTGCATCGACCTTCAAATTCCCCGTTATACCAAAATGTTTCGGCACCCAGACAAGGTGGGTGTTGAACTGGGTACTCAGTCATCTCGTTAAGAGATGACAGACAGCTACGGACTACTTTTCTCTTGGCGAGTATCGACTCTGAAACCTTTATTGCAGCCTGACTTCCGTAAAGGTGCCGATATCCCTTGCAGATATTACATTATACTTCAACCAGTTTTAGACCTCTTTTATAGCTCCAAGATTTTGTTCTTTTCAGAATACTCCACAACCAGTCTTCCCGTTCATTTTTGAACCGTCCGTGTAGAAGTTGACAACAACTGTATGTTTGTCTAATTCGCTTTCCCAGTCCTCTCTAGAAGGAATAGCAGTTGTGAAGCCAACTGCTGTGTATGGTTCGGAATGAAATAGTTTGTGGCTGAAAGAATATTTCTACTTACCAGAATTGAGGAGTGCCTTATATTGTTACAGCTACACGTCGCGGTAGACTTCAGCCTATCTGCTGTAATTGTCTCTACCTGTCTGGCTAAGAAAAATATCAATAGAAGTAAGATGAAAAAAGATTTCTAGTGCTATGGTGAGAGAGTGCTAGGTAATTTCAACAGACTTGCGTTTGCAGTATGAATGTTGATATGCTGACAGTCTTATAGGTTCGATTGACCTCTCAAAAAGTTTTCTATAAATCTTTCCAGTGTTTTCAAGGGATAAGAAAGATAGACTAATGCGCATTAGATAAAGATTACATTTGCTTCGGTCCATTTCCTAAGAATGTGACATAGTACAAGGCTACTTGTAAACTCACTAGCAGCCAGGGCATGGTTAGCTCAATGGTTTTTTGAATGTCTGCAGTGTGACTCCATCCGGTCCTGCAGATTTAAAGGACTTATAGATTTTAACAGACCTGAAAATTTTACCTGACTAGCCTTACCACGCGTCACGATCGAAGGTATCTCAGAGCAGCCCGGAGCAGCCTTTTCTAGCAGAAGTTCAAAGGACTGCGCGAAGGATGCGGTCCACTGACCATCCGCTCGTTGAAGATAACTCGGGATGGTTGGACTAATTGACAATAAATCTGTGTTTCGTCACAGTAGCGCCTCCAAGAATTATTCATCGCATTTCTCAGCTCATATCATGTTTATAAGTTTTAAAGCTCCCCTATAGAATTCCAGTCCAATACAGTTTTCTTTGCATTTTTGAAAAGGTTCTCGCGCTAATGGCGAAAAGCCTGGAGCTTCTTCGTCTACCATAGCGGATATAATTTGTTCTTTGGTCTGCAGAGAGCGCAATCCCTAATATCGGCTACAATGAAAGAATCAGCCAGCGTTCCTACCAATTTATCTAAGTCGCGCGTTGATTCTGGGGGTTTTGGGACTACAATTAGGAGCGAGTCCCCAGAATACTTATAAAGGTGTCCTAGAACTTAGTATATCCGTTTCCTGTTTTTAAAGCTCGGTTTTTTGGGAGACCCCATATTTAATTCGAATTGCAGAAAGCGATGATCTGAAAATGAGTGTTCTTCAGGCACTGCCCAGGTAAGCACTTTGTTAGACATGAAGTCAGAGACATAAGTAACATCCAACTAATCTTGTCTATTAGAGGTTATAAAGGTGGGTTTGTTGCCCACAGTGCCAATAGTCAGATTTGTGCTAAAAATAAAATCGAGAAGTAACTCATATCGTACGTTGGTGTCGCTGCTGCCCAAACCGTATGATCATTCGACACCACGTTACCCTATCAAGGAAAATCTGGTTATCAAGCTTCAGGCCCGCCGCAGTTTTATCTGTATTGCTTTGACCCTTTTTTTAGTTTTAGAATAGAGGAACGAATTTTGCCTGCGTCTCTTAGAAACAAGTTTGTTAGTTTCAGTTTGAGTCAAAGTACCTGGATACGGGGAACCCAAGGTTCTTGGATCAGGACAACATCTAGCTACTCTCTTCCTAATTTGAGTAAAAGAGCAGCGGTCGTTTCTTTACAGTGGTAGAGGTTCACTTTGAGAAACTTTAGCATGAGGCATTTCCTCCCTTCACTTGAGTCAAGATAGTACTCATCAGAAAACCCGCAGCCCCCCATTGATAAAAATAACCCCATATTGGTGGCGCAAGCGTCACTGTCATTACCAGTTGTCTGACACTGCAGGATATTAGACGTGCGTCCTTCATCAGCCGTGGTTTCGAGCGTGGAAAAAGCAACCTAAGCCGATTCAGTCGCCTGTCTTATCCTCAGCCTCATCCTTCTTAAATACTTTCAAGGTGACTGCTCCAAAGCCGAAGATTATTACTCCATCACTTTCAGATATATGAGCTAAGGATTCCTTATTGATACGAATGATTGTTGACCTATACTACCATTCTTGGTATCCTCAAGTTTAGCTATGCTCTAGTGTAGTAAGAATCCTGAGGATTACTGTATTTTAGCTTATCCAATACCTTACCTGATTTTTCAGGCTTTGCAGCAATCCAAACACGAGTTTTCGGTCGACTTGGTATATTCCCTACATAGACCACTTCCTCAGTATATGATCTACATATAAAACACATTTTATTTAAAAAAATATACTTATTTTGTGTTTTGGTTTATTAATGTTAAAATCATGTGCATTTTCTCGTAATGTCTAAAGAATTTGTCGTGATAACAAAATTTGTAAAGGACTTTAGGTCGGCACTCGTACCGCTTATTCCCTTTCACTGATAGAGTCTTCTGTTTTGTGAAAACACTTTAAAAAGTTTTAACGTATTGGAAACTTTTAACTATAACTTATTACTCCATTAACTATAGAAAATACAGTAAAACTCGCTTTTAGCGTACACCATATATAAAGTACACTTGGTCTATAGAGTACAGCAAATTTTTGTCTTACATCTATAAAAATTTTTGCGAACAAATTATCCTTCTTATAGGGTACCTCGGCTTATAAGGTTATAACGTACGCACGTTTAGTCCCGTGAACTACTTTTCTGTGTAATTTGCCCAGTTTATAAAGTACGAATAGAAAATAAGAATACAAAATAAACATAAAAATTTAAAGGTCGTAAGTATTCGATGCTTTACGATATTTATTATTTTTCTACGAAATGTTTCTGCTTCCTTTCATTAATTTGTTGTGGTTCATGGGTTAATTCGCAAGTAAGTGTTGAGAAAATATTTGCTAATTTATCAGTTCGAATTCTTTAATGCTTTCATGTTTTATGAAAATGCTAAAGGTGCGATACGGCCCCAAATCAAATTTAAATGCAAGTGATCGCCAATAAATTAAAATGTTTGGCGGAAGTCGATCAAAAGAAGTCTTTCTCAAGTTAAGGTAATGTTTGGATTGTAGAAAAATTTCTTCGATTGTGCGCAATCGGTTAGAAATTGAAGCAGTTTGTTTGTTCATTGAAACGTAAAAAAATTAGATGTGTTAAATTTCAAAGTAGAGGAAGCCGTTAAAAATGGATCAATATAATGAGCTCTTAAAATGTTTCTCTTAAAAATATTGCTCTATAGTCTACACTATAAAGTTCAAATTTAGGATTTTGTAAACTCTAGTGTATTGAACTTTAAAGATAGAGCGAAAACACTCATAAGGCTTGAAGCCACAAACAACAGAAACAGAAACAGATTTTCATACAAATTTTACAGAAACAGAATTTTTTTCTGTCAATTTTGTATGAAATTCTGTTTCTGTTGTATGTAATTGCCCGGCTTTAGATGTCGTTCATTTTATTTCGAAGTCGTGATAAAAAGTTAAAGCAACTACCATAAGCTATTGTCTCAAAACACCTGGGATAACTACGATCGTATACTTCGACAGTAACTGAAAAAAGGGAGTTTATTAGACGCCTTATACTAAATAGAATCTGAGTATGATAGAATAATATAGAAATTCGAACAAATTTTTATTTTTGGTCTACGGGAGTGACGATAATGCCTACTCCAGTCCCTGCTATTGACATATATATATGAGCTAATGTTAGATATCACATGTCACTGACCACAGCAGTGAGATATTATTAGCCAATGGGTTATCTTAAGTGTGCTGCCAGATAAACTCTATTGTTATGGAATATATCTCGATGATGGCACTCTATTTTGTTTTTAAATAAAAAGTGTTATGTTATAAGCGTTACAATATGTGTGACAAAAGCACATAGATACCTGGTAAGATCTAATTAGCACAACAATATGCGTTCTGAGGTGTCAAGAACACTTTTTTCAAACCTTAGTGGATCGAAGGCACTCATGACTATTGATTCGGGCAAAGCATTCCATTTGTACGATGTATAGACAAAGAAATCCCTCTTCATTTTATCACTATGGCAATGAGTGACCAGTAAAACACCATTGACAATTGACAGGTAAAACAGGGTAAAAAATATGGTTGACGCATGATGGATCCGATTTTATCCGAGCACTGCTAGTGACGATATATATAAAAAACACAATGAAATCAGAAATGAAACTTTTAATTACACTGGGTGTCGCACCAAACCGCTTCTTTTTACCTATGTGAAAATATACAACGCAGTCAGAAACGATTATAAACTATGTGATAAAAAAACTTTTAAAAAAGTGACTGAAAAGTTAATACATATAAAATATTTCATTGAGATGGACAATCAAATAGAAAACCTATTCTCCGATTAAAATATTCTATCTTTAAAAAAAAAACTAAGCTTTTAAAAACTTAATTTAAACTATGTTAATAAATAATTTTAACTTTAATTAAATCCTTAATAACAAGAAAAGTATGTATATTATAAAATATTAAGTTATCTTTCTTTAAATTTTTAATTTAAAACTATAAATAAATTTATTTTTGTTTACTTTGTGTATAGCTCTTAAAACAAATTTTGTATTGAGCATAATAAAGAAATCAAAATCAAAAAAAAAAAAAACACCGAGATCAGAAAATTAATATTTGAAGTTAAGTTTCAATCACAACTCGTGTAGCACGTTTTTGAACAGAGTTGGTGGAAACGGATGCAACAGCCCAAACTTGACAACAATACTCCATACAAGGACGAATGTAGGACTTACAAATGTGGAGTAATTAATATGGAGTAAAATATTTTTTACATCTATTGAGGACTGAGTTTTCTTAGCGCGCCCTTTGCCATCACCATTATACGATCATTCTAGAGTAAGTCGATAGAAATTTTGACGACAAATAAAATTTTTCTCATTCGTCTATTTGTTTGTCACACACACTAATCAAAATATCTTTGGCAAACTCGGTCTTTGATCTGGCAACAATCAATAGCCATGTTTTGGTGGAGTTAAAATTGAACATATTTCAGCCACCCCAATCGGAAACTTTTGCCAGGCTATCATTTACATTTATGGCAGCGTCTTGCCGGGCGGGCTTTATTCGTTCATGCATTTTCCCATTTCCTCCCTTCACTTGAGTCAAGATAGTACTCATCAGAAAACCCGCAGCCCCCCATTGATAAAAATAACCCCATATTGGTGGCGCAAGCGTCACTGTCATTACCAGTTGTCTGACACTGCAGGATATTAGACGTGCGTCCTTCATCAGCCGTGGTTTCGAGCGTGGAAAAAGCAACCTAAGCCGATTCAGTCGCCTGTCTTATCCTCAGCCTCATCCTTCTTAAATACTTTCAAGGTGACTGCTCCAAAGCCGAAGATTATTACTCCATCACTTTCAGATATATGAGCTAAGGATTCCTTATTGATACGAATGATTGTTGACCTATACTACCATTCTTGGTATCCTCAAGTTTAGCTATGCTCTAGTGTAGTAAGAATCCTGAGGATTACTGTATTTTAGCTTATCCAATACCTTACCTGATTTTTCAGGCTTTGCAGCAATCCAAACACGAGTTTTCGGTCGACTTGGTATATTCCCTACATAGACCACTTCCTCAGTATATGATCTACATATAAAACACATTTTATTTAAAAAAATATACTTATTTTGTGTTTTGGTTTATTAATGTTAAAATGTTGTAATGTTAATGTTAAAAAGCGCGCCCTTTGCCATCACCATTATACGATCATTCTAGAGTAAGTCGATAGAAATTTTGACGACAAATAAAATTTTTCTCATTCGTCTATTTGTTTGTCACACACACTAATCAAAATATCTTTGGCAAACTCGGTCTTTGATCTGGCAACAATCAATAGCCATGTTTTGGTGGAGTTAAAATTGAACATATTTCAGCCACCCCAATCGGAAACTTTTGCCAGGCTATCATTTACATTTATGGCAGCGTCTTGCCGGGCGGGCTTTATTCGTTCATGCATTTTCCCAAGATAGGAAAACGAACGATTTGTGCAGTGTACTATCATATGCAAAATTATTAATTGGGTTACTGATGATTTTCATTTCATATAAATTAAAAATAAAGTGGTAAAAAACTAAGCCTTGGGGTAAATCAGCGTTAATTAATTTAGACGCAGAAGAAAAGCCATCGATGGATACCGAAATGTCTCTATCGGTCGGTGAGAAAGTTTTGAATAAACTACACAACTGCGGGGTTAAATCCGTACGCTACGCGCTTGCTGATCAGGTTTGCTGCCCGGATTTGATCAAATGCAAATTGACGACCAAATTGTAATTAAAGTGGAAAATATTTTTCAACTTTGCCTTAAACAACAGAAAATTACTGATTATTTTTCAGTAAAAAAATTGTCCATCGAAGCTTAATCTGAGTAGCCATATATTCAAACATTCTCATTCGAAAACATTAACATACATATGTTTATGTTGCATCGGTTTGATAAGCTTTAACATAACTATTTTATGATAATGAATTGTTTGTAAACTGTATGTTGCTATTTTTTTGTGATCGCTTTTATATTAATTAACATGTAGTAAATAATTTAATATGAAATACAATGATATAATGAGCATAACAGGCAAATTTGCTTATGCTTTTTCAATTTTTCTGGATATAACGTACCATGGTGTATAACGTACGCTTACGTCGGTCCCTTGACCGTACTTTATAAACGAGTTTTACTGTATAATAAAAATATATTAACATCATTTTGTAATATTTAGTTATTTCATTATATATTATCAATTACGTTTTAATATAATAACATATTGAACTAAATTTTTACTATTCAGATAAAGCTCAACGCCACCATAACTACAGTAGCATTTTTTTATTGTATTTAAGAATTATCCAATCGAACAAATACATTGTAATGATTTTAATACATAACGTCAATATAAAATTCAATCGATTGAATGTAATTGAATATTATTAGATTAATTCAGGTTAAAGAAATACGTGTTCGTTGACGTGCACTTATAACAGTATTGAATTTTACATTATATTTATGATATCTGTTGTTAACCATTTTAGAATAATAATTAAACTATCCTATGGTTTCGATTGCTGATTGATTAGTTGTTTGAAGCTTATAATTTTAATATTTACATATTTGCATTAACACTTTTGTTTTTTAATTTTTCTTCTTGTTAGGTAACTAAATAACAAACGATTTCAATTACACATATGTATCAGCGTATCATTAAATTTAGAATTATAAAGATAACTTTTTAAAAACTCACAAATTATAATCCATCAATTAAACCACACAAAAACCGCTAAGTAGATATCAGGAGGTAGTTTTACACATCTGAGAGGAACATAACGTACCTCAAAAGGCATCATTCAACAAATACGAACAGTACAAAATGCTTCGCTCACATGAAATATCCGTAGCACAACACACTGTCGTAAAAGACCACCGAAAACACGCACAAAGTGTTAAAATCAAACAGCACGTAACATCACAAGCTCTAAAGCCGCTTAACTATGCACCACAATAAAACAGCACATGTTTGAAATAAAACAAAAATGTTACCCATGATCAAAGCTATCAGAAATAAAAGCAAACTAACAAAAGATAACTATGTGCTAGTGAAGGAGATTAACTACATATAAAGCAGAATTATGAATTCATTCGTTCTCATATAAACTAAGATCATGTATCAAAATTTCGTAGAATTTTGTATATTGACTTTTTAAACGGCCAAAAAATGTTGTAATTGGAGCTATATGTGCGAAATATTGGAGCATTTCTTTTCGGTATGATGTTGTTTGTAAAGTTGTTTGTAGACCGAATGACTAATGAGTGATTATTTTATAAAAACAATTAACAAACCACCTGCTGATGAGTAGATTAAAAACCGTTTTTCATGTTGTATTTACAAATTTTCTTGGAATTTAAAATTTATGTATTAAGAATAATAATATAAAATAATAATCTTTTTTTTTTCAACTTTTCTTAGTCAACTTTTTTTTTGATATGTTGCACTTTAATTAAGGTTAACATAAGCGTGAAATTTTCGCTGTTCAAGCTTTAAGTTGACTGTTATAAGAATCTCTAATAGTACATTATGATGCTAGGACGTAAAGCTAATGATTTTGGACGGATGTGGAGTTTGCAAATCGAGGCGCTAGCCGAGATTTGCACCCACATTAAGTCCAAAATAGCTTACGTCCGTGCATCATATACTATTTTTTATTCGCCGCAAGCAAAATATTGTAAGAAAAGTTGTTTATTCTAAATTAAAATTACAAATTTTCATAAATTTTAAAATCAAAATATGTGGAACAAGTAACCTTTGAAAAAATATTTATTATTTTTTCCAAATTCTATGACAACAAATGATAACAACTATTTTAATTGGATAATGAAATTTTGAATTTGCGGGTTGCTTTGATAAAAAAAATTATTTTTCATAGAATTTAAACAAATACAAATGCTTTTTACTTTTTTGGACGTAGCTATGACGACAAAATAAATAGCTGAAAAGTGATACTTTAAAGCCGCAAATCACAGTAATAAAGTAACACTTTAATATATAGGCGAATAAAAAATAATAAATAATCTTTTATTTTCATTTCTTCGAACTTGAAACATTCTTTCTTTGCTATTATGTTTCGTAATAAATTCATTTTTATTTTGCAGTTAATACTTCCTATTGGTTTATTGTGTCTACCAAATTTTTATTTATAACTTTCATTTGAATAATTGTTTATTTTATTAAGAAACTGACACGCAACAAATCGAAAAAAATATAATATTAGATTAAGAAAAAATCGAAATGATGTCTTAAGCTTTTCAATATTATAAACGGATGCAAGAAGTAATGGAAAGTAAGTCCATTAGTTTCACATTGAATTAATTTTTTCGTTAGCTGTCACCGACAATAAATAAATGGAAAACTTAACTCTGTTATCCTTCCAAATTTAATTCGGCAAATCCATACAAAAATCGAGCTTTGATTAATGAAGCTAAAGTAAAACTCTTCCATCATCAGACGTAGTCTCTCAGTCGACTAATTCCGATAATGGAAGAATATTACTTTAGCTACTGTTACGAAAATTTGAACTTTTACGAAATATAATAATATTATATTACACCGGGAAGCTCAAAAAACTATATGAATACTGTAATATTACACCGGTACACTGAATTTATAACAAACTGATTACACTTGGAAATCTCTTATACACCTATCCCCCGTTTTACACGGTAGATACGTTCCTGATAAAAACGTGTTAATCGAAAATATAAATTTTGTATGGAAAACCGTGTTAAACGAAAAACGTGGGTTTTTGGTCATTTCTTGGGCAACAAACAGATTCGGTAAAACATAAAAGTACCAGTTTAATCACATAAGATATCGACATAACAGTTAAATTGATTTTCAAAAAGAAACATGCAACATAACCAATAAGAAGTTCACAGGAAAATAAAAAGTAATTATACATGCACATACTAGCATGTTGACCTAAATCAAACCTAACTTAACTTGATTCAGTTCGGTGCGACTTGGAAGTTAAATCTGTAATTAATAACTGTGCTTTCTTTTTAGCTAAATCTTGCAAACATCTTCATATTGACTTAAAAATTCGTTGAGAGTTCGCAGAAATCGGAGAGCTAGTTCAATATTCGGATCATGTTGTTGAAAGTAGTTGCATTATTTATTATCTTCTGGTATAATGGTTGCAATTAAGAAGTTTTAATTTTGGGTAGAAATACAATTTATCCATTTGTAAGCTGCAAATCTTGAAGATGACATGGAGCATTGTCCAGTAAAAGAAGAACCTTAAATATTATTTTGATTAAATACTATTTTACTTCTGGTACGTAAGAGTTATGAGACAAATCAATGAACAATGTGGCTTTAACCCAAGCTTTTGTATTGGCATTCCAATAAATGGAAAAATTTGTTTATTCCTTTTTACCTGGAGGCTTTGCTACCTAAGCCTTATCACTCTTTAGTATTGAAAACCTGATCAGCAGCCAAATTCTGTAATTGTGAAGCAGTGAAGTAATAAGTTTTTGAATGAACAGAAACGAAGGAATTTTTAACGCTTCACCGCTTCACAGTTACAGAATTTGGCTGCATGACAGTAAGATGTACCGGATTTAATTTCAGTCAATTTTAGTGGGTACATACTGTTGTGCTGTATCTAAATCAGTAGATGGGCTTTTTAATTTTAAATTTTTGCAAAAAATGCTCGTGTTTATATATTTCGAACCAACCATGACCTGCAATAAAACTTAAAAGGCATTTTATTTGAGTAGATGGAGTGTAGAGTAAATGGACTGTTTCACATTCCAAAAATTTTAAAGTTTTACTAGTTATGATATTGGTACCAATTGGAATACGTCTTTGATATTGGTCTTCAAGCCATATCATTATTTATATTCCATTGTTTTTATTTTTTTTTAAATAAAATGTGTTGTGTAGTAGGAATTACAATATGTATCAAAACAACAAATAAAAACTGTTAACATCACGGTCACCGCAACAACGTGCGTTCAACGATGTTGATGGACGCTAATTTTAATTGTTTGTGTTCTTTAAATTTTTACTTCACCACAATTTTAAATTGTGTGAAGTAATGCAATCTATCGTGAAAAAAAAAAATCTTACATACCCCAAATTTTATTTTATCTTTTGTTTTGGACCATCCTCTATCTAACTAGCCAAAAAAAATTTTGGTGTACGTCTGTGTGTGCGTGGGTGGGTGGGTGGGTGAGTTTTCTGCAGAGGATCTTGATGAAACTTTGGCAAATGATACAGGCTCACTTAAAAATGGAAGATCTGGATTCATTTCAAATTTGGACAAAATGGCGGGGGGTCTCCCGAACACCTCTAAGTTTAAATCTTGAATAACTTCTGATCTCCGGCTATGATCTTATTGAAACTTAGTATATAAGGTTTTAGTACTGTTTCCAATATTTCTGCATACCAACTTCCGGTTTGTCACTTCCGGTTAAAAAGTTTTTTTTTCAGGTGTTTATCCCTACTGTAGCCTACAATTACCGATCGATTTGCATGAAACGTTGCGAAAAGCTTTTAAATAACATGAGAAAGATTTTATTAGCTTTTGGAGCACATTGGATAAAGGGTTGGGGGGTCCACCATACAACAGGTGGTTTTTTCCACAAAGTTTTTATGTTTGTTGGGAGCACACAGCATTCGTTCGTGAACGAATTTTGATGACACTTTGGAAAAAGATGCAAACATGTATGGTAAAGAACTGATTAGTTTTTGAGCGATAGTGAACAAAGTGGTGGGGGGTCAATGGAGCACCTGTTTTTTTGAAAACTCTATAACTTCTGTACCTGATAAGCGAATTGGATGAAACTTGGTACATGAGTATGTAGTACGGTTTACAATAGTTCTGCATCCCAACTTCCGGTTTTTCACTTCCGGTAAAAAATTTTTTTTTGTACTTTTTTGAAGTTTTTTCAGTGTCTTTATGCACACTACAGCCTACAATAATGAAGTGATTATGATGAAACTTATGGAATAGGGTTCCAATCAGTGTGAAAAGATAATTATCATGTTTTGGGACACATTGATCAAAGTGGTGGGGGTCTACCATACAAATGCTGACTTTTCACACTTTGTTTTTTAAGTTTGTTGGGAGCATACAGACTTCATTCATTAATTTATTTTAATGAAACTTTAGAAAAAGATGGAGACCTAAGTAACAAAGAACTGATTAGTTTTTGGATAATATTAGAATAAGTGGTGGGGGTCCTCCCGAACACCTGTTTAATGTGTCACACTTTTTTCAATGTTTGTTGGGAGCACACAGCATTCGTTCGTGAACGAATTTTGATGACACTTTGGAAAAAAATGCAAACATGTATGGCAAAGAACTGATTAGTTTTTGAGCGATAGTGATCAAAGTGGTGGGGGGTCCCTGGAGCACCTGTTTTTTTTTAAAGCTCTATAACTTCTGTACCTGATAAGGGAATTGGATGAAACTTGGTACATGAGTATATAGTACAGTTTACAATAGTTCTGCATCCCAACTTCCGGTTTTTCACTTCCGGTAAAAATTTTTTTTTGTACTTTTTTGAAGTTTTGCCATTGTCTTTATGCACACTACAGCCTACAATAATGAAGTGATTATGATGAAACTTATGGAATAGGGTTCCAATCAGTGTGAAAAGATAATTATCATGTTTTGGGACACATTGATCAAAGTGGTGGGGGTCTACCATACAAATGCTGACTTTTCACACTTTGTTTTTTAAGTTTGCTGGGAGCATACAGACTTCATTCATTAATTTATTTTAATGAAGCTTTAGAAAAAGATGGAGACCTAAGTAACAAAGAACTGATTAGTTTTTGGATAGTATTGGAATAAGTGGTGGGGGTCCTCCCGAACACCTGTTTAATGTGTCACAGTTTTTTCAATGTTTGTTGGGAGCACACAGCATTCGCTCGTGAACCAATTTTGATGACACTTTGGAAAAAGATGCAAACATGTATGGCCAAGAACTGATTAGTTTTTGAGCGATAGTGAACAAAGTGGTGGGGGTCCCTGGAACACCTGTTTTTTTGAAAGCTCTATAACTTCTGTACCTGATAAGCGAATTGGATGAAACATGGTACATGAGTATGTAGTACGGTTTAAAATAGTTCTGCATCCCAACTTCCGGTTTTTCTCTTCCGGTAAAAAAAAATTTTTTTGTTCTTCTTTTAAGTTTTTTCAGTGTCTTTATGCACACTACAGCCTACAATAATGAAGTGATTATGATGAAACTTATGGAATAGGGTTCCAATTAGTCTAAGAAGATAATTATCATCTTTTGGGACACATTGATCAAAGTGGCGGGGGGTCTACCATACAACTGCTGACTTTTCACACTTTGTTTTTAAAGTTTGTTGGGAGCATACAGACTTCAGTCATTAATCAATTCTAATGACACTTTGGAAAAAGATGGAAACTTAAATGACAAGGAACTGATCAGTTTTTGGACAATATGGGGATAAGTAGTACGGGGTCTCCCGAACACCTGTTTACTGTGTCATCATTTTTTCAATGTTTGTTGGGAGCACACAGCATTCGTTCGTGAACCAATTTTGATAACACTTTGGAAAAAAATGCAAACATGTATGGCCAAGAACTGATTAGTTTTTGAGCGATAGTGAACAAAGTGTAGGGGCGTGTCCCATACACCTGTTTTTTTTTTAAGCTCAATAACATCTGTACCTGATAATCGAATTGGATAAAACTTTGTACATAAGCATTTAGTATGATTTACAAAAATTCTGCATCCCAACTTCCGGTTTTTTACTTCCGGTAAAAAAATATTTTTTTTAATTGTTGGCAGTTTTTTCAGTATCTTTATGCACACTACAGCCTACAATAATGAAGTGATTATGATAAAACTTATGGAAAGGTTTCAATTAGTGTAAGAAGATAATTATCATCTTTTGGGACACATTGATCAAAGTGGCGGGGGATCTACCATACAACTGCTGACTTTTCACACTTGGTTTTTAAAGTTTGTTGGGAGCATTCAGATTTCATTCATTAATCAATTTTAATGGCACTTTGAAAAAAGATAAAGACTTTATTGACAAAGAATTGACTAGTTTTTGGACAATATTGGGATAAGTGGTGGGGTCCTCCCGAACACCTGTTTATTGTTTCAATGTTTGTTGGAAGCATACAACATTCGTTGGTTAAGTAATTTTGATTACAGTTTGCAAAAATATGCAAATATGTATGGCAAGGAACTGATTAGTTTTTTTTAGCGATAGTGAACAAAGTGGTAGGGGGTCCTCCAAGCACCTGTTATTTTGGAAGCTCAATAGCTTCTGTACCTGATAATCGAGTTGGATGAAATTTGGTACATACACATTTAGTACGGTTTACATCAGTTCTGCATCCTAACTTCCGCTTTGTCACTTCCGATAAAATTTTTGTTTACTTTTTCTCGTACAACAGAATTTATGTTTGTTGGGATACTACTGCCTGCTTTAATATTTTTATTATTAGAACAACGAAGTCCATAATATTGGTAAGCTTTTAATTAAAGTATTTTATGGATATTAGCTCATTATATATCCAGAACACTATGTTTCCAGAGCTGTGGTGAAGTCAGCCTATGCATCAGCGTCGCAATATTTTTGAATTGATAACTAAACAATAAATCCAATCATTTAATAAAATATGACAGACCCCAATATTTCATTATAGGATAGAGTAAGATCTCACTGCTATTGCCAGTGTTGTATAATATCTCACGTTAACTCGTATGTCAACAGATATGATTATTTACTTACAAATTAACTATGACCATTGATACACACGCATTTTGTATCTAGCTAATAACGATATATTGCTTAAAATCAACTGATTTACATAGAGAATCTCTTACATACCTTTGCTGATTTACATCAACATGTATTTTCAAAATTTTGCTTTGAACACTCAAATGCGTTTTTTGTTACAAGTTTCTTGTTTTCTTGTTTTAATTACAACCTATATGTATATGGTATACCAGAAGGTTTAATTAAAATAAAGTAGATATAAGTGCGTGTAATACCAAAATTTGTCTTTTTTTTGAACTTTTTTTTTTTGGAAATTTTGATTTCAAAAACCGTGTTAAGTCGAAAACGTGTTAAATGAGTGCCGTGTAAAGCGGGGGATAGGTGTATTATGAATCACAGAATGAATAATTTAACAATTTTTTTACTATTAATTGGCTAACATGAAAAATAGTTTATTCAAAAACAAATCAAAAATTATATAAATTAAAATTCAATTAAAAAGCTTACATTAAATATTTCATTAAACATTTCTTCAATGTTGTCTTCTTCATGTTTTATTTTACGTCTTCGTTTATCTTGATGGTTAATTAAAGGTTTTGTTATATCAACCCGAAACTAATCCGTTCCTCCACAAAAAAGCAATACATAATGAGGTCACTACACGAAAATTTCATGAACGGACTTGACGATTAATTTTTACAAATAGAATTATAGACAATTTTGTGTTTAGCATCTCATACGGTAACAACATCATGAACTTCTTCAATTAATTTTTGTTTTTCATCATCATCAAAGTTCATGTACCATTTGACGGTGACGTGTTTTCCTTCATAAAATTATAAATTTATTTTCAAAACTGATAACAAAACACTTGCTTAACAAATGAATTTTATTTCTTCAATGTAAAACATATTTTGCTTACATATTTTAATAGATGCAATTGAGATTTTGACATTTTATTAAATTCACAACCATAAAAAACCTTTACAATATTAACACAATAATTGAAATGAAAAGCAAATTTATTTTCTTTTTAGTTTTAAAATAACATTTTTGAAATAATTAACAACATTAAAAACTCTAAAGTAACCTATATCACAACTCAGTCATCACTGAGTTTAATTTTATTTCAATTTACATAACTTACTGAACTTTCGATTTAAATTTATATACTAATCGATTTACAAAATTATACTAACTGTTCGATCCAAACAATTTGATCTTTTATATAGCATATTATCGATCTTCCGTTTCATTTTCCAATAAACAATTCTCGTTTTGTTAAAAATAAAAAAATCATTTATCCAAACATGTTTATTAATTGAAATTGAGTGACGTAACTAAAACGTCAACAGTAGTACAAACAAATGTAGCTACGTTTACCACAATTAAAGAGAATAAATTAGTGAATTTAAATACTATTATTTCAAAGTAAAAAATTGAAAATAGTCCGTCGTTACACTACATTAATCACAGCTCGACTTTTGTTTATATTGTTCAAACGTAATAAATAAAATCATGATAGCTCATTTCTACGATCATGCATAAAAGAATAATCCGTCACTAGATTGTGAATATGGACTACTTTTAACTAATTTAGGTAATTTGTTAGCTCACCTAAGATATCACCTTGTTTAGTGACTGCTATTGTCAGTGATATACGATATTTTACGTTACCTCATATGCCAATATCAGAACCTAAAGTACACGGGTTTGTCACACCCGAAAACCCGTAGATACTTCAGTTCAGCAAAAGGATTAAATAGTTATAGTTCAGCAAAAGGATTAAAATGGGCTAGTAGAATGATTGAAAATATTTTACACGATGCGCAAGCTACCACATAGTAGACGAGTACTTATTTTTAAAGATTAGTGTTCAAATATCAAGGCATAATTTTTAGACTTTAATCAGATTATTGGTAAAAGTTTGCTAGATTTTATTCTGAATTATTAAAATAACAAAACAGTTTTTGTTTGGGTTCATTCATATTTTGTTAAATCTACAAAATTAATTGATAAAATTATCAAATAATCGTTTAAATTTACTGAAAAACGTGGTAAAAAATACAAATAGTACCAATTATTAATTACACAATATATTTTTTTCACAAATTTTTCTATCTCTAGGCGGCGCTAATTATAGTTAGAATAACAAATATATATCTGTAAACAGAAAGTATTTAGCTTAATACGGAGATTCAGTGAAGTGAAATTTTCATACAAATTTAACATCGTGAAGAAATATAACTTTATTTTGCATTATGTTGGTACGCAGTTCGTCGTGAAAATGTTGTGAAAATATGCTGTTTGTTTTTTTATTTCATAGATGGCGTACAAAAGTTGCCGAATAATTTTTCTCAGCAAAATAATGTTTTAAAAATTGCACTGGGAATTTGAAATATATCGATGGTCTAGCGCACAGATGTGGTAAGTGACATTTTCTGAGAAAATGAGTTAACTACTCTATAAAATTCTCCATTTCATTTTTCATATAATGTAAAAATATTGTATGTGTATGTTTAATATTTTATCCAGCAGATGGCATTGTTGTACTGTACTGTACTGCACATGTACTGTGGTAAGTACTTATGGTTTGTATAAAACTAAATATTATTCATGTATCTCTTAAGTTCTATCATGTAGAAAGACATAATTACAATAAAGACTAGATAACTACTATAAAACTCTATCGAATTCCACCACATAATATTTTACATTTTCAATTTTTATTGAAGTGTAAACTTTCAAACGCCTGTACTGAACAATCTGCTAAATGTCACTTACCACATCTGTGCGCTAGGCCATCGATATTTTGTTTTATATAAGTTTGATTTGTATTAAATATTTCGTTTTGATTTTGACAATAATATATAAAAACTAAACTAATAATTAAAGCAACTGCTGTCACTTGTCAGTAAATAATAAAGTTTATGTTTCAAAATTACATATACATATGTCAAATTATTCTCTAATTACAGTTCACAACTTTTTCGTGACTGTTTCATCGGATAGTTTGGAGAGGCGTTAAAATTTTAATTCACTTAATCTCCGTACTGGGCTTTAGATTTTAATTATTAAGTTCAATTATTTATTAATGGTAAATCATATATACTAATTGAAGTTTGCAATACACTTCATTCGATCTTGAAGTATAATTTTGAACGGTAGTGTTCAAAATTATACTTTGGTCTTTCTCTATTTTAAGTAGAAGAAATCATACCAAATTTAATTAAAAACATTTTCACATCCTGCAATATAAAAGAACATATTAAACGAACCACCCACATTAAAGTTATTACAATAATAAAAATTAAAATGTTGTTCGTGTTAACTCTGTCCACCAATATTAAATGTTGAGCACCAACTTGAAACAATATTGTTTTAAATAATGTTTTGTGATAACTTAAAGTTGTGCAAAAACTTTGTTACAGAAAAGTTTGTATTTTCGTAAAAATGATGTTTGCTTTCTATTCTATAGTATATAAAAATAAATGAAAAAACTTAAGCCAGATGTGTTCCTGTATTGAGAACGAACTAAAAATTAATAAATGAATATCACATATATCAGATTAGTATTAAAATTGTAGTTTAGTTATGAATATTAAATGAGTATGTTGATTCTTTTTTAGCACTAATCTACCTTTTTAGGGTTTCGTTTTTTTATAACGAACCATATTCGTTGGTGAGAGTAAAACGTGTTTTCCTATTATTTCGAGTATATCGAAAACTAAAAATCCTATAGGACTTGAAATTTAGGATGCGTATAAAACTATCCTATCCACACAAGATGAGGAGTTGAAAAATAAATAAAATGGTTTTCGTTTGTTTGACAGGACTACGATGTGAGGTCTTTGAAAAAATACATTTTTTTATCGAGTCAAGGGTATCATATGAAAGGGCTTCACTTCATGTATTTTGGAATTTTATACCCCACCATTTTTTGTGCAATTTTAAATAATGGCGTTTTCTGTATGTTTTCTTTCCTTGATTAGCTCCGAACCTAATTAATCGAAAATCTTAAAAAGTATTTTAAGTGATAGAAAAATTAGTAAGTTTTTAATGAGAAATATAGTAAAGTGTTAAATACTAATAATTATATTTATTAAGGGGGTGGAACTTAGAAGGGGTAAAAACACCATTTTAAACCCTGTCAAGTTGGGTGGGTGTCATTTGAAAGAACACCAAATTAAGAAACATTACAATTTTTTTAAAATTTTGCGATCCACAGTTTAGGAATTATTGTCAAAAAAGTGCATTATTGTTAAAAAAGTGCAAAAAAAAATTATAGCGAAGTCTCAAATGATTTTATTTCTGTTTGTTTAGGGATGGGAGTGGGGAAGGGCGAAAAAAGGTTTTTTGACCCGCATGAGTAGGGTGTCATTTGAAAGAGCACCAAAATTAAGAAACATTCATTTTTTTTTAGAATTTTACGATGCACAGTTTTTGAATTACATATTGTAAAAAAGTCCTATTCTTAGCATTAACCCCTCCCACTCCTTAAATTTCGTCGTTGATTAGCAGAAATTTTGTTTCCAATATAAGCCATTTTGTGTATCTGAGTCGTTCCTTAGCTACCATAAACAGCTATGGATAACATTTAACCTAAAGTAATATTTTTTATATCATTTCGATCAATTTAGATAAAACTGACATTTACTATTGATATTTAGTATTTACGATGAACCATTTATTTTTTATGTGTCTACGGTCTAGCAATATAAACACTTTACAACACAACTTTATGTCAATTATTTTGATATTGTATTCTTTACATTCAAGGAACACTTGGCTAGCGAATTTTATTCGCACTTGTCTGACTTTTTTTTTTTTGAAAATAGATTCAAATACTAAATTTATTTTTTAGTTTTTTATTCTTTTTAGTCATTGAATAGCATAGCACTATTGGATCTCCATTTAAGTTTTTAATTTTCCACTAAAATAAATTTTGTCAATTTGTTTCATCAGTTCTCAATAGCGAGCCTATTTAGTCTGCAGGCCGGGGTGTTGTGAATTTACTACTCAATTTTTTTATTAATGAGGTGAGGTGGGAATTTGTTTTAAAAAACGAGTGTAACCTTGTCTGACAAAAATTTGTCTGCTATTGTCGAGATCGACAATTGACATTTTATTATGTTTGGGTTGTCGAACTCGACAATAGCAGACGAAATTTTTGTCGGACAAGGTTACCCTCGGTTTCTAAAACAAATTTCCATCCCCCAATAATAAAAAGCAAAATAGTGGAATGAAATCTACAAGACCTCGAGCAATCGCCATGTTTCAGAGTTGGCCGAGCGAAAAAGCTGTCGCATCGAGAAAAATAGCAGATAAAAAATTTTTTGGACTCTTCAAGGAAAAGCGCCTCACGAAGTATATAACTATGTAGTATCATCAAATGAAAGGGGTGAGGGCCTGGTTACTAATTAACTAACAGATACGAAATACGAATCTATAATCTTAAAATTTAAATATCAATTATTTGTAAATTAAATTCAATTATAATATAAAAAATAACAAAAACATATAATATGTTCTCGATTATAATGATATCTCAAATATTATAATTGCTAGGTGGGAAATGGATAAAAAAAATCGATTATAATTTGTATGTATTTTGTTGTAATTTTTGCCGTTTTTATGAAATATTTAGGATCTACTCAAAGTTTTATTAGGGTATTTGGTGTTAATCTAATAGTAATAGTAAATAACATTGTCTATAAAATTTAAGATCCAACGATAAGTTGCTAAAAAATTAGTAAAAAGCAGTGTTGCAAAACGAAAAAAAAAATCGTAACGTTATGCGTTTCGTTTTTATAACATTATAATTATTTTTGGGTACGTTATTTCGTTTTGAAACAGAAAAATATTATATTTCGTTATGTTATAACATTATAGTTACGTTATTTTAAAATTAAATGTTATAGACCAAGTGTCAGCCATTGATTTCACATTGATTGGAAACAATCAATAATGACTATACAATCGTGACTTAGGATGTTAATTAGAATAGAAATGTTCCCCATTCTATGAATTCACACAAAGTATTGTCTAGAAATTTAATGCAAAAAATCCCATATAATGTAAAAGCATTTCCATAATATGGAGTCTAATGACAGTGGAAAAATTCAACTTAAGTAAAAAAAAAAATAATTAAGTGATGAAGAAGTTTCAACTTTGAAATTGTCATCGCCTCAACGGCGTAATCGATAGCGTGTCTACCCAAGGATTCGAGCCGGGCACTGACGAGGGTAGGTTCGAATCCGATCCGAAACACGTAAAATGTGAATTGTAGTTTTTTTCTGAGAAACTTCAATCCATCCCTTTGAATTGAAAATATTCCAATTACTTCTTTACTTACTTGAGTTTAATTGATCTCAAAAATCCAAAATAAATTAAATGTTATGTTTAAAACTAACCTATTTAAATGTACAAAAATCGAATGTCTTTAATGAACAGTTAGTTTTTGCATCCAAAATTAGAAAAATATTAATATAAAATTTTTCAAATTTTGCATGCAAAAAGTAGTAAATCGTAATAAAATAAAATTAAATAATTAAATACATTAAAAAATTGCATCCAGCATAATAATATTCCGCATTCTTCAAATTATTCAAAACACCTGTGATGAAGAAACGGCTAGTGCAGACTTGAAATTACTTGAAATATACTTAAAATTTTACAAAATGTTCATTATTTTGTTACATATATCAAACAATTTTAGAATTACCAAAACCAACAAGTTCAAGCGTCCACAGAAATTGAAAAAGAGCAGATAAGTTGAATTTTATAAAACTGATTTTTGCGGTTTTTTTCATATAATTATACAAAAAGTATACCAAAAAAACGGAATAAAATATTAGGTTTATCGTTAGATAGATAGATAGAAGGGGGTGGACAGGTTGCGCGAGGCGGAACTTGTCCTGGCACGCAGACTCTTCGGTCCATAGCGCCGTCAAATCCGGTTTCCGCCGTCCGCCGGTTTATCGTTACGTTTTACGTTATTGTAACGCAATTTAATTTTTAAACCGTTATGAAAGCAATTATTACTAATAACGCTATTATTCAAATTTCGTTTTTGCGTTACGTTTCGAGTAACGTTTTGCAACACTGGTAAAAAGTAAGTAAATATAAGCCAAACTATCATAAAAATATTGTTATTTGTATCAACATTTCAAATTTTTCCATTTATGTATTATGTTTCCTAAATCTTACAAAAATTGGTTGTCCAATCCATTGTTAATTTGTGATAAATATATGGATTTTGTGTTAAAATTTTAACAAATCAAAATAAATTTAGCAAAATTTTTGTTGAAATAATAAAAACATTTATAATATTTTTGCAATTCGATTCACAAAAACATTTGATTAATTAACAAATTCTATTTATTAAGTTTTAAATAAAAAATGCACAAGTTTTTATTAATTTCAAAAAAATTTATTTATAAAATATTGTACAATTCGTTTTAATTTTGTCTCAAGTGTACTACCATTTCGCAATGATTTTGAATGTTATATCGTTGATACTGGTTGGATTGTCGAAGATTCCATATATATTTAGCCAATTTATCTAGAATATTGATTAGATTTTTTTGCAGTACAGCTTTTTTGTTTTGACGAAAGATCCAACTTATGGTGCTTCAGAATTTTGATCGCTGGAAGGAATTTTTTGATTGATTAATTATTTTGGTTCTTTCAAATCTTTTAGAATGAGTTCTTTGGACTTCTTAATATGTATCTCCTTAAAGTCGTCCAAAATAGTGTTTTTAAAGCAGCGGTGCCCAAACTGCGGCCATCTGGCCGCATGCGGCCAGTTTTATGATTTGGTGCGGCCAGTAAAAATATTATAAAAATAGCAAATACCACAATAATAATAAGTTCCGTTTAAAAAAGTACAATATTTTGGTACGTACTAAATTCAAACTTAAATATTCCTAACAAATTCCTATAGAAATAGACTAACTGACATTAATTTGAAAAACGAACTAAGACTTAGTAATACTACACAAGAATTTAATGTTCGCGACTTAACTTGAATAAAAAATCTTAACATAATTTATACTATTTATTTATTTTTTTTTCCGTGACTGGCCATTTTTGTTCTTGTAAATTTTTGGCCATCTCTTCCATGATTTCTGGGCACCCCTGTTTTAAAGTAAATGAATATAAACAAATTTGGTGGTGTTTGAGATATCGCCTAGAATAACGACATATTTTTTAAGCATTCTATCTATACCTCAAAATACGAACGATCCAAGAAATGTTTCATCTTTAACATTTATCCATTTACAATAATAAAATATCATATAAACTAATAAAACATGTTCTAAACATAATACATACATAATTGCCAATCGATATGAGTCTCGTCACTCAATCGATTAGATTTTTTTAAATTTATGGGAATAGAGTTTGAAACCTGATGAACAAATTCATATTTTTTATTTTAATTTTGTAGTCTGCGATTTCCATTTATATTTTAGTCCAGTTTTATTCGATTCAATTAAAGACAATATAAGTTTTGTGTATAATGTGTGAAAAAATATATGTAGGTCGGTTTCGTTGAACTTTTTATTTAACCAATTAAATTTTTGTTTTAAATGTATTACAAAAAAAAACGGATCCATTCGAAAGTGAACTTTGTAGATGGGAAGTATTTTGTGATTGTATTAAATTATTTTGGAAATAACTGTCCATATCTTATTTCCAAGTTTGATTTTCTGTTAGTACAGGCTTATGTCTCGATTTGAATTGCTACTATTTCTACTTTCTATGCTCAAGCCTCAAACGCTTTGTCTGGCATATTAAAATTGAAAAGTTTAAATTACTAACTACATGTATTATGCAATGGAATGTCATTAATAAACGTAACATGTATTTTACTATACGTGTTATTATTTTGTATAAGGAACGTATTGTCTAATTAATGCTATCAATCATCTCAATTTTTCTTAAGAATGAACTATATTTTACACATACCCGGGTAAGAAAAGGTAAGGGGACAAGCCTGGGCCAATACCGCGCTATAGCTTTTGGAGGTTGAGCAAGGCTTAACATTTTCAAATGGCCCAAGCTTGGACCGAGGTCCTGAGGTCAAGTCTGACAAACCAGGCTTGGGTCAACTCTGGCAAATAAGACTTGGGCTGGGCCAGTTTTACCAAACCAATTACCGATTTACCAACCTTGATTCAGTCTAGACATTTACAACTGGCCCAAACCTGGCCCAAAACTAACTAGCCAAGGCTTGGCTCGACAATACTGGCCCGAGATTGGTCCGTTGTTTAACATTGGCAGCTTCTATCCGGGTATATCATTTTATTGCTTGCGGCATACTCAGAAATGAACTTTTCAGAACATTTTCAACACACTAAAACTTCTTCATTATAAATTTCTCAATGTGACGTACGTTTCATTTTTCTGTTTTATTTCTTTAGTTCAGTAAACATTCGAACGTCGAACTAATTTAAATTATTTATTTTAAGATGTATTTACTTTCTTTTTAAATATATCAAAGAAATTGGTCGTATGTTAAAGATCTCGAATACGGGTCATAGAATATATGCAAGTGTTAAGTGTACGATTATTTATGTTTTCTTGATACCAAGGAAATTACTATTTTATACTCATGTAAGCTAGATAAATTATTGGGCTCGCCCACCTCTACTTCTATTTTATTTTATTTGTCAAAAATAGCAGTTTTGTTTTTTATCATCAAAATTTTACCAGGGTGGTGACTGACGACGATATAGTATTCTTGTGAAAAAGTTATTTTGCCAACCGAAGTTTGAATATGAAGATCAAATAAAAAATATGAACAATCTGAAAGTTTTTGCATTGGTTTACTGTTTGGGATATGGTTGTTGTAGAATAAGAGAAGATACACTTGTTTGTAAAAGTATGTAGGTTTGTATTGCTAGCCATTTCAAATAAAATTTTACAACACTGACGCTAATCGAGTTCCTGCTACATTGTCATGCGAAATGTGAATTTTTTTCAGTTCAAAACACTTACCGACTTATTCGGCTTATTTTCAAAAATGTGAATTTTTTTTCTTAACACTACCCTCCTTTCCTTTACTTCGTACATTACAAAAGAAAAAATTACAAAAAGTTAACCGTTATAAGAAATGTTGTAAAGATTGAATGAAAACTATATCGGTCGGCTCATCGTTTAAAATATCATTTGGAGGGGGTAGAAAGTAGAAATTTTTGGGAAAAAAATTATTTTTGACCTTTACGAATTTTTTTCCAGTTCAAAACAATTTTTTTGTAATATACGACTTTTGTAATTTTTAAAATTTTCGCTTGTGTAAATATTTGCAGATTGTTAGATCCTGTTAATTTATACCAAAACCGTTTTAACCAATAGATATAGTTTAATAATGTGACCCACCACACCATCTCACCATTTGTTTTTTAATTTACATCAAAATTACCTAGACATGAAACTTTTACTTCACTCAGTTTTTGTCCGCACATGTACTCGTCTATCTGATTCGAATCTTTTTTTGGAATTTATATTTTTATAAAGTTGCCACACATTATTTGAATTACTGACTTTTCCTGCTCTCAAAGTTTATTTCCAAACATCTTAAACTTTTTAATACAAGATATTCAGACACCTATATAAAACAAATATTTAAAAAAAACGAAAACTCCTACAGTCCCAGATTTAAACTCATGATGTAAAATGATTTTTTGTTTGTTTTTGCATTTTTATTCCACTATGTCAACAAACTAATTTACAAACTTAATTAAGGATTATATCATAACTTGGTATTTAATAACGGTTGAATTGATCTCATCTTACTTACTTACTTACTTTATTTTTGCAATCCAGTGTACTACAAAACTTAAATCATATTTAGTGACAGAAGATAAATATTATAATCGATCGATTAATTTTTACAATTGTTCCATATGGACACGTTGGATTAAAAAGTTTTAAAAAATGTATGAAATTTAAATGTTTATACATTTTCG
Source organism: Diogma glabrata (assembly GCA_963693315.1). Taxonomy (NCBI): domain Eukaryota; kingdom Metazoa; phylum Arthropoda; class Insecta; order Diptera; family Cylindrotomidae; genus Diogma; species Diogma glabrata. The sequence goes on from OY856186.1 coordinate 402,642,393, forward strand.
CTACAGCCTATTTCTACGGATCTTGACTCCTTTTATATTTGTTTATTTATCAATTGTTTACATGTTATCATCTATTGATCATATCAATATAGGCTAACTTGTTATCAAATTATCTTTATAAATCTAAACAAATTGGAGAGCTTACTTGTTTACATTATTACAGTTCGATGTTCAACAAATGTAAAATCTCATAAATTTTTGAAAATTTCATAGATAAGCGATATACAATTTAGGTTTATTTAGAACAATGATGCTATACGAATTTCAATAATTAAAGTTAAGAGCTGTTGAGTTATTTGTTAAAGTGGATTATTATTTAAAAAAGTTGTTGATAAATATATTGTGATAACTTATTTATGAAAAGTCATTATACTAAGCTGTTCTTTATAAAGGTAAAACCACAGTTAAATGCAGTTCTACCTCAGACGCTGAAAGTGTCAGAATTTTGGTCCGCGGGTATGGTTTAATGTACAGTTTTGGTAGAAAACTGATATGGTGCTATTGCTTTAAGTTTAAGTTAGAACCGCATAAAATTCTTTGCAAAGAAACAAAAATGGTATAATTATTTTATTTCTGTTAAGTAATGTAATACAAAAGAAAGGAATTTTATCATCTGTGCAATCAACTGCCATTCATCTCGTTCCATCACTGTTTGACCCCAGTTTCGACATCATCAAGACAAAGGTCTTGTGTGTTGTCAGCACGTGACCCTTGTCTGGGTGTTCCTCTCCAACGAACATCAGTTAGTAGTGGTTTTGAAACTCCTTTTCAATCATTCATTCTAATGAGGACTTTTTACATGCCAATGACTATTAGGGTTTTCGATACCGGTCGTTAATACCGTTAAATTTTTATTTCGGTATTACCGGTATTAAAGCTCGGAATTACCGAATTAAAAAAAAATTAATATTTGGCTACAGAGTATTTGACATGCTTTAAATAAAATCTAGGGATAATACTAAAAAGTAAACTACACCTTTATGGATAGGTTAAGGATAGGTAAAGTTCCAGTGGCTGTTATCATAACACCAGGTCAGGACCACACACGTATTGGCCAAAATGGGTGCGTTGTGATACCACAGGATCTCCTTAACCTATTCAAACCATTTCTCTAATTTTAAAATTACTCAGGTCGGTGAGAGTGTTTAATGTGTGCGTTGTAAAATCAATTAGTCAAATTCTATGGGCCAAAGCTGGACACGTACCAATAGATGGAACTTTAATTGCAAAGACTTATTCTTTATAAAAAGTTTCTATCACTTTATTTTTTAATGAAGCGTTTTTTAAAGTTTGCCACACTATTTTTTATAAAATTGTTTATCATATATATTTTGTAGTGCAAATAAAAATTAATTTTAATTGCACTCTTTATCTACTAATTAAAGTAAAATGAATCTTTCTAAAGGCTGACCAGTTTAAATATTTTGTTTATATTTATTTTAATCAATTTTTAAACAAAAATGCTCTAATTGTTCGGTATTGTGAGAAACTTAGATCGGTATTACCAGTATTGACAAAATCGGTATTTTTGGAAGCCCTAATGACTATCTAGTCCCGTTTGATTTATGAAGGCGATTAAATCGTAGCCAAGGAGTTGCCTGATTTAATATGCATTCTATACTGATTTTCAGCAACATTGCATGGATCATATATTGTTCGTATGACCTTCCACTCGAATAACTAGTCCGGGTACGGTTTTCCTGGCCGTTCTTGTGATGAGCCCATAACAAATTATTTTTTTACCGAAATGGGAGGTTAGCAGGTGAAGGGCCCAACCCAAATTTTCATGAATGGATCTGTTCTAAGGTAGCGAAAATCCGAAATTCTACGTCCACGCCGTGCTACCTGAGTAACGCTAACAGAATTTGGTTGGTGTAGTTGAGAGGGGCAAAACTGCTTATACTGAATGATTCTGCACCATGGCGAGTCATAGGCGCCATAAAACCAATGCAACTCAAGCATATGTTCTCCATGTTAAGGGCGGCTTGGAACGGGCGTCTGTCTTCGATCAAGCGGCTCGCTATATAAATGTGTAAAAAGCGTCTGTTCTCCATGTTAGGGGCGGCTTGGAGCGGGCGTCTGTCTTGGATCAAGTGGCTCGCTATATAAACGTGTAAAAAGGTTGTTTCTGGTGACCTTAAGATGCAGAACGAACCCATTCACGAAAACTTGGGTTGGGCGAAGGGCTAACACCCCATTTCCGTATTATTTGTAATGAATTCTGTACATAGGCCTTGGAATATCTCGGATTCATTATTAGAACGACCTCGGAAACTGTACCCGGACTACGATTTAAAAATGGGAACCTGGAACGTGCTAAGCCTTAGAAGACCAGGAGCTCTCCTCAAACTCACACAACAAGCTGAGAGCTACACACTGGATATAGTGGCATTACATGAACTAAGATGGCCAGGCAGTGGAATCCATGAAACATCAAAAGGATACACTCTTTATTATTGCGGTCATCAAAACGGAGGAGAATTTGGAGTTGGCTTTCTTATACACCGTCGCGTGAATCAGCATGTTATCGACTTCAGCCCAATTAATATGCGGTTATGCACACTGAGAATTCGCACGCAGAAATTTAATGTAACGATCGTCAATGTTCATGCACCTACTGAAGATAAAGCAGATGATATTAAAGACCTGTTCTTCCTAGAACTCGAAGAAGTCATCAATAAAATCCCGCGGCACGATATAAAAATCGTGGTAGGTGACTTTAATGCTCAAATTGGTAGGATTTCAGAACTTAAAACACATATTGGCCCTAACAGCCTGCATCATACCAGCAACAATAACGGTTTCCGCGCAGTCGAGCTGGCTATGATGTATGATCTAGTAATTTCCAGCACTTTCTTCCCTCACAAGAGAATTCACAACGTGGAAATCAAATGACGAAAGAACGGAAAATCAAATCGACCACGCCATGATCTCTAAGAGACACTCTACAAGTGTAACTGACGTTCGATCATACAGAGGTGCTGATATGGACACCGATCATATGCTTGTCATCTTTAAGTACAAGTGCAAATTATCATCTACATTTAATAGACAAGCAAAAAAGACCGTGCGCTGGAATGTCGATGCATTTAAACATCCGGAAACGCTGAATAGATATCAGGAAATAATAACACAAAACATAGAAGAGCATGACATCTCTTCTGAGATGCCATTAAACATACAAGAAGAATGGCAAACGCTTCAATCAACAATTATATCCACAGTACAAACTACAATCGGAAAACGACCACCGAAATCACACAGCGAATGGTTTGAAGACGAGTGCCGCCAAACCGTTGAACATAAACAAAAACTGCGAGAAAAATGGTTAACAAGAAACACCCAAGCTGATTATCTATGCGTCAGGAAAGCCTCAGCAAAACTTCTACGTAAAAAGAAATGCGAACACATGAAGAGCTGCATCGAAAACATCAACCAACATGTGGCCAACGGAAATTCAAAAGAGCGTTTTGCCAATGCGCGGAATCTGACAAAAGATTTCCACCCAAGATCTACAGCCATCAAAAATGGAAATAATGAACTTACAACAAGTGAACGTGATGTGCTGGCAGTTGGCGATCCCACTTTCAAGACTAACTGAACAGGACGAATGAAGTTCATCCTATTCGAGCAATTGCTCCATCAACTGAGGAAATTTTCGTCGATTCCCCAGCAAAAAAAGAAGTGCAAGTAGCCATTAAAAAACTGAAAAATGACAAATCACCAGGTATCGATGAAATTCCGGCAGAACTCTTGAAAAATGGAGGAACAGCTCTGGTCTCACGTATATACGATCTGATTCTTTCAATCTGGGACCAAGAAAAACTACCTGCTGAATGGAACACAGCTCTCATTGTTCCGCTACATAAGAAAGGTGACCGTCTAAAGTGTGCGAATTATCGTGGCATCGCACGGTCGAACACTGCATATAAAATACTAGCTAATGTCGTACTTGCTCGACTCATCCCGTTCGCCGAATCTGTCATCGGTGACTATCAGTTTGGTTTTCGTCCCAACCGCTCAACCACAGATCAATGTTTTACCTTAAGGATGATTCTGGAAAAATGTTGGGAGTACAACATCAGCATTCACCAGCTCTACGTTGATTTCAAGCAAGCATATGATAGCATCATCCGCGACAACCTTTGGTCCGCACTCATATGCCTAGGTATCCCAGAGAAACTTGTTTCTCCGTGCAAACTCACAACATCGGGATCAAACTGTAGAATAGTAATCGAAGGGTCAGTTTCTGATCCTTTCGATATAACATCAGGTGTTCGACAAGGTGATGCACACGCGCCCGTACTATTTAATTTGGCACTGGGAGTACGCGATAAAAAAAAGCCGAATTGAGACACAAAACTGCATATATGTATAACAAATCTAGTCAAGTTCTTGGCTACGCAGATGATATTGTGCTTCTCGGACGTAGAACAAGTGATATTAAGAATAGTTTCTCTCAACTTGAAAGAAATGCTAAACGACTTGGCTTATGCATCAACACCGGCAAAACTAAATTATTAACAACATCTATAAGAATATGCCTCTCGGAAATCTGGATACTGGCGACTATGAAGTGAAACGCGTGGCAAACTTCAAATACCTCGGGTCTGTAATAACATCGTCAAATGACAAGCAGGCAGATATCAAAGCCCGTGTCTCTGTCGCATACAGAGTTTTCTACGCATACTCAAAACTTCTGCGATCGAAACATCTTTCGCGGTCGTGTAAACTCACACTTTACAAAGCATTAATCCGACCTGTGCTTACATTTGGAGGTGAAAGCTGGACACTGACTTCCTCAGATTGTAAAATTCTATCAACATTCGAGAGGAAGGTCATACGAACAATTTATGGTCCGTGCAAAGTTGCTGAAAATCAGTATAGAATCCGAATGAATCATGAAATCAGACAGCTTCTTGGAGGCTGCGATGTAATCGGATTCATTAAATCCAACCGGATTAGATGGTTTGGTCATGTAGAAAGGGCTCCATTAGATAGAATGATATAAAAAGCGTCCCAACAACACTGCCGTGCTAAGCACAAAGGCCGTATCTTGACTTTTTGACATATCGCGATATTAACACTTTTTAATTTTCAAGTTTCACAGTCACTAAAAGCTATATTTATAGTCCAGAAATTTTCAATTTTTTTTTAATCAGATAGATAAAAGGTTATATTATTTTTTAAAATTATCAAAATATTAATTATAAATAGGAGGGCCCGGCGTGCTTCGCTACGCTTATAAATAAAGTTTTTGCGTAGACATTTTGTTGACGTAGAAGCAATGATTTCAAAAAGTGGTAATGAGAAATGCTAGCATATAATTTTTAATTTTTCTTTTTAAATACATGAATGAAAAATAATCAGAACTCTAGCTGATCAATTCGGATATATGAAAAATTAACGATCAAATAAGTTAGAGATCATATAAGCTTACTTGAAAACTTATTTGATCGCTAAAGACTAAAATAAAATACAAATTACAATGTATAAAAGAATAAATCGTATGGTTTTTGTGAAAAATAATATAAAAAACAGAAAAAAAATTTTACGTGCATTCACATCAATGTACATAAGAAGACTAAAATAAAATGTATAAAAGAATAACAAATTTTTGTGAATGTAATTTTTCTTAATCCATCGTTGTCAAACAAAATTTCAAACGCTATCATATAAGGTGTTCTTAAAGTATGTAATTCAATACGATTAAAATTTGTGTTGTATGGACAATTAAAAATATTTATATTTGGAAATATAAGGAAATATTTTATTCAAACATATTAGGCTTTTAAATTTATATGTAATATTTATTATTTCTTTTATTTGTTTTGAGAAATGAGAATATAAATATGCAAATTGTAAACAGTACCACCCAGCTAGAATGCAAACACTATCAAACTTCAACAATACTATTACTCTTCCTTAGATATTTATAAGAAGACTAAAATAAAATACAAATTACAATGTATAAAAGATAGTCCAGTAACTTTGTCGCCTGATAGTATGGGGTAGTATGCGTCAAATCCGGTAGTTCTGATTTTTTGCAGAGTTGTTTATGATGTTGGCCTAATGAATAATCCAAGTTTGTGACCTCGAGCGCCGAACACAACTTCGTCAAAAATCGTATTTTTTCAAATTTTGGCGATTTTAACCCTAAAGGACTAGTTTTTTCTTTAACCTTTTTCAGGACGTTTTTAAAGTAAACTAAATTTACTACAATATGATACTAAAACTGTCTCTGTAGACCCAATAGTTTCCGAGATTAAGCCTTTCAAAGTTTATCACTTTTTTCGAACTTCGCAATTGTTTGCAATATACCTTTGTAGAGTTTTCTACATCCCTGTCCTAATAATTGTATTAATAAATATATGTGTGTGGTGGCCGATGAGAAAAGAAGATTATGTAACTGTACCTGATCATGTTTGTGGTTGCAGTAGCAGATATCCCAGAAGGTGACGATCTCTCCGATGTCGAAATGGAGGATGACTTGTGGGCACAAGATGTCGACGATTCATCACCATTCCCTAATGGGGATATGCTATCCCAATACGTCGATCCAGATACGGACGAAGCTTAAGCGGGACCTGCCAAGAGGGCTAAATTAATTTAATTTTTTGATGTTCAATATTACTCAATTTCCTAACAAATAAACTTTCTAACTTTTGTTGTACTTATCTTTGTTACTTCATTATTCGTAGTTTAGATTAAACATCATCGTTCACACTTCTCATTTTCTTTTTTAACATCCAATCATAAAAGTACAGGGTAAGAAAGTAATAGTATATTCAGGGTCAAAATTCATTTGAAACGAAAGAATTGCAAAAAGTTGCGAATTTCGAAAAGATGATAAAATTTGAAAAGCTTAATCTCGGAAACTATTGGGTCTACAGAGACAGTTCTCCTTTCATACTGTAGCAAATTTTGTCTACTTTAAAAGCGTACTTTTCTACTTTAACGTCCCAAGAACAGTTAAAGAAAAAACTAGTCCTTTAGGGTTATAATCGCCAAAATTTGGAAAAAAAAACCATTTTTTCGCGGTTTTTTCGATTTTTAACGAAGTTGCGTTCGGCGCTCGAGGTCACAAACTTGGATTATTCATTAGGCCAACAATATAAACAAGTCTGCAAAAAATCAGAACTACAGGATTTGGCGCATACTGTGATGTATAAAGTTACTGGAATAAAACTTGGAAAGGCTTAATCTCGGAAACTGTTGGGTCTACAGAAACAGTTCTCCTATCATATTGTATCATATTGTAGCAAATATTGTAGCTACTTTAAAAACGTCCTAAGAAAGGTTAAAGAAAAGCTAGTCCTTTAGGGTTATAATCGCCAAAATTTGAAAAAATAACGATTTTTCGCGGTTTTTTCGATTTTTAACGAAGTTGCGTTCGGCGCTCGAAGTCACAAACTTGGATTATTCATTAGGCCAATATCATAAACAAGTCTGCAAAAAATCAGAACTACCGGATTTGACGCATACTGCTATGTATAAAGTTACTGGACTAAGAATAAATCGTATCGTTTTTGTGAAAAAAAAATATAAAAAACAGAAAAAAATTTTCACATGCATTCACATCAATGTACATAAGAAAACTAAAATAAAATGTATAAAAGAATAACAAATTTTTGTGAAAAAAAATATATGATTTGGGCAAGTCCATTTCATATTGTATATGGGAGGCCGTTAAATTCAAAAATACATTTTTTCGGCAAACGGCTATAAAGTTTAACTTTACTGCCGCTATGGAGTTAGCTAAAGTCTTACTTTTTAGCCTGACAGCAAAAGTAACGTCTAGCGACAGCAAAAGTAACGCCATTTTTATTTTATATTACGGAGGCTGTAAAGTAGCTTTTGTTATTTGTTAGTTTGTTATTTTTTCAAACATATTGTATAACCATGACAACAAAAAATAAGTTGATTCTCATATTATGAAATTTTGAAAAGGCTGCTTTGATAAAAAAAATTTTATTCATACAAATTTAAATGTTTTTTTCTCTTTTTTGGAAGTAATTATGACGATACAAATTCATATTTATAAAAAGTTTGATGTATTAATTTCATATTTATAAAAAATTTAAACGTTTGCCGAAAAAATAGTGTATTTAATTCGGAGCTAAAGTGACTTTTTGTGTTTCGTCTATAATTGTCAAACTATAGACTCAACACAAAAAGTATCACTTTAGCTCCTAATTAAATAATGTACTATTAATTCGCCTATAACTTTTTTATTTATGATCCGAAAAATCCCAAAAATCTTTAAAATCTAAGTTACACTAATATCGGTTAGCAGTGAAAATTTGAAATTAATCAAAATTCGAATAAAAAGCCTTAGGCTGTACAAAGTTTTTTTTTAGCGTATTAATATATAAAATTGGGTAATTAACTAGTGAAAGAGAAATTTTTTAAAGTTACGGCTTTTAAAGTTACCATTTTTATCAATTAATACTAAAGAGATTTGACGTATCTTATAAATTTCTTATAAAAAAAAATGATTTGTCAATTTAATAATCAATTCATTTTATTATTTCACTTAAAAAACATAGTAAACATAATATTTCAAATAATTAATATACCTAGGAACACAGATTTAAAAATCTGTTGTTTTATAATCTGTCTCTCTTGTGGTTTTAATTTAAATTTCCGCCTTTTCTTTACTGCGCCGGCTTTAGTTGTATCAGTATCAATCTCGTAAATGTTTTGCAGTAATTCATTCTTATTTACCAAAGTTATTTACTGCAGACTCATATATAGCAGTAGTATTTTAATCTGATTCAAAAAACTGAATTGAAGAAGATGGATTCACATTTGTTGAATCATTTACTTCACCATCATCAGCATCCAAAATAATACTCAATAACAATTTCTGTATCAATCAAATCTTTAAGATTATTATTATATCCAATAATCATAGAATCATTCAAATTTTGGTTGGCATTAAGTGCAATATCTTCAGGATTTAAAATTGTGATAAATTTGTGTAGTTCATCTACATCCATTATTATTTATCTATCTAAATTGGTTTATTTCTATAAACCTAACCTTAAAAACTACGACCATCATAACAAAATAAAGAATGAAGAAAAAAATGGATTATTAATTATAATCAATTTTAATTATTAAGCATAACTTATAATTTATTATTATTAACAAATTAATATATCATTTTACATACCTTGATTTTCTTTATAATAGTAGTTTAATCAATGAGTGAATAAAGAAGTGGTTAATTCTCAAGCAAAAGTTTAAAATTCGAGCGAGGCACGAGCGAGAATTTTAATTTGCGAGAGAATAAAATTCATTATTTACGAATCGATTACAATGCTTTATTCTCTGACAAAGATTTGTGTATTATAAAAAATAAATTCATTTTCTTCAATTAAAACAATAAATCTTTATTGTTTTAATTGATAAATCAAATTTCTTAATAAAAAAACCCTGATGATAAAAAACGCCCTTCTCATACAATCAACCAAGTTCAACTAAACGAAATAAGAGAATTTAAATTAAAATTTGATTTTTGAACAAAACTTATCAAAGCAATTGTGATTATAATTTGAAAATAATTTTAATGAAATCAAAATTTTTGACCAATTGGAATCATACCAATTGAATAATGATAATTTTTTTATAGGAAAATTTTCCATAGACAATATGTTAAGTTCATTAGGCTATAGGTTAGAAAACAATACAATAATACATACTATTATTATCGAAAAAACATACAAATAAAGCTGATATAATTAAATGGAAGAGAATAAAAATATTTATTAAACTAAATAACAACTAGCTAATTAACAGACTGTATGAATTAATTTATTTGTCAAACGAAAGTGACAGTTGTTTTTCATAGCTATTACTAAAGACATTTGCCGTATCTTACTAATACTAAAGTAAAATGACGTATCTCGTTAATGATGAGGGATTTTTGCCGTAACTTTTAAAGTTACGATTGAAATAGCTTAGTAATTGATAGATACGGCTAATTGGTGTAGTAATTGCTAATTTAAAGTATGTAAAAGAAGATACGGCATATTTTATAGAGTAATTTTTGAATGAAAAAATTAATTAAATGTTTTAATTATATGATAAAAATATCCGTCGACTGTTATTTATCATCTTAGATGTATAACTCATTTTTGACAAAAAAGCAAGATACGGCCTTTGTGCTTAGCACGGCAGTGTTGTGAAACAATAAAATCATTGTAGTCTGAAGCTTGTGTTTTTATTTACGATTTTTTGATCTAATCACAAAGTAATTCAAGCAATACGTTTAGGTCAATGCATTAAAAAAATCGACAAAAGATGTAATGTATTTACTAAGCAAATTGATAGTTAGAAAAATTAAATTACTATTACTAATTAGTTTTGTGGAATAAAAACCAGTTTTATACGAAACGCGATAAGGTTCATAGCGATCAAATACAACATTGTGTTACGGGATGCGATATAGTGTAAATCAAATAATACTCTAAATCGATTATGAGTAAATTTTAAATGTGAATATTGTTGAGTGTTATTTTTTACTACTTTACTATTCAATGATCGAATCAGATGAAGGTTAAGGAATTAAGTGAACCGAATTTCAAGATAGACCAATTTTGTGAGAAAAAAACGTAACAATGTAATATAGATTTTATAAAATTTCTGAATGATTAATAACATACCGTGTCGTAGATTAAGGATTAAGTGTTTTAACAATTAATTAATTTTTGTTTGGTATTTTAATTAAAAAATGTCATACACTTTTGATTTATTGCATAAATTTTATGTAAATATTTTACCGTAAACATAGTCTAATTTAAAAAGTTTGAAAAAGTAATTTGTTCATTTTGTGTTTACCAATTACAAACCGCAAGAATAAATTTATCTCTATAAAAAGCGTGATGAGCACGAACTTTTTATCATTATACTACAACCGCACGAAAAATAACTACATGAGACAACTGCATGAGATACTCCAAAAATGTAATCAACTTATTTATATGTTCTTTAATCTTTAATCTTATTTAAAAATATATAAGAAAAATTAAAATCTTTGTTAAAATATTTGGTTAAAGGTGTCTGCGTTGATATAAGTCTAGGTAGTGTTAAAGATTTCAAGTTGAGTCATTTTGTGTTACTACTTTTTTTTTAAATCTGAGTTTTATTTGAATTTGAACCTTACCATTTATTAATAATTTTTTCTTCTTCTATTTTCAGAACTCATTGAATTTTATAATTCGTAAGCAGCTGGTTAAAATTACAACCAATTTAAAAAAGCAGCTATCATGGCTAAACATTTTATGGCTGTTTGTGTTGTGTGCCTTTTATGTGCCGAACACTTGCCCTGTAAAGACCATTTCGATGAAAAAACGTCTACAAAGTTGAATTTCAACAATGGTAACAAATTTAGAGATAATAATTTGTATAACCATAATAAATTAAATGAAGATCCGAAAAGATATGATGACCAAGAAAATAATAACTATCAGAAAACAAAAAATCAAATTAATCTTATAACCGATAATTATTTAATAAATGATAATCAAAATATAAATATAAATAAAAATAGAAAAAATAATAAAACGGATGAAACATATTTGAGACGGTTAAAAAGACATTCACACCATGATACCCACCACGATCATAGTCTGGAACAGAATCATGATCACGAAATAAATAGTAATTCAAAAATGTTTATGAAGAAATTATTCGAAAGATTTAGTGAAGATGAAAAAAAAGATACTTTAAGCTTAGATGGTTTTGAGAAGATGTTGTATTCTTTAAATTTATACAGTTTAATTTATGATGAAAAAAGTAACAAAGAAAATAAAGAGGTTCGTATAGAAAATAATTTATTTCAGAAGGAATTATGTTATTTTATGTGTATGTTTTCCTTATGTAACTTTATACATTTTAAACGTAATGTACATCATTTGCTTTAAAGAGTAAACCGCTGGAGCCGAGTTTTAAAGCAACGTACGATGTAGTAATTCAAAGTGCTACGCGCAATACGTAACTGAATTTGAACAATTGTTTCTTATCGTGTCGAATTTGATTATGAAAATTAATTAAATTGTAACTGTTAACAAAAATTAAAAACAACAATAAAAATAAATATGTTTGCTAGCTAACTATGTCAATATTGATTAGAAAATCGGAGTAAAACTTATGAAATACGTAATAGTTACGTTTTGTAACATTAAATAAATGTTTTTATGAATTGGCAAGATTTAAGCTTAAACGATCAAGTGTTTTGTAGCCATGCAGATTATTTTAAATACCGATATAATTTTTGAAAATAAATTTCATTTAATGTTTTGTTTCGTTCACCTTAAATTTTATTTTATATAACTACAAAGTAAAAATATTGGTTTACGACAAACAACAAAAAGTTATTAATTTTTATTTGGGTTACATATACGTCGATTTTTTTTAATTTCTTATATAAATAAATTGAACTCACACTGTTTCAATAGCTGCGGCTTTCATATCTGTATTCATTTAAAAATAATTTTATTAATTAACTTAATATTATTGTGTTTTGATCGTTTTGTGTTTTATCGACATCCGAGAAAGATTGCTATAATTTAAAAAAGTTATGTCAAGTAACAATTCGCTATTGTTGTTGATATTAATCGAAATTTTTCAATTAATGGCTTGATTTCGAATGAATTACCGGGTAATATCTGTTACCTGGAAGAAATCGCTAGAATATAATATATTAAGCACTTAATGATAGATAACAGTTACCGTACTTGAATATTTTCAAGAGAGCAAAATTTCATAACGTCACCTACGCACACTACTTCCCCAATATTTTGTGGAATGATGTCCTATAATTTGATGTTGCCCAGATTTCATGCACTTTAACAAGCTTGTCTTGTGTTTTTTTATTGCATTATGTTGTTCTTAGCCCTAAAAGGTTGAAGTTGTTCTGGTTTTTTAAGGATCTGTAATACGTTTAAATGTGTTCAATCTATATCTCTCCAACATTGATGAAGCTGTTGTCGCAGGTTGAACTTAAGCTAGCAAATTGTTAACTATTTTTTTTACTTGCGTATGTTGCATAAGATCAATGAAGATTTAAATTTTTTTATTATTTTTTGTTGAAGGATTTCAAAGAGTCAAGTAGCATTGTTACTTGAAGTTCTATTGTGCCTTATAGTTGTCGTCAATACTGGGGCAAGTTTTGTTTTGTCTCTTGAGACCTATGAAGTTTGTCCATAAGGATCGAGGTTGTAAACTATTAAACAACTGAACAAGTTGAATAAATGATTGGTTTCGTGTGGTTCAGAGATGCAAATAGTGAGATAGTGAGATATAGTCGTTCTTAGTTATAGTTTTTCGACATTTCTATTGGTGGTGCCTGGTTATATTTCTTGTAGATGTCACTTGTAGGTTTAATTGTTTTGCTCTGAAGGTTGTATCATATTTTCTATGTCCTGGCTACAGGTACAGATGTACAGGTAATATTACCCATAGTAAAATTAAAGGTAAAATTGGTAATATTAAGTAATTTTGCTAGGCTTGGTAAAATTGAAGTAAAATTTAAACATTTTCTTTAACACAAATTTAAGTTTTTGCATATTTTTGGAGTAACAATTTTAACAATTTGTATTACAATATTTATCACAACACAACACATAGTTAGATACTTTTGAATACCTCAGATGGAAACTTTTTTAACCTCTGAGGATTGAAACCACCAAAGACTGTTGATTCGGACTACAGTATGGTGTGGCTAGAGTTGAAAATCATTAGTCGGATATTGCCGGGTAGTTTCGATATTGAAAACTCATGTTGTGTAAATCTTTACCATAATGAATGGTAGTTGTGAATGTGGCTTCGTCGGACAACCGAGCTGACTCTTTTTTTATACTAAGTTAGACATGTTTGGTGTTAATTTAAATAAATTATAAATTAACGTCTCTGAATACCCGAAGATACTGTCAACTGTGGTTTGGGGAAATGGATTATTTTTCTCTAAAAAATTGGTGGACATGTACTTTAAATATTCCAAAGATAAGAAACTCGGTTGAAAAAATCACGTTGAAAGGCCAAATCTACAAATCTACATTTTGTTATTTGAACGGCGAATGGTTAGGCCATGACTGATGCTCTAGTGGAACGAGAAAAAATTACGGGCTTAGGTTGTATTGATGTGATTTCTTTATAGAGTACTCTGGATTTGTAGAATATCGTCAAATCAGCGACATTTCTTCTATGCTGTAAGGAACTAAGCTCGTTGGTAAGATTTGAATTGCCGATCAATTTAATTGCTTTCCGTTCTGTTGGACAGTGTCTAGATATTTTAAAAGGGTTGAGTATGCAAGCAGCACCCTGTTTTTATTTACTGTCTTTAAATAAAAGAGAAATCTTTTTGTAATAAAAAAATTTGAGAGAGAAAACACATAAATTGATGAAAGAAATAAAAATTATAAGTCAGTCGTAATTTGAAATCAATAGAGAAACACCATTCCTGTAGGTGATAAAAATTGAAAAATAATTTATAAATAAAATTAAAATAAATTGTAACAGTGGTGTTTCACTAAAAATATATAATTTACAACACTATCTTCGACCCATGGCATTGTTCCCGGCTTCGGACTATTCCATGTCACTCTTGTCCCTCATTCTTTTTTGGATTGATCCTTTGCTCGGTTCACAACATTGTTCCGGACAAACGCAAGGCGCTGTTGCGCCCTCCCTTCCATATTTTATCGGCTTCTGCATTATCTGCATGAAGTGTACTCAGTACAGTGTGTTGCCATCACAAAGCTCCTAAAGCTTATTAACAATGTTTTTGACTTGTTTTAACGTAAGGATAGATGCCGCAATGGCTGCTTGCTGTTGCAAAAGATTGAAATACACTTGTTCTGGTAATTTATCTGAAGGTCACAGTTCGAACAACTTTCAATTACGTGAAATTTAATTTGGAATACGCTGCAGTAAGTGGTCTTGGTCTTAATAGTCCTATACTAGGCGTACAATTTTATTACATCATTGCTCAGTTTTTAATACATATATTCACTGCTCTACTGTCGTCTTTTGATTACTTTTCATCGCCAATGGTTTTTCACAATTTGTGGGCCATCCATCGAGGTGTCGATAATCTTTCTCTTGTCCATGGCTTCCAAAATAAATCTAAGGGTTGCTTTCCTAGCTATGTACTTGACCTAAAAGGTCAGTAGAATTAACCCTAATAGCATCTCCCAATGGCACTAGTATGTCCTCATTCACTGAATTATGCAGATACATGAGAGTCTCTGTTTCTTCTCTAATTTCTTTTTTACGGGCTGGAGAAGAACTTTTCTGCTCCATACGACTGCTCCTTATAAGATACGAACCACAAGATTTTATTTTAAAAATTTATCAAATATTAATTGAAAAACGATTTTTTTGTTAAATTAAACAATAATTTTTTTGTAATAGATATGTAAGTCTAAATTGCATTATCTGAACAAAATTTGAGTTGGTTGTATAGTGTCAGTGTGACCGTCTAATTTTATGTATATTATTTCCACTCCTGGCACTTTTTGCCTGTAGTAAATATTCAAACGGGGGTTTGTCGTCAACAAAATAAAACGCCTATCTGGAACATGTTTTGGACAAAAGGCTAAATATTTAGAAAACGATAAAAAAGAAAAAAAGGTATTTTTGCATAAAGTTAAAATGATGAAAAATTCGAATTTCAGCGGAACTAAAAATCTTTAAAATTAAATATCTCAAGAACACGAATTAACGCCTCCTTGTAAATTTGGAATATTTTAGAGTAAGGATAGAACTGTTTTACAAAAAAATTAAATTAACTTCTAATTGGTCTACGACCCTAGCACCCTCTTAAAAATGTTTTTTTAGTATTTCAATTTTGAAATTAATTACAAAAACAATAATTTAATTTTTTTTCAAACGACTAACTAATCACCTATCAAACAAAAAAAAGTTTGATGAAATCGGTATAGCCGTTATTGAGCAATTTAATTCCAAAGTTACATCGAATTGGCAGAACTTTCATTTGTGATGCATGTTGGGGTGCTCCCTATGCTCAAAATATGCACTCTAAAAAAATTGTAAAATAAGTTGTATTTTTAATTTTGACCATATTACTTATATGCCAAGTTTCATGAAAATCAAAGAATTGGAAATATTGTGGAACTATTTTCACTAAAGATTATTTTTTTGAAAGATGTTCTATTGTGTTGCATTCTTTTGTATTCCATAATCGTCACAATATTATGTGTTTCAAAAAATTTTCTATTTTGGTTTCAAAACAAAATAATTTAAGATGAAATTTTGACGCATTTTCTCACAAAACAAAATGCTGTGCCAAGCAAAATTGTTAAACGTGTCAAGTCGGTACGCGTGCCACGTATTTGCGATCACTGACCTAGACTCCTAAAAGTTTGATAAATTCTTTTTCTTTCAGATCGTTAAAGAGTCGATCGTCTTCCAGATCGGGTTTGATGTAGATAATCTTGTAAAGTGGAAAATATGTATTTTACTTGCATTGAATTCAACACTGTCTGTATGGTCCCATTCTAAAACTGTTTCAACTGTAAGATCAGAGTTTAAAGAATCTATGAAATTTCATCTATTGTTGTTTAGCACATCTGATGAACGTTGCCTTTGTGTTTCATGGGATACATGTAGTCGGGATCATTGTCAACGGTCTTGGATATATCCAGTGGAATGGCAAATGTTTCACCATGGTGCTCGAGTGACTTGTTACAGACATGTGTTACATAAGATAGCAAATCTCCTAATCGTGTTTATCGAAACCCATATTGCCTTCCAAGTTCCATTAAAAATGTTTGAAGATTCCAAATAAGTCATAATATTCTAGTTAATATATTTTTCACACTTTCGTTACAACAAGATGGATATCGGTCTGTAATTGCTTGGGTCATTCTTTTTTTGGTACAGACTGAAATCTGAGTACCAAACTTCCACATGTTATTAAATATACCTTTCTTGTACGATAGATAGAAGATTTTTGTGAGAATCGGTGCTAGCTCTCTATCAAAGTTTTCAGTATGATGGGAAGGATATTATCAGAGCCTGATGATTTATTAGAATTTATTTGCAAAATCATCTTACGTTTGACATTCTTGCGAAAGATGGTACGCTTCATTTTCTACAGTGCCGTAGGAATTGGTTTTGGCTAGAAACTCGGCGCAGGTAAAGTTGAGTTTTTCGAAAAAAGTTTTCCAAGATCAGCTTTCTCTTTTGGGCTTATTATGGGTACATCATTATGAATTAAAAATGGTAGTGACGGCCTTAAAAAACTGTAAAGAGCCCGTAGGATGCTCGACAAGTTTTGCTGAATTATAGCGATTTTTTTCTTTGTTTATAAATAACCGACAAATATTCCTGGCAACTTTATATTCTTGCAAGGTTTTTGAATTGCTTGTTTTAATGTAATTGTGAAACGCAATTGTTTGTTTTTCGTTTAATTGCCTCTTTGCATTATTTGGTGAACGAAGGTCTACTCGCATGATAATTAGGCTATTTAGTATAAATTTATTCATTCCTGCCAGTATAACATCAGAAAATATCACCGGATCCTTATCTAGAACTTGTTCAACTAAGCAAGTTTGTTTTCATGGATACCATTTATTGACTTGAGGCCTTACCAATCCGAATTTTTGTAGTTCCAAACACGTCGTGAATTAAGTTTACACGCCTTGGACGTTTCAATATTTTGTATAGTTGAGATAAAATTGAGATCAGAACCTCTGTGATTTTAAATTGCGTTATAGTCGAATCGTTCATTAAAAGTAAAAAAAGAAGATTTCTTTTTTGGCCTAGAATAATCTGGAACTTGAAATCTGGAAATGTCTATCTTATCTTAGTTTTGAAAAAATGTGTGTTTTCAGGGAGTTTGGTGAGCGATATAATCCAAATACAAAAAGAGTTTGATTAAGATAGCCAATCTTTAATGAAACTATATTGTGCTGCTTTGAACTCAATTCAAATGCTTTAATCCTTACATATGGAAGGAGTTTCGTATGTATGCACAAACACGAGGTTTATCAAAAATTGAGTGTTCTAACTCATAATTTGGACATTGAATTTGTTTAAGTCTAATTTTACCGCCTCTCTACTAATAATCGTTTCTGTGAGACGTTGCAAATACTCATGTACCAAGTTGAGTTTAACTCCTAAGTTTTGCCTTGACTAAAAGGGGATGAAACCGTAATGGGAGAAAAACAATGAAGTGTTATTAGAGTTCAATGCTTCTAAACACTCTACGCCTTCAAAGTTTGAAAGTGGCAGGACAAGTGTGTTCCAATCCGAAATGTGATTGGCATCCACTTGATTTTCTTCCAAAACAAATTTAACTGCTCCTTGAGATAACAGCATTCAACAAAGCAAACATTGTTTTTGTTATTAATATAAAATAATTATTGAGATCTAATTAAAAAATATTTATTTTTAGACAGCTAAGATTTTATAAATGAAAAAGTGAGAGGCGTTTATTAACTTAATTGTGACAAATATTTTATTATCTAGAGAAAGAGTTATGATATTAGAAGGAAGAATTATGATAGCGATCAAAAGGTTAAGGCTAAGGAGGAGGAGAATTTACTTTCGGTTTGTTCGTTAAGAACTTGTTTGTGAAGTAGAGGAATTTTCTTATTTCAAACACTATATAAAGCATTCATAACATTAAGATTTTAATGTCCGTTGACGGTGCTAGTATGATTTTCGGATATGAGCTAGGTGGTTTGCAAAGGTAGAAGTTGTGTGTTAATGCGCGGGAGTGTTTGGAGCACCGATTGAGAAAACTACGGCCAGTTTGTCCTACATATATGACATCGCAGTCGGAACAAGATAACTGATAGACACCAAACGAGAGGCGAGACGTTTTTGCTTATTATGAAGTATTTTATATTTAATTTTGGCTTCGAATCCGTTATTGTGCGCCATTGTAAGGATTGTTTGAGAAAGGAATTTTTATTAGCCTGTCAATGAGTGAACTAAATGCTGAATGTTTGATATTGTTAGTGTGATTAACTAGAATGTATTACTAAGACCGTACATGTGGGCTTTTGATAAAGATCTCGACTTCTCTCTCAAATGTGAATTTAATCGATTCGTTTTGAGTATTAATTACTTTAAGAAAAGAATCGAGGTGTCGTTCTGTTCCTGTCCAGAGGCAAAGGATATGCCTGTAACAAAATTTGTGGTTAGAGAAAAGAAGCAACTTATGGCTCTAAAATTTTGGTTGCATACCAATCCATGAAAATTTCTGCGAGCAGAGGAGATAGGAAGATCTTATTAGAAAGCTATCGACAAATTTATAATAATTGTTGTCAAAGAAAATATAATTTTGTTAGACAGAAGTTTAATAAATGAGCGTAAGCGCTTTCCTGTGATCAGATGAGGGGACGGATTTATTTATAATGCGAAACACTATTTGGTTGAGCACACTAACGGAGATGGATGTGAATAAACTATACGAGGCTCAAATGCCTTTGCATGATAAGCGGGTAAATACCATCATTCTTAAGAGATTTTTACAGTCTTCTTAGACTTTTACAATTTACAGCATAACAACATGCGTTCTGAGTTGTTGATAATTTTTTTTTTACTTTTTTTAGATTAAAATCACTCGAGACTATTGATACCGGAGATACTCACAATTGCCCTGCAATATTTTTAGTTGTAAGGCTTGAACGATGGGCGGATTGTGGTTTCATTGCTATCATCTTTCGTGATCACTAGTATTGAACCAAGGAAGTGAATTTGTATTAGTGTATCTATGGGATAAAATCAATTTATGGTGTAGGATACTATTGTTCGTTTTGCTCTATTGAAAAGTTTACAAATTTGATCCTTTTTTAAAATAATTTCTAACGTGTTTGATGTGAGCTATGTAAGACCCGTAATCATTTATTGATTGTTTACTGCAAAGTCAAGCTCTGTTGTGGAGTTGATACCGGACCAGCACCTACATTTGCCCGAACGTGTGTTTTCCAAACATGACGGTGGGTGATCTTCGGTTAGTTTTCTATCGTATTGTTGATTTTTGTGGTGCTTTTATGGTGTTTCACTCTAGATTTCTATCAGCACAGTTGTTAAATGTTTACAGATTAATCTAATAAAACGAAATAATTTCAGGCGTTTGTTAGAATGAATTTGTAGTGTAGTTTTCGGCCTTTCACGCCTGAAAATTAATCATTTTTTTGGTCTTTTATTCACATTTCTGACCTGTATAGATTGAGTCAAACTGCTTTAAAGCTGAACAACTTTCTAAAAAATTTCACAATAGAAGCAAACTCATTATTTTGTAACAATAACTAAAATGTTCTTCAATTTGTGTCTCCATGTTTTGAGGACACATAACAATCCTTATCAGCACGCACAGAATTTTATTTTATCATGTACGAAGAATGTTATCATAAAAATATATTGTTCCAATTGGCACATAATCTTTATCGTATACATACAACACAGTAAAATCGTATTATCTCATCGTGTCACGGTGAGACACTTAGATCAAAATAATTGTCCAATTAACCGATGGTCTATCAATATGATTCTTAAAATGGTAAAGTACACTATGGGTGGATCACCTATATAAACAATAGGGTTAAGTCTTCAAGTGAAAATCGACTAAGGAATTGATTGGATTATAGAAGACACTATAGTAGAGCCTACGATTCTCCATGAATCATCAAAAGTTCAAAAAAACACTTTACCATGGGATAAAAGGTCGAGACAAAATCTTATATCTAGAAATTCTGTTCTATTTTTAATGAAATTGAAAAAGTTTAGTTGAAATATAAACAAAAACATAAAATTATGCTAAAAATCAAGAATTTGCTACAAAAAAATCTAAACGTTTATTTCTTTTTTCAGTGTATATCATCAGTAGAATTATTACAACGAGTTTCATCAACACCATCCGAATTCGATCTAAAAAATCAAAAATATACAAAAAGTGATAAAATCGTATTAAATAACAGTAATAAAATATCGACTGTAGAACCACCAAAAATCAATACTAGTATAAGTAATAAAATAGAAGATTTAAAAACTATTAGACAAAAGATGTTCCTAACTACCAACGATTTGTTGGCTGTGTGTCCGATTTTATTGTATCAAATGACAGCTGAAACATCATCGGAAAAATCAGGTTGTATATCTGAAAACTTACTACCAAATAATATACATCACTTTGATAATCATAAAACTGTATATGGGGAACATCGAGGATTAGTTTGGTTATATTCAACATTATCGATTCTTGGTGTCAGTCTATGCGGTTTATTAGGTGTTGCAGTTATACCATGTATGGAAAAAAGTTTTTATAATCAAATATTACAATTTTTCGTCGCGTTAGCTGTAGGAACCTTAACAGGTGATGCATTGTTGCATTTATTACCACACGTAAGTTTAAATATAAAATTTCGATTAATAATTAATCAAAAGTTAATTCATTTTTATTTTTTTAACAGTCCTTTAGTATAGCGAGTCAAACGAGTGATGATCCACATGAAGCTATGATATTTAAAGGCTTAATAGCAGTATTGGGAGTAATATTTTTCTATTTTACTGAACGTGCTTTAAACATGGGAGCTGATTGGCGTAAAAATCGGCAAAAACAACAAAAACCATGCTCTAGGGTGCGTGTCATGCGAGATCCAGAAACCAAATCACCATTAAATGGAAATGTGGACAAAATATGTAAAAATAAATACAGTTCATATCCGTATTGTTATGACGAAATAGCAATGGAAACAAAAGGTAAGAATTTGTTTAACTGCTTCGGTTGCGATTCAATGATAGCATTTCCATAATGGAACAGTTAAAAATATTGTGTACACTATGCACGATCACCTCTCTGTGATTTTTATTTTTCGAAAAATATACCAGATATTGGCATTCAATGAATTGAATATTGGCTTCATTTCGGAAAACTTGATGTAATGTGTTAGGCGTTGATTCTAGCTACAAATGTCATCCCAGATTCTTAGCTACTTGAGTTTAACTGCTAACAACAAATCCTAATTAAATTAAAATCTATTCAAATTTCAATCTGGCTAATTGTATTTCTAAGCGAGATAATGGTAATATATCCATTACTTTCATATTGTAACGTTTCTTGGCCGAGTTACTAATATTTGGTTCGATCTCTAGATCACGAAATTAAAACAGTGGATTTTTATACGTTTTAAGTTTTATTCGTTCAAGATTTTATTTCTTATAAAAATATTTCTCTTACTAGTATTCCCCTACTAGTATTTTTCTTGTATTCACAATAACTCCTCACTTATAACAACTCTATTACCCTTATTGCACCCTATCACACTTATAATGATCTCTTACAATTATTTTGACAAACTTTTGTTTAGTTGCTAGTTTTAAGACACTTATATTAGTGCTAAATTTATACTGATATCCTCTAGCACAACCTCTTATATATATTAGATGAAACAATAGCGATTGTGCCACAAAATTCTAGAACACAACCTTTTTCTTCCTTTATCAACAAAAAAATAATTACACGATTATCAAATGTTGACATATAGGTGTGAGATCTATTCTTTTCAATGTTATCTTCATTTGTGGAACTATTTACTCTGAAGAGTATTTTCTAGAACGATGTTCTATTGTATTGTAATCGTTACATTCTCCCCCACTTATTTCTGTTTGCCCCGAACAGAATCTAAATCTCCTCCTTTGTAGAATCTTAATCTTTCTAGATGCACGACTTTTCGTTTCGCTCGTTGACCTATCTTTATTCGATAAACGACATCGGTAATTTTTTTATGATGGTTTAAGGTCCTCCCCAAGATGTTTATAGTTTTGGAGATGATCCTTTTCTCCGCTGTGGATTGTGTAACCACATTATTAGTTGTCCTTCGTCAAAACCTTTGTTGTTTGCGCGAATGTCATACCGAACCTTCATTCGATCACTGGATATCTGTGCATTTTTGTCTGACAAACATGTCAAGTTCTTTTTACAGATTATTTACATAATCTTGAACACATTATGTTGACGATGGAACAGTCCCAAACTTCAGATCACGAGATAACCCTAAATCATTTCTAAAAATAGTTGTTACATCGTTTTGGTTGTATCATACAATGCTGATCTATAACCCATCAGGAATAACGGAATATGACGGGCATTAAATTAGCAGAGTAGCATTAATTCTTTCCACCATGCCATCTGATTGGGGATGCAAGCATCTGACAAATTTCTTGAAATATTGTAGATTCAAAATTTCTTCCTCGATCTGTATGAATCTTCATCGGTACTCTGTAGCGACTTATCCAATTGCTAACTACTGCTTCAGCGATAATTGTTGCTTCCTGATTGCGTATGGCACACACCTATGGCCATGTGATGAAATATTCCATTATAACTAGCACATATTTGTTGTTGTTATCGGTAGTCGAAAATGAGCCAGGTATATCCATCTCTCGAATGGTGCTCCAACATTAGACTGCCTCATATTACCACGACTTCTTCGTGCAGGTCCCCTTGTCACACACTGATCACATGCTTGACACCATTTCACTACCGATTGACGTGCTCCTAACTAATAAAATCTTCGTCCTACTTTAGCAAGGGTTTTGTTAATACCCAGGTGCCTCCCACTGATTCCTTCATGATATTCCTTTAATACTTCAGATATTCTTAATTTTGGAACTACTATCATTGATACTTTAACTGTTCCTTCAGGACTTTCCCAAATTCTTTTAAAGCACCCATCTTGTTGTTGTTGTTGTTATTCTTCCTATTGCTTTGTATGTTGTTATTACTGTTTCTTTATCTTTCCCCCATGAACTGCCAGGTAGTGCTTTCAGAGCATTGTTCCTATTTTTCAATCTTGCGTTCACCTGTTGAGCATGAGCATTGAATTTAAGTAGTGGATCGAATGTGACCCCCAACAATCTCGGATTTTTTACCGTAGGAATAAGCACGTTGTCAATGTAGATGTTGAGTGTTGTGTTGACCTCCTTCGTCCATGTGGTGAAAAGTGTAGATGTGGACTTTTCGGTGGACAGTATTAGGTTTTTGGTTTTAAACCATTCGTTCAGGATATTAAGGTAGGTGTTCAAAGCATTAGTGAGTTGTTCCAGGTTGTTTCCTGTCGCAAGCACCGTGCAGTCGTCAGCATATGACGTGATGGTTATTCCTTCTGGTGGTGTAGGTAAGCTGCTCAGGTAGAGATTGAATAGTGAAGGTGGGAGAACTCCACCTTGCGGAACTCCTTGTCTGAGTACTCTCATCTTAGATCTAGAGTTACGGAACTCAACGTATGTTTGTCGGCCTCGTAGGTAGTTGCATAACCAGCGCTTTATTAAACCTGGCAGATTGGTGTTAAATATATCATTCAATAGTTCGGCGTGCGACACTGTGTCGAATGCTTTTGATAGGTCGAGCGCAACTAATATTGTTCTGGCACAAGGTTGTTTTTGGTTTAATCCATCACTGATTTGATCTTGTATCTTGTGAAGAGCGGTGGTTGTACTATATGCTTTCCTAAAGCCATGTTGGTGGGGCGCCAAATTGCAAGATCTGGATAACCAATGTAACAGAAGCGCTTCAATCAGTTTTGCAACTGATGAGAGGATGGAGATCGGTCTGTACGACTCTCCCTTCTCTTCAGGTGTTCCAGGTTTCAGGATAGGGCTTATTCTTGCTGTTTTCCAGATGTTAGGTATCTGAAGAGTATTTAGCGATGTGTTGAGTGTGGAAGTGAGAAAGTTCAATCCTCTGGGTCCAATGTGTTTAAGCATAATGGATGAGATGCCGTCCGGTCCAATAGCTTTCGATGGCTTAGCTTTATTTATAGCATTCTCAACTTCTTCTTCGGTGAATGTGATATCCTCTAGGTGTTCAGTATTTACTTTGCGCAGATGTCTCAATACTGACCTTGTTTTCTTTTCATGTTTACTTGACTTTTCTGTAAACTGCGTGTTAAATTTGGTAGCGCATTTCCTTTGGTTTTCTGTTGGGATATCATAGAAGGAGATCATGCGGTTGTCGAGGATGCGTTAAGCATTTTATGGCCTTCCACACAATTTTTTCATAGGGCCAAAGTTCGACTTACTCACTAGCTCTCCATTTATTACGTTTGTGTTGCGTAACTAGCTTACTTATTTGGTTGTTTAGTTCTTTAATTCTAGTATCGGCTGGATCTGCTTTGCGGATGTCATCTCTTAATGTTGAAAGAGCACATGCTTCCTAGGGGAAGTTTAGTTTCATCTTTTGTATTCTGCCGGCCGGAATGAAGCGAGATCTGGCTTTATTAAAAATTTCTCTGAATTTTTTCTTCCCAAAGAGGGCGTCAAGTGGTAAAAATTGGTTACTGTATTCTGTTTCAGTAAAATTTGTAAAATTTTGCCAGTCAGCTTTGTTAAAATTAATATATGTCTTCTTCTCGGACTTTATTTGGTTAATTGAACGGCTTAAGGTGATTATGATCGGCACGTGGTCTGATCCTAATGCTATTTCAGTTCTCCATTCAGCAATTGGCATTAGTGACATGCTGGCAAGGGAAACATCTGGAGAAGAATATGAGTTATTTGTTACCCTTGTTGGTTGTGGTGCGTTGAGGACTCCAAAGTTGGAGCCGTCAATTTGATCAGCAATGCTTTCACCTCGTGAATCAGTGTTCAAGTGTGAGTGTCATAGATCATGGTGAGCATTCACATCTCCGAGAATTAGACAGTCTTTAGTATAAAATATGTGTCCTATGGACGGTTCATAACCTCTATCACAGCTGCTTACAGGTGGTATATAAATATTGACTAGTGTTATCTCCGTGTTTCCGGATTTTATTATGATACCCAGTTGTTCTAGGTGATTATCAGTTCCCGATACTGCTGGTAATGTGGTTGTACGGAAGATAACGGTTTTGTGAATGATAAAGGCACGGCCACCACCATTGTCCTTCCCTCTATCCAGCCTTATAATTCTATAATCACAGATATTATCACTAATTTTAGATCTAGCATTTAGTTTGGTTTCTTGCAGAACCGCGACTAGAATATCATTATTGCACATATAGTTTATTATGTCATCAATTTTATTTATGAGACCATTGCAATTTAATTGCATTACTTTCACATCACTTGGGGTTTCCGGATGTGTGTTCATTCGCATTGTGTTCTGGTGCGAGATCATGCTTGACTGTTGACCTGATGTCTGGCAACATGCCGCTATATAGTTTTTGGTCCATTGCTTATGTGGCAAGGCCTGAGCAGTTCTTGAGATGACACCTTTCCTTACAACTGTTACACTGTAAGGATGTAGTGTTTGCCCTTAAAATGTTTTTGCATATTGTACAGTGCCATGTTTTAGTTGGTCCAGGGTTTCTTTCAATACCAGCCATGACGAGGAGAGTTTGAAGCTGTGAGGCCAGTGACAGCTGCTTCTTTATCCAAAAAATGGAGCGACGGAGTTGCACCTTCCGTCGAAATTGTTGCGATGGTCCTTGGTCGGAACTGTGTTCCGAGTACTTCTGGGGCGTAGACCCGTCCACCTTGAGAAGTAAAGCACCCATCTTCAATAAAGATGCTGTCCCATTGTGCCCAATATACATACCTTCAATGTTTGAAATTATCGGCAATTTCACCCCATGTTGGTTTTTCTCCATTTTCCTTGAACTTGATTATTGGTGCCAAGTTAGGATCTTCCAATTGCTCCTTCCTTACCACTTCAGGTATCCAGTCTTCACTAGGAAGCACTTCCAGAAACCTGACATCAATAATGTTTTCCTTACCGTCCGCCCGATTACAATGTCTGAATCCACCTGACATGGCTTTGACAATGCATCAGCATTTCCTTGTACACTTCCCTGTCGGTGTTTAATATCATCGAAATCATAAGCCTGTAAGCGTTCAATCCGGGTTCTTACATTGTAGAAGGCACTTCAATGCTCCATGATCAGTTCTCAAATGGAATTTTTGACCGTACAAATATTTGTGAAAATGTTTTACACATTTCACTATAGTCATTAATTCTTTACGGGTTACACTATAATTCCTTTCTGATTTGGTCAGTATCTTCAAGTAATAAGCTATTACTTTCTCTTGCTCATCAATTTCTTGAGATAAGACTTCTCCTATACCATCATTGCTGGCACCAGTGTCTAATATGAATTTAAAATTTGGTATTAGGTAAGCCAAAATTAGTGCAGTGAACAATCTTCTTGAAGTTCCACAACACATCTTCTTGCTTTTCGGTTCATTCAAATACTTTATCCTTCCTCGTTTAGCTCATGCAGACTCTTACCAACATTGGCAAATCCTGGTACAAAACGTCGATAGTAAGTGCACAATCCCAGAAAACTGGGAAGATCATGTAAATTCATGGGTCTTGTCCATTCTTTTCCTGCTGTGATTGTATCAGCATCTGTGTATATTCCATTTGTTGTTACTTTATGTCCCAAGTATTTTACTTCCTCATTGAATAGTGTACATTTCTCTGGACTCAATTTTAGTCTTGCTGTTTGGATTCGCTCATAGACTTCTTCTAAATTTTTCAAATGATCGTGCAAATCCCTACCCATTACAATTATGTGTAAGGATTATAATTATGTTGTAAAGGATTACAATCTCCATTGTAATCCTTTACAACACACATTCCAATAAACGTTTAAATGTTACTGGAGCATTACACAGTTCGAATGGCATAAAATTAAACTGCAATAACCGATTACACTAAACGCTGTCTTTTCTCGATTCTCTTCTGGGACTTCTACCTGCCAATAACCGTTCTGCAGAACTAATGTTGAGAACAGTTCTAGCATTCAGCTTTCTGTAATCGATGCAGAATCTCGTAGGCAAATCCAAATTCCATCCTTCTTCCAGACTAAAACCACAGGTGAACTCCATGAACTATCTGATTGCTTGATAACACCTGCCATTTTCATATCCTTTACCATTTTATCCTTCTCCCGTTTTGCTTATAGTAATCTTCTTGGTGCTTGACAAATCGGCATCTCTGCGCCCGTGTGAATTTTATGTTTCACCATATTAGTCGTTCCGTTGTCTGCTGATGTGCTACAGAAAATGGACGAATAACGTTCGAGCCACTGCTGTGCTTCTTTCTTTTGTTTTTTTGTAATCTCCGCTGTCCACTTATGTAGTAGATTTTTCTTTCTCTGTGCTGTTGTTCGCAGTTCACAACGTTAGCTACTTCTTCACTTCATTTACCAACGGTTGTTCCTTTCTTGAGGGTTTTTGTTTTGTCTGACAGATTTAGTGTTCTTATCGGTTTTCTTAAGTTTCCATCTGGCACAACTAATGTTTTCCCTATAATGATTTCTTGAGGTTGTTGACTATTTACATTGGCTCCCACAACCCACAACCTGGTGACCCAAAATCTCCTTCCAATCTTCCCCAGACAATTGTTTCAGTGTTAGGTAGTACCTTGCTTGATGTTCCAATATTATTCGCCTCACTGTTGATTCTGTACCATTCATCTGAAGAGCCAACTCCACGTGACCATACTTGAGTACTCCATTTCCTGCGTCTATTACAAATCCATTCGACCTCATGACTCATGAGTCAGCTTCCATTAAATCTTTACGGATGATTGTGCGAGTTGCTCCAGTATCTAGTGTGTGATACAGTTCTTGTCATCAATTTCGGCTCCAGTTGTTAAACTGTCACCATTCCGTGCGATTCTTAAAATAGGGATGGAGATTATGGGGCATTTGGTTATGGGAGCCAGTTTGCGACTCTTAAAGCTGACTCGTTTCAGTTTAAACTATTTGATATTTCTATCTCGCTTGAGCGTTTTCTTCAGATGATCTCCGTCTAGTTGGATGTGTTGATCTTCTTCGTTTGCATCTATCTGATCTCTCTGCATTCTCGAGATATGCGGTCGGTTCATCATTTAAAATGTTATTTGGAGGGGGTTGAGGGTGGAAATTTAAAAAAAAAAAATATATTTTTATACTTGACGAGTGGGGTGGGAGGGGGAGGTGTCATATGAAAAGTGATTTATTTTCTAGTCCAATTTTTTCTTTGCAATTTGCGAAGCCACTGTGTTTGATCTATTTCTAAAATTATGGATTTGAGAAGAACTATTTTCGTAGAATATTATACACACGGACGGCACTCTTGTCGAGCGAGTTATATTCGCACTTGTCCGACTTTTGACATTGGAAATATTGATAAAAATAGTAAAAAATAATAAATGTATATTATTTATTTTAGATGACCAACATCATCATCATCATTCTTCTAAAACATGTGACAAGATGCCGTCCCAATCAACGGAAGCAATTACATCATTGCCAATATTAACTGAAAAACCAATAATAAAAAGTAACATGTTTCATAACCATGATCATGGCGATAATAACGATACAGCACAAAGCTTATTACCATATAATTATACGATAAATGAAAATTACGCACCCGATTCTCATCAAAACGGTAATAAGGAACCAAATGACAATAATACTATATCAACAAATTTAGAAGATGGTTCAGTTGGTAGTATTAAGGAAAAAAATGTACATGAAGAAAACTATACAATCATTTTGAGGGAGCACGAATCGAAACATCATGGACATTCACACACTCATGGACATGTACATTCACCACCGAGTTCCTTATCATCTGTTGCATGGATGGTTATAATGGGTGATGGACTACATAATTTCACTGATGGAATGACAATTGGCGCAGCTTTCTCAAACAGTATCGCAGGTGGATTTTCTACAGCTATTGCAGTTTTTTGTCATGAACTGCCTCATGAACTTGGTGATTTTGCTGTTTTATTGAAAGCGGGGATGTCTGCTAAACAAGCAGTTTACTATAATATCCTTTCTTCGGTTTTAAGTTTTTTTGGAATGGTATTGGGAGTACTTTGCGGTGAAAGACCTGAAGCATCAGCATGGATATTTGCTTGTGCGGCAGGATTGTTTATATATATTGCTCTGGTTGATATGGTAAGATTACCAAGAAATTTAAAAAATAACGTTCTGAGTTCAATACTTTTGTTTATATTTCAGATGCCCGAAATAACAGCTTCACATAAAGGAGGATGTGGTGTATCACAATGTTGTTTACAATTCTTCGGAATGATTTGTGGATTGGGAATAATGTTACTTATTGCATATTTTGAACATGATCTTAAAAGACTATTCACATCTGATCATCATCATCATAGTTAATTCATTAATAATGTTATCATTTTTAGTTTGCTATTATTTTATATTTTTAATCACAGTAGCATTGTTAGGTTTATCATTTATAGTTTTGTTCAGTTATGAATATTTATTGAAAACGTAAATGTCAAATAGAAGTTTTCATTTTCATTTTTTTCCTTTCATTATTATTTATGTTTTTTTTTAATTTTCTCGAATTAAAAGTACAAACTATTTTTTTACATGCAACACGTAATCTTTGTTAAAAAATAATTTTAACTGATTTAATTTTTACTTATAAAAGATAATTAATTATAAATAAAAACAATTTTACTTTAAAATTAAACTTTTATTTAGCCAAATGAGGTTTGTTTTGAACTATGTATTCGATTATTGGACTAAAATGGTTTGAAAACAAACACAAATCGAAATTCGAGAAAATGACGAAAAAATGGATTGTCAGCGAAAACCTGAAAGAAAATCAATCAAAATCAAAAAAATTTTTATATTATATGTAAACTCTCTGAACGAAATTTTGGAGTATGATATGGACGCCTAAATGTTTTTAAAAAACATTTTCTTTGATTTCATTCGTCATTAGCCTAAATGTTTTATTTATAATGAAGTTTTGCAAGGCAGTTAAGAATAGCATATTTTGTAACAAGAGACGAAAACACTGTTCGTTTTCTTCGTGAATGAATATTTGTTCACGAAATGCGTCTTCATCTGCCGTAGATGATTTTTTCTACGAAGATAAAAACAACGATAACAATTATTAGAAAATTGATTTAAAACCTGCAAAAATACACGAATATATCATGACAACCACAATTTTTTTCAACTCTCGTTTATTTATGTTTTTCAAATGGACTGTTTTGTGTGGGATGGATAACCCAAAAGCGAGCAAGGAATAGAGTAATCCGTACTTTCAACTTTCTCAGACCTTTCTGCAGATTGCTAGTTAACAATTAGGTTGTAAAATAAGCATGTTCACACTAAGTGGCTCAGTTATATTTCTTTAATTTGTTTTTCAATTCGTCTTCTTGTTTATTTAGGATGTGGTATGTGGATGATACTATCATATATTTGTTAAATTTAATGTACAGATGTTGGAATGTTGGATACTGATGCAGTTAGACGTTAGAGTGAAAACCACACTCATATTTTGCCATTCAGAAAGTAATTATTCTTGGTTTTAGATTGCAAAACTCAGATCGGGAACAAATAAGACAAGATTAATGGCTCTGCCATTTTTAAATATTTCCGTATCGGGAATCAATATAGCAAGAGGTTCAATAATAGCGTCGACCATCGATGTGATTCAAGCGAAGAAAATGAATACATGTTTTCAAATAGAAGTGTTTATGTTGTAGTCGAGCATCGAGTCAAGCGTCGATAAACGATTTGTTCTTTGTCGACGCTACTATCCAAGCTCTGATCGATGTTCATTTTATTTATTTTATAAATAAAATACATAAAAATAAAAATATTAGTTTTAATCAATTTAAATTTTTAAAGTTTATGGAAAATTGATTATTAAATTAATTAATTTTAAGTTTATTGTATATATTTTTGTAAATTTTATTAAAATTTTCGAAGCTTCAACATAAACACTGTAAAAGAATAGCGCTGCTATTCGACGCTTTTATCACTGCTTGACTCGATGCTTGACTCGTTTATCGAAGCTTCAACATAAACGAGCCCTAACTCGTGCTGTCTACAAAACTATAGAACACGCAAATAAATAATACTGGTTGTGTCCTTGATAAGTACGGACTTTTCCAACAATTCAATGATGGACTAGTCTTCTCTTATTTCCTATATAATTGGTGTTAGTAATATAAGAATTCTTTTAAAAAGAATTCAGTTTAAAACAACTCATAGCTTTTCCTATCTATTTTGTGAAATTAAGATATGTTTTGTTTAAAATTATATAAAAATTTAACCAACCATTGTGAATACTTCTTTTATTTAACAGTCTTTCACGGTTTTTCTTACAAATTTCTCTATTACTACACTAGCGCTACAAAATTCTTCGGAAGACGGCAATAACCAACATTTTCCAGTTATTTCAGTTCGAAAAAATGGCTGTCACCGGTTTGACGTGTAGTACATCAAGTACAATATTTTTAATATTATTTTTATTAATTTCACTTTTATTAGAAATAAAAGCAAATAATAACTTAGTTCATAGAAGATTTGAATATAAATATTCTTTTAAACCTCCATATTTAGCACAAAAAGATGGTTCAGTTCCATTTTGGGAATACGGTGGAAGTAAGTAAATCGAAAAAAAATGATTTTGTGAAAATATTTTGGAATTAGTGGAGACACGTCAGACTTTTCATTTAGTTCAAACAAACACTTACGTTTTACATATGTTTTTTAGTGAGTGTAAAAGAGATAGTCATATAAAATAAATGTCGAAACTTGATTCATATGGTTTATAATTTTGACACGCGTACGTTTCATATATAATTAAAATTTTAATTTTTTAAAAACAGTTTTATTTATGAAAACAATAATCATTTAAGTTTAAAATAAAATGATTTATAACTAAAGAATTTCTTTTAATTTCAAGATGCAATTGCTAGTTCAGAAAATGTTCGTGTAGCTCCATCATTACGAAGTCAAAAAGGAGCTATATGGACGAAACTTCAAACAAATTTTGAGTGGTGGGAAGCAGAAATTGTTTTTCGAGTTTCTGGGCGAGGAAGGATTGGTGCTGATGGTTTGGTAAAGAGTAAAAATTGTATATTAACAAAGTAATGTTTTTGATACGAACTTATGTTTTAGGCTATTTGGTATACCACTGAAAAGGGAGATTATAATGGGGAAGTTTTTGGGGCATCAGATAAATGGCAGGGTTTAGGTGTATTTTTTGATTCATTTGATAATGACAATAAGCACAATAATCCATATATTATGGCGGTATTAAATGATGGAACAAGGAAGTTCGATCATCAAAAGTGAGTATTCCGAAATTTTTTATCTGGTACGCATCGTTTAGAATAAAATAGGATATTCGAGCCTCGTAGACATAATCTTTTGGCCCAATTACAACTATCGGTTATTGTGCTTACACCGCGAAAATTCATTTTTTTTCTTGGTTAGACATGCTTAGCACACTAAATATGAAATATTCATTATTTATGCTCTTTGAATATCTGAAGATACCATGTCAACTAGACAGGTAGGAGATGGCGAAAATGAAAGGAATTAGGACATGGAGATAACAATACTAATTGTTTTAAATGACGATGGACATTTTCTTTAAATGTCTTGAGAGTCAGACATTTTCTATAAATTCGTCGGGAAACACGGCCGTGCATTGAGTTCCACAATCTGGCCACTCTATTAAAATAATCGTTCTGGACATATTTCTAGGACATAGTTCTATAACAAGGTATTTGGACAGAATGGGTGGAATAATTGACTCTGAAGTTCTTGTTCGGCGATTGTACTGCACATATTAAATTCGTTTAAAGAATTTTGAAACTGAACTTTTCTTTTTTGATTTATTTATTGTATCTAAATTTGTTAAGGGTAGCAGGTAAAAGAAAGTTATCTGTTGACAAACCTTGAAGTGTTGACCTTGACCAAATAACTATAGTTTATCAACATTTATTATATTTTAACACTGATAAGCTACTGTAAGTTATATTAGTATAAAATAAACATGTTGAGTAATAAATACAGTAAAAATGCTGGTTTCCTGAATTGCTTAGTTGATACCAAGTGACGACGTTTGATATTTATTGATAATAAAAAAAATGTGCATAATAATCTATTTTTGATTTATAGAGCACAAAAATCGTAACAATTTTATGTTTGTTTAGATTTAATTATCAAAATATCTTTTGTTTATTATTTATAAAATTTGCTTGATTGCGAATTCATCATTACATCAATATTTATATATGTATACAGATGCAATGTTACGCAACTCCGTTTATGAAGTATAAGTATTTGATGTATCAAATTAAATGTTTGTTGTTTAATTTAACTTTTCCTATCTAATTTATGCTAATTACTAAGATTTAAGATATGTTTTCGATGATTAGTATGATTTCTGATATTAGTGGAATGGATTTGTTGATAGTATATGACGTATGAGGGAATCCTTAAGTGAGTACCTATAATTTACGGTTTATAGCACTGGATCCTAGTTAAATTTTATAAACAACTATTTTGCAATACTCTGTAAACGAAATCACTCGAATTGAACGGGTTGAAAATGACAGCTCTTACTGTATCCGAGCCGATTTAAGCTTCAACAATAACAAGACTGGACGTAGATAAAAATATGTTAAGAGTCCAGTTTTGTTTAGATGTGTTGCCCCTGTTAGGACATAACATAGTATCGTAAAGAGTATTTTTCTATTTATACTAAAACTAAACAGAAAATAAATGTTTTTCTCTAATATATTGATATTCCACATAGAATTTAGCTTTATATCACCATTCTCTTAGTATCAAACCGAAATATTCTATAATCGATCCAGACTCCAACCCTTGAAAGCTTGTTTGATTTTATATTATCGTAAATGCTGCAGTGAACTGGAATCTATCTTTTTACTGTCATTAAACTGCGAAATTTATTTTCTGCTCTTAATGTGTTTTATAGGTGCAGTGTGAATCTATTGATACCGGTTTGGCTATACGAACAGACTAAAATGCTTCTTGTGCTGTACATTCGTCGACAGAAACCTTCCATATTTTACAAGAAAAATCTCTCTAAATAAACCCCAACTTTTCAACCCCCATTTTCTCCCATTTTCATTCTTTTTATTCTCGATCACGAATATCATATTCTTTTTTTAGGTTGGCTCTTGTTTTTGAGATATAAGCGAAAAACCAATTTTTCAAATAATCTAAATATATTAATGAAACAAGTGCATAGTAAGTATGCTAACAGACATTTTCAGCTATATTTTGTAAAAATCTACCAAGGATTCTATCTTAAAAATCTCCAAGGAAGGTACACTCGAAACAAATTGAATAATTCACGTTTTTTTTTAAATTTGTCCATATTCAACGCAATTATTTTAGAACAAAGATTATAAATTTTTTAATTTTTAGGAGCCTATAATAAATTCAATTCTCGTTCTTTTAAGCTAAAAAAGTGTTTGCACCAAGTTATTCAGGTTTTCCCTATCAAAAATGTCAAAACTCAAAATTTGGAAAAAAATGTTTGAATTAAGAATAATTTAAATTCTGTAACTTAATTGATTTATATATATTATATAAGTTGTTGTACAGATTTTCGAATTAAAACTACGAGTTATTTTGACTTTTCCTTATTTCAACCAACTTTTCTATTAGATCTAGGCAATTGTCGTTATGGTCCTGAAATCAAAATTTGTAACAGCAGAGTATGTTTGAAAAAAAAAATTTTTTGTACTTATCACCAAATCTCATACGGCAAGAAATTTCCTCATTCAACTAATTAAAAATACACAGATAAATTCATATTTTTTTCTTGATAAAAACGCAAAAATGTAGTTTATGTTCTTGGTGCTTCAAATAATCTCGTCTCGACAAAACTCGTCTGTATATTTAGAAAAAATGTGATGACGCAATTAAAACTTTAAATCGATCATTTAATCTTCGCGTTCCCACTGACGAAACCTGGTCGCGTAACACAACGTTAAAAAGTCAAATGAGCATTTTATTCTTTGAACCATCTTGAAAGTATTAAGTTGACATAACTATTTTTCGGCATCCACGGTTTATTTTCATTCAATTATATTCCGAAGTAATGAGGATATGCTGTTCCTATAAATGGTGTGATTTGTTTAGCAGTATGAATTTGGACTATTTTTGCCCTTGAAACTTCTTCACGACTTTTTTTAAATTTGACTTTACACTTGACTATTTTAAAATAATTCCTAACTGATGTTTGAGAACGACTGAACTTATAAAATAATATTTACGATGCGACACAAATAGAAGAGAAAAAATACATAAACGCGGTTTAAATAAAGAAAATTCAAAATAGCTAGTAGTTTCAATTCGAAAATCTATATAACAACTCATATACAAATCAATTATGTTGCAGAATTTAAATTATTCTTTGCAAAACATGTTTTTTTCAAATTTTGAGTCTTGATTTTTTTTTGGAAAACTGCACCAAAATTTGTATTTTTTAGCAGTTCTAAAATAATGGCGTTGAATATCGAAAATTTATAAAAAAAACGTGAATTTTTCAATTTTTTCATCTTTTTTCGAATGTCTGGAAGGTCCAGAATCCTTCATGGATTTTAACAAAACATAGCTCAAAATGTTTGTTAGCACATTTAGCAAAAGTGCATAGTTGTTTCACTAATATATTTAAGTTGTTTGTTTTGTAAAATATGAGATCCAAAAACCGGAATAACATTTTTTTCACTGAAAAAATTGGTTTTTCGCGAATATATCAAAAATAAGAGCTAACAAAATGAATATGATGTTCGTGCTCAACCGGTCAAAATCTGGTTTTATTTAGGGAGACAAAAAAGTTCAAAATTTGTAAACTAGTGTAATTTATCTGACGATTTATTTTATTGAATTTCATACACAGACCGTTTCCTTTCGCAAGAAATTTGGAGCAAAATTGGCGCCCGAGAGAGAGAGCTTTCCTTGCTACTTTTTGTGGTTGTAGAAAAGATAAGTGTTGATTTTTCAATTTTATCCAGAGCAGAGTTGATGCACTAATGCGTTTTAAAAATTAATTGATTGAAGAAACTAATGTATTCCAGCGAATCTTTCAGTTCAAAAATAATATCATTTTTTTTTGTGGAATTATATGCGTGGACTGTCGCTTTCAATAGTGATATTTAAAAGAATCTTGTTTTTTCAACAAATCGTGTACCTCTTTTTAATCGTCCTCATCTTCTATTTCTATGCCTATTATACTATCGCAATATTTCTTTAATAAAATTCTTTCATTCAAAAATTTCAGCAATTTCCTTACAAGTACCAAATGTATCATATTTGAATAATGATGCCAAATTTGATAATTACATCAGCACCATCCTTGATTTATACAATAATATTTTTACAGCGTGATCGAGTTTCAGTTGTCTGTGTCAGTTCAGCATAAACTACACCATGCTAATTTACTATCGTGCGTTTTACAACTGATCGTCTTCGATTAGAACCTGGGGCCCTATTCCCGAACACATAAATGTGAATTTTGACAATATTGTGAAGTTTGTATTGCATAACATTAAACGGTAACGGTAACGATTTTCCGAAAAACGAGTTTTACAATATTTTCTAAATTCAATTTTGACAATATTGTGAAATTCGTTTTTCGTTAAATCGTTACCGTTACCGTTGTATGTTATGAAATACAAACTTCACAATATTGTCAAAATTCACATTTATGTGCTCTGACCTGCTGAAAAATTAAAAATATGCTTTTTCATATATTCGCATTTTGACAATTTTTTATTACTTTTCGGATCTAACCAAAGGATTTTAAAATTACTACTTTCTGCATTTTTTTATTAAGCTTAATCCTCTCAACGTCATTTTAATTTCATTCAAATCGGAATGGTGGTTTTATAAATGTAGTCAAACGAATGCATTAAAGCCATATTTTTTTATCATCCTATATCTAAAAATAAGATGATCGTACTTCTTTTGTTCCGAAATTTGTTGTCTTCAATATTGGGAGAAAAAACAAATTTCGAATGTCAATTCAAAAATCGATACTTCTTGGGGCTCAAGCAGTTTTTAACATACTGTATTGCGATATCGTTGAGTCACTATAGTACAGAAAAAAGCTTCGTCAACTGCTTTTTTCTGTACTATAGTGTCCAAAATGTAGAAAAAAATTTCAGTGTTAACAGTTTTATTTGGAAAAAAACTGGGAAACTACACTAATATGGAAAATATAAACAACTCGCTCCCAGAAGCTTTTCTCCCAGCTTTGCACAAAAACCTGTTATCATCATGCAAAACTTCATATAGCAATAAAATTTTTGTACAAAAATTTTAGTATTTAGGGTTTTTTACGGCAGAAAGAAATACGGAAGGAAGGAAATAAGTGAACTTATTATATTAACAATAACTGACTCAGAATGGTGTAAGAAATTTTTCCTAACTCATAGTTACTTTTGAAATAACCTTAACGTAAAAAAGACAGCCAAGTCATAAAAATGGATAGTGCAGTTACAAATAAATTATTTTTTATTTTTACTTGAACCATGTTTTGTTTGTACTGTATATGTTCTATATAGGAACGTATTCTGTCAACATATGTCACTCGCACCTGTATTAAATTTCATCAATTCACTAAATTTGATGGTCTACTTCCACTTAAAAACTTAATTTAATCGATAAGTTTTATATGGGTGTTCTATATGGGTAATCAACCCATAGTTTTT
The DNA here is from genome assembly GCA_963693315.1 of Diogma glabrata. Lineage (NCBI taxonomy): Eukaryota > Metazoa > Arthropoda > Insecta > Diptera > Cylindrotomidae > Diogma > Diogma glabrata. The sequence goes on from OY856186.1 coordinate 402,680,884, forward strand.
CCAATTTATCAACTCTATATTAGTTGACTATCGGTTAATTGGAAAACCGATATTTTGATGGTTTTAATGGATTAATGTTTTTTCTTAAAAACGTAGATGGGAGTAGAACAGGGTCCTCCGACTTCCAAGTACCTAGCGTGCTACCACTAGACCACTCAACACACTCTTAAACCATATACTGACTGCATTATTTACGTCTGTTGCTGGTTTCTAGAAAAGCCTTTAAAATCCTTTTTATGTCATGCTTAGGGTTGCAATTTTTTAAAAGTTTCAAAGTATGACACATTGCTATATTTGGGAATTTTATATTTTTTTAAAGTAACTCTCTCTAAAAGAATGGAGTAATGTAAAGCCTTTCAAACTCTGATTTATACATATTTTATTTTTATTATGCATTGGCAAAACTTATTGGGAGAATTAGTAAGTATTGTATTACAGTTTACTTAAAGGAGGACATTTTTGTAGTAAAGTAGGACGAACGATATTCTTGTTTCAAGAGAGGACTGTCCTCCCGAAAGTAAGACACGTGGCAACACTAGTCATGCTGGACAAAAGAGTTTTCATGTTTAATCATCTTCGAGCAAATAAGTCGGTATTTAATTTTAAATATCTTTACTGGTAATAATTTTTAATTCACTAGAATTAGAGATTTTTTGAGCACTTAAACTCAAACAATTATGTTATTTTGACTTTTTCAATTCGAAAGTTTATTTTGGATTTTTCTCAGAGAAAAACTCCATTTTCTCTTATACGTGTTTCGGAGCGGGATTCGAACTATCCTCATCAGTGCCATGGTTCGAATCCGTTTTGGCAGACACGCTATCCAACTAACCTACAGAGGCGATGGTATTTCAAAGTGAAATTTCATCATTATTTAACTACTTTTAAGTTGAATCTTTACAGGTGCTTACTGTTTGCAGGTACTTTTTTGTATTGTTTTCGTTTAGATAACATACAATATATATCCAAAATGCACAAAAAAAATTTAATATGTAATGCACGCACAACAGTAATTATTTAGAGGAAATGAGCGGAAAGTGAAGGAGCAAGATATAAAAGGGAGTGATACAGGAAAGGGACAGAAATGTGTAAAGGGGCTGATAAAACTTTTAATGTGAAAAAGCTAGTTTCTTTATCTTAAGTTTAAATTTTTGTAGATTGTATAGCTTAGCGGAAAAACAGTGGATTCCAGAGATAAACAGTGGGGAAAAAAGACGAGACATTTTGCTCAGTTCGGCCAAAGAATGTGCAAGCGTCTATTGCGTCTACGATCGTGGGTATCCAAAGCGTTTGTTATATTAGCATCATCAATTAGCTTGCATGTCCGGCGTTGAATTCTATTTAATGCGACTAAATAAGTTTTTCCTGATCCCACCCATACATGTATTGTAAATGTATTCTGTATTGTATTTTGAACTGGGGAGCTAGCAATGCCCAATGCCTTTAGTTTTACAAGTAGTGATTTATGCCAAACACGGTCAAAGGCTTTAGAAATATCAAAAGCGAATATTTTTTTTTCACCTTTATTAACAATACTCGGTTGCATAAGTCAAACAAATCATTAAATCACCACCCAATCTGCCTTTTCGAAATCCATATTGGTAGTCCGATAATTCATTAGATGGAAATTTGTTATTGACTCCATTACTTTGGAGAGTATGGAGAAAATAGCAATCCGCCTATAGTTAAAAGGATCGGTCTTATTTCCTTTAGAACCTTTAATACAACTCGGGTGCGAAAATAGACCTGTTTCATAAAGTATTTCGCCATTGAAGGAGAAAAATGCCAATGATTTCAAGCTGGTAATTGTGAGGCGGATGCAATATGAGAAGCTGAAAGATCAGCTTGTTGTTTAGGTGTGAAATGAATTATATTCTGTGATTTGGGAAGATGAACTTGTGATGCCATTTTGCTCATGAAATTTCTTTGTAGCAAGCCTGCAAATGACCAAAAAGATTTGGGGTTATTCATACCGATCAGGATTTCTCTGATTTTGTCGTGGGTTTTCAAGTTGTCCAATCGTTTGCCATTGTTTATAGCATTTTTAGCATTTCTTCGGGCGACTACCAGAGAAGTTCACGATTGTCAGCGGTAGGTGTTTCTTGAAATTATGCGTGAGCTCTATGTTTGGAGTCAATTGCTGACCGACAGGCTGCATTATACCATGAGGTGTTAACCGTCTTCGCTTTTTGAATGAATGATCAAAACCGCCGGTCGAATGGCGGGTGTTATTCTCTCAATTGCATCTACGTTTTTATCGCCAGATAAGCTAGCCCAGTTGAGAATTGGTCAAAAAGACGTTCATAGGACGTCAGTTCGCATTTCTATAATGCCATAAGGTACGTAGAGGTGGAGTATTATCTATTGCAGTTGGGGTTATTTGGAATTCAGGTATCTGCAGGCAGTGATCAGAAAATATATTGGCGAGGGGTGAGTAGAAAGGAAGTAGAAAGGAATAAATCCAAAAAATGAAGTGTTTGACTCTTAATTTCAGTTGGTTTATCGACTTAGACTAACTGAATCAGCAAGTCGATTTATGTCAACAGTTCGGGGGATTTACTTTCGCAACTCCGCGGAGCAGAGAGAAGGAACCATGAGTCGTTTTGAACATTAAAATCACCCGCTATGACTATTTCAGCTTTAGGCCACATATCAAGAATTTTTTCGATGGAGTCTGACACGACTTGGAACTCCATTTGTATATCGTCCACTGAGTCGCGTTCCTTTAAATAAAACACAGAAAGACAGCATGCTGTTCGATTTGAAATTTCACCTGTCAAAAGTTAAATCTCGGATCAAAACAGCAACAGTTTTTATCAACAAACAGCCATTTTATACATAAAAACTTCTGAATAAACAATGCTCCACCTATATGGATTTTTAAGGTTGAAACACGCGATAGAGACAAGTAACTAAAATCGTGGCATTGCAAAAATGCAACAGGATATCAAATAATATTCTTACATTTCTTTTGTTTGAAAGGTAATGTCTAAACAGTTCATTCTGTGAATGCACAAAGAACAATATATGTATTTTCAAAAACAAACTAACTTTTTTATCGCCACCCAGAAACATAAAAAGAACTGCGACAATCTTTATTAATGATGTTAGATATAACACCAGTATTTGCAATATTGGAAGAACTCGAGTATAAATAGGGTTTAAACAGACAAACACTGTTGCGGCAATTTAAATAATTATTACCAATGTAATATGTATTATGGCATAATTTAGTTTAAGTTTTAAACATCTAAATAAAGCATTAAAACATTTTTAGAACTTACCATATGAGCAATTTCACTAAGATTCAACATTGTTTTGACTTGACCCCTTTTAATTTTGATTATTTTTTGTTTATAGATAGTCTTTCATAAATAAAAAATACAGGTTTTAGAATTTTTTTTTTTCGACCAGGGGTCTTCACAGGGTGCCCTCAATTTTTTGTTATTTTGTTACGTGAGTGCATTTTGACGAGCGATTGTAGAAAAACAGCTCAATCGATTGTACTACTACTCCTCAATTGTACTACATATATAATTTTTTAAATATTTTAAAAAGATCATTTAATAATAAAATATTTGATATTTAACATAAAAAAATCTCTTAGTTTATAACGCCATTTTTATAATTTTCCTTCAGAACAAAAAAAACTGATTCCCGACAGTCATATGCACAACGAATTTTATCTTTAAAACATAAAATATCGCTAGTCCTAAACTTTCACAAGTAATTAGATATAAAATAAGCTTCAATATAGTTTTAAAAAAAAAAGGTGTAGCGCCATCTTTTCTTCAATTACACCGTTTTTTTCTTATGTTACACCGTTAAAAATTATTTCAAAAAATTAACAGTGTACATTTTTAAAAACTTTGTTCTAATACATATTCAACGACATATCATTTATGAAAATCGATTGAGTAGTTTTTCTACAATCGCTTGTCAAAATGCACTCACGTCACAAAATAACAAAAAATTGAAGGGCACCCTGTGAAACCCTGGTCAAAAAAAAAAATTCTAACAGAACCTGTTTTTTTTATTTATGAAAGACTATCTTTAAACAAAAAATAATCAAAATTAAAAAAGGTCAAGTCAAAATTTCCCAAAAATTTGCTGAACTTGCGTGAAATTGCTCATATATAATATGAACCTATCAAAAACCGTTGTGAGTCAGACATTAAAATTGTCGTTTGGGACCAGTAAAAATCTTCACTAACCAATGAATTCTTTACGACGAGTCACAGAAATGGATGAGGTAAAGACATCTTAAATGAAACTGTTGACCATATCTGAGACATCAATTTACATTGATATTGTTCTGAAAAGCAATGTGTCTGCCTTTGAAAACTTGAGATCTTTGAAATGTCAATGAAAAAGTGTAAAAATTCGATCAAACTTTTAAATTTACAATTTATTTACCATTTCAGTGATGGAACAACACAACTTCTATCTGGATGTCTACGAGATTTCCGTAACAAACCATTCCCAACAAGAGCTCGTGTGGAATATTTCCAAAATACATTAACTGTTTTATTCCATAATGGTATGACGAATAATGATGAAGACTATGAAATGTGCTTGCGAGCTGAAAATGTCATACTACCAAAAAGTGGGCATTTCGGTGTGTCAGCTGCAACTGGAGGATTAGCTGATGACCATGATGTATTCCAGTTTTTAACAACATCCTTGCATGTGGGAACAGTTTCTGAAACCGGTCGTATTACAGAAGAAGATTCTGCAAAATTATCCGAAGAGTATTTAGAATATCAACGTAAATTAGAAGAAGAAAAAGAAAGATATCGAAGAGATAATCCAGAAGCAGCACAAGTATGTAATTATTTTATTTTATTCAAAATGTATTAATGGTAACAAGGTTTATTTAAATTAATTTTAGAAAAAAAATGAAGAGATGGAGGATTGGTTTGAAACAGATAATCAAAGGGAGCTACGTCAAATTTGGCAAGCACAAACATCAATGACAACAGTATTGAAAGATTTATCTCGTAAAATGGATGAAGTGATTGGTAGACAAGAGAGAACAATGGGATTGTTATCTGTTTCTGCACAAACTGGTGGTGCTCCAGTCGCACCCGGTGCTATTCAAGGATTCTCTTCTATAACTCGACAAGAAACCGAATCATTATTGGCAGCTCAAAATACTATTTTAGCAGTTGCCAGGGAAATTCGGTAAGTTAAAAATAAAAAATTGTGTATTATCTCCTGAACTATAAATTGTGTCCGTGTGAAATTTGAGATGGGTATAGAACTTCTTTTCTTAGATAAGATAATGAGGTCCAAAATAGATAAAATATGTTTCATTTGTTTGAGAGCTATGAAGTGAGGCTATTAAAACCATATTTATTTACCCTAGACTTTTCTAAAAAATTTGATACAATCGTAAATTATATTATGATGACGATTTAAAGGATTTTCGTTTTTGTTATGTTAGGATAATTAAAATAATGTATAGGGTGTTACATTTACAAAACCTTCGGCGAGCATTCGCTCTGTACCGACTTCTTTTCTTTAATATTTTTTTAATTTTTAGGACATTAACTGGTGAGATTCATACACGAACCGATTCAATTTTAATTAATCAAGCAAGACAACCAACAGCACAAATTCAAGCAACTGGCTACGATGTACAAAGTTTAATAGGAGAAATGCGAGATGGATTAAATCAAGTAAAGCAAAGTGTTGTTACAATTGGACAGAGATTGCCGGCTGGTCAAGCATCAGCACAAATGGGTGGGTGTCCAACTTCAAATTGTTTAGGTGTAACAACATTTTTAGTGGCCATCGCTGTGCACCTAACACTTATGTTGGGTTACTCTATGTACAAGTAAATTAACCGTTTCTTCATGTTAATTTTAAAACTTATATTAATTTTAATTTTCGTTTTTTAGGGATAGTCGAGAAGCACAGGCAAAGAAATTCTATTAGTAATTAAATAATAAATTAAAATTAGTTAAAATAATAAATTTTTATACTGTCAGTAATAAAGAAAAAAATGTATGAAAAAAGTAAGCTCAAACCTTAGTTTACGTAAACGTATTGCTCTCCTTCGTAATAGCATAAACATGATTTGATTTGTCTCAATAAACGGAAAAGTAAGTTAATTTATTAGGTTGTATTATAAATTAAAAAATAATTATCGTTTACAATAGAGACTGCGCGCTACTTGATTATTAGAATGATGAGAATTACTTAATATTTTTAGAAAGTAAAACCAAAATTTCCAATTAACGAACGGAGGTGAGAAAACTAAAATTATCCTCTGATTTCTTAATGCATATTATTGATTTTTAATTGATATTTAGTTGGTTGTTAAATTATTTTATTTTAATTTAGAATTTAAATGTTTAACATTTAAATGTCTAAAAAAAATTTCGTTTAAAATGAAAGTAACAAAAAACATTTTTAGAGATAAATTACTTAATGATTGAAACACATGTGTAAAAAGTTAATATATTTGAACATAATTTTTAGAATAATTGTTAAAATAAATTTTTTTTTTGTATTTCGTATATTTTCTTTTTTTTTTAACAACCGGGATAAATGCAATAAAGAACGTTTTTTATTGATGGGACATTTTTTTGGGAAGGAATTCAGTTATTTGTGACAGTTTCTTGAAGTAGTTATTAGAATGTAACAGGTAAAAATACAATGGCATCAGTGAAGAATTTTCAAAAATGGATTTTATTTTAAAAGATGTCCTCAGGAAATGTGATATGTTAATGAAACGTTTTGTTGAGACAGTATAACCCAAAATAAAAAATTAGATACAAGTAGTTAAGTAGTAATGACAATGCTTTCTTAGTAAAAGTTCTAAGCTTGTGGGAATCCTTTCTTAATAAAGGTACCTTTTTTCTGGGTGCACGTTTAATCTCTATCCTGGGCATTGCTAACTTTGTGAAAAAATGTTTGATTGGAGCTCGAGTAAAAGCTAACTGTTTGGGAAGATGCGTTCTGAGGTGGTACAACAGTAAATCCTATTATATAATTAAATATGACAAATGCCAATATTTCATGATAAGATGAGGGAAATAAAAAAAGAGAGGGAAACAAGTTTTAAAAAATTTGCAGAAAGAAAACTAAAATTGCGTTGCGATGCACGATTTTTTAATTTCTATCGGCGATAGAAATCGTGCAAAATGATTTTTGTAAAAATTATCAATTAAAATTAATTTAATAATAAGTTTAGCTTATTTTAGTCGATGGGTGTTCTAATTTACCATACATTTTGCATAATTTCCAAATAAAGCAGGTTTTCGTTTAATCAAAAATTGGAAAATCGTTGCAAGCAATCATGTAGAAGTTTTTGTCAAGTGGTAACGACTTAAACCAGCCAAAATCCAGGGGCTCTTGTCGACTATTATATGTTGTAAACTCGTCACGTTTAGTGGGCCCCGCTCCCACATTGATCGCGGTTTGATGGCATTTTACCAGCTTCGCCAATTCACATAATGATCGACGCACTCGTGAGTACAACATGACAGAAATTTTAATACTTCTTTTATGTTTTTCAAAAATTTTATTTGTATCTGTTTTGTTTTTGTTTCTTACAAGTTACATCCTATCATCCAATCTCGTGTAGAAAATTTTATTTTTTCTACTGTATAGTAAATATAAACGATATTTATTATAAATTATTAAATTACACATCGACAGTGTTGCAACGTTTCAGGCCCGAGTTACTTATCTTCGGTTTGATCACTATTTTTTCTCCTTTATTTCCATTTTAGGATCATAGAGCGTCTACTAAACTGGACCATCTAACCCTATTTGGGGCAATTACTTTTAACTCTCCCCATGTCTTGCCAATTTGTTTCACTTCTACTAGCACTTTTTTCTTCCAATTCCAGGCTGGTCTTCCCACCCTTTATTTACCTTGCGGCTTCCACTCTATGGACATCCTTGTTATATCTTCGGCTAGTTTTCTCAGTATGTGTCCTATCCACATCCACTTCCTCTTTCTTATATCCGACTTAATGTCTATCAACTCTGTTTGTCGTATTAGTTCTTCATTACTAATTTTATTTGGCCAGAAGCATTTGATCAGTCGACAGTCGTCTTAAGCATTTGTTCACAAATACCTGCAGCTGTTTGGTAATCTTTTGTGTATGCTTCCATGTTTCACATCCACACAGCAGTACTGACTTTACACATGCATTGAAAATTCGTAACTTTGTTTTTCTTGACAGGACGGACGCATTCCAGATCTTGTGGAGCATGTTGAATGTATTTCTGGCCCTGTTAATGCGCTGATTAATATATTCTTCAGTTCCACCTGTTTGTGCTACAGTACAACCGAAGTACGCAAATTTATCGACATCCTCGACTTGGGTATTGTTGATGGTGATTGGTGAACTTACTCAAGTTAGAACTCACTGTCACTTTAGTCTAGTAACTAGACTAAACAGTATACAAAATTCTAAAAAATAAATAAATAAATGTTCACCCGTAGGAGTGAATTATCTCTTTCTGTTCTTTTTAATTTGATTATTTACCTATTCTGCGTTTATTTTATTAGATAAACAACAATTTCCTGTCGCGTGTTATTTTGTTTTTGCCATCTTCATGTTTATTCAAAGGAAAGAGAATTTTATTACATCGTATTCCATAATCACTACATTATACTAAGTAATATAAAAAGGATTCGCCGTTTTTTATTCAATTTTGGATTTAAATCTATCTATCTATATTGAATATCAATTTTAATCACGTAAATATGTGCCATTATTATCTACAGCCTTTTGCCATTTAATGGGTAGATTCATAATTATATCAGTGTAGAACTTGTTTATCAGAAAAAAGCTTGGTCAAGTGACCATTTTTCATTTCCATCCAAAAACAAATGAAACAAACAGAGAAAAATTATTCAAATTAACCATCTCATACTATCAAATTGAAATAACATAGGGTCCTTACAATTCAACCATGTATTAACAGCGCACATTCTTCATTTATAATGATTTAAAATAAAGCACCATATTAATGATTCAACACAAACGCCTGCGCGGAATCAATTTACTTTATTTTATTATCTGTTTAACAAAAAAAATATATTTGTTTCACATTAAAAAAAATGAAAATAAATAAATTGATTGTATACCGAAATATAAGACCCGTTAACAGATTTGAAATGAAAAATGCATTTTACAGTGGAACGCCATCAACCGACAGATGTTATTTATGAAACGAATTTAAATTGTTTGATAGTACGGAATGAATGCACGATCAATGTGAAGACCTTCTGTTTTAGATTTTCAAAGAAAATGTCTACTGAACAGATTTTTATTGGTCGTTACAATTCTACGAAAGGAATTCCTTATATGCATATAATTCTGCTTAATTTCTCATATATCTAGGAAAATTCATTCGTTACAAAGAAGGCTCGAAAACTTATGATAAAATTTACGTAATTAATTTGGATATATTTTATTGCATGTTTTTGTTTTCTTCGATCCTTCTTGGAATTTATGACAGATGTTTAGTTGAAATATTGTATAGGGTGAATTGAGGTCGAGTAAAATTTTCTTTTTTATTCCATTACGATTATGTAGGATCGTAACAATATTTTGTCGTTTGTAGTTCTACTTGTAAAATGACACGCACTGGCGTCACACAAATTACAAAGTGAGAAAATAACGATTCTCTGTATCATTGGTTGGGTGTCTAAAGAAAAGTACTTGGCCTACCACAGCTACACTGTGATAAACTGAGATATTAAATAAAAGTAAAAAGAAAGTAGTCGATTTACACTTAATTTATATTTTTTGGGAAATCGGTTATATAATTCCTCATATGTGGAAAAAGTGATATTTGTTGTCAAAATGAGCAATATTTCTGAGGAAAAACGGTATGTAATACTTTTTCCGTGGTGGTGGCGCTGTGGTTTAAGAACCGTGAGTGGTTTGTTCTATTTCATTCTGAAAATTTAATTTACAATTTAACAATCAAACATATTACAGTTTGGAATCATTTAAAAAAGAATGGCTACGCAAAAAAGCTCGTTTAATTTCAATCAGTAAAATGCTGCCAAACGATCAGGGTCAAAGGCCTGTAACGAGCTACAAACGATTCCAGAGCATGGATTGACGTCTAATAAGGTGATGCTGCGTGTATGGTGGGATTGGAAGGGAATTGTTTAGTATGAGCTGCTACCTCATCGCCAAACGATCAATTCGGTATTCTAATAACTAGCGTCCACAATTGGTCAATCGAAAGGTCGTTGTCTTCTATTGTGACAATTCCAGACCACATACATCTTTGATGACCCGCCAATAAATGAATGAACTTGGTTGGAAGGTTATAATTTAGTCATTATATACTATGTTCCTTGCGCCACCATTTATTCCTGTCGCTGTAAAACTGCTTTTTTTGTACACGGCAGATTTCCTTGTATGGGCAATATTTATTTGACAAAATGAGACAACTAAACATAACGATGAGATAAATTTATGCCTTTTAAAGAAAAAAAAAATCATTCAATGAAACGATGCAAAAATATAATTTTATTTAAGTTTTAACCTCCAGAAAGATATTTTTTTGGCTGAAGGGCATCAATATGGCAGCGGTAGAAACAAAAAAGAAACTCATTCAGAATGCTGAAGAAAATGACGAAGAAATAGCAGAAAACGAAGAAATAGCCGAAGAAACCTGTCGTTGTCGTTGAATCAGAAAATCAAACTGAAGAGATAGACGGAAAAGAAAATCAAGCTGATAACATTGATGATGGTGCTGGAGTTACAACTACTGAGTTAAAACAACAAAAATAAGAATAAAAACAAAACAGATAAAAATTCAACGAAAGGAGCAGAACAATTAGATCCACGATCGATACCAATATCTCAATTATTCCCAGATGCAGGTAACTACCCAGAAGGAGAAATAATAAACCACCCTCCTGTTTATAATTCAACAGCAATAGATACCAGTGAAGAAAAAAAGGGGATCTTCTTCAAGTAAGTATCTATAATGAGCTTTGTCAAGCTGCTGAAGCCCATCGTCAAACTAGACAATATATGCAACGTTGGATAAAATCTGGACAAACTATGATCGAAATTTGTGAAGAATTAGAAAACACTGATCGTCGTTTGATAGGAGAAAACGGATTAGAAGTCGGTCTTGCATTCCCAACAGTTTTTTCACGTAATCATTGGGATGCGCATTATATACCAAACACTGGAGATACAACTGTTTTAGAATATAATGATGTCTGCAAAATTAATTTTGAAACTCACATTACAGGACGCATTATTGATTGTGCCTTTACACTTACGTTTAATAACAAATATGATAAACTTCTCGAAGCTGTTAAAGATGCTACAAATACAGGAACTCGAGAAGGCGGCATTGATGTAAGACTGTGCGACATTGGAGCTGCAATTCAAGAGATTATGGAATCCTATGAAGTCGACATTGATGGTAAAATGTATCAATTAAGTTAAAAGTATGAAAAATTTAAATAGTTATTCTGTTAGTCCATAACGTATATTCATGCTGGCAAAACGGTGCCGATTGTTAAAGGAGGTGACTCAACACGGTATTGTTCATTGTTCTCATTATATGAAAATTTTTTTACAAATTCAATCATAATATTGAAACAAATCCTTTGCTTAATACTTTATTTAAATAATAAAGAGATAAATTAAAATACTTTAAATTATAAACAACTTATTAAAGAGCGGCAAATGAACTAAAAAAATATACTAAGAAAAATAACAATAAAATAAGTTTAAGGAAATGAAATTTTGAGGATTCCCGTTTATCAATGCTATAAATTTTAACAAGAGGGAGTTTGTGCAATTGTTTCAGGATTAAAAATGTTTTGGGTATATTTCTGTGAAACAATGTTATACCGAGTAGTTGTGGGCTGTGAGAAATTAATTTGGTCAACCAGAACCAGATACATCGTCAGTCGTGATTCATGATATTATAACAGGCATTGGCTGTAAAACTGTTACACTTTTCCACAAGGTGGGTTCAGTTGGATATAAGGATTAATTTGAGAAGAAGAAAAAGGAGAAAGAACATACTGAAGCATCATCATCTTCAATCAACCAATTAAGTTAAGTCTTTTTGCTTTTTACATTTCTTTTAATTATTATTTTTGTCATTGACAATTTGGTTCACAATACCATTTGTTGAACAAAGACTTTTATTAGAGATTTTCCTGGTCCAGAGGCCGCTTGTTAGTTAATTTTTTTTTTGTAATCCCGGAAATAAACAGAAAACCTGTTTATTAAAGAATAAAAGTTAGTTTTAAATTAGACTGCGATATTCAAAATAGTTTAAGTGAAATATGATTATGTTAAATAAAACTTAATTGTAAACAAAACGCTGTATTGTGAACATAATATAACATAACATAACCGTGTAAATAAATAGTATATTAAGAAACTAGTTTCATAATCGACGATTTTATCGCACGCAATCTGTTTAGAAAACGACCCGCGCAGCGGGGAGTTTTCTAAAGGATAAGTGCGATAAAACGTCTTATGAAACGAGTTTTTTATACTATTTTTTCTATTTTGCATTTTTTGTCTTGAAATTTTAAAAAAATTTTTATGTTTTAATGTTTTAAAGAAAATTTCTAAAAATTTCAATTCAAAATAGTAAGCTCTGCGTTTCATCATATTTCTATATATTTTTTTGTTGCAAAACTAGCTTTCATAAAATGTGTATTTTATTAAAATATAGTCAATTTGATATTTGGTTATTATTATTAATTATTTTAATTAATTAAAATATTTAACACTAATTTAGATTATTTTTTAATAATAAGATTAATTAATAAGAATAATTTTATTTTTTCTGTGACGGGAAAAAAGTTTAACATTTTACTTCTGCTGACAGGTGCAAAAATGCTACTTTTCATAAAATACTTTTTTCCCCGGGAAAAAAGTATGTACTTTTTTCCCGGATAGATAAAAATATATATATAAATACATATATACACATAAATGATGAATATTATGAATATTTATGAACATTTATAGACTATTTTAATGTTCCCTTGTAAAAAAAAATGATAGAAAACGATAGAAACCGATAGACCGTTTTCTATCGTTTCCTATGCGGTTTTTGAATGAGAATTAATGGGTTGGAATCGTTTTTTCCCATAGAAACGGATGCTGACTCTTACGTTTTGCCTTTTGTGGCGGACGCAATTTCTATCGTTTTTGGGTGTTTCTTATCGTTATTTTCTGATAGAAATGAAAATCTAGTAAAAAATAGAACCGTTTTCTATCGTTTCCTATGCGGTTTTTGAATGAAAATGAATGGGGCTGTATCGTTTTTTCCCGATAGAATGTTTGTATCGCTTTAATCGTTTCCTATCGTTTTTTGGTAGATTATCTGAATCGTTTTCAATGGGTTATTTCACATTATTTTTTTTTCTGTTAATTCCTATCCGTTTTAATCGTTTCTTATCGTAAAAGCCGAATTTTAGTGCAATATCCTATACGTTTTGAATCGTTTTCAATGGGTTTTTTCACATTAGTTTTGTTTGTTTATTCCTATCTGTTTTAATCGTTTCTTGTCGTAAAAGGCGAATTTCAGTGCAATATCCTATCGTTTTGAATCGTTTTCAATGGGTTATTTCACATTATTTTTTTTTCTGTTAATTCCTATCCGTTTTAATCGTTTCTTATCGTAAAAACCGAATTTTAGTGCAATATCCTATCGTTTTGAATCGTTTTCAATGGGTTTTTTCACATTATTTTTTTTCTGGTTAGAAATTTATTACAAAACTAACACGAAGCATCAATACGTTGCCGGAAAATCATAACAGATCATAAATTAATATAATTTAGTGAAAAGATGATACAACCAGCAAACTACTCAAAAACCTCTCCATTTAGCGTTTCGAGAAAATATTAAAAAATCACAAATTCATATTTCTTTCGACACATTGTAAAAATTAAATAAAATCAAACTTTTTCCAAAATTCTAAAAATATTCCGAAAATTATTACAAAACCAAAGATTAAACTTTTTTCAAAAATTCTGAAAATATTGCAAAAATTATAACAAAATCAAAAATTGAAACTTATTTCAAAATTCCAAAATTATTCCAAAAATTAGAATAAAATCATATATTTAAACTTTTTCTAAATCTAAATAATATTCAAAAAATTCTTAAAAATTCAAAAATTCAAACTTTTTCCAAAATTCTAAAAATATTTCAAAAATTCTTACAAAATCAAAGATTGAAACTTTTTTCAAAATTCCAAAAATATTTCAAAAACTATAACAAATTCAAAAATTTCCATGTCACATTTACCATGTTACATTTGTACCTTCAATCGTAAATTTCAGATTCAAACCGATAGGAATCTGATGGCGGAAAAATACGATAGGTTACGATTGGTATTACATATGGAATGTACGATAGAAAACGTTTAAAAACTTGTTTAGTTTTACCAAAAAATTTCAATCAAAAACTTCAGATTCAGAACGATAGAAATTCTATCGTAAAAACCCCATTGAAACCAATTCTGAAATATCCCATAGGTTACGGTAGACAACGATTGGTTTGTTTTAGTTGAAAAAATTTCAATCGTAAATTTCAGATTCCAGCCGATATGAATCTGAAGGCGGAAAAATACGATAGGTTACGATTGGTGCTACATATGGAATGTACGATAAAAAACTATTCAAAACTTGCTCAGTCTTACCAAAAAATTTCAAGTCGTGAACTTCAGATTTAAAACGATTAACAACGATAGAAATTCCATCGGAAAAAAACCATTGAAACCGAAAAGTAAAAATCCTATTGATAACGATAGATTACGATTGGTTGATTTCTCCTGAAAACATCTCAATCGTAAATTTCAGATTCAGCCCGATAGAAATCTAATGACGGGAAAATACGATAAGTTACGATTTGTACTATATATGTAATGTCGGATAGAAAACGATTCAAAACTTTTTCAATTTCACCAAAAAAAATTTCAATCGTGATCTTCTGATTCAAAACGATTAACTACGATAGAAATTCTATCGTAGAAAAACCATTGAAACCGAAAACTGAAAAATCCTATAAGTTACGATAGATTACGGTGCGTTTTCTATCTGGCAGATATAGTCTATGCGTTTAAAATGATTAAATCCGATAGAACCGGATAGCAAACGATAGAAAACTATTCGTTTTCAATCGTTTTCTATCGGTTTCTTTCGATTTTTTTTATAAGGGTTAATGAAAAGTTATACCGTTTTCTTCTTGATGTTAATAACTGGTTTTGACAAATAAAATGAAACTTAATTTTAAGTTTTTATTCAAGAAAAATTCGTATGGTGTGGTGAATATACATATTGTAATATTTGTTTAATATTATTTTTTCAATAATTACATTAATATTTATCCAGTCACAGAAAAAAATAGTGTATTATACACGAGAAAAATTGTAGATTTTAGCTCTCGGTTTTTTGTCTCCCTCCGCTTCGCGTCGGGAGACAACACAACCTCGAGCTAAAATCTACTACTTTTTTCCCTTGTATAATAAATAACTATTATATAATTATTCGTTTTAACTTTCACTGACGTTTCTATGACCAATGTGACCAACCTTGAAAAACAAAACTTTGCGTATCTTAATGAAGGCCATTTCGATACGCATTTGGGTATCGAAATGACTTTATTTTAGACGCAAAATAGAAAAAGTAGTTTTTAATAATTGTGAATAAAGTTTTAAGTGTTATTTAGTAGAAATATTTTGTGTATTATTTTCGACGCTGTGTTTGTACTGGAAATTTGAACAACCAACCGTTGGATTTTCTGAAGCTATTGGAACAATATTCTATTTAGGAATATTGTTTGCTGTATTATTTTCCTGTTGTTGTGAAACAACAGCTGTGTTGAATAAAATTAATAAAACCTGGTGTTTTTGCTTCCTAATCAGTTATCGAATCAAGAAGGAAATATGTGATTTACGTTTATCAAATTGAGACTAAGGCCAAATCGAAGTAAGGTTGAAAAATGTGACAATATAAAATGGTTATACATATTTTGCATTTACTGACGTCACGCTAAGAAAGAGAAAATGTTTCACATAAATTTACTGCTTATATGCTTCACAACATCTACTTTTTGGATAAACTCACCATCATGATTCATCAAGAATGATAAAATGGTATTTGTCGAAGTAAGTGAACCCGCCAGTGAACCGGTTAACTTGTCTATTTTTTTATCTATCTATTAAAGTAAAGTAGTTAAAGTAATTAAAGAAAAAAATTAACAACTTAAAATTAAGGCTGCTAAATCGGCTTATGTAGCAAGCAAGAGAATTAAAAAAAAAATGGAAAATAAAACTTTTTTTAATATTATCGGCTTCTACGTCAAAAAATACACAAATGTTGTCCTATACAATTGTTAGGAAACGCCTTTATCATAAAGGAAACTAAAATTTACAAATTAATGCAGACATTTAGGAAGCTGTGTTTTTGGGGCAAGCTTTTCATTTTTTGGAAACTCTAACAGCAAACTCGAACTCCACGGCAAACTTGCTATTTGTGTCAAGTATTTTTTTGCTCTTTTATGCTCTTTCTCAAGTTTTCCATCTGATACGAAACTAATAAAATAATTTTTTCTCCGATCGTAGGAAAAAATATATCTTTCCGTTGTTTTTTCGAAACGAAAAGCTCATGATTCCAGTATGTTGTATTTGTTGCTAAGCAAAAAGTAATAATAGAACGAGAATATTTTTTCTGGCCTAGACCCGGAATATATTCCCGTATGGATTTTTAATTGTTTAGAAGAAATAAAAGTACACTTATAAGGTCAAACGCATTTATTTATTTTAATTTAACAGTATACATAATAATGAATTTGATGAATCTATGCCAAACTAATTATGTGTTAGGTATAGGAGTTTAATTTTACTTATTTGTAATATTAACGGTTATAGTACAATTAGTACAATTATTGAACATTGATGGATTAATAGTATCACATCCCAGCATTGTTGTTGATATAGTGCTATTAAAATCATTAACATTATTTGCATCGGCTGCTTCATTATCCGTTGTATCGAAAATCTTATGAGCAACTTCAATTTTATTGATAATGGATTCATCGATCACCTTTACCATTACCATTTGTATATTTAAAAAAAACGCAAAGAATTTAAATCTTTTGGACGCGAAGTTATATATTTTCTGTAATATTCGAAATAAGTTTCGTTTACGATAAATGATCGTGGTTTATTTGTCTTGTTATTCAGGATTTTAACTAAAAGTTTAGATCCCAAATCACTAATATCAGTAATTTCCATGCGGGCTAGTTCATCCCGTCGACAAGCACCAGCGATTCCAAAAATTAACGCAACCTACAAAAAACAATCATAATATTACATACAAAAAATATTGCAGTGTGAATTGTATTTTATCCGAAAACATATTTGAATTTAATGTGTAAATACAAATAATAATCGTTTTAAATACCAACATGCTTACTTTAGTAACTTAGGAACGAATCATCTAAAGCTTCCAAAATCAATTTTTGAACATATTCCATAGTTAATATATTAGATTTCTTCGCTTTATATCCGTCAGATTTGCGTTTCAAGAAGACACGTAATTTTTGGTATTTTGCAATATCCACATTATTTTTAACCACTAGCATCGACCTGATCATTGAGTAGTTTGACCATAATGTGGATGATTTCAATTTTGTAGATAAATCAGCGAAATACGCCAGAACTAAGTTTTCCGAAAATGATTTGATGTGTTTAGATTGACGATAATCCATAAAGCGTTTATAAGCATTTTCGTATTTTTCCTTCGATTTTTGCGGGAGTAAATCACATGTAGCTGAATTAGCTGCTTCCACTATATCAGGCGGGGTACAAGATAAGGATAATTCGCTTTCACTGTCCATATCCCTTAAATTTCGTTCACACGTTTTTTATAAATCAAATAGGTACACAAACTTGACAACTTTTGAAAAAAAAAAAACAAAATGTATTTATGTCTTATGATGTCGTGGCTAACTAAGCAATAATTTTATGTTATTTTCGATTTTTTACTTTGTTTTGATTTCTTAATATGATAATTAATGAATAATACTAAAAATTATTTTGGATTTATATTCGTTTTAAAGTCCGATCGGAGAAAAAATAGTATGTACAATTCGGAGGAAAAGTGCATTCCCGGACTCCCGTGGTTGCCGGACTCGGCTATCGCCTCGTCCGCCAATTTCCACTATCGTCCGGGAATGCAGTACTTTTCCTCCTAATTATACAATATACTATTAATTTTCAAACCAAAAAAACTATAAGAACTAACAAAATATATGTTTCTTTTATAAAAATTTTCCCTGGAATTCGAATTTGTAGTCAGAATGTCGAAAAGTTAAAAGCTTGCCTAAAAACCGCAGCTTTCTGAATGTCTGCATCGGTTTGAAATTTTGAATCTTCTTTAAGATTAATAGACCAGTGAAAATAGCTTTTTGTGAGGAAAAATTTAATAACAGCATGAAAACTATTGGATACGGAAGAAAATATTGCGCAAATGACGGGAAACATAAATTAAAGGTGATCCAAGTTACGAGGGTGAAATGGGGTGAGATTTTAAGGGTAGAAAATGGTTTTTCACGATTTTCAGCGAAACTAGACCTTTTATCAAAACTAGGCCTTTTATATGAAAGGGCTTCACTTCAGTATTTTTAAAAATATATTTTGGAATTTTATACCCCACCATTTTTTTCGTAATTCTAAATAATGGTGTTTTCTGTATGTTTCCTTTCCTTGATTAGCTGCTCTGCAAACCTAAGTAATCGAAAATTTTAAAAAGTACTTTGAATGGTAGAAAAATTAGTAAGTTATTAATGGAAAATATGGTAAAGTACCAAATACTTATAATTATATATATTAAGGGGGTGGAAATGAGAAAGAGTAAAAACACAATTTAAAACCCGGGCAAGTGGGGTGTCATTTTAAAGAACACCAAAATTAAAAAACATTACAATTTTTTTAGAATTTTGCGATGCACAGTTTTTGAGTTATTGTCAAAAAAGTGCAACAAAAAGTTGGTCCCTTCCTACGTTTCTTTTATGATTGATAGAAAACTTTGAAAAATTCATAGAGATAGGAAATTTAATAAACTCTTAACGAAATTCCCGCCAAACTACGTAATGTTAAACATGTATCATTTACGATTAAGGTTCTGTATAGGGTATTTTGGCTGGAATTTAAGGCTCGACAGTTCGAACAACTAAACCGGTTGTGTTAACAGCAAAGATTAGATTCTCGTTAATTCATTCTATAATTTCCATCCCTGACCTACCCAAATATACATTTTGCATTGTCGTAGTTTTACATTTAACAGATCACCATACTAATAACTTTTTTCCTCACCCTCGGCTATAATATTCTGTAAAATATCAAAATTATAATATTTTTTTTTTCATATATTTAAATTCTCTTTACAGCGTTTCAAATTTTGTTTATTTTCCTTGTTTTTAATAAAAATGCTAACGTTTAAATTTTTCTCTTCATATTGTAATAATGAAACGGCGATAGAAATGAAATTTTACAAATATGAACATATTTTAAACTGGTGGTTCGTACTTTTGTTTATGTTTTATAAATTGCTAGAAGAACAGGAAATATGTTATGGAAAAAAATGAGACTGGTTAATTAACTGGTTACGTTTTCTAAATTGTAAAGGTATTGATTACAAACAATATGAATATCGAACATCCGTTTCGTGCAATCCCTCCTACTCCCTCATGTTTTTTTTTAATTTTTAAAATATATAAAGAAGAATTTTCTTCAAAAATTTGAGTTGTAATTTGTAATTAAAATAAAAAAGATAAATCTAATGGGAAATAAAAATAAATAAAAAATGATTGTTGTGAGTTGTGATTAGAACTCAAAAAAAAATTAATGATAAAAATAAAATAATTCAAAAAGAAAAAAATAAAGTGTTGAAATTATTATTTCGTTTCGTTGTTTATAAATTGAATTGGAAAAATGTAGAGGGGCTGAAAACTCACAGCTCTGAGATATCAAGACTTCGGTCTGGGTTAAGGATTTTGATATAGTTTTCGGCAAAAAACTTTTATGAGGACATGGTTTTTAGTTTTGGACAGCGATGTATATCAAACATAACTCTTTGTTAAAGTACAAGTATTTTTTTTTAATCTCTGTTTAGAAATTTATTACAAAACTAACACGAAACATCAATACGATGCCGGAAAATTATAACAGATCACAAATTAACATAATTTAGTGAAGAGATGATACGCTCAGCAAACTACTCAAAAACCTCTCCATTTAGTGTTGCGAGAAAATATTACAAAATCACAAATTCATATTTCTTTCAAAATTCCAAAAATATTGTAAAAATTAAATAAAATCAAATTTTTTTTAAAATTCCAAAAATATTCCAAAAATTATTACAAAATCAAAGATTAAACTTTTTCAAAAATTCTGAAAATATTGAAAAAATTATACAAAATCAAAAATTGAAACTTTTTTCAAAACTCCAAAAATATTCCAAAAATTAGAATAAAATCAAATATTTAAACTTTTTCTAAATTCTAATAATATTCCAAAAATTCTTAAAAATTCAAAAATTCACTTTTTCCAAAACTCTAAAAATATTGCAAAAATTATAACAATATGGTGGTGGTGAAACGTACGTAATCGCATTAGACATCTCAAAAGCATTTGATCGAATTTGGCATGCCAACTTGATCAACAAGCTCGTTGCGTACGGTTTTCATCACGCAGTCGTGAAGTTGATTCAAAATTTTCTGTCTAACCGATACATCTCGGTATCTATAGATGGCTTTTCTTCTGAGTCCAAATTAATTAACGCTGGTGTACCCCAAGGCTCAGTTTTATCGCCCACTTTATTTTTAATTTATATCAACGAACTGTTGCAAATCACCAGTAACCCAATAAATAGTTTTGCAGATGATAGTACACTGCACAAGTCATTCGTCCCCCTATCTTCAAAGGGTAAAATGCATGAACGAATAAATCCCGTCCGGAGAGACGCTGCCATAAATGTAAACGAGGACCTAAAAATAGGCGCCGATTGGGGTGGCAAAAATTTGGTCAATTTTAATTCCACCAAAACACAGCTATTGATTGTTTCCAGATCAAAGACCGAGTTTCCCAACGATATTTCAATTAATATGTGTGACGACCAAATACGCGAATGTGAAAGCATTCGTTTATTGGGACTCACAATATCCAATGACTTACTCTGGAACGATCATATAATGGCCATGGCAAAGAGCGCGTCAAGAAAACTCGGCCTCCTCAATAGATGTAAAAAATATTTTACTTCGCATCAATTACTCCACATTTATAAGTCCTATATTCGTCCCTGTATGGAGTATTGTTGTCAAGTTTGGGGCGCTGCATCTGTTACTATCCTGGCTCTTTTGGACTCTGTTCTATAGCTATACGAATTGTTGGTGATCGAGATTTAACATTAGGTCTTGATTCCCTGCAACATCGTCGCACTGTTGCTGATCTCGTTGTTTTTTATAAATATCGTCACCAGCAGTGCTCGGATGAAATCAGGTCCATAATGCCTCAGACATATGTTTTTCCCCGTCTTACTCGTCAATCGGTGTGTGCGGGCGGTCGAACTGTCGAGATTACTCACTGTCATAGTAATAGAATGCAAAGAGATTTCTTTGTGCGTACATCGTACACATGGAATGCTTTGCCCGAATCAATAGTCTCGAGTGCTTTCAATCCACAAAGATTTAAAAAAAGCGTCCACCTATACCTCAAGACGCATGTTGTTGTGGGACCTACGTCTTAAAAGGTATCTATGTGTTGTTGTGACACATTTTGTAATTCCTACTACACAACACTTCTTATTAAAAAAAAAAAAAAAAAATATCAAAAATTGAAACTTTTTCCAAAATTATAAAAATTATAATAAAATCAAAAATTCAAAATTTTTCAAAATTCTAAAAATATTCCAAAAATTCTTACAAAATCGTAAAAATTGAAACTGTTTCAAAATTCCAAAATTATTCAAAAACAATAACAAATTCAAAAATGTCCATGTCCAATTTCATTTGCATTTACATGTTCAGCAAACTATTCAAAAACCTTCAATTTAGCGATTCGAGAAAATATTACAAAATCACAAATTCATATTTCTTTCAAAATTCTAAAAATATTGTAAAAATTATAATAAAATCAAACTTTTTTCAACATTCTAAAAATATTCCAAAAATTATTACAAAATCAAAAATTGAAACTTTTTTCAAAATTCCAAAAAAAATCAAAAATTTTTAATTTTTCAAAATTCCAAAAATATTCCAAAAATTCTTACAAAATCAAAAATTAAATTTTTTTCCAAAATTCTAAAAATATTGCAAAAATTATTACAAAATCAAAAATACAAATTTTTTTCAAAATTCCAAAAATATTTCAAAAACTATAACAAATTAAAAAATTTCCATGTCCAATTTCATTTTCAATTACATTTACGTCATAAAAACAGCTACATTTTTTGTCCCAAAAAATTGGCTAAAAAGATCAATGAAATCATTTTTTGACACGCTTGACAACATTTTTTTGACAAACTTATAATGCAATAATCTAGCTTTTGGTCTCACATATCAATCCCGACCATCAAGATTTCTCCAAATTCAATGTTCCTACTCGTAATCACTTAAAATGAACGTTTTTTAAGCAAAAACTATGCAAATTTCTTTGTTTTGACACACTTGACAATTTTTTTGACACACTTTCGGTACAGTTATCGAACATATCGTCCTTTCGGCTCTTCCCATTGAGTAAACTTATTTTTAGGAAAATAAAATTTTCAAATCCGTCCAGCGGTTTCCTAGATTTCGTCGATTGTGACGGCCGGCCGGTCGGCAGACAGACATTCACTTTTTTTTGCTTTTTTAGAATCAGTAGGTCCTAAAACGTCGAGAAATGCCAAAAAAAAGTGGGGGTACGAATTTCACTTTGAGCTCATGAATGTAATACTTAGGTATTTCAGACCGAATTAATATGTAAAGAATAATTTCTACTTGCACTGTTTCGGTACAAATTAAATGTTTTGTGAAAAAAAATTGCTAAAGAAAAAATAAATGAAATAATTTTAATAGATTTTACAAAAAAATATGCCCTTAGCTAATACAGTAGATCCACGGAGGGTTCCAATCAATACCGTCAAGAACGTGGTTTTCAACGATATGGTGGTGGTTCGAGAAAGGCCAGATGACAACAATTTGAAAGGGCCCTACCTATATGAACCAATAGGCGTCCATTTGTTTGCACAAGGTGTTCCGGAATTTTATCGTGATAGAGTTTTAAATCAGAGGCCGTGTACCGGATGGTCTAACGACGATGATTTGGGGGTGAGTTCATTCCATAATATGTTATTTTTTTATTGATAAATGGAGTTGGAAATGTTTGCCTATAAAATCTATATTCATGAGGGGATCATTACGTGGTATCGCAATTAAACCACTGGACGAGTGTTGCTTATTGCGAGGTTGGCACATTTGTGTTGCCTTCTATTTACTGGGGATCTTCGCGTCCACTATGATATCGTTATGTTAAACAGTGTTTTTTTGGAATAAATATAATTTTTGGCTGAATAAAATAGCGAAAAATTAAACCTAGCGTATAATACCTATTGATTGGAGGTTCACACCAAGAAAGACTACAATCAACAGTATTATATTTTATCATTTCTCTCAATGTTAATTCTAGTTTTGCATGTTAGATTAATAAATTATTTTTGTTTGTTGTAAAAGTTAGAATGAAACGTCATAGATAACTTATCATTGTATATTAGAGATTTTTTCCGTGTAAGAGTCCGCGTTTTAGTCCGTACATTCGTTTATAGCTAAAAATTAATGAAAACCCTTGGATAAATAGATTAGGTATCTATTCTATTCGTGAAAAGTCCTACGTTTCAAAGTCTCAAACGATTTTATTTCTGTGTGTTTAGGGGATTGGAGTGGGGAAGGGTAAAAAAAAGGTTTTTTGACCCGCATGAGTCATTTGAAAGCACCGAAATTAAGAAACATTACAATTTTTTGTAGAATTCTGCGATGCACAGTTTTTGAATTATTGTCAAAAAAGTGCAACAAAAATTTGACAGAAAAATTTGAAAAAATTCATAGAGATAGGAAATTTGATAAACCCTTAATGAAAAATATAGCGAAGTCTCAAATGATTTTATTTCTGTGTGTTTAGGGGATGGGCGTGGGGAAGGGTGAAAAAAGGTTTTTTGACCCAGATGAGTGGGCTACATATTGTCAAAAATTCCTATTTTTAGTGTTAACACCTCCCACTCCCTAAATTTTGTCGTTGATTAACAGAATTGAGTCGTTCCTTAGCTACCATAAACAGTTATGGATAACATTTAACCTAAAGTAATATTTTTTATATCATTTCGATCAATTTAAATGAGATTGACATTTACTATAGATATTTACGATGAGCCATTTATTTTTTATGTGCCTATGGTCTGGCAATATAAACACTTTACAACACAACTTTATGTCAATTATTTTGATATTATGTTCTTTACATTCACGGAACCCTTGACGAGCGAATTTTATTCGCACTTGTCTGACTTTTACGTTTAATTTTGATTTTAAACCAAAAAAGTGACCTAGTTTTCACACGAAAATTCTCCTGTGCTGGAAACAACTTTTTAAAAAAAAATCAGTAATCTTTATTTTTGTTGAAACGCCTACTTTTATATGGTGTAAAAAAACTAAACATTAACCTAACATAAACGTGGAAACATTTTCCAGGAAATGTGAAAGACTGAATAAACTTGATTTTAAAGAGTTATTTTTCAATGATTGCTTAAAAATATTCATTATTAGTTAAAATTTACCGTTGAAATCTTTAAAAAATATAAATTTTTCCATGGTAATGTTCATTTTTTTTACACCATCTAAAAGTAGACGTTTCAACAAAAATACGAAGAGATTACTGATAAAGATTACTGATTTTTTTGAAAAAAACTGTTTCCAGCACAGGAAAATTTTCGTGTGAAAATGAGTCAATTTTTTGGTTTAAAATCAAAATCAAACGTAAAAATAAATATTTTAATTCCAAAAAATTACAGAGTATTATGGACATAATAAGGTTTTCACCAAATTGTGTGAAAAAAAATTTTTTTTGTTGGAGATAAAAATTAAAAATGAAAAGACATTTTTTTCTCGGTTTTTTGTATTTTCACGGCAAATTTTAGGTTATGTGAATAAATGCCTCATATAAAAGTTATAGGTGAAAACACGTGAAAACAGCAAAAAACATGCAATTTTGGAAATGAGGTTTTAATTTTGTATATTTAGGTATTGGAATTCGTTGACATCAATAAAAAAAAATTTCTGCGTTTTTAGTTTTTTTTTTAACCCTGTCTTAAGATACAGGGTGTTGAAAAATCAAGAAATTGCTCGACCCTGGTGTATTGAAATGGCTCTACAGTTAAAACTACTTTACTGATTTTGTATAGCTCAAACTCACTGAATGTTATATAGCTCAAAATGTAGGTATTGAACTGAGCTAATCAAAATAATAATTCACGTTATATGACCATGAACATTTTCTTTTAGAAAAATAACGGCAAAAAATTCAAATTCGATTTTCTAGAAACCCATATTTTTAAAATTTTTGATTTTTTAATATGTGAAAGGTAACATATGTACCAACATTATATAAAAAATTCAGGAGGGGAAAATTTTTTGTTTTTTTTTTATTAATTTTATTGCAACACGCCTTAAAGTTTTTCATCCTAAAAAAAAGTGGGGTTAAAAAATTAACAGTTTTTTTTGGATTTACATATATGTTTTTATAATAAACTTTTAGTTTCAACTTAAAATAAATATTTTACACATTTTTTATCATTTATTTAATTTTACATTACTAAATTCCGTAGAGTTAGAATAACGTCTAGCTAAGATTGATCCATCATTTGTAGGAATGCATGAGTGATATTCTCGTGTTCAAGGAATTGTTTTTAAATTGGCATATCTATCAGCTAGTTGATTTCGTTTTGCAATGTAACCTGCCTCCGTTACATAGAAACAATGCATGTTATCTTGAAAATTGCCTGGAGCTGCTGCCCAGTTATATAACTTCAGAGGTGTTGATATAACTTTGTCGTATTCTTTCTTAAGACTCGCTCTAGTTGCTTTTCTTTTTACTGTTCCTTCAATTCCATCACAAGGTCCTTTATCGTGCGAGGTTGCATGAAAATGCCACTCACATGCTATTTTGTAGTCATTCAAATGATGCAGGATCGTAGAAAAATTCTTTTTATTTTTATATTGTGAAGCAGCGCCATTAGAAATATAAATAATCCAATTTTTTGTGTAGTGTGTTTTGTGTTTTGCGAATTTTTTGTGAGTTGCGATTTTGTAGAAAATTACTCGTTCGTAATACAAAACAAAGCGCAAGGTTACCATTGGAACAATAAACAAGCAACAATACATAGATAACTTAATTGATCTTAATCAATCTCTTCATAGATAACTTAATTGATTTTTTAAAAAGAAAATTTCAAAAAGTTTCAAAAATTATTTATATTTCTGATGGTTCTGCTTCACAATATAAAAATAAAAAGGATTTTTCTACGATCCTGCATCATTTGAATGACTACAAAATAGCATGTGAGTGGCATTTTCATGCAACATCGCACGGTAAAGGACCTTGTGATGGAATTGGAGGAACAGTAAAAAGAAAAGCAGTTAGAGCGAGTCTTAAGAAAGAATACGACAAAATTATATCAACACCTCTGGAGTTATATAACTGGGCAGCAGCTCCAGGCAATTTTCAAGATAACATGCATTTTTTCTATGTAACGGAGGCAGGTTACATTGCAAAATCAACTAGCTGTACCTTTCACATATTAAAAAATCAAAAATTTAAAAATATGCATTTCTAGAAAATCGAATTTGAATTTTACTTCGGTCTGAAAGACCTAAGTATTACATTCATGAGCTCAAAGTGAAATTCTTACCCCCACTTTTTTTGACATTTCTCGACGTTTTAGGACCTCCTGATTCTAAAAAAGCAAAAAAAAAAAAATGTATGTCTGTCTGTCGGCCGGCCGGCCGGCCGGCCGTCATTACCTACGCTGCAGGGAAAACCACTGGAGGGATTTCAAAATTTTTTTTTTCTAAAAATAGGTATACTCAAGGGACAGGTCCGAAAGGACGCTGTGTTCGATAACTGTACCGGAAGTGTGTCAAAAAAATCATTATGTGTGTCAAAACAAGGAAATTTGCATATTTTTGGCTTAAAAAACGTTCATTTTAAGTGATTACGAGTAGGAACATTGAATTTGGAGAAATCTTGATGGTCGGGATTGGTATGTGAGATCAAAAACTAGATTATTGCATTATAAGTTTGTCAAAAAAAAGTTGTCAAGTGTGTCAAAAGAAAGATTTTTATTTATTTTTTTACCTAATTTTTTGGAAAAAATATATAAAATTAATTGTTTGTTTGAAATGAAGTTTTATTATTATTATTGAGAATTATGGCATTATAAGTTTGTCAAAAAAGTGTTGTCAAGTGTGTCAAAAGAAAGATTTTTATTTTTATTTTACCCAATTTTTTGGAAATAAAATTGTTTGTTTAAAATGAAATTTTATTATTATTATTGAGAATTATGGCATTATAAGTTTGTCAACAAAATGTTGTCAAGTGTGTCAAAAGATTTTTATTTAGTTTTTTGCCCAATTTTTTGGAAAAAAAATAAATTGTTTGTTTGAAATGAAATTTTATTATTATTATTGAGAATTATGGCATTATAAGTTTGTCAAAAAATGTTGTCAAGTGTGTCAAAAGAAAGGTTTTTATTTATTTTTTACCCAATTTTTTTAGAAAAAAATAAAATTAATAGTTCGTATGACATGATATTTTATTATTATTATAGAGAATTATGGCATTATAAGTTTGTCAAAAAATAATGTCAAGTGGGTCAAAAAATGATTTCATTTAATTTTTTAGCCAATATTTTGGGAAAAAAAATGTAGCAGTTTTTATGACGTAAATGTAATTTAAAATGAAATCGGACATGGAAATTTTTCTGAATTTGTTGTAGTTTTTGAAATATTTTTGGAATTTTGAAAAAGTTTGTATTTTTGATTTTGTAATAATTTTTGCAATATTTTTAGAATTTCGGCAAAAGTTTTAATTTTTGATTTTGTAAGAATTTTTGAAATATTTTTAGAATTTTGAAAAATTTTTAATTTTTGATTTTATTATAATTTTTGGAATTTTGAAAAAAGTTTTAATTTTTGATTTTGTAATAATTTTTGCAATATTTTTAGAATTTTGGAAAAGTTCGAATTTTTAAGAATTTTTGGCATATCATCAGAATTTAGAAAAAGTTTAAATATTTGATTTCATTCTAATTTTTAGAATATTTTTGGAATTTTGAAAAAGATTGATTTTATTTAATTTAACAATATTTTTGGAATTTTGATTACAATTATCCGGCAACGTATTGATGTTTCGTGTTAGTTTTGTAATAAATTTTTAAACAGAGTCTATCTCTGAATACTTGTACTTTAACAAAGAGTTATGTTTGATATTCATCGCTGCCCAAAACTAAAAACCATGTCCTCATAAAAGTTTTGTTGCCGAAAACTATATCAAAATCCTTAACCCAGACCGAAGTCTTGATATCTCAGAGCTTGAGATTTCAGCCCCTCCATATTTTTACCGTTATTTTTCTAAAAGAAATTGTTCAAGGTCATATAATTTGAGTTATTGTTTTAATTAGCTCTGTTCAATACCTACATATAACATTATAACTATATAACATTAAAATCAGTCCGGTAGTTCTGACTGTAGAACCATTTAAATACACCAGGGTCGAGCAATTTCCTGTATCTTAAGACAGGGTTAAAAAAAAAAACTAAAAACGCAGA
Source organism: Diogma glabrata (assembly GCA_963693315.1). Lineage (NCBI taxonomy): Eukaryota > Metazoa > Arthropoda > Insecta > Diptera > Cylindrotomidae > Diogma > Diogma glabrata. The sequence continues at coordinate 402,709,780 of OY856186.1, forward strand.
TTCCAATACCTAAATATACAAAATTAAAACCTCATTTCCAGACTTTGCTGATTTCACGTACTTTTCACCTATAGACTTTTTTATTACCTACAACTTTTACTTTAAACTTTTTTCGATAGCAGGACTAGTTTCGCTGAAAATCGTGAAACTCTTTTCTACCCCTAAAAGCTCACCCCATTTCACCCTCGTAGCTCGGATCACATTTAATTTATGTTTCCCATCATTTGCGCAATATTTTCTTCCTTATCCAAAAGATTTCATACTGTTACTAATTTTTTTCCATCGTTTGCCTGTTTTTAAGGTATCGCACTGGTCTATAAGACTTTTCCAAAAAAATTTCATACCACAAAATATATGTATTTGTTGACGTAGAATCCGATACCAATGTTAAAAATAAAAAATAAATCGTAGTTTTCATTTTATTCAATTTTTAAATTTCTCTTGCTTGATCTTTGTCACTAACCAACCTAACAGTCTTAATTCTTTTCAAAAAAGACCCATCAGCATTCAACCGAAGAAGCTTCAAGCTAAAAAAAATATTAGTTCAAAAAGAATGACGCATATACATATCTTTCTGTCTGCTTATGATGTCAAATTAAATTAATCATAACCAGAAATCTTAATTGGTGGTGTTGTTATCATATAAAAGATTTGAACTGTGAGTTTATGAATTGTAAAATAATTAGTAGTTGATTTTGCGAATGAGGGCTACGAATTACGGTTACTAATCAACGGACAGAGAAATTTACATCAACGAATATTTTATATATTCAAAAGCTGATTTTTCGTTCTCATAACATAACTTTATATTTAACATCAAACTTTATAGTTTCAATATCAAATAATTGTGGACATAAATTAATATTGTACAAAAACAAGAACATCTACTTAATTCAGAAATTTGAGATTCAGCAAAACAAAAAAACTTTATAAAATTTATCTGATAAAATAAAACCAAAAACAAAACTTTTATTGTTATTTTATTTTATTTTCCCTAATTTTCTTTTATTTCTCACAAGCAATTACTTTTCGAAAGCTCAAAGAAAAAAAAACACGAAAAGAAAATTCTAAGAAATAAAAGATGAATATCATGAGAAATTTGAGGCGACACGAAGACGATTTAATCACTAAGTCGACGACTCGTCTGTTCGATATATTTGCTTGATGTTTTTGTTGTTGGGATGAAAATAAAGTTTTTTCCTCTTGTCATAAATTTTAGAAGAAATAGTTATCGCAAATATTAAATCACTTTTAGTTTTCTTTATAAAAGAAAGATAAATTTTATTTTATTGTTGTTGATTTTTAATAATAAATAAATTAATGATAAATTAAAATTTCTGTAAAGTTATAGTTGTAAAAATATCGATAGACTTTAGGCGACTTTATTATTAAATCGTTCAAACTGTTTGGTAAATATATGATAAATGTATAGACTTATTTTCAAATTAAGTAACTGTCTTTGAAATCAAAGGCAACTCTATAGGCACTTCAACGTCAATATTCAGCAAATTGCAAATTTCTTCAACGTTTTTGAATACTGACCCAAATATTTTCAAGTACGAGTAATCAGTTTTTCGTTTCTGATCTTGTGGTTGTTTGTGACTTTTCAAACTACTTAAATCATCTTTAATAAATAATTACATTATCTTTACAAAACTATTTAATGTTAAAAATGATTAGGGAAAGCCTGACAGTCAGGGCGTAATCAGAGACAGAAAGGGCCTATTAGGACAATCTGTTGAGGGCCTGTTAACCGTAGATTCAATGTAATTTTTTATGCATATTGTAATGTTTTTTTTTTCAGTGTATAAGTAGGAAATGGGTTACTAAGAGTTAATGTGTGGACCTTTTCAGGACACGACAAAAACAGGAGGCTCGCTGACTACGTTAGTCCTGAAAACCAGGTACGAATAAGGTTAGGGAGAGCTTCAATCTAAAATACAAGGATAAAATCTCATTACACTGACCGTGCACAATTAATAAATCATGTGCCAAAGGTCTAAGAAAGGGATAGAGATATATAAGTGAAACTTCTCCATTTTAGTAAAATTTGGAAATTTGTGAAGTAACTGTTTTTAACTATTTTTTGTATTTTATTGTATTTTATGCTTGCTCTAGCTAAAAATCTAGATTCAAACAAAAGTTTTTAGGGCAAAAAAAAATCACTTTTTTTGGTTAAATAGAACACGTAATGTCAAAAAATTTGATCTCAGATCAAAAAGAGGCAATTTGTTAGTGTTAGAGCAATTTTTTTTGGCAAAAAGAATTCGACATAAGGCATTTGTTTGTAAACAGATTTATAATTTTCATGTGACATTGTCAATGTTTTGTCTTTTAATTCTTTTAAACTTTGTTTAAAATTAAAGTGAAACATGAACAATTTAGACAGTCTTCCCTCCGATATAGAAGATGCCGCAACAAGTACCGTTTTTTCATTATTACAAACAAAATCAAGAACAAAATACGGAAAAGCTTATGAGCGCTACGTTGAATGGTGTGATAGAAGAAATGTCAAGAATGAAACGAATGAGAAGGTTTCATTAGCTTACTTTGAATATATGTCGAAAAATTACAAATCGTCCATCCTTTGGGCTTTTTATTCAATGTTGAGAGCCAATTAGTTGCCAATTAGTTTGCATTTTTGAATAGGAAGGTGAAAGGATGCAGGCCCAAGAGACAAAAGTATTGACCAAGGAACCGGTTGTAAAGTTCCTAAATTTCTGCTAAGCAAAGTAATAAGAGGCTTAAAATATTTCGACTAGTGATAATGCTATATTCATTTTTAAGTTGCACTTATTATTGGTCTTGCTTGTGCATGCAGAAAAGAAGAGCTCACCAATTTGCTTTTAGAATATGTCAAAGATTAAGGCCAAGTTTTCGATTGATTAAGGCCAAGATTAAGGCCATTTCCTAATTCCTAACACAAAAACCAAAATTTTACGGGAATTTTTTGTAACTTGTGGAGGCATCGAGGGAATCAATATGATGAAAATAGTTCCAAAATATCTTAAACTACGTCCTGAGCATACAGATCATGGATGATTTTTCGGCGGATACAGGAAAGGGTCATGTATTAAACAGCCGGTTGGCATAAATACTTTTGGGGGAATGCCAAAAGGCGTAGCGTACTTTATATAATTATTGAATCCTGATGAGTAAACGGGGTATTGCTTCAGGCAATCGTCAACTTCATTGCTGCAGACTCCGGAACAGAATTGTTAACTGTAAAGCACCATGGTGGGTGGAAGTCGAACACAGTCGCTGAAGGATACATTGATTCATCAATTGAAAATAAAAAGAAGGTAACCATTAAAATATTAGGTGAATGGAAATCACCAACAACTACGAAAAGTTCAATGGAAATGAGTTCATCCGGAATAAACTTACCAAAATGTAAGAATTGTGTTAATTAAATTTATAATAAACAACTATTTTTCTAATAAATCTTTTCAATTTTGACAACTTTGTTGTTCATCAGTTTTGTAAATAAAAATGCGTTAGGTAATGATTTCATTACGTAACTAGTGGTGTAACGAACTACGTTACCTAACTCAAATGACTGTGAATGAAATCTATAATAAGTCGTTATCCAAGCAGTCGTAGATAAAATTATTTAATAAATTGAACATTTCTGAATAATATATTTATTAAATAATCAATAAATGCAAATGAGGATTTAACAGACTTGGAACCGTAAATTAGTTTGATGAAATTCACCAAAACAGGGGTTTCATTCTGCAAATATTTAAATACTCAGCAGATATCTCGGTTCTCTTCTCCTTTATGCGAGTTATTGAGGGGGGGGTTACTTTGATTTTCTACCTCAGTACAAACTGAAGAGCTCATAATAGGCGACATAGGCATAAACCAATATTTCATGGTTGAGTGTTGGAAGATTGAGGGTTCTACCGTTGACCAAATAGAGTGCATACAATTTTACATTATGTCATATGCCATTAGTAGGAACTAGAGTACGTAGAAGTTGTCATATACCCGTAGAACGTAGATATGAAAAAATTACAAACCAACAAAAAGTGATCCCTCCATGCGAGCTTGCTATTACTCATTTTTTAGCAGGATTCTGTGTTTTCATTGATTAAACCTGGAAAAATATGACGATTCCGTAATCCTGGGCTTTTATTTCATCAATCTCGGGATTTCGGGATAGCAAAAATGTGTCGGGATCCCGGGATTGCAATCCTTACTTACAACTATCTGGATATAGCAGATGGTGGAGGATATGCTTAACGACGAAGTGCAGGTCGAATAAAGTGTTCGAAGTGTTCGAATAGTTTTTGTGCTACAGAGGTTTAAAGTTAAAGCTTTATAACAAAATTACCTATTAACATATTTTTAATTATAAATTAAATTTGTTTAACCATATGTGGTCCAGCATATGCTAAACAAATGATAAAATGTCTGAACATACGCCTGAACAAAATGTCTGAACTTATGCCTGAACAAAAAGCACAAAATGGACTTGGTTCACTTGTATTCTGAGCCCTTGAAATAGCTCAATGTGGAAATAAGATCAAATAAGGTGAATTAATGAATGCAGTGTATGAACAAAACCATTTAGAGAGCAGACGTCTACAGAGTTAAAAGTAGAGATGCGCTTTTCGCAATATTTTCTGTTTCTCGGGAAAAATTGAGAACGGAAATCTGTTTCTCGAGAATTCTTAAGAATTCTCGAGATAATTCTTTATTAATTTTCTTTAATTAATAAATAATTTTCTAACCCAATAACTCCTAATAAACCCTATTCTCTAATTATAACCGCCAAGTTATCAATAGCTATCTGGGATTTTTTAAAGTTACTAGAATTGAGAGATGTTTCTATTTAAATCAGCGGACGCTTTGTTAAAGTTTCTTGACAGTCAAATCATTTTCTGTATGGGAAACCAGTCTTGTAAAAATGCTCTATCAAAGTAAACAAACTATCTTACGAATCTTGAAATCAAATAGAGAAAACAGTTTTCTTTTCTCGGTTTTTACAGAGTGTTGCGATACACAATTTCTATTGGGGGTGTAATTAAAACAAATATACAATTTGAATAAACTTTGGTCCTCACTTAGGTCACCCATATAAAACTAATCGATTAAATTAAGTCTTCAAGTGAAATTCGGCCATAAAAATTACGTTCCTTTATAGACATTATACGAAAAAAAGTATATTATAATAATTCGTCAGCGATTTATCATTTTTATCATATGGATAACGGAGTCCTAACTCTCAATATTTACATTATTTATCATATAAAACAAATATAGTGTTTGTTACATAATTTTAAACTTTAGTTTATAAGATAAAACATGATTCTCAATCTAATTTAATGAATTATTCAGACAGAAACCTTCGTAAAATTGTAGAAGGGTTGCGCTGACTGCATGAAAAGCTTAGTGAGTTTTAAAAAATTTAAATTTAGGTTTAAATAAAAAAATTTAATGAATGATTTTTGTTTGTTTGTGTTTAACTTTTTTCAAATTCTCGAGAAATAAAACAAAATTTCTTGAGAAATGAGAAATAAAAATCTATAGCGAATTCTTGAAAAATCGAGAAAAAGAATTCTCGAGAATAATCTCTAGATAAAAGGCAAGAGATTCGCGGGCTTATAACGTCCATTGGAAGTATCCCGTTCAAGGCAACTATCTACTTTTGTAAGATATTAAGGAGTGGTTGTAATATAACCCTTACCCAGAAAATCAATATGCTCTTTTGTCATTGTAGCATTAAAATTAAAATTACATCACTTTTAGTCATGTGACTACAGTGGCGGATTTACAAATTTGCCGCCTATAGGTTAATTTATATTACCGCCTAATATATTTTAAAAAATTATGAAATGCGAAAGCAGCGACCAAAAACAGCGCGCATTTTTTCGAAATTTCAATGTCACGTTATTTACAAGCACTTTAAAATTACGCTTTCAATGAAAAAGTGCAAATCTGACAAAAGAAATATTGCGAATTTGATAGATTTAATCTGGATACTCTGTTCATAGTGGCGGGCGGCTTTCACCGCCACTAAAAATTTTTGTTTTGAAAAATTTGTATATTTTTAAAATTCTCCGCACAAAAATTTGCCGCCTATGAAAATTTTCCTCCGTAGGCTACAGCCTAGCTAGCCTAATTAGAAATCCGCCACTGCATATGAGAACTATATATGTCATATGAGAACAAAATACATGTCATATATGAGTCATAATACGTGACATTATTTCAGGCATTCTTACTTAAAAACGTAGTATAGCGAAATAAAGATATATCTATGACATAAATGTGATATACGTGTGGTGAATAAACATGGCGAAACAACACAATTATTATAATGATGCTATAATTTGATAGCTAGTGATACAATATTTCAGATATTATCCAAACCACATCAAAATTTAATTTTCATTTAACAAAACTAAAAATAATAAACTAATAAAAATAGTTACACTTACCCACTATTCTCTTGGCCTTTAAGCTGAGAAGCGATAACACATACAAATAATTTTTCAAACTACGTGACGTTTGAGTTTAAATAACAACATCATGGGTGTTTTCGTTAACTCATTCGAAATAGAATATTCGGAATAGATTGTTCTAATTTTGAACAATTTTCATTTGTTTCTGTCAAATTAATACAACGAAAATATTCCAAGTTCATTAACGAAAAAACAAAATATCAGAGTCAAATATACGATCAGTATGACGAATTTCAGCGGCCTTACTCTGACTTTCGATAGCCTTCGTTTATTTGGTTCTATGAAATTCGAAGGCGAATAAACGCTATCGAATATTTTATTTGACATATAGTTTAGTTTAACATAAGTTTAGATAGCGCAACAATATTTTTCTAAATTATTTTATAACGATATTGTGTTTGAATTTTTTGTATCGTTTTTGTATTCGCCCATATTTTCTGGTCGTTTATAATTTCGAAATGAAGTTAATATTTTTTCTTCCTAAATATTGATTATAATATTTAATAAATGTTGTTTACATATTATTAGTAAAAAACCATTTTATGAATTTGCACATTATTTTTTTATTGTTATGTTGCAATTTTAGTGGAAATTTTAGAAATTAAAAACCAAATATTTTCAAATTAATCAACAACATTGACATTATTTACTAATAAAAAACTGACATTTGACATATTTAAAACAAAATATAGTAGATTTTTTATTTTTTACGGTTGACAACACTTATCAAATGCCAGAGTATGAAATTTTAGTTTGGTCGAAAAGAACTATAGTTTTTAAAACGAAGGCTATCGAATGTGAGAGTACGGCCCCAGTTTTATATCAAAGTTACAGAAAAACGATATATAACACAAATACGACCTGTGTGTGATGACCGTTTAAGGTCATGTGTTCTGAGTATAATGGATAGACACACAACAACAAAATCTATGGAGACCTATGCAGCAAGTTCTGGATCACAATGACACCAACGCAGGTCATGATTAAATCATCAATTTTGAAAGATAAGAAGAAAACAATGGGCTCCTGAAATGAACATCTTGAAATTACATCAGATCTTGATTGTTTACAACCCCGTCGCACTGTTTTCGACCTAGTGTTTTTTAATAAATATCTCCATCAATGGCTTAAACGTCATCAGATACATCATGTTTTAAAGATATATACTTACCCCAATTTAGTCTGAATTGTTTAATGCAAACAGCCTCAATGTGAAGATTTAACGCTCTTTTAAAATAATTCAAAACTTTACCTTTGCTTTGTTGATGTAAATTATTATCAAATATTGATATGAAACTGCTAACACGAGAGTAAACAATCTAATTCTTGTCGAAATTTTAAAATAAAGTATAGACAAAAGCCTGACTTTATGAACTGGCTCTGTTTTAATTAATAATAGATTCTTGTATGATTTGAGAATGATGGCAATTCTTCACGAGGATGAAGTTTCTCGAAACGAGCGTAGCGAGTGGACGGAAATATCTGAGTGAAGAATTGCCATGTTCCTATGCGAATACATGATGCTATTTTATCCACGACTGCAAAATATTTCGATTAATTTCAAGTTTGCCTGCTAAAGTTTTTATCACCATATTGAAATATGTAAATCATAGATAGCATAGAAAAACGAAACTTAAAATTTATTATTTTATATTTTATATATGTATTGTTCTCGTTTTAACCTTTTGATAATGAACCAACAAATAAACTATAGAACTGTAGTAGAATGTAACGATTGCGTCACATTCTATACACAAGTTAGAGAATGTATAAAATTACAATGGAAGGTATACACATGGAAAGTATATATTCTTTAGTTGTCGTGGATAAACGCTATTCAGTATTCTATTACCATTTTTGAGTGTATTTTAATCAAACTATGATCAAACTAAAAGTTTATGAAATACTTTTTAATCTACGATCATCGCTAAAAATTTTAGTTTTGTTTAAAACCCTCTGTGTTTACAAATGTATAACCCATACAATATTTATTTAATTGTTATTTTGTTTTCTTTGTTTAAATATTGTTTTCAAAATACTTTAGATCAAATTTAAAACGAAAATGTTGCTGTTGATTGATTGTTGGGAGTACAATCAACAACTACAACACTCTAAACATAAGAAAATTTTATAAAATCTAAATATCATATAATATTAGCAAATCTGATAAGATTTGAACTATAATTCTTTTGTACGTGATTTGTGAGCAAACTAATGTGTTGATGGGAAGTTTTTCAATTTTTTAGAATAACACCCTAGCCTCTCGTAATCTTATACAAATTGGATGGTGTTCAACATAAGCTTATTTGCAAGATATCCGTTTGATTTCTTTTTTGAAAACAAACATTATGCTCAATTTAGATTTCCTCAATTTAAAGATATGGTGCTTATTTTTGAAGTGAAACATCTATTGGCGCCGCCGCCTTAAAAAAAACAAATGATTTTCCGTTACGAAAAACGGTATAACAATTTTATGCCATCACGGCTAATGAAAAATAATAAATATTTTGAACATTATGCCATATTTTCTTTAAAACAAATAAAATTTATAAGAATGAAAATTATTTTGATTTTATTAATAATTCTGTGTTCGTGTGTAAAACAAAAAATACAAAATGTGTATTTTTTTTATTTACATATGAAGATGAAAGTTTCAAAAAGCAATTGAAAACCGACTTTCCAAGTGTGAGACGCGGAGTTTTACCAGGTAAACCGATCTCCCTTGCTCGTGTTGAATCCCTGCGGTACTACCAATTAACTCATTATTTCGCTGGACAGGGTTCAGTGTAGAACTCCTTCGTGATTATAATGTTATACTACGTTCATATTACGATGAAATCAAGCTCGAAATCACCCAAAATTAAAGATTTCAAAAAACTGTTCACATTATCATTAACATGATTAAGTTTGAAATCTATTTGTACATATTCCAAATCTGTGAAAAAAATTTTAATTTCAGCTATGTCAAAGATATCCAAATAGATTGGTCTGTTTTTTTTTAATTTTTTTTGAGTCCAAACCTCCATCTAAAGAAAAATTTTTTTGTATGATTCAAAATTTTATTGAAATTTTGCAATAGCCATCTTTTTATTTGAATTCAAAACAAAATATTTGATTTATAAAATGTCACTTTTGAAGTAGGGCTGTATTTTTTTTTCGAAAATCAAATATTCAGGGGTGCTTAGCGTGATTTAGAATGGATTTGATTTAAATCAACTTTCGACATGATTTTAGTTTTGTATGGAAAAATTAATCAAAACAAGCTGATAATCGAGCTGAAATCAAAAATTGTTTCAAATCATGGCAATGTGAACGTAGTATTATGTTGTCGTAGTTTTGCTACATACTGTTGAGCATGGCTGCTCTTCGTTCGTTTCGTAGTTGTTTCATCATTTTTGTGAGGATCTCATTCGCTATATCCTATTTGTCTTTTGAGCTCAGCATAAATTGCACGAGGCTGTATGGAGTGATTGATTTTCCCATATGCTGCTTCGTGTGTTTGCAAACCTTCCGCATTCGACTAACACGTGCTCTGCGATTCTTCGGCTTTCCCTCAGAGTATAGGCAGTTTGGTCCGTTACGCGTTACGCGCTTATAATATGTTCATTTATCTGAAAAAGAGATGATAGCTACTTTCCAATCGTGTAAATAGCTGAGGGAATTGATTGATTTCAATTGGTTTTATATTCAGTAAATCATCAAAAATGAGCCAAAACAACAGAAAAAACAATTTTTTGACATTTAAAAAATAAATAACCAAAATCGAACATTATGAAATTGGTGAGTTTGTGATCTGAATGGCCGGCGATGAACCGATCATTTTTGATAGACTAAATACTTGCCATTCAAATGGTATAGATAGAACAAATAAGAAAAACTAGTTCTTAGAAAAATTTTAAAATGTTTGATTTGTGAACAGGGTGGCTCGAAAGTTTTCTAGAAACTGAAATTCATAGTAACATTGAAATCAACTGATCTCAACTGTTTTAGGTGAGTTAAGTCGAATTCTTTTCATCCATATTCATAAAAAAAATTGATGTAAATCAAAAATTTTGTTCTATTCACGCAAGAAAATCAATTTTTTTTCTATTGACATCAAAAAAAAATTTCCATTTTTAAGTAAATTTATTTGACTATTAGTTATGTCAAATAAATTTACCTAAAAATCAACAACGGAAATTTAAAAAATAAACGTTTTGTTAACGACAATTTTTATATACATTACTATGAATTGTTTAATTTTGAAGAATTAATTATTGTGTTTTGTATTATATATACAATAACACTAGTTTACAAGAAAAATCTCCCTAAATAAAACCCAACTTTTCCTATAGATTTTGACCTGCTGAACACGAATAGCATATTAAGTTTTTTAGGTTAGCTCTTGTTTTTGAGATATTCGCGAAAAACCAATTTTTTTGGTGACAAAAAGGTTATTCCGGTTTTTGGATCGCATATTTTACACAACAAACAAATTTAATATATTAATGAAAAAAGTGCATATTAAAGATACTAACAATCCTTTTGAGCTTTTTTTGAAAAAATCCATCGAGGTTTCTGGAAGTTATACTCGAAAAAAGTTGAAAAAAAATTTATGTTTTTTAAAAAATTTTTTATATTTAACGCCATAAATTTTGAACAAACAATGGTTGCAAATTTTTTTAATTAAAAGCCTTCAGTTGATTTAAAATCTTTTCTTTTAAATTAAAATACACGAATTTCGGTGCAGGTTGAACCAAGTTATTCAGGTTTTCCTAAAAAAGTCAAAACTCAAAATTTGAAAAAAAATTTTTACTAAGAATAATTTAAATTCTGCAACATAATTGATTAATAATAATTTGATTAGGAATAATTTAAATTCTTGTAAAAAAAATTTTTTTCCAAATTTTTAGTTTTGTCTTTTTTGGGAAAACCTGAATAACTTGCAACCTGCACCAAAACTCGTTTTTTTAACTTCAAAGAAAGAAAATTGTATTTACCACTGGTTTCAAGAAATAAAAAAAATTACAATTATTGTTCGTTCAAAATTTATGGCGTTGAAAATGAAAATTTTTTTTGTATTCTAAAGATATTTATTTTTAAGGATGTGCATCTCAGCCTCAGCCAAACATTTGTGTTCTATATGAAAATCGTGACCGATGTCATTTAAAAATGTGCATCATAGGTCAAAAAATTTAGTTTTACAATTATCATTTTTGACCTGAGATGCACATCTTAAAAAATTAATATGATTTTAAATTAAAACTGCTTTTCTATTTTTACATAGTTTGTGTTTATGGTATAATTGTTAGTTATGAAATCTATGTTGAGGTGGCTCAATTTTGTTAATTTTTACAAATTTATATTTTTAAAAAATACAAAATATTTTTGATAGTTCGAGCGGCCGTAAAGTTATTACTTTACGGTCTCATTTTCGGTCGCAAAATTGAGCAATATTATTTAGTCGTACAAGAAATTAAAAAAAATAAATTTAAAATTTCTTTCAAAACGATTAACAGTCTAAATAAAAATTTTAAAATTAAAGAAAAACCTAAACTAGAAGAATGCTCTGGCGTTTACAAAATAAATTGTGATTCATGTGATAAGTTTTATATCAGGTCAAACAGGTAGAAGATTCATTAACAGATTTTCGGAACATTTATCTAAAAATAAAAACATCATTAATATAAAATCAATTTTTGCTCAACACCTAATATATGAAAATCGTTCACATACAAGTTTTGACAATAATTTTAAAGTGTTACATTTTTATAATAAAGGTCCTCAAGGATTCAATGGAAGTATTTGAAATTTATGAGACCATTAAGAAGTCACCGTATTTAGTTTTAAATAACCAACTTTCTTTTAATTCTAATATATTTTATACAATTTTATTATAAATTAATTTTTTTAGTGTTTTATTTCTTGACATATTTTATAAATTTTAGGCGCGCTATACACTTGAGCTTAGCTATGCGAACTATGTTTTTAGAAAAATAATATTTTTAATGCGAATAAAGCATGATTTCTAGCGTGGCGAGGCGAAAAAGTTAACCAAATTCAAAAGAGAAAGTTCTCCATTTGTATGATAGGGCTGCACTCTGATTTTGTCAGTTAAATTTGTACGTCCAATTTGCAATATTTCAATTCAGCACTTTTATGTCTTTTTCGGACTGGACGTAAAATTTCGGAATAGCAAATATCAAAATTGAAAATATTATAGTAGCGCGAAAACTAAGTTTAATCTAAATCAGTATTCAAATCAGAATCACTAATTCAAATCAGTATTACAAACTGTAATTATAATGAGGTAATTATTAAAATCTATTTTGTGTTTAGTATTAATTGCGATTAATAATAATTTCCGATTAAAAGAATTAATTTTAGGTTATGAGCTTTCGAAATGTCAACATCCAAAGTTAAAAAGTCGGAATTACAAGTGGTTGCTTTTTCACTCTCTCTTTAGATATTATTTTCTTTCTTTCTCATTTTAATTTGGCTAATTTTTTCGCCTTAGCCATTGTGGAAACCATGCATAATGTTTTTTTTTTAATGTAATGTTTCCGTTTTTATTTTATTTTTTAAATGTTTTGTTTCCGTAATGTTTTTTTGTTATATACAAAAAACATAGTTCGCATAGTTATTTTTGTTCTGATTTTTTATGTTTGATCTAGTATACTTGTTTTTCGAAACAAATTATTTTTGAAGTAATAATTTCATTAATATAAATATTTTTTTCATTGAAGATAGATATTTTATATCCGAAACGCATCTGAAGTTTATATTTTCAAATAAAGTTGTTAAAAAACATAAAAAAAATTTATTATTAATTTTAATAATTTATAAGAAATTTGTACACAAATCTGTTTGACGAAAAAATCGGCCAATTTCGCGCTGTTTTTTTAATAAATCTACTATTTCTTAGAAGTGCAACATTTATCGAACTTTTCCTAAATAGGAACAAGGAAGACACCGTTTTTTGAAGTAAAAACTTCTTTAGCCGCGTTATGGAATTTTGTATGGAGTAAAATTTATATATTCCCGAACTCATTTTTAAGAGAACAAAATATTTTTAAATATGAACTACATCTATCGTCTCTTAACGTTTCAAATTGCGATGTGGATATCGCGGTCGACTGAGGCTCTATAGGTCGTGAGTTCAATTCCTGATCCCGTACATTTTTATTGTTTTTTTTAATTTTTATTAAATACCATTAAAACTATTGAAGTGAAAACTTCTTAGGCGCGTTGTGCAATTTTCTATGAGGAAAAATTTATATATTCGCGTCACCATTTTTAATATACATTTTTAAAGAACAAAATATTTTTAAATATGAAATACATCTATCGTTTCTTAACGTTTCAAATTGCAATGTGGATATCGCGGTCGGTCGACTGAGGTTCTATAGGTCGTGGGGTCAATTCCTGGACTTTTACATTTTTTTACTGTTTTTTTTAATTCTTAATAAATACCATTGAAATTATTTTTTTTTATTCATGAATTCATAAAAATAATAAAAATTTCTTTTTACGAATTTTAAAAAATTGATCTATAATGCAGCTTTTTAAAGTTATATTGCTACTGTCTTTTGCAATTTACATTCGAGTCATCATGCTAAATAAATATTGAACATATATAAAATTGAAAGTATGTCTGTTTATATTTTATGCATTAATACATTAATCATCATGAAAATTTGGGAAGTTGTTGTGTACACTTAATTTGCTTTTTATTTAACTGTCGTTTTAAACGGTAGTTTGCTTTGATCAATGTTTTTTTTGTTGAACATAATTTTTATGAAATTAAAAATAACATAAGAAAGATAGTATAACCTGAAACAATTACATTTGTATATCAAAATTATATGTATTGGAATTTAACACATCATGATGTTACAAATTTTATCATCTTCACCAAATATGTTGTTGGTTTGGAATTGTATGTAATACATGTTTCTAAAATTAAGTGAAGACTTAATACTTGGAACTTGATACTTGATAACATCGATTATATCGATTTAAAGCTCACAATTACGAGACGGAAATCGCATAAATTCTATACAAAGAAGCATAGCTTATGTATAATTAAACATAGATGGCAATCATGATAAATAAACTAATAAATGGTGGCACTTAGCCGATAGTGGTTTGCAAACGGCAACAATGCGCATTAATACCAATGAATTTACTTAGCTTTCCGCAGGAAGATTTGTAAAATTTAAAATTGTTGATCTATGGGTGTGACAACCACGCGTACTTTAGTCCCTGCTATTGGCATATGAGCTATCTTGAGATATCGTATACCACTGGCAATAGCAGTGAAATCTCATTGGCCAAAGTGATATCTTGGGATGCTGGCGGATGAAGTATTTTCAATCAATGATACCATCCCTTACTCTAAGTTATGGAATATTCTTTGATGATACACTATTTTTTTTTAAATAAAATGTGTTTGGTAGTAGAAATTACAAGGCGTGTCACACCCACACATAAAAAACTTTTAAGAACAAGGTCCCACAACAACATGCTTTCTAAGGTGTTGATAGATGCAAATTTTTATATGATATGTTTTGATTATTTTAAATATAAAAATGTATACAATAGTTGCTTGGAATGCTGATAGATGTAAAACCCAGAATAATTTTAATGATTTTAATTTAAACATTCTGAATTTTAATTTACAATGCTACAATAATTGAAAGATACAAACAAAACACAGCTATTTCACAGATTTAAGTTTTCACATCTGTCGGCAGTCCTTAACACTGCCTTCTTTTTTTTTTAATAAACGTATATAATAGGAATTACAATATGTATCACAAAAGCACATATTACCTTTAAAGACCTCGGTCCCACAACATGCGTTCTGATGTGTTGATGTATGCTTTTTTAAACCTTGAATTGAAGCTACTGGAGACTATTAATTCCAGAAAAACATTCTATTTATACGCTATTCGGACGATTTCGTTGCATCCTGTCGCTACGCCATGACAGTCAGTGATTCAAACTCTTTCGTTGTTTGGATAAACCGAGATCAGAAATAATACGACGGTATTGCAAGGAATCAAAATTTGAACTTTAATGTAGATAGGAATGCAGATTGAAAAAATTCCTGAAGGATTAAAAAATCACCCAAACATAATTGTTGTTCCTAGAAAGAAATGAAAAGCATTAAAATTGAAAAATTTCCAATGACTATTAAATTGTTGTTAGTAATTTTCCCAACTCCAATAAAAATTACTTTCCAATTTCTGAGTGAATAACTAATTGATGCTAGGGTTCAATCAAGCGAATCATCCATAATTATTGAATAAAAACCAACAATATTCAATGAATCATTTGTGATGAATTTCATATTTTTTAGATGAACAAATGCTTTTAGTTTTGATGAGATAATAAATATTTCTTCCATTTCATTTTATTTATGCAAATGATTTTTGCTCTCAATGGTAAATTTTATAATAAAATTTGGAAACAATACCAGAACATTTGGAAATAAAAAATTAATAATATAGTGAACATGATTTTGTACATATTAGATTCTCCCTTCCATTTTGGTTTATATCACATAAAATTTGCTTGGGAGAAGAAAATCATGCGCAAATCAAAGGTTGATTTTGATAAGAGATTCATAGGTATTATAACAGGGAGGGAATAAAATAAAATGGATGTCCAATTTCATAATATTTTTGATTGAATATAGAAAAAAGGCTAAAAAGAAAATGAAAGTCTTAAATATATTATTCGAAATTCGTAGACTGACAAAATCTTTCTGCAATTCGTTTTCAATACAACAACCTTTTATACAATACATATTTTCAAATATAGGAACCTGCCTGATATGATATCGTTTATGTTATCTGTAATGTGTTAAAATTAGATTCGTAATCAAGGAGCATCAAACAGAAATCATTAAAAATAGAGGTGAACATGAGATATAACAAATTTGTTGTACTATATTGAAACTATATGAGGAATGGCAACAAAATTTATGATAAAACTGATCCCAACTTTGTGTTTACAATACATTTGTTCGGTAACTAAAAGCTAACATTATCAATTTTTCTATTATTCTAATATCTAATAGCAATTCCAAAACAGTTCCTTTTCTAAACTCATGGGTATGAAATATTTCTAGCTATAGCAATATAAATATGGTTTAATTTGTCGTGTGTTGGAAAATGGTAGATTACAGCAACGAAGACTAGATTCCAGCACATGTACTATTAATTATTGAATTAAATGGTGACCGTAAATGATACGAAACAGGATGCAAAGCATATTTATAATAACTTCTGAATCCAATGGCTGGTCTTTTGTATAGGTAGTATATCAACTTGAGACCAAATAATAATAGTTTATTTCGCTTTATACAAATAATAATTGTCCTCTTCAGTCAGTTGGCATCACTATTTTTGAGAATATGCAATAGAAGCTACTAATCTTCTAAGGGTTCCCGGTTTTAAAAACAAACTGAATAATGCCCCCCAAAAACATCTGTCATTTTTATTGCAGATAGCGGAATTGATACTTCAACCTATAAAATACATAGAGGAACGTGATCCACTGCGGTTAAGCTAGGATATATTGAGAAAATTTGTTTAGGCAAAGAGCACTCAATATCGTTTCCTCAAACGTCACACAATTTTAAAAATTTTAACTAAAAATATTTTCGGTTGTTTACTTAATTGATTTTATATTGCTATTCTAGGCAATACTATTTTATTCAGTGTCTTCGATATTGCGTTTATAACTAAATTCCACAAAGGGACAAACTGGAAGTTGGTGCAAAAAATAATTATAAACATTGCCTTATATTCCAGGTTTTTACAAAATTAAATCACACGCACAAATTAATTTTGATGTTTAAAATAAACAGTTTTTTACTAGATTCATCATACCTCCCTCTCCCCAATATGTCTAATTTTCAAAAGAATTGAGATTTTCTATATTTTTGGCTCTTGAAGGGGTTTGCGGATGATATATATATACATATATATATATATATATATATATATATATATATATATATATATATATATATATATATATATATATATATATATATATATATATATATATACATATATATATATATATATATATATATATATATATATATATATATATATATATATATATATATATATAAATATATATATATATATATATATATATATATATATATATATATATATATATATATATATATATATATATATATATATATATATATATATATATATATACATATATATATATATATATATATATATATATATATATATATATATATATATATATATATATATATATATATATATATATATATATATATATATATATATATATATATATATATATATATATATATATATATATATATATATATATATATATATATATATATATATATATATATATATATATATATATATATATATATATATATATATATATATATATATATATATATATATATATATATATATATATATATATATTTATATATATATATATATATATATATATATATATATATATATATATATATATATATATATATATATATATATATATACCACAGTTTCATCAAGATCTCGTTAACGATTGTCGTTTACGTTTACATAAATTACATTTAATTTTGTCACATTTTTTTCATGAATAATAATATAATAATTGTTTTTTTATTATAAATGTTGATATGATAACAAACAAAATGGTAGGTCAACGACCCTGATAGCATAATTCACTCTCATGTTATTTTCACGAGACGATTTTCAGATTTCTGAAAACCATTTAAAACAAATTAGCCGGTTTTCGTAGAAATGGAGTAGAATTCTAAGTTACGCCCAGATACATCGATTTTGACCATCTTCATTGAAATCGGGCCATCTGTGTTAAGAGGGCATAATACAAACATTAGTCCAAATTGACCTTAAACTTACGAAATTTATAAAATATGGCGTTCGAAAACTGTCGGAATACCGATCTTTCCAGTAGACAAATCACTTTGCTGTCTTAATCATGCACTCGTTGGAAACAATTGGACGGCACTTTTGCCTCCACCTTTTGTAATAGGTGACTTTAATGTTGATTTCCACAATTATTCTCAAAACTATCCAACTATATTCTACAAAGAAATTTGCTTAGATAGTTATTATTTAATAAAAACTTTGACGGTCGCAGAAAATTCAATCCCATTGAAGAATTTATAATCCTTTAAAAATATTTTCATTCCAATTAAAAGGATTCAATGTATTTCTATAGGACAATTCAATAGGATTCAATCGATTTCAAAAGGAAAAAAAATTATTTAATAGGATTTTATAGGAAATTTCTGATGCAATTTTCCCATTAAACTTTGTTTTTCAATAGGATAGTTTAACCAGGGAAAGTGTCAAATACTTGTAATTATATTTCTTAAGAGGGCGGAACTGGGAAGAGGTAAAACACCATTTAAAACACATTTAAAACACACATTTACAACACTTGAATTGATAATTTAATTATTGCCCAATTTCATCCATTTATATACGTTCCGGAAATCTCGGTGAACGAATTTTATTCTTTTTTGACTGACTTTGTTATTAGTTACATCGAACTTAGTTAAAAGAATTGTTTAAATTATTTGTTGATGATAATATGATTGAAATGCTTGTGGAGGAGAGGAGACCAATCGCAATGATGGCAAGTGACAACGAAATGTTGTAAAATTATACCATAAATATTTGAACCAACGTTTCATCGGGGTCCTTCTATTTGTTAGATATTGTCATATACCACATGGCATACCAATCGTATGAAAAACAATATCGTGCAAGATCTCTCAACGTCTAAACAACTTTCTTCTACGTGAATCAATGCATTCAATATAATTGATCGTTTTTTTATTCATATTTTCTCTCCATGGTTACGAAGCTGTTCAAGGCGTAAAAGTGCATTTATCTAAACAACTTTCTTCTACGTAAATTAATACATTCAATACAACTGATCGTCTTTTTTATTCATATTTTCTCTTCACCCAATTCGGAATAAGTTTTTGATTTGCAATCTCATTTTGTATGCTGTTGGATCATTAAATTTTCTTGGATTTTTGATTATTTTTGGACAGTAAAATAATCTAACTGTTTTCTATAGTGCTAATGGTTTTTGTGTAGTCAAACTTTGTTATTGATGCCGGTTTTTTGTTTGTTTGAGAAATTTTTGATCAACATAAAGGAGATATTAAGACAATGCGGCTAAGTATTTACCTAATGTATTTTGTTTACAGTCAACCAATTTTGATTTTCTTTGAAAAGCATAATTATAATTATAATAGGCAAAATAAACCAACTTTAAATTAGTCAAAATTTTGGAATGTTTAGTGTATCTTTAGAAAAAAAATTATTAGATACAAACATTGGATATAATGTTCGAGGTCGATATTAGTCTTCTCAACCGAGGTATATATACTAACACTAATTATCATATTTGCTTTGATTAGATTTTGATATTAGTCATTTTCCATTTCATATTTTAAATATCTTAAAATATCAAGTAGCCTGGAAGTTTAGTTTCATACAAATAAAACGAAACAAAGAAATGCAATTATTATTTTGTTTGTGTTTTTTGTTCATTTCAATTAAAAAAAAAGAAAATTTGTCATTATTAACCTAGGTAATGTTTTGTTATTATTATTGACCTAGCTTGAGAAAAATTACTTCTCATTAAGGCATTCTAGTCAATAATGACGATTTCTCAAGTTAGTAGTTAAAAAATTGTATTGTTGATGTTTCCAATAAGACCGTGGAAAAAGCACATTCTAAAATTTAAACAGAATAATATTCACTCGTATGGAATTAAAGCTCGAGCCAGCTTTCACCATCGTTGTATGTAAATATCATTTTGTGGATTTGTGGTTTCACTGAAACCTCAAACTTTATGTAGAGTGTCCAAATTAATGAAGTGTTGCGAAAGGAAAATAAACAGAAAAATTGACATGCGCTGATTAGTATAAGATTTAATTCCCTTAAATTATTTTAATTTTGTTTCTTTTACAGGCTGATTCTGAGTTAACGTCTTAGCTATGATTATTTTTGTTATGACAATTTTTTTAAGAGGAATATCTTAATTGCGATTTTGTGAACGTTGTCATAGAAAACCTCAAATAATTCTACAAATATTTTGGGGATCTTTCAAACGGCTAGTTTTATAAACAAAATTATTATAAAATGTCATATTTTCTTTTTAAATAATTTAAATACAAAGTAAAATACCGTATAAATTACACTAGTTTACAATTTTGAACTTTTTTTGTCTTCCTGACTAAAACCAAACTTTTCTTGTGCATTTGGACCTGCTGAACACGAATATCATATTCATTTTTGGAGCGAAGCGAACGAAGTGAGCGTAGCTCCATTCTTCCCCGATTCGGACTTTCGATTGTCGCCATACTCCTCCCAAAATCTTAAAGATATCAAAATTAAATTTTGCATGTAAGACGACATCTTGACATCTTGAAAATTAGACATACCACGGAGGAATAATCACCGAAAAACGGTTTCCATAGACTTTCAAATTACATATCATCTTATCACAATACTTAAACAAATTATTAAATTTTTTTTGTTTTTTTTTTTTATTTTTTATACTTTTTTTTGTTTTAATTTTTTTTTTTTTATTTATTTTTTTTTTATTTTTTTTTTTGAACTGCAGTGATATTGAAAGTCTGAAAATAAAAGTTTGTTATTATTTGATTTTAAAAAAATTTAATAACACACTTTTACCTACATTGAACAAGTTTGATCATGTTTTCAACCTGGACGAGTTTTTATTTGATTCGTTCACCGTTTTTTCTTTGCCGTTTTGTTAAAGTACTTTTTATAGACAAAATTCACGATACGATCGTTGTAGTCAGACATATCGGTTTCAAATCCGTTTAAAAAAATTTTCATTGATTTTCCACTAAATCTATGCCTGAGGTAGATGCAGCAATATTTACTACACATTAAACTGTAGCGATTTTGTAGCTATTTTGGATTGTAACATATCTTCGGACATATCTTTTGGATTGGACATATCGTTTTTGAGATATTCACGAATAACCTGAAAGGTTATTTCGGATCGCTTATTTTACAAAACAAACAAATTCAATGTAGTAATGAAACAAGTGCATAGTAAAGATAACTTCGAAACGATAACTTGTTTTTCGTGTATATATCAAAAACAAGAGCTAACCTAAAAAAATGAATATGATATTCGTGTTCAGCAGGTCAAAATCTATAAGAAAAGTTGGGTTTTGTTTAGGGAGATTTTTCTTGTAAACTAGTGTTATTATCAACTATGACAATATTATATAATAGTTTTTTGTAGAAATCAAGTTAATGCTTTGGAAAATTTTTTAAATATAAATAATTTTTGTTTTTGAAAATATTCCACCGCCATTTTATTGATTCAATATCAATCTTAAAATGCATTTTATTTTATAATAATTTATATACAATTAATATAATATTATGCCATATATTGATTTTTATTGTTTATTTTACAATAAATTTGTGAAAATAATGATTGTTTTTCCTTAAATTTAAAAAAAAAATTGCACAAATAAACCAGTCTCATTCTGTCAAACTTTGATATTGCAAATATGAAATCTTCAATCGCCATTTTATTTAAATCATTATCAATATATATATTTTGTTTTATAATTTTAATACAAACTAAAATAAAATAGAGTTAATTATTATAAATTTTATAACAATTACATAAATAATTCATAATTAACATTTTGTCCTTTATTAATATAATTTTTCATACAAGAATTCAAATAAAAAATATCAAGACTTCGGTCTGGGTTAAGG